>OY540834.1:23800444-25000444 GCA_961205895.1 Mythimna pallens | reverse complement strand
TTTGTATGAATGTTAAATAATTATTTTGTGTACAATTCATATGTTTTGTAAGAGGAAACTTGTTGAATTGCCATTAAAAAAAAATTGAATCTGAATTAAAGTAATGTTTATTAAAAAAAATCCATTTACTTATCTAAGTGTTAAGTACTAACTTTACAATAATCAAAATCTAAGTATGTAATGTTAAAATGTTATATTGAAACCATTATTTATTAAAATTGTTTAAATTTATTTGAGAAATAAAATGTTGTAATATTGCGCACCTGCTTCTATGAACCTCTTTTGTCTAATGTTATTTTGAATGGAGTATAGTTAGTAATATTAAAGATTTAGTATTTTTTTCTATAATATTACATAAAGCGAAAGCGCCAGGGTTAGTTCAAAATATTTTAAGTTTTTAGCAGGTTACAGTGGCATTGTGATCTGCAAAATTCAAAAAAACTTAAGATGTGGGATTGGATTCCCTGTTCACAAGTAAGACAAATCTAACGACACCTTTCAATTTAAAATGTAACAAACCATTTAGGCTTTTGGGTGTGCTAAAGAAATATACATATATCCGAAGAATATCACCCTTCTTCCGGCGCAGTCGGGTAAAGAAAGATAGAACGTGACGGTAGGGCTCACCTCTTTAGACGGGCCGGCGGGGTCGCGCACGCGGCGGTGGCGCGCGGGGTCGCGGCGGCGACGCTCCTCGGGCGCCGGCGGGGACGGCTCCGGCGGCGGCGTGCGCGGCGACAGCAGGCGCGAGTCCACCGACGCGCGCGACGCCGCCGACGCCGAGCGGGGCCGCGCGCGCCGCCGGGCCAGGCGCGACGTGGAGCGCGACGAGCGCGCGCGCTTCTTCCTCTTGGCGGGCTTGGCGCGCGCGCCGCCCGAGCCCGAGCCGGAGCGCCGCCGCTTGCGTGCGCGCGACCCCGAGCGGCGCCGGCGCGCCTCGCCTCGCTTGTCGCGCGCGCGGCGGCGGCGGCGCGGCGGGGACGCGGCGCGCGCGGCGGACGCGAGGCGGCGCGGCGAGGACGAGGCGCGGCGCGCGCGCGGGCCCGGCGAGGCGCGGCGAGGTGCGGCCGAGGCGCGGCGCGGCGCGGGCGAGGCGCGACGCGGCGCGGGCGAGGCCGAGCGGCGCGGCGTGAGGCGCGGCGGCGAGCGGCTGAGGCTGGGCGAGGCGCGCGGCGAGACGTCTCTCCCGAAGGCGTCTTTAGGGCGGCGCCGCTTCTCGGTGACGAGGGTGCGCACGTCGTAACGCTCCAGATCCTTGCGGCGCTCCTTGCGGCGCTGCTTGCGCTCGCGCGACGCGTCGCTAGAGTCGCGACGCTCACGCTTTTTATCCTTGTCACGATAGTTGCGCTCCTTGCCGCTCTTACTGAGTTTCTTGAAAGCGACATCGGACTTCTTACCCTTAGTCTTGCTCTTATCTTTACCCTCCTTCTTGGAGTCTTTCTTCTTCTTCTTCTTAGTGTCGTCGACGCGCGGCTCCTTCTTCTTGTCCACGATCTCGCCCTCCTCGTCGTCGGGCGGCTGGAGTGCAGGGGAGGCACGCGATTGTTCTGAGGGTGCGCGTTCGTTGTCAGAGAACATCTCGTTACCCTCATCTTCAGATATCATCTCGGTGTCGAGCCCTTCGATGCCCTTTTCTTTCTCAGTTTCCAGCGACGTGTCCTTAGACTTGTTCTCGTCGAGGCAGGGCGTGTAGCTCCTCTCGTCCTCGGTCTCGCTGATGGATTCAGTCATCTTCTCCAATAGGTCATCGTTCCTGTCTGCGTCGCTCTTCCTGGGCGAGTGGTCGAGCGCGGGCAGGTCGGTGTCGGACAGATCGTCGTCGTCGCTGGAGGAGTGACGGCGGCGCGGTGGCGGCGTGGCTGCGCGTGACTCGCTGTCCACGGTTTCATCATCATCATCCTCTAACTTGTCTTCTGTCACCGAAGCCGCTATATCTGTGGGCGTAGTGGGTTCTTCCTCAATGTCAGGTGTCATAGCATCTTTCTCTATTTCAGTTCTCTCTGTGACTTCTTCATGTATTCGGTCGGGTTCCTCGTGGGCACTGTCGGCCGGCTCGATGGTATCGGTCTCGGGCACGAGTTCGGAAGCCTCCTCCGCCTTAACGGGCGAGTTTGAGCGGGACGCTCGCTCTTCGTACTGGACGGCTGTGTTGTCGTGCATTTGGTCAATGGTGTCGTGCAGCTGAACGGCAGTTTCGTCCTGCAGCTGGGCGGCGTTGACGTCATGCGGCAGCTCGTCACAGGGCTCGGCGACGGGCGCACTCTCTCTATCCTCGTTTACGTCTTCTTCTTCATCCTCCATCTCTTCGTCGTACAGACTAACATGGCGTTTTATCAACGATGGGGTGTTCAATTTAATCTTAATAGGGTTCCGCGGATTGGTGGTGATGGGACATCTTTTTGAGACCTTCTCTTTGAACTCTTCTTCAGTTTTGTTCCGGACGACGAGCTCGGTTGCGGGCTTAGGGCGCGGCGCAGGCTCGGGTGCATCGTCGTCCTCCTGCACCAGATCCTCCAGGCCGTCGCGTGGGGGCGCAGGAGGCGCGAGGGCCGGTGCCTCGGCCGACGTGTTGGCGATGTGCACGCTGGTGGCGGAGTAGATGGAGAAGTTGGGGCAGTCACCTTCGGAGTCGTCGTCGCTGACGTCGGCAGAGGGAGCGGGCGGCGGAGCCAGCAGCGCGCGGTGCTCGTGCAGCACGGCGCGCACGGCGCTGTCCAGCACGCCGGCCGGCACGGCCATGGCCGCCGCGTCCAGCACGCCGGCCGGCACGGCCATGGCCGCCGCGTCCATCACTGCCGCCGGCACGGCAATGGGCACCGTGTCCATCACTCCCGCCGGCACTGTCATGGGCCCCGCGTCCATCACTCCCGCTGGCACGGCCATGGGCGCCGCGTCCAGCCCCGCCAGCACGGGCACGGGCGGCGGCGCGGGCGGCGCGGGGGGCGCAGTGAGCGCGGGGGGCGCAGCGAGCGCGGGGGGCGCGGGCGGCGCTGCGAGGACGCCGTCGGCCGGCGGCGCGCTGTCGTCATCACCGCTGTCGTCGTCGTTGGTCGGTTCGGTGGGGTCGTACTTCTCAGTATCTATGACTAAACTAGAATCACTCTTCTCGTCTTCTGACTTGTCGACATCCAGAGTCTTGTCAAAATTGAACATAGGCGGCTCCGGCAGCGGGCGGTAGGACTGCGGCGGAGGCTGCGGCTTGGGTGGCGGCTGCGCTTGTGCCACGACTGGTAGTTCGGGGTTACTGTTTGCCGAGTTTTGTCGGAGAATTGGGCCCATTCTCATATCGAGAGGGTTTTCGAACCCGCCAAAAGAATGTCGGTGCGGGGCGGGCGGCGGATCGTGGCGGGGCCCAGGGGGCGGCGGATCGTGGCGGGGCCCAGGGGGCGGCGGCACGTAGGGCTGCCAGGCGGGCGCGGGCCCCAGGCTGTAGCGGCCCTGGTCTTGGCGAGACGCCTGGTTCTGCTGCGCTCGGTTGTGCTCAGCGGCCTGTCTCCTGTTGCGATCGAACAGCTCATCTCCGTGCGGGTAGTGGTGCGGTCTTCTCGAGTAATTACTGTAGGTGTCCATGTCGTCGTTGTTCTGGTTGAACGCGTTGCCCGGGCGTCCCTGGTAGCCGCCGCCGCTGTAGGCGCCGTCGTAGTTGCCGCGGCTGTTGAGGCTGTTGGTGCCCTGCTCGCGGTGGTAGTTGCCGGTGTAGCCGCCGCCCCAACCGCGGCCGCCGCGGGACTGTCCGGGGTACGAAGGTACTTTCTTGGTGGCGTCCTCTCCCTGCGAGAGATCTATCTTGTCCTGTTTTTTTGGCTCCTCAGATTCTTTCTTAGGCTTTATGTTTTCGCGAGTTTCTAACTTTATATTCACACTGCCGTCTACAGAAATCGTTACGACAGATTTTTTTGAATGAAGCATAGTTTGACTTTCGAGAATAGAGGAGAGAACGTCCGGCGCCGACGATGCGTGCGTCGGAGATGGAATGGAGATCATCTTTCTTCTCGCCTGGGAATAAGGCATTACATAAATCATTATAAAATATACACAAAATATCAATCAAAAATAAGACAAATTGCATGGGTGCAACTGCATTACCTGTCTGTAGGCGCTGAGGATGCTAGACGTGGGGCGCGCAGCCACGGCCGTGCTGGCGCGCTCCGACACGCCGTGCTCGTCGTCCTCGGAGAAGTAGTCCAGCTGGTGCGCGTCGCCGAACAGGCTGAGCGCCGGGATGCCGGCGCGCTGGCGCCGCACCGACAGCTCCTGCGCGGCCGCCGCGCCCCCGCTGGCGCCGCCGGCCCGGGCGCCGCCGACCCGGGCGCCGCCGGCGCGGGCGCCTCCGGCCCGGGCGCCGCTGGCCAGCAGCGCGGCGCGCACGCTAGCCAACACATGCGAACGTCGCGCTGCAGTGCGCGGCTGCCGTCTCTTCGTCTGAAACACATTACATTATAATATGTATGGTTCCCAAGTGAAAGTACTACAAAGCTATACTTAATATTTTGTATTAAAACAACAAACAGACATACCCAGTTTAATATTTATAATTGAGATGTACTAACCTTCCTTTTCTTTAGTTTCCTTTTAACTCGTTTTGTGACTGGAAATTTGCCATTTTCCTGCACTTCATACTCAATAATCACAGTTTTTGTTCTTCTTCTCTTTGGTCTCCTACGGTTTGTATGTGCTGTAGTGTTACGCCTAGTTGTACTTGCTCTTGAGCTACTGCCATTTGCTGAGCGTGTTCCTCTTGATGTTGTTGGCATATCATCTGTGTTCAGACGACTCTCTCTGGGACCAGAGGATGTTGAAGGTTCATCTGCACTGTGAGTCCTTGATGATCTAACATTCCTACTCTCTCTGATTAATGCACTTCTGGATGGTATGTCCATATCTGTGATGCCAGAAAATAAGAAATCCACATCTGATAGCAGATTGTCACAATTGGGACAGAGCCACTGATCAATAGGTACCTGAAATACAAGGGATATAAGCTAGTTAATGAACAGATAACAATATAGTGTGAGTACAGAGTCAGCTGTAACGGCTGTGCTGCAAGTTGAAGGGTTGAGTAGGTTACCTCAGACAGTGGCGGAGTGAGGCACTGCATGTGATATCCCAGGTCACACCCGTCACACAGAAGCATAGTTTCTTCATTGTCTGTGCGGCCACACACCTGGAACACAATGTTTATTGGTGCAGATTCTCTTTTACAATTCTCAACCCAGTAGACCAAATTGTGAAATTAATTAATTAATGATTTTTTGTGACTTGTCAGTGACAACAATATTCGTTTTCAATGTCAATACCTTGAACTAGTTACCAAATTGCTTCTTATTTATAATTTTAAATTCATCTTGCTATATTATTTTATTTACCTCACAGACAGTTGGGTCCTCAATCACAAGCAGCTCAACTGAAGGCCTGCGCTCCACCACCTTTACAGGCTCTGTGCGAAGCACACGACCACCTGCACAAGCTCTCACTACTATAAAATCAAATGTCATTCTGTCTACTGGACAGGTATTGACATTCTTTGACCATTCCGTGATGCAATCCAAACAGAAGATATGTTCACAGCTCTGTGGTGTTCCAACTTCTTGATCAGTGAAACGTAAAAGACAAATGGAGCACTTGTCAGAGTTGCCTTCTGAGCTGTCCGATGCAAAACCAGAAATTGGTTTAGAGACCGAGGCAGCAGGCTTGAGTGCGCCCGAGTGGTCGGTGGCCCAGCCGGATGTGTCGCTGTCGCCATCCGAATCGCGAAGCTTAGGCAAAGCGCGCTTGCGACGGGCTCCCGCGCACACCACTGAACTGCCGCTGCTGTCGCTCCCGTCATCACTCAGCACCTAAAACACATTCATTTTAATAATCCACCTACTCCAGTGCTAATACAACGTGTTGAAGCTTGCTCAGTCACCCTCAATCTCTTTCTGCGTGACCCCACTGCTGTGACGCTGTCGTCGCTATCCGAGCTCGTGTCTGACGAGAGCACCATCACTTTCTTAATTTTGCGCTTGGGCCGTGGTGGCGAATCCTCGCTGCCTTCTTCACTCATTCTCACAAGTAAACAGTCGAATGGAATTTAGTGGGCACGACACGAAGCCAGTTGCAAAGGTGTAAATGACCTCCGCCAATTAATATTCGAGTCAACTAAGGTAAAATATGAGAAATTCATTCGGCCTGCTAGTTATTATCATGCATCAATATAGTTTCCACACAAATTATTGCGTACGCGTTGTCCTAAAATGATTCAATCCACTATTTTGACAGCAAGCCGCTATCAATGGTCAAGCGGCCATTTTCCTTCCAATTCCTTTTTTTTTTTAATTGTACCTAGTGATGTACCCAAAATCGCGAAGAGATATTTTGGTTATGGTGGGAAACGCTGTTCACATGTTATAAAATGAAATAAAATTAAGCATGATTTGTAGCAGATTTACCTTTTGTTGGAGTACTCAAAGACAAAAATATCTAAAATGCCTAAGTACCTTCATCGTATTTAAGCCTTTTTGCTAAATTGTTGAAAGCTTTGGTATAAAGTGAGTTTAAATTAATAAACCTACTTACTTTAATAAGCCAGAATCCGATAAATGCGAGATGGATGCATATGATCTGTCGCCACTTGGGGTCGTAGACATTTTCGGCTAAAATGATGAGCTTGACTTTATCGAAGATAAAATAATGGTTTTTCATTTAAAAAACTATAAAAAATAATACAAAATTACAATCCGACAAAAAAATTATTAATAGTGCTTAGCTTGTCACTATTTTACTCAGATTCACAACAATTCACAAGCATAACATCACATCACTAATTCACTATAAACCCACAACCCACAACCCATACACGACGACGGCGACGGCGACGAATGTGATTTTCGTTTTGAGGTGTTTTTTCGTTTATTTTCATAGTTTTAGCCAAAATAATGACCGCTGAAAACGAACGTGAAATATATCACAAATTAGAAGCTATGAAAGAGATCAGGTATGATAATTTATTATTTATAAAATATTCATGATGCCCTTCCAAATCGCACCTGTGGACTCGATCAATAAATACTTGACATCGATAGAAATGTTTATTATTTTGTATTGCATGATAAATATAACTAAAATAATAGTTATGTAACTCAAAACATATTTGTCAAATAATGTTTTGTAATGTTCAGTCGAACTTTTAGCCTGTTATTTAGTTTTTTCGTACACTTTTGCCACAATACTAAACTCCAGCTTGATTCACACTCGATTTATAATATTAGCTAAATTCCATTGTTTTTTTTTTCTCTAATTGCCCGTTATAAACGTCTAATTAAACGTATCTATTACATTATTTTATGGATTAATGAAACAACATACCTTTTTTTGTTTATGTTAATCTTAAGCACATGTTTAACTACTATAAATATTTTAAAATAAAAAATATAGGTAGTCAATTTTATCAACTTAAATAAAATTTATAACTGCAAAACTAAATAATTCCAGGAACAAAACAATAACACTGGAGCGTATGAAGCGCAGCATCCTGAATGAGGTGCGCAGCGGGGACCAGGAGGGGCGATGCCTGGCACAGTACAAGCGGGAGATGGAGTTGCTGCAACAGGAGAAAATGAGCCATGTGGAGGAGCTGCGCCAGATTCATGCCGATATTAATGCTGTATGAAATTATATTAACTCATGATGCAACAGTCAACCTTTCTACTATGAACATTACCAATTGTCAAATTATAACACTCATGCAGAAACTAGTTTTGAAAGCTTTCTTAAATATAGAAACTAAATTCAACCTGATAGAGCATAAATAATTTAAGATGGAAACATCATGTTATAACACAATTAGATAAAGTGTGTTGCACTAAGTTGAATATTTCTATATTTATGGGGGTAAATCCCATCATAATAAAATACCCAAATGACATGAACTAAACATAAGTTTTTCTAAAACAAATTGGAAATTTGGAATGCTTGGAAGTTCAACAATAATAAACAATATGAGAAGGATGTGGATTGTGGAGCTATTAATACCAGCAGCGTGATGACGCGGCTGTTTGTTTAGGTAGGCGCGCGCTATTGTTGGCCCACAATTGTAACATTTTAAACTGTTTGTTTTCTCTGTCAGGCTGTGATGGCCAGCTATGAATACTTGAATACAGTTCTATGTGTAAATGCTTCAAATTCCATATGATTCCTGCTGGCTTCCCAGCTTGACTTTATACCTTGCTTCAGACTTGATATAATTTTTCCAATTAACCTTTTGAGTACCGTAATTAGAGACACAATAGAAAGACAATGAGCAAACTAACAACAGTGTTTGCTTGGGGATTAATGAATTACAATAATGAACTGGGATGAACAATCAAAATGACCTGATGATACCTGTAACTACCCTGTGTTTACTATATTAGTCATATGATTTTGAAGTAGGATAGTACTGCAATCTGAGGTTTAGAATTCTACATTTTTTTCTACACATTGCAATGTTGCATGACAAAAATATTTTGCACCTGTTAGATGGAGACAGTGATAAAGCAGACAGAAGAGAGCATGACGCGCAAGCTGTCGGCGGCGTCGCGCCTGCACGAGGACTACCGGCCGCTGAAGGCCGAGGTGGACCTGCTGCGGCGACAGTGCCTCGGCCTCGAGCGCCTGCCGGACCTGCACGAGGAGGAGGGCAGCCCTATCACGCCCGAGTACGTACCACACTCCCTCCACGTCCTGATGTCATCATGATTTCCTTGTGAGAGAAAGACAGGGCTATGCATGACGATTAGCACTATCTCTTTTACACAGTAGGCAGAGTTTCTTTGGTGTGTTCTGCAATTCACCATTAGAACTACACCTAAGTCAAGTGGATATAATAAAGATGTAGTTCTAATGATTGAGATTGCATTCTAATCAACCTCTCTTACAGAGAGAAGGCTGGAGTTGCAGTAGTGAAAATATATTATTTATAAAGGTTGATACAAATTTCCATTTTTTTTTGTGCTATATTTCAATATTCATTTGTAAGTTCCGTAGCTCACACAAGTAAACAAAGCTAGATAGAAAATTTGGTAAGAGGTACGATGGAGTAACATGTCGTGTTTGCAGCCGCTTCCCCGCGCTGCCGGGCGGGGGCGGCCCCCCGGGGGGCGCGGGTCCCCCGGGGGGCGCGGGGGGCGCGGCGCGCTCGCTGTCGTCGTTCCTGCCGCCGTCGACGCCGCGCAAGCCTCCTCCTCCGCCGCCCGCGTTCAGGTCTGCCCTCGACCAAGATTTCCTTACCGTCTCGCTGAGGTTCGATTATGTTTTATTTTTCTTTTCGTTCTCTACCCTCCACCTCTCCTCACCTACCATGATCTCTCTACCTTTTAACTTTTAATTTATTCAATTACAGTTAATTTTTTCCAAATAATAATATAATTTTATTTTTGGTTTGAAACAATTTTTTTTATCTGTATAAATATTTTTTCTATTAATAATTTTTATTACCAATATTTTAATTGAAGTTGACTTTCAACAATAATTGATAATAAATCAAAGATCTACAGCATTATTCGTAGAATGTAATAGTATGTCAAGTAGTAGTGTGCACGTGCGTGTGTGTGTGCAGGCAGCAGCCGCCGCCCATGAAGTCGTGCCTGTCGTGCCACCAGCAGATCCACCGCAACGCACCCATCTGCCCACTGTGCAAGGCCAAAAGCCGCTCGCGCAACCCCAAGAAGCCCAAGAAGAAATAGTCGCCGCACGACGCGCCCACTCCGAGCTTACTTGCGGCACCCACCCCGTCCGCACTCACGGCGGCGCCTACACCACCCTTACTCAAGGCGCCTACATCCTCCGCACTCACGGCGCCTACACCACCCGTACTCGCGGCGCCTGCACCACCCGTACTCGCGGCGCCTGCACTCGCGGCGCCTGCACTCGCGGCGCCTGCACTCGCGGCGCCTGCACTCGCGGCGCCTGCACTCGCGGCGCCTGCACTCGCGGCGCCTGCACTCGCGGCGCCTGCACTCGCGGCGCCTGCACTCGCGGCGCCTGCACTCGCGGCGCCTGCACCGCGTCCGTCGGATCGATCTCAATGTTCTATTGTAACTGACTATATTGTTTGTGCACTCGGCTTGCCATGTTAATCTACTGGCTTGGTAAGTTCCTACCTATGAAATTGTTGATGAACCCTTTATTAACTGAAACCTAAAACTTATTACAATATAGTATATTTTGTAATATTATGTTAAAAATAACATCCATTTATGTCGTTTTTCACATAACGATGGCATGCGAGTAGCCGGAAAGTAATATTTTTTTATAAAGGAAATTTCGAAAATGTAACGACGCATTTTAATCACAATTTACGTTATTTTGCACTCATAAAATTACACATTAGAAGTAAAATACCATTAGTACAAACGTGAAATGTCAAAATCATACAAATTGTTAGAATAAATATTTCTTAAGCCACCAGGCGGCAAAGCCTTCGTCGTGCACGTTCCCTATACGTAAGCCCGACGTGCGGCGAGTGTCCGCCCTTACATTGTGATACCTGTATGGTCTGGACTAAGCGTTTCGCCTTGTCGTTTATACCGCACCACCAATTTGCCTGCTGCGGCCTTCTCGTCCGATTATAATTTAAGTGTCTTCAAGGCTAGAGTGAATAGGCTCTTAATAAACAAGTGCACTTCACCATCAACAACTGCATCACTGCTTACTGTCAGTTATGAATGAACAAAAATTAAAAAAGAAGTGGCCAGGTTTGAAAAACGACAATTTCATAGGTAATAAAGAGCCTTAAAAATGCTAACACTAATTAGAAAGCATAATAATGATTGATGCTCGAAGTGCATCTAGCATTAGCTCTGTCAGTCTACTTGGAGTTAAAACAATACTTTTTAGTCATAAATAATTATTATGCAGATTGATTTTAGACGATTATTCCTTTTTTATGTTTATACCATAATTGTGATGTAAATAAATATAAATGATATCAGTCTGTATAGTTTTGTACATAGTTAAGTGTTAGTTAAGCGTAGACAAGTCGTAGTTACCTTTATTAGGTACAAGTTTAATGTGCCAACCAAATCAATTTTTGTGTAAATATCGTACCTGTATCGTGTAACACGCCGTTTTACAAATTGGCGCGGCGGATTGAACAATGTCGCTGTTGTGTAATGCGGCTACTACACGCACAACGGGATTGTGGTCGCGATACGTTCTTCAAAACTGCGTCCAACGTTTAGACGTATTGTCAGTGTTGAGTGAGCAATTCCCTTTTACCGATGTCGGGGTGCCTTAAAATTTCGAGCTCGCTTCATTGAAATCCTTCTGAACGTGAAGTAGCCGCAAATACATAACACTGACGTTCCTCATTCCGCCGTGCCATCTTGTAAAACGGCGTGTTATACGATACGGCTACGGCATAAACATTTAGGTGTGTTTTACAAAGGTTAACAGATGCTCGGCAGTCAGGTGTTTTCCTTAGGGCCAACGCTGCGTATGCTTTTGCGGCCACTTGGGCACGAGTTTTGTGACTATGCACGTATGTGGTGTGCTCGGGTCCCCGTCACAGACACCGAATTATTACCTGCGCAGTGTCGCTAGTTCAACTTTAACGGTGTGCATGTAGTCGTGTCGATGGAGAACTTTAATGTAATATTACGTAGTGCCACGGGGTTCCCCGCGATGGTTGCCTGGGCCAAGAGCCGCATATAAGCACTGCAGTATGAGTCCGAGCGTCCGACTTAGTAACGCAGTTTCGGCCCATATCTAGTCACATTTCGACTACCAGGAACCTTTTACAGTCAAAGGCTGCACTGCGCAAAAAATAACAGACTGGAACTGCCTCTAGTGATTGACGAATAGCCGATAACAACAGACAGTCAAAATAACTTGACGTGGTTTCGACATGTCATTGATTACTGATGAGCCTATCGGAAAGTATGTCGGTGTACAACTCTTTAAACACTGCTCCAATTCTGTTTCCAGAAAACTTTGAGGTGTCAAATATGCAGGAACCGAATTCTTATCGATATACAGTCTGCCAAAATTACTTAGTGTTTACTTCTCCAAGTAATGTGTCAAACTAATACGAGTATTTTTTATCCCACTTCATATGTATGATACTCAAGGTCTTATCAAGTGAGCTATAAATGTGTGCCTAGTTTGTTTTTTTCAAGTTACCTCTAGGCTAGACAACCAGCTCTACCTACCTTTTTTATGAGTCGTGTCATAGTTCGGAAGGGGAGCTGCCCGAGAATAATTGGCTATTCCTTTGGACTAAGTATATCTACATTGAATAATGGAATTGATATTAAAAAAGTGGTCTGACAAAGAATTACGCAACATCGATTCAGTATGGTGTAATCCAAATAAGGCCAGCCGCACACGTTCGCTTTCATAATTATGTTTCCTGATCAGGAATTCAGGTTCTGAAACCTAAATGCTCTCGATTCAATATCAATTTGAAAAACAATGTGTAGAAGCGGCGGAGGTCGTGTTTTGTTCTAATTTCGACAACAAAGCTTCTTTAATCACTGAACAAAGGGTTTGTTGGTCGTCGCCGCGCGAGCCGCTTCAGTTCGACTAATTCGTTGACTCAGATGTCACGTGAGCTCGTTACACGTGAACAATACCTACTGCTAATGTATCATTACGGTCGAGTCACCATTCTGCGATTTCTTACTTGCTTACCCGAAATTAATGAAGCCATTGTTTTGTTTTTATAATTATGTGGAACTACCAATCTTTGTGTATGTTGTTAGTAAATAGTTGTCAGATATCTATAATACATTGAATGCCAATTAAAAGTAATATAATTAAGATACCCAGTGTAAATATGATAGTGTTCTAAGTATATTAATTAACGTAATCAGTATTATTTATTTGTTGTACGAAACTACTAGAGTGGGTAGGAGTGAGCATGAGCATATCTTACTAAATACTTAGGTACAAGGGTGCTCACTGATTTGTGACAATCGCTCTTAAATTGTAAAGTAAATGATGAAGGTTGATGAACCGTTTGCTGCGGAGTGTGAGCCCCCTCGAACACACTCGGTAATACATAACAAGTGTATATAGACGTGTGCACGCAGAGTGCGATAGTTTTGTTTTATAATATAAAGCGTTCTATCAATGTCAATGCATCTTTTATTTTATCATATTATTGGTATCGTTGTAAACTTTGTAAACATTATAAATTATTTGTAGCTTCCCACAGAGTTCATGGCGCAAGTAATGGGCAATCTTACACACTTCACACTTCTTCTTAAGTATGTGCCTACGCTGGCCGTAGCATCTCAGTCACTCACACTCGTCGAACTCTTGCTCTATACACTGTGGCGGTAATCATATTCATTGAAACTGCGCAAAGCGGACATGCAATGTCACCAGGGTCCAGGAGGCGTATCCTATGCAGACGCATATAATTATATCAGCTGTAATGTGATGTAAGTATTTGTTTGTAAGGGCGACGACGCGACGTCACGTGAGGGGCGTACGCGCGCGCAAGTGCACTCAATCAGAAGTAATGAGATCTCATTACATATCATTATCTGCGAATTCCAACAACTAAACTGCGATCGCCAACCCGCATGCCAAGCGTGGCGATTATGGCATATCCCCCCAATGATGAAAGTCTATGACCAGTGCGTGTTGCCAGTGATGACATATGGCTCTGAAACATGGTCGCTTACAATGGGCCTCATCAGAAGGCTTACAGTCACCCAAAGAGCAATGGAAAGGGCTATGCTCGGAGTTTCCTTGCGTGATCGCATAAAGAATGAAGATATCCGCAGGAGAACCAAGGTCGCCGACATAGCCCGAAGAATCGCCAAACTTAAGTGGCAGTGGGCAGGGCACATTGCTCGTAGAACGGATGGCCGATGGGGCCGAAAGGTTCTAGAGTGGCGACCGCGCACCGGAAGACGCAGCGTTGGAAGGCCTCCTACAAGGTGGACCGACGACCTGGTGAGGGTCGCGGGAGTGCGGTGGATGCGAGAAGCACAGGATCGGTCATTGTGGCGACGCTTGGGGGAGGCCTATGTCCAGCAGTGGACGTCTTTCGGCTGAAATGATGATGATGATGATGATGATCATTATCTGCCTGCTCTAATTGCAGTGTATCATGATCGTCTGTGTACGTACAAGTTTATAGTTCATGTACTTGTTTATATCTTTATTAGTTTAAATATATAAGATTGTAGGTATCAATGGGCGTAACCAGGGGGGGCAGCTGCCCCCCTGGATTTTGTTTACGTCCGTACTATCTACTATTGTCGCTAAAAGTAAAAAAAAAACATTTTTTTGCCATTCGTAATACACAGTTCCATTCAGTTACAGTTCCAAAATTACAAAAATGTATGGAGGAAATATCCCATTTTTTATGATTTTTAGGGGTAATAAGCCTAAAAAGAAAAAACGGACCCTTATAGAATCACTTTGTTGTCCGTTTGTCTGTCTGTCAAGACCCTTTATCTCGGGAACGCGTGGAGGTATCGAGTTGAAATTAAAACCATACTAAGTACTCAGGTCTGTGGTCCCTTGAAGCTGTGAAAAAAATTAAACTTCTGAGTTAACGAAAAAAAAGATACGGCCGCTTATGTCGCAAAAAAAAAAAACGTGTATTTTGACACTCAAAGGAATCAAAATTCATAGTGTACTTCCCGTTGATCTAGAATCCTGAAATTCGGCATGAACAAGGTCTTATTACAGCACAAGTATAGGAAAAAATCTGACAAATGTAAATTTGTATTTACGTCACAAAAAAAAACTAGCGATTCGGAAAAATCTTCGAAACTCAATTAGTAGGGAATTGAACTGTTATCATAGGTAAGTTTGTACGGAACCCTCAGTGCACGAGTCTGACTCGCACTTGCCCGGTTTTTTTCTTATGAAGGGATCACATCGGAACCCGAACTATGGCGCACTTATTGGTTATATAAGCAGCAGAAGGACTTTGAAAGTATTGGAATAACGGAGTTAATACAAGTAGCAGAATCTATTTACCCAAAGGTGAAGATAGCCCTAGAAATTGTACTAGCAATGCCTTATTCCACTGCTACAATCGAAAGATCATTTATCACACGTAGACGCGTAAAAACATGGCTATGATCAACAAGGTATGACCGAGGATAGATTAAATGGGCTTTGTATGTTGCTCAGTGTACAATTGTACATAGAAAATTGCAATTTTTTCACGGAAGACCTCTGACTTACTGACTGAAACCCACTTGTGTTCCTTCAGTTGCCCATTGCATTCCAGAGCCGCGGTATTCATTTAGAACAATCCTGCGTGGGTATCCTTAACTACACCTAATAAACAATTTATATGTCAAAAAATACCTATAGTTGATATTGTTTTATAACTTTCCTGTACCTATTTTTATAATCGCCATTACGCCGTTACAGACACTTCTCTATTTATAAGGAAAATATTAGATAAGTTATGTCGAATATGCGACGCAGTTCTTGATGCGCAAACAGTGTAAACCAACATATAGCGAGGCCAGCGACCCCGCGACCCCTCGCTCGTCACGTGCTCTCGTACTACTTGATACAACTATCTCGTTCGGTGTCTCTTTAGGCAGAAATTCGTCTCATAACATCTCTCGATCCATTACACAGAACTGTCCGCAAAATGATATATTCCTTTCGATTATTTCCTGTAAGCAAACAGCTAGCCCACTGTGTTTTCATTCAGTAAGTAGGTAATATTTGGCTGACGTAATGTAGATTGCTTGTGAGTCATGTTGGCAGTGCGATCAGACGGTTCGGATCGGCAGGAAGGTCACAGCAAGTGTATGCGAAATTTCCTCAGAAAGCTAGCTATCGATCACGCCTGGTTTTGCCAGGCGTCCGAATAAAGCTAGACCCAGTTGCATGCCCAGCCAAATTAGACGGTATCGACCTATCCGACTTTTACCATTTTTTTAAATTATTATTTTGTGTTCACTCCCACGCCTCGCCTTGTAGGCTCAGATTGATCTGAGCTTGTAGGTATCGCTCACTAGCGCAAACAAGCGGACTACCAATTTATTTATGCATATTGCAGTGGCACAGAGCCACTGCAATATGCATAAATAAATTTTATATAATTAATAGCATTAGCTACTGCCAACTAGGTAGTATAATTCTATATAATTAATCAAAATCAATATTAATTTCAATAAAATAATTGCAATAGTAGGTAGGTACTACCTATTATAGTCTCAGCAGAGCCTTGTTTTACGTTGAAAAGTAAAATGTAGTTTTATACCTACAAGGACTAAAATTTGCCTAAAGGCACTAAAATTTACCCAAATGTCCGGGTAAACTGACAAAATGTGATCGGGGGGCTCCGGCAACCCTAGTAGCAGTATATTATTATCAGGTTTTCGCGAATCATAACTGAGCATGTTTCGACCACGTTTAAAACTCAACCAATTGTAAACAGTGGAAATCAGACACGTTTATTTCGAAAAAGCGCGGGAAACTGAGCGGACCGGTGCATTTTTCCTTGATAAAATATATAATTTTAATTTTTCACTATAGGTTCAGTTTTGTATTAAGTATATTGTTTTATTAATATTTAGTGTACATATATTAGTTTTAGTGTATAGTTTGCCGGATTCGGTAAGTTTTTTAAAATATTTCAATGAAGAAGCCGCCTGACGTGGCGGACCCGGGGGTCTTTGTACCCCCGGCTACTAACTTTGTAATAGTTGCTTCGTCAACTTTATCAAATGAATCTGGAATGGAGACGGATCTAATTTCCAACGTGGGCGTAAAAGAAATAGATTGCATAAAATATGCAGTGTGCAATAAGAATAAAAGGAAGCACAGTCAGGCTATTGACGGCAAGACAGGATGTTGCTGTGCGAGTGCAGATAGTGAAAACAGTGACTCTGCCCCGGCTGTAAATACTTCAATTAACATTGTCACGCCGAGTAGTATTCCGAGCCCCCAGGGTTCAGTACCTGGGGTTGCAAGGAACAAGTATGAGGTCACTGACATCAGCCCATTTATTGTACACGTCCAAAAAGAGATTAAGTCACCTAATGATTATACCACGTTACACCCGGTCACATTTAGCAAGTTTGTAAGGATACATGCCATTCATAACATTGTAGACGGATCGGTTACGAGGATAGGCAGAAATAGAATTTCTTTGGCGTTCTCGAACATCAACTACGCTAATTCATTTATTTCCAACACAGAATCGTCAAAAAGTAATCTAAAAGCTTTCATACCAAGTTTTCACATAACGCGAATGGGTCTTGTTCGTGGTGTTCCATCAGAATGGTCCCCTGAAGAAAGAATAGAAAATGCTTCAGTGCCAGATAATTGTGGGAAAATTCTCAAAGTTAGGAGGATAAATTATAAAACTATCGTAGAAGGATCACCTGTTTGGAAACCAACGCAGAACATTGTGATTACGATTGATGATCAGATTCTTCCTAAGCGTATATTTATGTGCTACAACTCATTACCTGTGGAGTTGTATGTATATCCCACTATCCAATGCTACAATTGCTGTCGTTTTGGTCACACGAAAATTCAATGCAGATCAAAACCTAAATGTTATAAATGCGGTCTATTTGCGATATATTTTTCTTCCACCTTCTGGGTTGTTAAGAAGTTCCATATGCTGTTATGTGAAACAGTATCGAAAGCTTTCTGGTAGTCGATGTAGACAACTTATAGTGCTTTATTCATTTCTTAGTATTTCTCCAAGACAAGCTCCAGGTTGTGAATACGGTCGATTGTAGAATAAACTTTTCTGAAGCCCGCTTGTTCTACTGGTTGACTTGCTTCTAGTGTCGCGATCATTCTTTGATTAATTATTGAGGAGAAGAGCTTGTAAATAGTTACACGGCAATAAGCATATTGGACAAAATTTTGGCGTAAATTTCGGAAAATCCTCTCTTAGTTCTCGCCTACGTCATAAAAGGTAACCTTGTGCAAAATTTCACCCTCGTAGGGTGAAATTTTGCACAAGGTTTCCTGTAGTCCCAGGTCCCAGTAGTTCCAGCTGTGCGTTGATATGTCAGTCAGTCAGTTTCTCCTCTTATACTAATTATATAGATTACTAGCTTCTGCCAACGGCTTCGTTGATATGTCAGTCAGTCAGTTTCTCCTCTTATACTATTTATCAAATTCAAATTCAAACCATTTATTTCAAATAAACAATTTACAGGCACTTTTGAAATGTCAAGAAGTCAGTCAGAAAAAATGATGCTAATTGTACATTCCAAAGCGTAGATCTATAGGGAAAAGAATGTGCGAGAAACTCCATGGACACTCTTTTCAATCATGTTTTGCAATTACAAATATGTTACATGTTTCTTGTCGCTATCATGTGAGAACAATGTCAATAAAGTAAAAATAAAAACTAAATATAGATATTAAAATAGCAACTGGCAGTTAAGAGATGACCAGTCTCAACTGACAGCGCCCGTTCACGGACCTGACGCGAATATTAGCACCACTCAGCTCACCCATTTTGAAGGGAACCGAATGATCCAACACACGCGCCACCATCAGTGAGACATTTGAGTGAGCATGACAAACTCTCAACTGCCATGCTCATTTATGTCAAACAAGTCCAATAATAACCTAAAAACCATAAAATAGCTCCATGGTACTCACATTTACAAACTTTGAAAAAAAATGCTTTTACATTATACAATACTAAATACAATAATAATTAACTTAAATAATAATAGTTTCAAAACTAATCAATTTGTACACCCCGGTGGTAGTGGAGCTGGACCAGCATTGAGCCAAGCATTTTTATCTTGAATATAATCCTCCAACTTATAATATGCTTGTCTGCATAGTGTGCGTTTAATACAAAATTTAAATTTCGTTTCATTGAGTTCTAATATTTGTGGAGGTATTTTGTTATAACATTTCAAACAGTACCCCATGAAAGAAGAAACTGCTCTGGCTTCGTTGATATGTCAGTCAGTTTCTCCTCTTATACTATTTATATAGATTACTAGCTTCTGCCAGCTAGCTTTTCTAATAAAATTTTTTTCTAAACTAAAAAGTTTGCGCGAGAGACACTTTCAAAGTGGTAAAATGTGTATAAACTAAAAAAAAAACAAAAAAAATTATGATGTACATTACCATGCAAACTTCCACGGAAAATTGGTTTGAACGAGATCTAGTAAGTAGTTTTTTTTAATACGTCATAAATCGTAATCCGCAATTTACCTTTCAAGTTAGTACGGAACCCTCGGTGCGCGAGGCCGGCTAGCTTCTGCCAGCGGCTTCGCCCGCATGAAGGTAGAAAATAAATAGCCTTCGTTATTCAGTGAAGCTGTAGCTTTCTAATGGTGAAATAATTTTTGAAATCGGTCAAGTAGTTTTGGAATTAAATCGTAACATACAAACAAAAAATCAAATATTTCCACTTTATAATATTAGTTTATTTAATTAACTTTCATTATAAATTGTTTTAATTTTGTAATTAAGTTGATTAACGCATTTTTTTATAATTTAGAAACTACAATATATTTTGTGCGGATTGTTACTTATTTTTCCAAAAATCCCCATTAGGCCGGGATTTCTGGAAATAAAAAAATAACAATTAATTAAAATAAAAATAATGCGCCTGACCATCAACTATTGCATCACTGCTTACCATCAGGTGGGATCGCAGTCAAGCACTAGCTTATATCAATTTAAAAAAAAAAATCCCCACTGGTTCGTGATCAGTTCCATTTTAGGTTTGTGGCTCGAACGACTGACATTTGAACACGTCATGGTAAGACTCCTTCCTCTAAGGATTCCCAGTGTATTGAAAAAATAATAAATAAATTGACTCGAAAACCCGCTCTTATCCTTACCGCTTTTAGGCACGCAATTGACTGTTTTTCGCACTAGTGCGGAAAAGAAAAGGGCAAGAGCTGTCCCGCGCCACACAACGTGTCACATCAGGGGGGCGCGCCGCGACCCCCACGAGTCGTCGGCCAGCCCACGTTTATTTCCAAGCATTCACAAGTGTATTGAAAAACGTCGTTTGATACACGTGGAAATTTGTCACAACAGGATGCCACCTCGGTCACAATGACAAACTTTCTCCTCTTGTATCAAAATCTTTTCGGCTGCTTTTCATAATGACCTATTCTAAAAACTCAATATTAGTCACGGCGTACTTCAATACCGTCTAATAAAATAAACACAGGCTTGATGTATGCCGTCACCAATAGTGATGATGAACTTGAATGTTTTTCCACCAACTTGCAATCGACTATGTTTAATAATTTAATTAAGAGTATGAAAACGTGTACCTACCTAAGTTCAGTGTCTATGTAGTATGTTGCACAGAAGAAGGAGGAAAATGTAATTTCGTAGGTGTAGGCTCTGTGGTCGAGGAAGTGAAATGTGTTTGCCGATCATTAATAAGAGTGGAGAAAGATAAAAGAAAACCCATTGTACTTTTATAAAATATGTATATATTCAGCTCATCAGCGCTACAATGACGCGAGTAGATATAAATATAATATCACAAGTGCTTTACACTAACTCCGCGCAAACTTAATAATAGTTCATAAACTTTACACTTACCGGCTACTCCTAACTAAATGACACGTTTCGCTCGGAATGTTTCGTGGCGTACTTGAGTACAGAGCTGGAAATGTTCGCACACTTCAGTCTCATGCCATTGTTCTCTGCACTACATACAATTTATTGTTTTTTTGATTCAACTTGAACACACTTTTTTAGACATTGATGTAAACTTGCTTAAAATTTAGAATTTAAACTCTTAAATCTGGTGTTGCAAGTTTTGAAAAGAGTGATTTTAGGATGGCAATTAGTATTTAATAGATAGTGCGGCCACTAGACGAGCGGGTAGGAGGCGCTGGAGGCGATGCCGCAGTGGTTGTTCTTGTTGCGCGCCATCTTGATGTAGCCGAGCTCTCCCCACGAGCGTCCCCACGAGTTCTTCACGAGCCAGTAGTCGCCGCCCTGCTCGTCCGTGCCGTAGCCCACCACCATCACCTGCGGAGGACGTCGCATTAGTCTATGTACACACTGATAACAATACTACTTACGTATTCATTATGTAGAAAAAATAGTCAAACGGGCTCAAGCGCTCCTAACGAAAAGCAACAAACATTTGACGTTATTCAAGATTTTTCCTAGTGTTTAAGTATTCCTATCTATTTATTAATGGTAATAAAATCAATGCTCTGCTGTTAGAAATCCATAATAGATATAAATATATACGAACATGATCACCCTAATCAAAGTTTTATTCGCCGACTGCGTTTCTATTCACCCCGTTTGACAGTAAACTACAGTGATAACGTGCTACAATATACCAAAACAAAAATGGATCCAAGTAAGCTACGTTTGGCTTGGTATGCTAATAAAGTAGGCCAGTAATAACACTCTTCCGATAAAAAATACTCGGTTTTGTTATCGAAGCATAATTATAGGTAAAGGTCAACTCTTAGGTTTATCTCATAACCCAGTAAAAACATAGCGGCAGTGTGCACATCACACTGTTACTGTTAACGACCTTTGGTCTTGATTTATTTTTATGTTTATCGCCAGCGACGCACAATAACTATAAGAGTCGATTGTTTTTTTCATAATGAAACAAAAGATAATTTTCAAGTTTTCAGCCGATACGTCTTGTCTCGGCGGAGTAGCCGGCTAGGCAAGAGGCTCCACGCTTCTCAAATGGTTTACAAAGCAAAAAGCTTTGAATTAAATGAAGTTTCTTAAGTAGGTATATTTGACAAGTAGGTATGCGTGGCTGACACAGATCGACAAGTAACGGTGCATGCTGCTGCGGGAAGGTTCGCGAGCTCGTGGCAGCTGCAGCCTGGCGCGCCGAGCTGAAGGGGCGCGGGTGGGGCTCAGTCAGGGTATACGTACGCCGTGGTCGAGCTCGGTAGAGGAGCAGTTCTCGTCGTAGTACACGCCGTTGGAGTAGAACTGGAAGCTCTCCTGCGACGCGTCGATGGCCACGCTCACGGGGCCCACCGTGGCCACCGCCTGCATCAGCTTCTCCTCGTCACCTTGCGGGATGTCCACGAAGCCGGAGTCGTCGGCGCCCGAGTTCTTGGGGTTGTACCTGAAGAACGCGCCACGTTTTAGGTACACTGGGTTCGCGATTCCTTTCATAACATGTAAACGAATTTGTGATTTTGGAAACATTTAAAAGTTACAGTAACTTAACGTTCAGTGAACTTTTATGACATTTTCAATAGTTTCTAAAAAAACATGGCAAATATATATATATTTTATATTGATGTAATCCTGTGCTTAACTCCGATCCCACCTGATGGTGAAGTAATCATATTTATTGTTAATTAACAGAAAATACATAAATGCACAATACTGTCACGAGAAGCATAGCAGAAAAAAAAATTAGCCTCACGTTTAACCACTATCTCACCTGATGGTAAGCGATGATCTGGCCGACGATGGAGCACGTCTGCCTAGAAGTAACCTATTCACTTTTGACCTAAAGACCCCTAAGTTGCAGCTTAGACTCTGGCAGGAAATTCTACTCCTTAGCTGTAGCTGTGCGCTACAGCTAAGGAGTAGAATTTGAAAATAAATGTGTTCCCAAAACGCTTTGTACGTATGGCTCAAGACTTTGGAGTTTTGACTCGACAAGTTCACCATTACCGATGATCCTCTTGGCTCGCCTCTCAATCGACTCTAGTACATCAAGCTGGTATTTGCCAGACCAGCTGGGGCGGGGCGCTAGTTGTGGTATTAAAAAAGAACAACAGTTTCAACAGAGACAGTTTCAAAGATTAGCACAGTAGCTAAGCGACTGGCAGTTGCGCAGCTTATCGCGGGTTCGATTTCCGCACAGACAGTAACAAGTATCTAGTTGTTTCGGGCTATTTTTGGGTTGTAATGTTTGTAAACGCACGCATGATACAGGAGATTTCTCCTAGTTCAATCTAAAGCTCATTAAAAAAAGAAATAGGTGTGAAGTGTACCTGCACTTGTCATCGACGCCTTCGTAGGGGTAAGACTTCTCGGTGTCGAGGCCGCCGTTGTCCTTGATGTACTTGAAGGCGTTGTCCATGAGGCCGCCATTGCAGCCGTTGTTGCCGTACGCCGCCGAGCAGTCCACCAGGTTCTGCTCCGACAGTGACACGAGGAAGCCAGTCTTGCGGAAGTGCTGGCCTTCCAGAGAGCCGGTCTGTACGACAATATAGATGCTACAGTTATGATACCAGTCACTAATCTGAACTAAGATTATTATTTATCTCTTTAACCAGTGACGACAAGTATTAAAAAACTAAGCAAGTGCGAGTCGGACTCGCGCACTGAGGGTTCCGTACAAAACCTCTGAAAACAGTTCAATTCCCGAATTGAATAATGAATATTTTTCCAAATAGCAAAATATGTTTTTTTTAGTGACGTAACTACAAATTTACAGTTTTCAGATTTTTTCCTATACTTGTGTTATGAGTCCTTGCTTCATGCCAAATTTCAGGATTCTAGGTCAAAGGGAAGTATCCTATGAATTTTGATTCTCTTGAGAGTATCAAAATACGTTTTTTGCAACATAAACGGCCGTATCTTTTTTTCTGTTACCTCAGACGTTTGATTTTTTCCGGATTGATTTTTTTGCTTCAAGGAACCGCAGACCCGAGTATATGGTTTTAATTTCAACTCAATACCTCCACGCGTTCTCGAGATAAAAGGGTCTAGACAGACGGACGCACAACAAAGTGATCCTATAATGGTTCCGTTTTTTCCTTTGGGGGTACGAAACCCTAAAAAAACATCTTCTGTAAGATCGGTGGCGGGAGTGAAGTCAAGAGATAAAGCTAGTATTTGCAAAGTAGTAGGCAAGTAGGTATCGGTGTTTCTAAACAAACCATGAAGCGAACGACTGTATGTATTACACTACTAATGTCTGTGAATCAATCGCGTCGTGTGTAACGAGATGGTAAGGGCCTGCGTACAATTGAGACAAGACTGTCTTAGACAGATTTGTCTACGACGTCAGCGACAAGACTGTTTTGTCTACGTCAAGGCGCACACTATCAAGACAAAACAGTCTAGCGGCGTACGGCCAGTGTTTCCAACTTTAGTGGACCACCAGTTTTCACTAAAACTGGTGGTTTTAACCTCCCATTTATTTTCGAAATATTGGTTTTAGTGGCTAGTGGATTTATATAGTGCTTCATTAAATTCCATTTCTAACTAAAAATGCGATCACTCGGGTGTAAATCAGTACCATAGAATCCATAATTATCAATCTGATACCGGCGATGATGTTGCAAACCAAAATGCGAATTAATACATAGCTGTTATTGAATAATTTGTATGTTGAATTACCTACTAATGTTAATTTACCCACAAATGGTATTTTGATCAACTGATTGTTAATTTTTATCACTTAATATTAAAGGAAACTAATAACATATATGCCTACTTATTTTATTTCGTGTGTGGGATAATTTTTTGTTAATGGTTTTCTGGTGGTTTTACAAGTTGACTCTAGTGGTAAGTTAGTGTAACTGTTGGCAACACTGGACGTCTTGCAGTCTTTTCTCAAATGTGCGCAGGCTCTAACTGTTGTCGCTATGGAAGCATATTATACCTAGAATAAACGCTACTAGGTTCATATTAAAGATATGTGTACGTCTAGCCGTCCATGCGTCTAGACAAACATCTCGTCCTAACAAGAGACATTGTACCGCTGCATATTGTGTCGTTCTATTGCGATTAACATAAAAGGGTTCAGTCTACATAACGGAACAATATATATAATCGTCTTTCATCTGTACAAACATGAACTCATGACAATAGAAAAATAACGCAGACTCCTTATAGGTACTTACGTAGCACGCGGGAGCATAATACTTAATATTGTTACGTATAATATGATGAGTGATCATGATTACACTTATGTTCATAATTTATTGGTTGCATTGCGGAAACTACCTACTCTATGTAGGTGCTTAAACATGTACTGCGTCATACATGTGTTGGTCGTTCCTAACTCCCAGTAATTCCACTGAATTACTAACCACTGTTAACCACCATTAACCACAGTTAATAAACGGCAAGCAAAGCTATCTGACACGAGCTGCAGCTGCAGTTCAACAGATGTTTACTTATCACCACTTCCTAGAACATAATATGCAGAGATAATTGTGATGCGAGTCGAGTCATGTAAGCCCACCTCTAAGAACGTAAATAGACACAGCTGAATGATTTTATCTTTCGAGTTCGTGAAGCGCTAAACTATGTTACAAACATTCTGTACAACTTGGATAACTGAAATATGAATCTGAAGAAAGCAGCCATCTAGGCTACCACGATACAACACATCGGTACATGTATGTATAAGAACTTGGAAGTGACACCGCAGCGCGTAGGTTTTACTATATTGTTTTACATTGTGTAAAACATAATTGAATAATAAGTTGAATTTATGCAGAACGGAATTAATTAGATATCGGAATGAATCATCGCGCCATTGTCAATGAGTAATGCTGAACAGAACATTTGAAAACATGCTTTTGTGCTGTAACCTGAAATAACACGTAATTGTAATTGCCTATCATATTGTCGATGAGTCTGAGTCATATTTGTTTAGCTAAATTTAATTACCTATTTAAATATTATTAGGTACCTACCTATATTGCAATACTTGCAATAATAAAGTCGGTTAAAAAACCTAGTTTCGGAGGCTCTCGATAAACTCTCAAATGTCTTAATTTGGATTATATCTAATAAATTATTTGGATTATATTAAACATTCCCTCCTTAATGGCGAAACCTCAGAACCGGTAACCTCGGAAACCGGGGCAAGTTAATCACCCTTATCAGTAGCTAAAAAAAACTCGCGGGAGACGGCAAAGTTTATTAAGGATAATAGGTATCTACGTATTCACAAAAACATGGCAGCAGTTGTGGATTATCATCATGCCTGTAACTATTGGCAATAAATGTAATGTTCTGGACGCATCAATGTTATCAGATTTTTATTGAAATTATAAACAAATATTGTTTATAATTGCTAACGATTTTATAACTGAAACGACATTCGTTTCCGTTATAAAAATCTGAAAGTGCGAAAATTTTATAAATGTATTAACAATTTTCCGGTTGAATTAGTAACGCAAATCAATCCTAAATGTTTATAGTAATAACACACGCCCAAACTTGGTACGATCGGAGCACGATTTTGGTTCCAAATTGTTCCACCACACGACACGACCACAATTTTTTTAGAAAAGTTTCTGCGCGTTAGATACAATTACTTACGACAATCTTATTTGTCTTGTAATATCTACTAGGCACTAGGCACTCGGCACTCAATGCCCGCTCATAAACTCATTACACTACAAATTCAAAGCGATATGAAATGCTAATCAAAGTAGAGTATTGCGAAATGACACATATCACCAGTCACATGACCGACAGACAATAACATTAGATAGCAACAGTAAACAAATTATTATAGTATCCAACTAATTATATGGACTTTCTTCTATCTTAATTGGCGTCTATCGATATTATTGTATTGACTTTCGTGGCAGTTTATTAATTGTAAAGTTCATCGTCCAGTTTGTATTACAATGCGTAATGACAACAGCAAGTAAAGATTACCCACAACGTTCAACACGCCTAAGTTGAGTATTTAGGTACTACCATAACATAAGGTACCTACGTATGTATCTATGTATTATAATATTATTATAATATTTCAGTAGTGTTGAGAGTTTAAATAATCAACGTTTTTATTGTGTTTGACGAATCGACCACTTAGGCCCTGCGCACACTTGAGACAAGACTGTCTTAGAATCGTCTACGACGTCGCAGACTTGTCTGCGACAAGACTGTTTTGTCTACGACACGGCACACACTATCATGACAAAACAGTCTAGCGGCGTACGGCCGGTGCTGCCAACTTAGAGGATTTTCCACTAAAACTGGTGGTTTTAACCCCCCATTCAGTTGCGAAATATTGGTTATAGTGGCTAGTGGATTTTTCTGGTGCTTTAGTAAAATTCAATTTCTTACTAAAAACGCGATCACTCGGGTATAAATCAGCCATAGAATCAAAACAATCTCGTCACAAACCAGTCTATATAGTCGCTATAAAAACTTAGTTCAACAAAACTGAGTTCAGCGTAATTTAATTTATAGATCGGCGTTGATCTAGGCTTACGTCAAACCGATTTCCCCAGCACCATTTTAATAGCGTTTACCAAACTTAAGATAAAATGGGAGAGGACCTAAAATGCCGTATTCGAGTTTTATATCTACAACATTCTATTTATTTTCTTTATTGACTGTAATTGAATTGATTGAATTTTGACTATATTATGTATTGACTATTATTGAATTTTTGACTATATTATGTGTTGACTATTATTGAATTGATTGAATTTTTGACTATGTAATGTATTGACTATAATTGAATTGACAGAATTTTTAATATTTTCAAATTAAATGATTTTTTAATTACTTTTTTACGCCGGTTACGGCAAAACATGTTGAACTATATTGACTGTATCACCATCTTAACATACACATGTTTATACAAATAAATGATCTTATCTTATCTTATCTTAACATGTATCAGCGAATTCAGCGATCTGCTGCGGTTTACAAATATATTATTAGGAGTAATATATTTTTAATAAAATAACAACCAATCGTAATACTTAATAGAAAATTGTTTATTAACCTTTCGAACACCGTAATTAGAGACAGAATGGAAAGACAACGAGAAAGCGAACGCCGTCTTCGCTTGGGGTTAAATAAAATAATATAATGACATTAATAAGTGACACTAGTGACAGCGGCTAAACGCGATTATGCGAAGCAAACGTCGAAAACAGCCCACGTTTTAGACAAACGTCTAAAACATGGGTTTCGCATAATTGCGTTTAGAATTATAACTAAGTTTAGCGTAAACTAGATTCAATTCATAGCGGTGAAACACAAAATGAAGCTATAATCTCGATTAGACGCTCAAACTGAGTTTTGTTTGAAATAACCGCGATTACTTTTGTTGGTGAATTCCGCCCTAAGACAGTCTTGTCTCAAGTGTGCGCAGGCCCTAACGGTCGTTCGGAACCGACGTACATACCTAAGTACCTACTCCCTTAACGGAGAGACCATGTAATAGTCGCTCGTAGAGATTATCGATTCAATTTCCGTCTGCAACAACTATGTATATTAATTAAATTAGTAAGCAATTGCCGCTTGAAACTATTTCATATATTATTATGTTAGTAAATGCTGCCCCGCTCGCCAATTGTTCTACGGCTGATTTTTCAATCGGCGGATAATGTTTACCTGAAGAATAAAATATGTCCGTCTCATAGCTGTCAAACCGCCATTATATTTTATTGCTCAATTTTACAATCTGTTAGGTAAGTAGCTTACTACTAGGTATTTATTTAGGAAGTATCTTGGTGACGAGTTTTGTTGTTTTTGTTCATAAAGCATTTGTAAAGTCATTGTATACCTAATTAAGCATTAATCTAACGTACGCGAGTCCAGCCAAGCGATAACGTTATTGTGTTTATTATACCTAAACAAACTTGTTGCCTACAGGCGACTCGCGCGCCAGTGTTATGTAATCTCAAGGAAAATAAATAGCTAATAAGCGCTCAACAAGAACTTAATCAAATGAAACAAGTGTTTAATATTGAGCTGTTTTCAATGTTGATTAAATTGTGCACAACAAACTTCAAATTACTTACCATTTTCTACCCTCACAACTTTTTCAAAAAAGTCTAATCTCGGCAACCCTTTCATTCTCAGTTGGCTAACCCTATCATTTCACTTGTAGGTATTTAACTAAAAAAATGCAGTTCCTCAAAATTTGTTGTGAGCAAGAGCAAGCCTTACCGGTTGTCTAAGTTCTATACTTAGACAACCGGTAAGGCTTGCTCTCGTAAGCTATTTATTCTATTTTCGTAAAAAAGTCATACTATTTTAATAATCTAAATCTTGAACCGAATCTGACTTTGTATTATTATTATATTATTCATTTTAAATTTCAACTTATTCAAATTTGTAATTGTAATGTAATTATGGGTATTCCAAGTCTGAAATAAATGAATTAATTTATTTTATTTTAATAGCTGTACGGTGCCATTACTTTTTCCTGGAATGTTCAGTAGATGTTGTTAATACTCACGGTGGAGAATGCCCAGCAGGAGCCACACTTGCCCTGGTCCTTGACCTCGGTGACAGCGCCCTTCTTGCGCCAGTCCACCTGGTCGGGGTACGTCACGTGCGCCGGCGGGATGAACGTGGACGCGCGGCTGTTGTGCCCCTTGCCGTACAGGGCCTTGCTGTGCCTGTGTCACAATAACATTTATGGTTAGGTAGGTTGGCTACCTACCCTGCAGTCTCCTTAAATGGCGGTGGCGTAAAAATAAACTTTGACAAATAATTTAACCTGCCTGCAACATTATTAAAGAACAAAGGCGGACTTAATGCCTTAGACATTCTCTACCAGTCAACCTTGTCTACCTTCTTAATTATCTCAGCCCGTGATACAAGGGCCCGTCCGGCTTATAACCGAAAGCTCGCTCGAAAACATAAGCGGCCAATTGTAGGTTAGGGAGAAATAAAATTCTCGAATTGAGTTACGAAGATTTTTCCGATTCTCAAAAAAGTTTTTTTTTGTGATGTAACTAAAACTTTACAGTTTTCAGATTTTTTCTTTTACTTGTGCTGTGAGACCTTGCTTCATGAAAAATTTCAGGATTCTAGGTCAACGGAAAGTACCTTATGAATATTGATTCCCTTGAGTGTCGTAATATACGTTAATTGCGACATAAACGGCCGTATCTTTTTTTTTCGTTAACTCAGAAGTTTCATTTTTTCACAGCTTCAAGGAACCGCAGACCTGAGTATACGAGTATTATGGTTTTGATTTCAACTCGATATCTATATGCTTTCTCGAGATAAAAGATCTTGACAGCCAGACAGACGGACAACAAAGTGATCCTATAAGGGTTCGTTTTTTTCTTTTGAGGTACGGAACCCTAAAAACAGCTTTGGACCGGTTTCCAGTCTTGTATTGATTGATTTGATTGTACAGTAGCGGCACATGGGTGGACAGGACATATTGTATAGTAGCGGCACATGGGTGGGCAAGACATATTGTATAGTAGCGGCACATGGGTGGGCAAGACATATTGTATAGTAGCGGCACATGGGTGGGCAAGACATATTGTATAGTAGCGGCACATGGGTGGGCAAGACATATTGTATAGTAGCGGCACATGGGTGGGCAAGACATATTGTATAGTAGCGGCACATGGGTGGGCAAGACATATTGTATAGTAGCGGCACATGGGTGGGCAAGACATATTGTATAGTAGCGGCACATGGGTGGGCAAGACATATTGCAACAAAGCATTCTATCCGTTTGGTTCTAGGTATTTACCCACATATTGAAATAATTTAGAAAAACATAATTACATAATGACATGATGCCATAAGCCAGTTAAATGGCAAGAATCACTATAGCTGTGAACCTACTTAAACAGGTTTAGTAAGCCCCTCAGATAGTTTCGGTTATTTTGTCTATATATGAAACAAATAAAAACTCAAGCAGCACATTTTAACACAACAACATTGACTCGCTTGACCTCTGCTGAGTAATTATATGCAGGGTTTGTTTATCTTTGTATTGCTATCAATATGACCTAAGAAAAATAAAGGAAACATAATCTGAGACATTTGACAAAACAATGAACCAGCATCAAGTACGTAATAAATATTTGGGTATAGGTAAATAATATAATTTATAAGCTGCTGTGATAATTGTATTGTTTAGTATAGATATCTACGCGTACATCGTTAAGTCGCGTTTAGTCATAGACTATGTACCTACGTAACACGAAACTGAAAAACACTACTTGATTACAAAGAAACACATTACACAGAAACTGAATGAAGTCACGGTCCGGACTTTTGTGCATAATCATAGCTTTTGAAATACATAGTTTTACGTGATCTTAGATTGATCAGCCGTCATAATTATGATTTATTCGAAATACTCGTTTGTCCGACAGAAGCCGAGGAATGCTTACTTGAGGGTCTTGTTGAATCCATTCATGGTGTGCACGAACTCGTGGTGCAGCATATCGGCGTACTTGTTGGGGCTCAGCTTGTACGTCACCGCGCCCTGCTCGAAGCGCTGGTTGTGCTTCGCGATGCGGTGCTTGTTCTCCACGTAGATCTTCATGCGGAACTTGTCCTCCACATCACTGTCGTACTGCTTACTGTGCTCCAACTACAATGGAACAATGCTTAGATGCTGAACCAATTGCAGGCCAATGCCATGGGCATTGAACAAAATTTAATGTGGCAATGATATTAGCATTGGACTTAACTTCGATATTTTACGTCTTTTTTTTTAACCGAAACATAAAGTTCGAGTCAGTTATACGGATGATGCTGATGGTTTCCTGTAATGTTTCCTTGTTACTGAAGTCCAATCATAAGTCTGGGGTATAGGTACTACATTTAATTATTACCGCTTGACCATAGCGATTCAGTAACTATCGTGTCAACGTACCTTGAAGGCGCTCCATTCCTCCCTGATCAGGTCGAGTAGGGACACGGCGCTGACGGCCGCCGCTAGCACGCAAAGCAACACGGCTATACTCTTCATGATGATACTATTTCTGTGGAAGATAAACTTAAGTTAACTACTGACATTGTATAGGGTTAATCAGATGGTTCATCTTCTTATTACTGGACCAGGGCGTAATAAGGGTGCAATGCAAGGGGAAAGTAATTGGGAAGGGAATCTGCAATACTCTTCCCTATCGAGTACCTACTTCTAACATTTTCTTTTTACACTTACCCCTTACCCGGCTAACCCTTCCATCAACATGACATGACGTGAGATTATCATACTCGAGATGTCTGACGTGATTCTCGTGACAAGAAATTATCTCGATGATGAGCTCAACTGACGATGTGGCCATTAGATTCAAACAATGTAACATACCCCCAATTTCGAAAATGGGTATATTTTCGAAATTACACATAGTAAAAATAAATACAATTGAAATTGTTTCTGAAAATAATAATGCAAGCGACTGAGTTTATGGAACGAATCTCATTTTTACAGTTACTCTTTAATAGTTACGGACATGGTGCTTCCAAAAGGAAATGAGAATTCTAGTACCTACATATTATGTTTGGCTGTTTATTGAAATCTTTTTGTTTGGAATAATCTGACAGCTAATGCTGGGTCCCATGAATTGTACTTCGGTAAGTTTGCACAGTGAACAGGGAAGTGGACGATATTCTTCACCCTCGTGAACGATGATGGAATATCAATGTTGACGGCGGCAGCGATGGACTCAGATCGCGTGATTGTCATTATTATTATACAAGCAACTACGGCGTACCTACAATATTGAGGAAGGACATTGATATTGCGAGTGCGCGACCAACCCATCGATTATGCTAATAAAAAGGTTAATTTAGACTAAAAGTAGTAATTAAGGCTAACTGAAACTGACCAAGTTCTTTGTTAAGTTGTTAGGTTACTTACCTACAGTTAAAACTTAAAACAATTTTCACGAATTTGGGCATAAAATCCTTTGTTCAGAAATATGTAGTTCGAAATTTAGAAAAAAAAAGATAATATATAAGTTCTCAAATTGCGGCTAATGTAGGTATTTTAGAGGGTACATAATATACATACAAAAGTTATAATAATGAAAGTGGTGAGTATCTATTACTTGTGTTAATATCCTTTCAAATAAATAAATGACCTCGTTTATTGAACAACGTAGGTACCGATAAACCATATAATTTTACTGAATAAATTAGGGGGGAAAATTATAATATTTATTACATTTTAATTTATTTTTTTCAATGAAAAAACATACGTTTGCGTTTGTGAAAGCCAATGTCAGAATGTCACGTTAAGATTTTTGTTGATAATTTATTATTCGGACCTAGTGGTTTTGAGAACAATGGTTTAATCAGTAAGTATATCAATTTGTTCGCGTTCTACATAAAGTTTCGGGAAATAAAAGATGTTTACGCAACAAAGAAAGCAAACAACAACACGCGATACAAACTACGTTTGGCTTGTCGTGGATCGTGGGATGATCCAACACAAAGGAGGTGATACCCTTGATTTACAATCAAAGCCCACTTATCACGACCAATAGGTAAATACCTAATTTAGTAAACGTCGTGAAAGAAAAGGACGAAGCAAAACTTACCAATTTTCTATTTATTTATGTTGACACTAAAATAAATTAAAATTGATAACGATTTACGAGTTTAAAATGTTTTGTACTTCAGCAGACACACACGTTCTAATGCGACTGCTTTCCAATTGTATAAGCGCGTTCTACAGATTCGCTGCGTAATGTCGATATTTATCTACGGCTAGGCACGTACTTATTTCCAGCATTGTTATCGATAGTCATTCAAAAAACCTGACAGTTTTGATTTTATTTTGACAAAGACAATATGCATCGATAGGTGCAGTAATATTATCTACACTATACTGCAGTTTACTTACTTCTTATAAAAAAAAAACATTTGTTAATTATTATTTTCAAAGCACGGTTTCATATTTACGGTTTTTTGGTAGATAGAATGTATCTCGTGTTCCAACTCTACTAATGTCAAATCAACTGTCACTGACTCACTGTCACTTGTCAGTGTTGCCAATTTAGCTACTTAGATGCTAAAAATGGCGACTTTTGCGTCGCCATTTTTTGCGAAGTCTTAGCGACATATTTTAGCTATAAAAATAATTTAGAGACCTATCTAGCAACCAGAGCATAGTTAGGCGTGGGCGAAGTGTCCTCTTGCCCACGGCCTTGCACCTAAAGGAGCCTCGCGCAAGCGTGGGCTCTTTTTAAGAACGAGGGTCCTTTTTTAAATTGACCACTATTTCACTTAATGGTAAGCGACGATGTGGTCGAATATTGGGTTGCGACAGCTGCGGTCTCGTTTTCGAATTTGTGAAAGTAAAAGGCCTAGCTGATGCGCCTTCACCCACGTCTAAATTAGTCCATGCTAACGTCTTTTAACAGCCGATGCAATATTTAATTACTTACAAATATGTTTTCAGCTTCTTGTTGGATCCGCCTTGGTAGAATCAGTTATCGACTTAGTAATGACTTTTGATATTGAATCTAGCGACTTAGAACTTTTGGAGTTGGCAACACTGACTTTTCATCAATGTTAACCTATATATTATTTACTCTTTAGTCAACTGCAATGCATGGGGGCAACATGTCAATGGGGCAACAGAGTACCTTTTTATGGCATGAGTTCCGTTTATATAATATTACTCTATGGTCTATGCCATCTATGGGCATGGGGCATTGCAGCAGAGTATGTAAAGCTAACGCTTTGCAGCCTGAAAATTGTAAATTTCAATAGGTAGGTAGGTATATGAATAAAATATGAAAGTAATGAAAAAGAGCAGATAAAGCAAGGCAGAAATATTAGGAAATTAAAGCTATACAAGCTAAAAAAGAAAGTGTGTTGAGGAAGATGTAGCAATACAATATTTAATGGCTCAGTATGACATCAACATTAGTGACTGACTACACTTAAATATTAGTTCAGTAGGTTATGCAAACTGCAAAAATCTAAATTACTTCAGTTGTTTAACTTAAACCTATAAATAGCCTTAGAGGCTACATTACAACAATAACAAACATGTTACATATTTTAATTGCATTTATATCGGCAAGGTGTAGTTTGTCTGGGTCTACACCCTGCAATTAATTTAGTATTTTATTTATATAACCAGTTTAATATTTTTAGATTCACTTCTTATTTCAGATATCATCAATTAACTTAAAACTATTTATTTACAGATAAATCTAGCTGAAATAAAGTTTTAAAGGCTTTCCGCTGTTGCAGAAGACTTACAGGGCTAAGAGAGAATAACTTTGTAACTCCTATTGAAATACTACATTGCAAGAAAATATATCCTCAGTGCAGCTAAAACAGACTCAGGCATACTGGAGAACCTATTTTGAAATGGACTAGATTGGATGGGGTTGGGGCCTTTGTCATATCACTTACCAGAGAACTAGCCTATCAGATATTTATGAGCTTTGAGGAAAGTAAGGCATCTACCCGACTGCAGGACTCATTATTGGTGACCAGAATTTGAAATTTGAGAGGAAGAGAATAGATCAAATATATAATTATATTTAGGTATTTGTTCATCTGGTCGCCTCCTTCAACACAAATGGATGTGAATACTTTGTTTGACTGTAGCAACCTCCAGAATCTTGTACTAAACAAAGCTGACAGATGCTTGGACATGGGCTTTGAGACAACAATGAATGCTATCATTGAGAACTTGCCACCTGAAAGACAAACTCTGCTATTCTCTGCCACACTAATTAAATCAGTGACAGATGTAGCTTGACTCAGCTTGTCATTCCCCACATACATCTTTTTTCTCTTGATGTAAAGTTCCATAGAGTGCCAATAAACTAATGCCAAGCCTCAGCTTGCTGGACAACTCATATGAGTACTTACAGCTACAGACATAAACACTCACTTTTTCCTCAAATGGTTCTAGTCTTTTTATTATTATTATTGTTTTATTTTGGTCATTTTACATAGTACCATACACCTATGACACGCGCACCCTTCACTGCTTCCTAGTGTTTTTGCTGGGTAGAAGAAAGAAAAACAAACTCCCCAGCAACACAGCTGTCACTCTTTTGGTTAGCAGAGATTATTATATACCCATATATTTACTATACTCGTAATTATATACATAAACTGTAGAAATACAATGTCATAAATAACATGAAATACGATTTTCAAAGAGAAAAATGCTGCTGTTAAAACCGTACTGATGTATACTGTACTGCTAATATATTTGTACATAAAGGATGATAATGTAGCACCGTATCAAAGAGTATGTAAAGCTAATGCGTAGACTCGTCTTCACACATAGATCTTCGCATCGCTTGTTCTTAAAATTCCGACGCTCATTTCGTCTTTGTTTCAACTATTTTTATAGGAATTATGTAGGTAAGTACCTAAAACACTATATTAAAGCTAATTATATGTTAATTATTACTTACTTCTCAAAAGTTACACTTTTGTTGTTGGAAAAATCACAATTGACAAATAATTCAAATTAAAAAGCATTAGCGTTGCTTTAGCTTTATGCCCCATTTACACGTGGGCCCAGCCTCGGGGATTCCCGGTTAACGCAATCGCTTTCCATTGTGTTAACGGGGAAACTCCGTTTAAACAATGACGATTGCCTGAGGCTGGGCCCACGTGTAATCGAAGCATTACATACTCTTTGCAGTCCAAATACTGTTCGTTATAAATAATATGATAAGTTTACCGCACGCGAAAGCCAATCCCGATTTCCATTTTACTTAGTTCACTAAAAGAGTCACGCAATATTTAGATTACACAGATACCGGCACAGATCTTGAGCGATTCCTTCCACTTGCGCAGAAGTGACATATCGGGTCTCTTTAGTGGTATGAAGTAAGACGCGGGGGCGGGGAGTGTAATCTTTGTACAGTGATTGGCTCGCCGATGTTTACGATGCGCAAAGCGATCCCCGCTCTTTCGCCGAGCGCTCAGGATTCGTGCCGGTTTCTGTACACTACACTTCCTACAATCTCATGGCTACATCTAGAGGTCTAGATGAGATGATATCGTAGGAAGTGTGGAATTGAGAAGCATATATACGAAATAAGTAAAAGAATTAAGACAAAACATAATATGATTTGTCTCATACGACGTGCCGGTTTTTTTGCTTGGCGAACTTTGAAAAGTTAGCCAAACAGACGCCTGTCACTGTCACTGAGAGGTCGACGCGAGTCAGTGTTAATGTTTTTAGAATAAAGTAATAGTTTATGAGAAATAGACTCCAATAGTAAGAGTGTACTTCAGTGGTCATATTTAAGGAAAAGTTTACGTAGTAGCCATATTGAAGTTTTATACTAGAGGTTTTATACAAGTTAAGTTTTATGAAGTTTTATACTATCTAGTAGAACTATCTAAGACGCAATATCAAATTAATGTGGCGCTATTTTTTTTTTAGTGTGTGGCCTCTCGCAGGTCAACCTAGGAGGTTGTCGGCTGCTTAACTGGACTTGCCTGTGGCGGCCTCAATTCGAGAATCAAAGCCTCCAGCCAGGGCTTACTTAACTAAAACTTAAAAACTAAGCGACTACACGCTAAGGGCACCCCCTGTGGGGTACGGACCTCGGCTTAGGGCGTCGCTGGGGGGGACAGCAAGGGACGGGCTGGATCGAACAAAGATTTTATTATTATTTTCGGGGAATTTTTAAAACTACGGCTCAGCGTCGCGGGCTGGCTCGAGCAAGGGACGGGGAGGACGTTTACGGGATTGTCGCGGCGGGCCTCAGCGGCGAGGACGGAAGGACGGCGGTCTGTATTATCTGCGAACTGTACTTGTTTCCTTACGGCTCTCTTGGAGCAGGGTAGTGGAGTCATCGGGGGTGACAAGAGTATGCCTAGGACGGCGAATCTTTGAGATGCGGGAGGGTTCGTATCGGGCTGCCGATACTATAAGGGGGTTGCGGTGTTTCACAGCAGTATCGAAGAAACGCTTGCAAAGACGTGACTAAAACTCACTCTGTATTCTATATATATATTGTTAGGATGGAAATAAGGAATGACAGCGAAGAGTCTATGAAAGCGGCGCGCACACTACTTTCCCTCACATTTTTTTTGACAGGTGTCGTTGGTGTGGCGGGAACATCGTTCAAGGGCCGTGAGACTTATACTGATTTGTGCTTAGATTAATTTATTAGATTTATTGTTATTTTGTTATTTTAGCTAAAAGTAAAGAATTGTTTATTTTGTAGTGTGTCACGTAGTTTTTTTTTAAATATTTGCACTTCTGATTCCTAAAATCAGAAGTGGGATAAAGGACACCTAAATTGCCGACTAAATTACTTCTAAAACATTTAAAGAACAAAATATTAAAAATTCTCATTGTTGATATTTTACGTGTGTGTGATTTAATATCAAACTATTGTGCTAAATACAACTAAAAATCATGAACGTCGTCGTTCACGAGGACGAACTGAACGTGTTTCGCGAGAAGAGTCCATTATCAGTGAAACCATAAATAGGTCGCGTCATAGATCACGAAGGAGCCGCCGTCGGGAACGTAGTGACTCCAAGGATAGTTCGTATTATCGCCGTCGTGATGTTCGTGACCGCCGCCGTTCTAGATCTCTATCTATATTAACACCCTCGCGCGCTATGTGCCCATCGGTAACGCCTCATACAAACGGTTGTTTCGTTACAAGATACCCTCAGTAATATTATGACAAGGATTAACGCTATCGAGCATACCAGTACGAATGTAACATCCACACTTAATAATTTGCAAAAGCCGATACGTAAGGTCACTTTGCGATCTCGTAGTCCCGCAGACTTGAGCGATGTTCCACAACGAGTTCGTACCTCCGAGGGTTTTTCAACGACCATTCGTACGAACGATCCAATTGATTGCGGCTCTGATGCTGCGTCTACTGTAACCATGCTTGCGAAAGCAGCAGCAGCAGCGTTGCAGCTTCGCACAGGTACTACGTCTCTAATTTCGACCCGAACATACACGATATTGACGCATGGTGTGATGAAGTGGACCGCGCAGTTACCGCGAACGGTTGGAGCGACTACGAATATTTGTCGCGAGTAGCTTCCTGCCCTAGGGGTGGCGCTAAAGTTTAGCTAAACGAATGGGTCACCAACGATCGAACTTGGTCAAGCTTTAAGCTCGAATTCAAACCCCTCTGCCCTCGGAAGCTAGACTATGCTAATATTTCATTTGAAACAATGCACACAACATTCGACAAATTTACGACGTATGCCGAATACGCTCGGCGTACTTTACTTTACTGGAAACGTTCTAGTATATAATGACGATATCATTTTGTTAAGTAATACCATAGAGGACGGCATTGCCTTGCTCCAAAGAGTCCACCAAACGCTCACTAAATCAGGCTTCTCAATAAATCTAAAGAAATGTTCTTTCCTGACTACCGAGGTTGAATATCTAGTAGGTAGGTTGCTAAGCTTGGGTCAGGTACGACCGAGCTCTCGTAAAATAGCAGCTTTTAAAAATTCCCCAGTACCCAAAAATGTATGTGACTCAGGTTGGCTGGACAAATCTTCAAAATAGCTTGCATTTAACTAGGTCAATAGGTCACTTTATGTGACGGCTAAACACCCTTATTTCAGAATTTGTGACGCTACAGAATCTTAGATAATCGATCGAAAACGTGTCCAGCCATCTTGAAAAACCACTTTTCGCTGGTCTCTCAATCTCGGTAACGGAAGTGATTTTGACGACTTTTTGCATATCAACGGGCGTCACATAAATTTGTGACGGGCACCGAGCTAAAAGTTTTGTGATAAGTACAGTGGTTGAGTAGAAAAATGCAAAAATCTGTGTCCAGCCATCTTGAATTTACGTATAAAACTTATGGCTGGCACTTCCGAATCTCAATAACGGGGGCGTTTTCGAATATGGTTCCTTTACTAATACTTGGTGACGCAATGTGTGACAGTAATAACGTTTGATTTATGGCGTCACATGTAAGGGTTTATGAAATCAATAAAAATGTGTCCAGCCAACCTGAGTTCAAGATGGCTGGACACATGTATCTCCACTGCCTGATGATCTACGACCTTCGAAATGTGTTCAAAATGTTGTGACGGGGACGATAATGATAACCCGAAATTGTGAAGGAGAAACTTTGCGTAGTTTCAAAGATATTGACCATTTAAATTTTTCCATACAAACATCTATTAATATTGTGAGGTGACCATAATTTTACATAAATAAAGGATTTCTTTTTAATCGATTAGGTAGCATCCACGCCTGCTTTGTATTTGATTTCCCCGTGGGAATAAAAGGTTTTCCTGCAGTGAAAAGAGTAAGTATGTTTTAATTCAAAATAATAATTGACCACCAGCGCTGCAAGAGAGAGCCCACTTGTATTTCGCGTGGGGCTGGCTTGTTCTCGGTTTCGCTCAGTTTGTCGCGGTGAAGAGATGTACCAAATGTACGAACGGGCCAGTTTACGCGTGTCGCCGCCCGCCGCCGCGCTCGCGCCCGCCGTCGTCCGGTACGCGGCAAGCTTGAATATCACGTTATTCTGTCGGTTTCCTACTGTTTCTTGCTTATGAAAACACAGCTTGCTTCGTCCAATTTTTCCTCAGTAGGAACATTTGACAGGTGATGTTTGAGATGTCTTCATACGTTTTGTGTCAAATGTTTTCTGGTAGCGCACTTGACACACTTCACCTCAAGCATGCACACACGCACGCACTACAATTTGCATTTTACACTTCAGGAAAGTAAAAGTTTGTAATTCTTGCTGTAATCACTGGTGACTTCAGATTATCAGCCCGTATCGGAAAGTGGTACATCGCGAACGTGCATTTGCGTCAGTCTTGTCTCGGTCACTATCTGGGTAGTACACGGTGATTTACCCAGTTCCTATTTCTATTTGGGGAAACAATGTCATCATGGTCCAACATTCGTTGTTCAGGATTAGAGAAAAACCCCAGAAAAAACCTAATCAGACCAAAACTGATAATGACATTGATTGACGGAACTTTGAATCTTATTCGGTCCAGTGCTTCATTCCAGGTCTTCACTTTCTAATTTTTCATTTAAAATAATGACCGCCACTTGTCTTCGCCCTTGCTATTTTCTTTAGGACCGGTGTTACGTAACCTTCGTGCTACGCTTGTTTATTTGCTCGGAATCCCAATTCTGATGTCGGCGCAAGGATGCCGATCATCATTGAAGCTCTGTCCAGGGACTCTGTTTTATGGGCGATGGGTGGGTATCGAGCAATAAACAAACTATTCCAGATCACACAACTGATTTATTATGATTTACAAAGTACTTTGTGATTATGATGCAAGCTTTAGGTATTCACTTCACATATCGAGCCGTGAAACAGTCTCCGAGACTCGACGTTGTTTGCACGGCTGACGACAGAGGAAAGAGCACCGCATCTTTGCGATCGGCACTTTTATCTGCTCGGTTCGTGCAAACGTCAGCGCGGATTCTGTCAAAGTGACATGTGTCACTTTTCACTTGGCTCGTTCATTCGTTCTCAAGCTCCATACTATTGACTTCTCCCTCCGACATATATATATATTATATATATATATTGTAGGATGGAAATAAGGAATGACAGCGAAGAGTCTATGAAAGCGGCGCGCGCACTACTTTCCCTGGCATTTTTTTTGACAGGTGTCATTGGCGTGGCGTGAATATCGTTCAAGGGCCGTCAGACTTATACTGATTTGTGCTTAGATTAATTAGATTAATTGTTATTTTGTTCTTTTAGCTAAAAGTAAAGGATTGTTTATTTTGTTGTGTGTCACGTAGATTTTTTTTAAATAAGTATCTGCACTTCTGATTCCTAAAAATATATATATATCTAAAGGAACCTTTACGTTCTAGGGCCTTAGTAACTCTTACGAACAATCTCGCAAGCCTTACCAGACCCTAGGCTGCGACTCCCGACGCCTGGGGCGTCTCCTGCGGTGGCGACTGGGGCGTGAGGATGTTCTCTCCCTCACGGTTCCGCCAGCTTTTCCACCGCCACCACTTGCATCAGGTGGAAAGTGAGGATGCCGTGGTGCCTCTCTAGCTACTCCTCAGGGGTTTACCGATTTTCCTCTGGGACTTACGGCCGTTACTATGGCGTGCCCAGCTTTGGGATGCGCCAATCGCTGTCTCCATACCGTCATGAGATCCCGCCGGAGTTCTGTCCGCTGTGCGCGAGGGCAAGTCTCAGTGGGGTTACTTAATTTTAAACCATTTGAATTTTGTGCCCATTCGAAATAAATAGGTCCTGTGTAACACTAGCGTCGCGGTGGTTTAGTATCCTATCGAAATAAGGAGGTTATATTATGTTCGGTTGAATGTATGTTTTTTATGTATGTTCACCGATATCCGTCCGATTTTGTTTTGTTTTTATTTTATTTTTTTATTGAATAGTTATGCTTCCGAGTTGGTCCCATAGAAATATCGTTATGATCTGATCATGAACTTCGAAGATATGGAACAGAACTCCTCATAGGATCTCAGCAGAACCGACGTCATCATATTCCTGCCCTTGTCCCGTGTTATTTGTTGTCGGCGCAACACGTTTTTTTCGTCCATTCTGCCCTGTCACTAGTCATACTATCACTAACTTCCTTTTCTTTCATATCAGTCTTCACACAATCCATCCATCTTTTCTTTGATCTCCCTCTCCCTCTCCATCCATCCACATGTAAACTCATGACTCTTTTAGTATCATGCGTTTCATCCCTCCTCTTCACATGACCATACCAAGACAAACGATTCCTTTTCAACTTTTCAGTCACTGGGGCCACATTCAAACTTCCCCTAATATACTCATTTCTCACTTTATCCATTCACGTCACACCACACATCCATCTTAACATTCTCATCTCCGCTACGTGCAATCTTTTTTCATTCGTCTTTTTCACAACCCAACATTCTGATCCATACAGTATGACAGGCCTTATCACGGACTGGGTCACAAGTTGTTCCCGTGACCTGTCGCCATTTCATCCATCCTGCGTTGATCCGATGTGTTATGTCCCGGTCTACCTCACCATCCCCTTGGACGAGTGACCCGAGGTACCGAAAGTCGGAACAGATCGGTATCGGCGTTCCAGCAAGAGCTAAAGGCACTGGATTGGAGAGACCGCTGAAATCGCAGAACAAGTATTCCGTTTTGGTTCTACTCAATTTCAGGCCAACACTCTCCCGTTTGTGCCACCACACCTCCAATCTGTTCTGGACCTCTAGGCCACTCTCGGCAACCAACACAATGTCATCGGCATACAGCATACACCAGGGAGCCTCTTCCTGAATGTCCGACGTTAGAGCATCCATTATCATCAGGAAGAGGTTAGGGCTGAGAGCCGACCCTTGATGTAAGCCGACAGCCACATTGAAGCTGCCAGTGGTGCCCACTGTAGACCGGACTTGGGTACAGCATCGATTGTACATCGCTCGGATCAACTGCACATACTTCTCAGGCACACCTTTTTCCTTAAGGGCCCGCCACAGAACCTCACGAGGTACCCGGTCGTATGCCTTTTCGAGGTCAATGAATACCATGTCCAAGTTTTTATGCGTACCTCTGTATTTCTAGCACAGCTGGCGTATAGCGAAAATCGCATCCGTTGTACTGCGAGCAGGCATAAAACCGAATTGGTTCTGTGAAATTTCACTCTCTTCTCTCAGTCGCCTTTCAATAACTTTCTCCCAGGCTTTCATAGTATGTGACATTAGCTTTATTCCTCTATAATTGTTGCACTCAAGCACATCACCTTTGTTTTTAAAAATCGGCCCCAAAGAGCTATTGCACCACGTATCAGGTATGGCTTCTTCCAGCAACAACTTATTAAAGAACAAAGCTAACCACGTCCATCCATCCACTCGCAATAACTTCCACACTTCAACTGGTATTCCATCTGGACCAATGGCTTTACCATTCTTCATTCCATTTACTGCTATTCTGACTTCATCCATACTAACCATTCTCACTAATCCCACATTCACTGGTTTATTCTCTAACACCCCACTCCAATTATTTTCCTCATTGATCAATCTTTCAAAATATTCCTTCCACCTTTTTCTGATTTTTCATCATCCGATAGAACCATTCCAGTTTTATCTCTTATACATCTTACATGACAAACATCCCTCGCCTTTCTCTCTCTTATAGCCGGTATAGCTCTTTTTGGCCTGCAGGACTGTTCAGTGCGTCATATAGATTGTCCTGGGTTTTTGATTTTGCTATTGCCACGGCTTTCTTGGCTTTCTTCTTTAAAACGTCATACTCACTCTTTTTTTCTGCTTTTAATTTAGCGTTTCCAGGCTCTACACGCTGCCATTCCTTGAATTTGCTCTTCTTTTCTTTCAATACACTCTGAACTTCTGTCGACCACCACTATGTATCCCTATCTATTATGCCCTTTCCTCTCGTCTCTCCCAAAATATCTTTTGCTGCTTGCTTGATACACTCAGCCATCTCATTCCAGCTTTCATTTATACTTCGATCATTCATATCTTCCATCTCTATCATTCTGTCCACCACTCGTTTCCTGAACTTCTTCGCACAATCATTACTCTCTAACAAATGCCATTTTATTTTAGGGGGAGGACGCTCTTTGTATTTGGTCGACAGTAACCAGTGATGTCATAACCAGGAGTCTGTGTTGTGAGACTAGGTCTTCTCCTGGCAGTCACGGTGGAGCATACGGTGGAGGTATGCCCCGCTTGGGCAGAGCAACGCCGTGTCCTCGTGGGGGCGATCGGCGGCAGTGATCTCTCGCGCCGGGCATTGGTACAGGCCATGGTCCGGAGTGAGGAGGAGTGGCTGGCGGTCGCCTCCTTCTGCGAAGCAGTAATGCTAGCAAAGGAGGCGGCCGATCGCGTGAGGCAACAGCAACGGTCCTCACGCCCCAACCACCGCCGGGATTCCGATCCCGATTTCCGGCCACCGTAGGCGCAGGCTTGCGGACGGCGAGCAATGGGCTGGTGCTGCAAAATGCCATCTAGCAGCTTTGGACTCAGTGGAAAGGCGTGCGAAGAGGCTTATTGGGATCCAGATTGGAGTCCAATCTACAAAGCCTCGAGCACAGGCGCAGGGTAGCCAGACTATCGGTATTTTACAGGTTGCATTTTGGAGAGTGTGCGCGGGAATTGCATGACTTGATTCCGCCATCTCCTTTATACCATCGGACAACCCGACGTACGGCGAGTATCCACCCTTACGTTGCTGGAACTTCAACGGCCCGGATTAAGCGTTTCGCTTCGTCGTTTATACCGCGTACATCGAAGGACTGGAACAATTTGCCTGCTGCGGTCTTCCCGTCCAACTATAATTTAGGTGCCTTCAAGGCTAGAGTGAATAAACTAGTGCGCCTCACCATCAACGATTGCATCACTGCTTACCATCAGGTGGGATCGCAGTCAAGCACTAGTTTATAACAAATGAAAAATAATTTAAAAAAAACATACTTCTTGTGGTGCATACACACTAACTATATTCAACATCACAGTCATTCTCTAACATAACTTTCATAAACTATAAATCTATCACTAATCCTTTGTACTTCCATCACGCTTTCTTTCAATTTACTGTCTAACACTATTCCTACACCATTTCTTTTTCCATCACTTCCACAGTAGTAGAACTTGTATCCCTCACCAATTTCGTTCCTCTCCATTTAGTTTCCTGCAAGCATGCTATATTTATCCATCTTCTTTTCAATACATCCGCTAACTCTCGGGCCCTTCCAGTCATAGTCCCAACATTCCAACTTGCATACCTCAATCTCATTTCCCGAGCTAGCTTCTTACGTTGCCCCCGCTCGGGATGGTGCAGCCGGGTGCTGCCCGCCCGCAGCCGTCGATAGTTCATAAACTTTACACTTTCTGGCTACTCTTAACTAAAAATGACACGTTTCGCTCGGAATGTTTCGAGGCGTACATACACTGGTACCGGTCTGCAACAAAAATGCTGTCTGGATCTTTTCAACTCATTTCTATGTATTTAGGTGTTCTGAAAACGAACGCCAGAACGTCATTTGTAGAGTTTTGCTTACTATGAGCACCACATAACATATTTTAATGTTTGCATGCCAAATCATTTCAAAATGTGTCTTTGCGCTAATAAATTACAAGTTACCATCTCTTGTACCGCATATATTGCAAATAATTGGCTTTGACTTTGACTTTGACTTTGTCAGGTTACTTTCATCATAATCATCATTTGAAAATGTTCCAATAGTAGTCTTACTGGGAAAAAGAAACATGATTAGTGCTTGCTAATGAATGTATTTTAAATAAAAAATTAGTTTTTGTTACGCAATTATAAACATATATAAATAATTAACAGAATGAAATTCATCTTCGGACACTCAAAAATATAGGAAAAACCAAAACAGCTTTCAACTTTTATTTTTTGCAAATCTGTGATTTATCAAATCTGTGATTTATCAATTTAATTGTTAATTATTTCATTATTTTGTGATTTATCAAATAGAACGCACGTTTTTAGACATGATGTTTGAAATTTGAACTTGGTGTTGTAAGTTTTGATTTGTTTTTGTGAGTTTTAGGATGATTCATAATGCGGTCATTAGACGAGCGGGTAGGACGCGTAGGACGCGATGCCGCAGTGATTATTCTTGTTGCGTGCCATCTTGATGTAGCCGTGGTCGCCCCACGAGCTTCCCCAGGAGTTCTTCACCAGCCAATAATCGCCGCCCTGCTTGTCCGTACCGTAGCCCACCACCAACACCTGGGGCATAACATTAGTATGTACAGTAATCGCTAAAACCTCCAATAGGAAGCAAAAGCTCCGTACTCACATACGGTTTTACTTGATCGAGCTATCATGTCGAGTAAAAACCATGGCATGGGCTTTCGTCCACACATTCAGCATTAATCTATCGAGTGACGCGCACCGTTTATTATTCACCAAACCGTTCGAGCCAAAACATGTCTGTTCAACAAAGGAGACGGTGGCTGCTACATTTAGCAAGTCTCGCAGTTCTTAATTATAATAGAATTAAAGAAAATGAAAAGAAGGAACATAAAAGGAGGCACACTCTCGAGGCTCGCTTCGAATAGGTGCGAAGGAAATTACTTTTATTTAATTCCATCGAGCCGGCTCGATGTAAGCCTTCGAGCTGTGAGTTTTGTGGTCCGCACGTTAATATTTAGGTACTCGTTTTGGAGTAAAACTATCGAGAAATACCGAATGTGAGTACGGAGCATAAGGATAGACATCGTTATGAATTAATTGTTTATGTAAAATACAGTAGCCAGTGCGGATGCAAGGAGTGATTTCGCACGACGCACCTTTAAATAATTATTTCTAGTTTCAACATTCACTGTTTTAGAACGTGCTTTGAAAAAACAACGGAAATAAAATAGTGGCAAATAAGATTATGAATGTTAAAATAATTGTAAAATATGAGCAAAACTAGCGACAGAGATAGTATTTATTTTAATGGAAATCATTATTAAATCTATTACTGTTAATTATTTTATTTCCCAAGTAATATGTGTTAAAAAAAAAAACAAAATCGGTCCACAATTGACCAAGAAATCGGTGAATAACAAAGACAAAATTTCATTCAGCCGAACATAGAACCTCCTTCTTTTTAAAGTTGGTTGATAAAATAACGCAGCGTGTGTCATAAATAAGTATATATGTTGCAGTCAAAACTCGCTCATTGAATCGGAATCCCGGCGGCGGTTGGGGCATAAGGACCGTTGCCTCACGCGATCGGCCGCTTCCTTTGCTAGCAATATTGCTTCGCAGGCCTGTAACAAGGCCCGGCGCGAGAGATCGCCGCTGTTGCAATGGATGTGGAAGACGCGGATGAAAAGAAAACACAATTACAGTACAGTAGACAAAAACGCTTTAAAACCTTGCTAATCGCTTGTTTGTGGTATAAAAAAATAGTTAAAATATAGGTAGGTACTGTGTTTTTATAACCTGAGAATTTTCTGATTACCTATTTTAATGACAATTTTTAAGTATGTTTTCTTTGTATTGATTGTAATGCCAAATTTTTCGTAATAAACCATTTTACATTTAATAAATATATTTTTTATACACATCTAACGAGTTAATAGTGCTTTTGACTGATGCTTTATTGCAGTTAAAACTACTTTTGCCAAAGAGCGTCAGTCAAAAGTACTTTTAACCGCAAATTTGCAGTCGAAAGTACTAATAACCAACCTGTTCAGTCAAAAGTACTTTGACTGATTTTGCTAGTCAATAGTACTTTTGATTGGTTAAGAGTTTTGACTGCAACATATACTTACTTATATTCCATTTGAAAATTATTATTCACTTTTGAAGTGAAAACTTCTTTAGCGGCGTTGAGCACTTTTTCTGTAATGGGTATAAAATCTTAAACTCGCGTCAGGACACGTGACCTGATCGAAAAAGCGTAAGACGGGAGATAAACTTTTTAATGTAAAATAATTGTAATAGTTTTAAAGTGTTAAATTTTTAATGTAATATAAATTGTCATGTTTGTGTACGATAGCGCAATAAATGAATATTGTATTCTACCACATAAATGATAGTACTTTTATACTGATAAAGCAATTGGTGCAAAATTATTCCCTAACCATTCCAAAATATCAAACATGCTCAACGTTAATAATCAAGTTTTCACTTCTGCCGGCACTCCCGGAGTGCAACCCGTCTTTTTTTATTAAAGAATATCTGCCGTCACATTACGTCACGCAATAAATATGTTTTCTTTCTTTCTTTCTTTCTTTCTTCTTTCACGCAAACAAAGAAAAATCAGCACTTACATCGGTGGACAACATAACTATTTTACGAATGATCGCTACGACGAGCTACGTTTGGTGTCATATCATGAAATTAATAATCGTGCGTTTAGCTGTTCATATCGTTAAACGTAGTGTTCATTGATTTGGCTAGCCCATATCATGATGTGGCAAGGTTCTATACGGATATCTATGGTTCTATATCATGAAATGCCACCACTTTATGGTATGATTGGTGATATGAAGTGATTTTATCGAGATATAAGTAGGTTTTGTCGAGATATTAGCAAGGGTCTTCATAGTTTGAATTCAAATGCTTCGAATAAAATAAATGAAACTTCGATAAGTATGCGTGGCTGCAGGAGATCGGCGTGAAATCATGCAAGTTATACGTACACCGTGGTCCACATTGGTGGAGCATTTTTCGTTGTAGTAGACGCCTTCGGAGTAGAAAGGGAAGCCGTCGCTCGAGGCGTCGATGGCCACGCTCAGCGGCCCCACCGTGGCCACCGCTTCCCTCATCTTCTCCTCGTCGCCTTGCGGGATGACCACGAAGCCGGTATCGTTAGCGCCGGAGTTGTTGGGGTTGTACCTGACGAACGCACGAGCTTATAAATATACTGCGTTGGGGATTTAGTTCCGTAACTTTTAGATTCTGGACCAATTTAAAATTTACAGTAACATTATAGCACTACCAATAATAAAGACCAGATAGTTATTTTACAATTTAAATTACACACAAATAAAGAGAACATAGTTTTTTTTCAAAACTATCCTAAAATACGCTTTGTAAAAGTTTATGAAAACATTCTCATGAACGTAGTCGCTGCTAGCTGCTAGTTGCATCGGCTGCTTGATGTCAGGGCCCGGTCAGCGCAGTAGATGAGCGATTGGTTGCTGCGCTGCCTATCGCGGTTTCCATTCCCGCACAGAACAAATACCTATTTGTATTGCCTACTTACAATTAATTGTTCTGGACTGTTTTTGAGTTGAAGAAAGAAGGAGTGAGAAATCCTAGTGTCCAACGCCTAATAAATAAAAAACTTTTTACAAAAAAAAATCTGTAACTTTTTTTGTAAAAAGTTTTTAGTTGCGATACACTTATAAAAAGAGTGCCTTTTTCTCATGACAATTGCAATTAACCCTAAAAAAACACTGCTAGGTTACATTGTTTTATTACGGAGTTCCTCTACCTACCTTTCGGCTCCATCATCAGATTAGTTCGATAGTACCTTATAGCCAAAGTGCATCTCATGACAATTCTAATAGGTCCAAACACGGCTAGGTTACATTGATTAATTACGGAGTTCCAGTGTCTACCTTCCAAATAGCCTGTCCGCCATATTGGATTTAAGTCACGTGACTATTTTTTTCGTTTTCCTGACAGCAAACTCTTTCATTTGATACCCGTACCATGGGGGTGGATTTCAAACAGCCAGTCCGCCATCTTGGGGAGGCCGCCATATTGGATTTGTAATGACGTGTGCAAAATTTCATTCTAATCGAAGACCGGGAAGTGGGTCAAATTAAGATTCCAAGATTTTCTTACATACATAGTTAGTTACAAGTGAAGCTAATAAAAGCGTGTTAAAAAACCGAATTGATAACCTCCTCCTTTTTTTTGAAGTCGGTTAAAAAGAAGAAAGATTTAAGTGTACCTGCATTTGCCTTGGATGGCCTCATATGGATAAGATTTCGTGGTGTCGACGCCGCCATTTTCCTTAATGTAATTGAAGGCGTTGTACATGAAGCCACCGTCGCAGCCGCTGTTGCCGTACGCCGACGAGCAGTCCACCAGGTTCTGCTCCGACAGCGACACCAGGGAGCCAGTCTTGCGGAAGTGCTGGCCTTCCAGTGAGCCGGTCTGCGTGACAAGATACATGTTACAGTTGATAAGGGATACCAGCAAAGAGAATTAAATAGTTGGAACAGTCCAAAATCTAAACTAAGATTATATTGTTATTTAACAGTAATCTCGGTGACCCAGTGAGACCGCTTGAGTCCGGTACTACTCTTGTATAGATTGGAAGACCTTATTAAAAAAAAGTGATTTCCAATCCATACGCGATTAGTGTTGGCCTTGCGTGCTAGGCACACAGAACGCAAGGCGATGCGAGTCGGTTTTACGTTAACTTGATCGACACGTTTATGACGTCCGGCGGCGCTTCGATTGGCCCGCTCCGAGCTCTTAACCAATCAGAGAGCCAAACGGGCCAAACGATTCAATCGCAATATCGTAAAAAAAAACTAAAAGACTTCACTACTTGACAAAAAACAAAACACTAAAACGATCAAAATAACTTTAATTTCGGAAGTCGGTGTTTCTGGTATTGTTTGCTTGTTATTTAACACCGACTTCCGAAATTAATGTTCTTTTGGTCGTTTTAGTATTTTTTTTTTTGTAGTGAAGTCGGTATTTTTTTTCTTTGTAAAATGTTTTTTATTTCGCACTTTCTTTTGTTGACATGTCATTTATTGATAATTGTAATTATTTATTTTTCTTGATTTTTCTTTTTTTAAAGCCTCTTTTTTTAATGTGAATGTGAGAACATTGTGGACTTCACGAATTCTTAGGTAACTTCCTATTACGACTCACTTTTTTTAATATGATTATTTTTTATTGTGCTTTTGGGTACAATATCGACTGGTCTACACTGTTGTCGTTTAAAAACAACTCGCGTTCTGCACACTAATGGATGGAAATACGCAACGAAGCATCTGCTTAATATGCAGCTTAAATTTTGATTATTTGATATTTTTATTATATAGTCTGTATCTTTAATTCAATAAAAACACTTAATCAATTAAAACTATATATATACACTTAGCACAAAAGATCCAGAAGGGTCGAAGTGCTCTGGTTTTAAGGCCAGCCCCACACAAGATAAGATATATATACACTAAAGCCAAAACCCACTAGCTAAAATATGGCGTCATAAAGCTCCTCCGCATCGCTGTCGACTGGAAGTGTGCCCAAAAGGCACGTTGCCACGTTGTATGGCAATGCTTAATTTCTGACCGAGGTAAGAGCCAGTCCTTGGGTCACGCGAAGTGTCAACTAAGCGGCGGATATATTGGGTATATTTAGGTTTATATTACCCAATAATTGTTTATTCGATTTCCCTCTTGAGCGCCGGGCACTAGGCAGCTGTCTGTGTGCGTCATGTCAACTCAAATTCCTTCCTACATGTGCTTCTGCTTTAACTTCCTATCACTGGTGATATTGCAGTATTGCAGAGATACTCGTAAGTAATTAATCAGGCCGTATCATTCACTGGCAGGTCATCATTGCCGCAGTCACACAACTTGTTCAAAAAGACTCGTCAACTCAAATTTTGTTGTTGTAATGGAGGCCTGATTTGGTAAGCTATTCTAATCTATTTTCATAAATAAAAGTCGTCGAAATAGTTCAGTAGATGTTGTTAGTACTCACGGTGGAGAATGCCCAGCAGGAGCCGCACTGGCCTTGGTCCTTGACTTCGGTGACGGCGCCCTTCTCGCGCCAGTCCACCTGGTCAGGTTGGCTCGCTTGCACCGATAGCAACGGGATGAACGTGGACGCGCGTCTGTTGTAGTCGTGGTTGCCGTAACTGTGTTAAAATAACATTTATAGTAAGGCATACACAGTCCCACATATGGGCCTGCCTCAGCCCAACAAACATTTTAGCCGTATAAGTAAGAGTAAAGCGACTCGAAGTGCTTTAAAATCGTATTGAAGTATTTTTACCATGTAATATGACTTAGTGCCTCTTAACTTTACACAACTTGTAGTCGTATACAGACATCGTATAAACTTCTATACGACTAATTTATATGACTGATACACAATTTTCAGTGGTATAACCGATGCTGTCGTCTTAGTAACATCTACACGACTTTTATACCGACATTAATCGTATTAGACTCGCGAAAACTGCTTTTATTTCATAATCGTGTAAGAATGATAAATTGCACTCTTATACAGTTTTCAGTCAATATGAACACTTTTATACTACTATTATATAACTAGATGACCTATTAGTGTATAAAAAAGACGGGTTGCACTCCGGGAGTGCCGGCAGAAGTGAAAACTTGATTATTAACGTTGAGCATGTTTGATATTTTGGAATGGTTAGGGAATAATTTTGCACCAATTGCTTTATCAGTATAAAAGTACTATCATTTATGTGGTAGAATACAATATTCATTTATTGCGCTATCGTACACAAACATGACAATTTATATTACATTAAAAATTTAACACTTTAAAACTATTACAATTATTTTACATTAAAAAGTTTATCTCCCGTCTTACGCTTTTTCGATCAGGTCACGTGTCCTGACGCGAGTTTAAGATTTTATACCCATTACAGAAAAAGTGCTCAACGCCGCTAAAGAAGTTTTCACTTCAAAAAATTCAACATTACAACCACAGCCAGGACAAGTCAATTGTAATGAAACTGGAATTGGTTCCGCACAAAATTTTGTTTAAAACTCAAGACACTTGATTTTGATGCAAAGTGGGTCTAAACGATATGGTGTTGCTCGAACCGCAAAAAGTTGATCTAGTGGTTCCATAAATGTAGAGTCAGGTATAATTTATCAAATCTACCTTTATAGAAAAGGTACATTTGATATATTATTATATCTTAATGATAATTCTGATTATGAAAGCGCTAGCGAAACTTGTAAAAATGATATACTTCGTGATAATGCAAATGGGCAATTGGAAAATTAATATTTGAAAATAACATTACTAAAATGTCATCCGTTTCTGGCACACTTCAAAGTGATCTCTAACTTTCATGAAAACGTGCCTCAGAAGATATATATAGAAGCCATCTCAAATACATACGTATCAATATGTTAGAAAATTATCAATGTCAATATTTATTATATATATATTTTTATTACCGCTGATACCAACAATAAATGAGTCACTAATTTAATTAATATACTATATTTAAAATGGTTTTTTCTTTTGAAAAAAAAAATAAGTGCACAGAATGAAATGTCGTCGAGATTTTGTATTACGGTTGTGTCTTAAACCCTAAGTCGTATAAAAGTAATTTTTAACACTTTCGTTAAAATAAATTTTAAAATGTCGCTTAATTTAATGCTGCCGATGCTTTTTAACCGACTTCAAAAAGGTGGAGGTTATATGTTCGGTTAAATGTATGTTTTTTTTTTATGTATGTTCACCGATTTCTCGGTCAATTGAGGACCGATGGATTGTGTGAAGAGTATATGAAAGAAAAGGAAGTTAGTGACAGCTTGACGAGTGACAGGACAGAATGGAAGAAGAAAACGTATTGCGCCGACCCCAAATAAAACGGGACAATGGCAGGAAGATGATGATGATGATTTTATACTAAACAACAAATAACACTAAAAATAAATCTTTTTCCGAAAACAGCATCAACATTGATGATTAAATGAAGCGGCAATTAGCATTCCAAATATCAGTTTGAGGAAGAGTGGGGACGTGGTGGGAATATCTCGCTATCTCTTTTGAGCACGCGTAACTTAATGGCGGTGACGTCACATTTCAGTATGTGCATCTTTACACTGTTATTTGACAGTTTCGCCTTCCACCAGATTTGAAAGATTTCTAACTTGATTAATATTGAACGAATTTGAAAATTTCTTTTTAGTGATTTTGGATAAAGTAAATTTTTAACCGACTTCAAAAAGGAGGAGGTTCTATGTTCGGTTGAATGTATTTTTTTTTTATGTGTGTTCACTGATTTCTTTTGTCAAGGACATGTTCAAGCGTGGAGCGCTTGAACATGTCCTTGAAGGCGGTCTACTTTATGCCGGAACAGTTGCTATTGACCGGTCTACACTGTCCTTACATAAAATCTGTTAATACTGTAATATGGAAATGTTGTAAGAAAAAACATTTTTCTAAAAGAGTAATCATGGTGTTTCTTGCGGTTCTTCTCCATAGGAAACGACCAATTTGGAACCGTGCACTAGCTTCTGACGTTTTATAAGTGCCTATGTAAGCCTATGTGAAATAAAAACATTTGAATGAATTGAATGAATGAAAAGTAGATTGAGATGCGAGCCAAGAAAATCATCGGCAATGATGCACTTCGTCGAGTCGAAGCATCAAAGTCTTGAGCATCGACGTTGAGCCTGTCAGTTTTCTATCGTTTACATTTCGGGGAGTGTGCATTGGAATTTCACAATTTAATTCCGCCAAGCCCGTTCCATTATCAGACCACTAGACGAACGGTATTCACATGGTGGTCATCCCACCCATTCGAAATTTAATAGACGTTTTGGGAACACATTTATTGTACGTACAGCTAAGGAGTGGAATTACCTGCCGGAGTCAATGTTTCTTGATAGCTACAACCTACATAGGGGTCTTTAAGTCAAGAGTGAATAGGTTATTTCTAGGCAAGCGTGCTCTATCGCAGACCACATCAACGCTTACTATCAGGTGAGATAGTGGTAAAACCACCTTCTTCACTCTCATTACTGCTTTGCAGAGAAGGAGGAAGCGGTTTCTGATTCTCTCTCACTTTGTACCTGGACCGGGGTCGGACGCGAGAGGTTGCTGCCGCTAAGCGCCTCCAGGAGGATCACCCAAGCAGAGCAGACTTCCACCGTATGCTCCATCATGTCTTTTTGGCGATCCGTGCTTTGGTGACACCCGGGCGTTTCTTACCGCCGAATCCAATACAGAAACCTCCCGAAACAACTGTGTTCGGTGAGGACCTGCGTCTGGTGGAAAGTGTAAACGACGTCTCGATGCACCTTTGTAGCCATTCCTCGAAGGGAAGATTTACTGCCGCGATTGTGGTATGCCCAGCGCTGGGTTGTGACAGTCTGTGCTGCGATTTGTCGCCGCAGCGGAGTTTCACTGGCCACTTACCCTGGGGTTCGTGGCCAGATCTCTCGGGAGATATGAAGTAGTGACATATTTTCCGTACTTCCATAAAAATGTACCTACTATTATCATTCCATTTTCGCTATTGCTAACGAAAAATTTCGCACTCGCTGCGCTCTTGTGTTCAATCAGTTGTGGTATAAAAGACTTTCTATAGATATGTGCTTGGGCCCCTGCACGGTAACCAACGGATCTTAGGAAATCGTTCTATGAGAACTTGATTTATTAATAAACCGATTTTTTTGACTTTGATTAAAAAATCGTTGGTTCGGCCAGACTATCCACACGTACTGATTTGGTACGGAGCGAACCATATCCGTAGACGGACTCAATAAGATAAGAATGATGGTCGCCGGACTACTTTATAGATGGACTGATTTGGTACGGGAGTAAACCAAATCCTTGTTCCGTCCCTACCAAATTCAAGCGTGTTTTAAAACTATTCCTGGCATACTAAAAAGCTAACGACATCCTAGGTGACCGTCAATACGGCTTTCACCGAAATCGGTCAACTGGGGATCTTGCAGCGTTTGCTATACACATCTGGAGTGATGCCATCGAGAGACACGATGATGCGCTTGCCGTCTCCCTTGACGTCTCAAAGGCTTTCGACAGGATCTGGCACGAAAGCCTTATTAGTAAGCTTCCTTTTTTCTACCCACTGGATTGTGTGCTTAAATTGTAGACTTACTGAGAGATTAGTCCGGTACTGACCATTAATGCTGGGGTTTTTCAGAGGTACAGACCCCTACAACACACAGAATACAGATTCTCGGCAACCAATGTTGCCGAGAATGTGTAACTGTGTTTCAAGAACAATTTCTTGCTGCACATAAATGATCGTCTTAAGCCCGGTAACTTTGGGCATGCACAATTGCTGAGAGTCACATATCCAGCGCGAGAGCTAGTGTTCACAGATCCAGTCTATCCGAGAGGATAGGCTCTCGGAAAGACTGGATCTGTGAGCGCTCAACCATAGGGTTGAGCGCTTGAAATTGTCCTTGGAGGTAGTCTCAGAATAGGGCGATGCCAATTTAGTCAAGTTTAATGCTGCTAACACACAGGCTTGTATTTTGTCTACTACAAGGAGGTAATTTCGCCCTGACCCAACCGACCGTTTTGGTCTTATTGGTGTTACGATAACATCCACTCTCAATTTTGGACCATACTTTGAGGCAAAGGCACAATTGGCTGCAAATAGTTGAGAAACCTAGCAAAGTTGAGACAGTACTTCATGCCAGAACAACTTTATCAAGCGCTAGTTCTATCATGAATGAAATACTGTTTTTATTTTTGGGAGGGATCTGCTAGATACCAGCTTGATGCGCTAGAGTCAGTTGAGAACCGAGCCAATAGGATCATTGGTAATGATGCACTCATCCAGTCAAAGCTTCAGAATCGGATTTCTATCGGTTGTATTTCGGGTAGTGTGCGTCGAAATGACATAAATAAATTCCGCCAAGCCCGTTCCTTCATCGGACTCCCAGACGTACGATGATGCGCCACCGGGCATGGTGGACGTCCATCCCATACGTACAAAACGTTTTGAGAACATATTTAATGCGCGTACAGCTAAAGAGGAGAATTCCCCGCCGGTGTCTGTGTTTAAGTCAAGACTGAATAGGTAACTTCTAGACAAGCGTGCTTCAACGTCGACCATATCGTCGTTTTCCATCAGGTGAGATAGTGGTCAAGCACGAGCCTATCAACAGTAAAAATAAAACCTAATACCCTGGTTAGAGCAGTGGTGGCCGAGTGATAACTTCCGAGTTGCAGGTCACGGGTTCAAACCCAGCCAGGCGCATTACTTTGGTAATTTATTTCATCACCACTGCTCTCAAAATGGTAAAGGAAAACATCGTGAGGAAACCGGCATGTCCTAGAACCATAAATTCAAAGATATGTGACATCCGCCAACCCGCACTGGGCCTGCGTGGTGGATTATGGCTTCTAGAGAGGAGGCCTGAGTCCCAATAGTAGGAACATTGTAAAGGCTGATTATGCTATGCTTATGCTACCATCATCATCATCATCATCTTCCTGCCCTTCTCCCGTTTTATTTGGGGTCGGCGCACGATGTTTTTTTCTTCCATTCTGTCCTGTCACTCGTCAAGCTATCACTAACTCCCTTCTCTTTCATATCACTTCTCACACAATCCATCCTCTCATCTCATCTTTTCTTTGGCCGCCCTCTCCCTTTCCATACATCCACATGTAAACTCATAACTCTTTTAGCAAGATGCGTTTCATCCCTTCTCTTCCCATGACCATACCAAGACAAACGATTCCCTGTCAACTTTTCAGTCACTGGCGCCACTTTTAAACTTCCCCTAATATACTCATTTCTCACTTTATCCATTCTCGTCACACCCTGGTTGGAAATATCAAACTATCGAGGAGGAAAGAAACAACCAACCATCGTCACCTGCAGTGGCATACTGTGAGCAAACTTGAAATGATGTAAACTAGATTTGTCTGCATAATCGAATCTGGTCGGGCACCAATAATAAATACGAGTTGATGAATCTAGAAGTAGAGGAATGCTTACTCGAGCGACTTGTTGAATCCATTCATGGTCTGCCCGAACTCGTGGCGCAGCATATCGGCGTACTTGTTGGGGCGCAGCTTGTACGTCACCGCGCCCTGCTCGTAGAGCTGGTTGTGCTTCGCGATAAGGTGCTTGTTCTCCACGTAGATCTTCATGCGGAACATCTCCTCCACATCACTGCCATACTGCTTACTGTGCTCCATCTACAATGAAATAACACTAAGACTATTATCAGATCCGAAAGACAAATGAAGTTTTAAAGAAAATACGAAAAATCTAAGAACTGAACTAAAACTGAAATTATTAACAAAACCCAAAAATCACAAAACAACTATTATATTAATTTAGCTACTAACAAATGTAACGCCAAATGGAAAATAATAACAAGACAGTAACACATAAGGAAGAAACCGATCAAATAAAAGTAAAAGACAAAATTTTGAGAAATAGCTCAATAATTTAATTAATTAACATTATTGACGATACAAAACCGACACCCAAAAATAATGATGCAGTTCTTAAAACTTTACATATTATATAATAGCAATTTAACTTTCATGAACCAGCAAATGCACCTGATGTTAACTAAATAAAAAGAAAGTTTGAAAATTCGAAAATACGAACAGTACGGGTTGCGATGACATAGATACAAAAATATTGAAAAGAATATCTTATTAATACATAACCGTTTAATAAAATTTGTTCTTTGAACTAAGTGTTTTCTTCAAAATCCTAAACAGTACCTACTTAATATCAAAAAAGTAAAAATCTAAAACCCAACTACGACAAAAAAAAAAACGACGCTGAAAAAGTATCAAACAAGATTTTCAGGATGCTGAAATACTGAAAAAAAATCTTGTTTCATACTTTTTCATCGTCGTTTTTTGGCCTTGAAGTCGGACTGACATAGTGGTGTTTTCGTACAAACACTTCATGACATTAACCAATAAAAACGCGTAATCAATAAAAAATCACATTAAATTATAATAGTTAATGTGAACTTTAGCGGGCGAGATATTGAATGAAGTTAATAGCACAAAATTCCTTGGTATCCTTATGCAAATTTGCAAAAAAATATGGTTTAATTTTTCGTGAGGATTTCCGTTCCCTCACGCGTGCGGCCGTTAACTTCGCAGCATTACTGCTTCGCAGAACGAGGCGACCGCGTGTCATTCTTCCTCGCTCCAGATCATAGCCTGCACCAGGGTACCGTATGCTCCATCGTGTCCTTCGAGTAGTTCACACAATGGCAACACCTGGTCGTTTCTTCCGCCTGAATCCGATGCAGGAACTTACCATGTGGACACCGTGACGCCTCTTCAGCCACTCTTCAAAGAGGGGATTCACCGCAAAAGTACTGCAATCCAGTAAGTAACTATCGTGTCAACGTACCTTGAAGGCGCTCCATTCCTCCTTGACCAGGTCGTGTAGGGACACGGCGCTGACGGCCGCCGCTAGCACGCAAAGCAACACGGCGATACTCTTCATGATGATACTATTTCTGTGGAAGATAAACTTAAGTTAACTATTGACATTGTATAGGGTTAATCAGATGGGTCCTCTTCTTATTACTGGACCAGGGCGTAATAAGGGTGCAATGCAAGGGGAAAGTAATTGGAATGGGAAGCTGCAATATTCGTCCCTACCGAGTACCCCTAGTATTTTCTTTTTACACCTTCCCTTTCGGCTAACCCTTTTTATTTTATTTTTTTTTGGTGGTAAAATCATCTTATGACAAATCGCGCTCTTGGGCGGAGCGAGAGATAGTGTCAGACTTTTACTGACTAAAAACCCACTCCTGTACTCCTCATTTGCCTTCGTCCCAGGGCGTCAAAATGAAACCCAGGGTTTCATTTTCACACTACCCGTGGCCCCAGTAGGCTTCGACCCTGCTGGGCCCTTACGATTTGCTGACATCTCCTTGAGACGCGCGTGGAACAGTAGGTACGCGCTGTCGACGACTTGGGCTCAGTCCGGACGGTTACCAGACGGTCGGACGGCGAGCCGACCATTGCTCGCCTAAGTAATCTTATGGTGGAATAATAATTATATTGGAATCATTTTGTATGGAATTTAACTGATAGCTAAAAAGTTGGGTCTGATTAATTGTACTTTGATAGGTATTTGCACAGGGAATAGGGAAGTGGACTATAATGCGAGATCCCGTACCTTTTTTGCGGAATTACTCATGCGGCATCCCGCACGTCGTGGGATCGATATTTTTTATTGGATTCGACGCGCTGGCGCCGTTCTCACTACGGATTTATCAGACCCAGCATTCATTAAATAAGTAACTGATGTAATAACTTTACAAGGTACCTACTTATGACTTTTCTATAGAATTTGTTTGGAAAATAATTTTGTATTCAATTTTTACCTTACAGACAAATTTTTAAATGTCGTGTGTGCTGTATCGTTAGTCGAACGGAATATAATCAATATCAGTTTAGGGGTACTCTATTACATTTCTCTTTGAGGTGGGATATCATCTAATGACTTCTTCCGCCCTAGAGTGGAGCGAGAGAGAGTGTCAAACTAAAATCACACCCTTCAGTTGCCCTGGCGTTTTAGGACCGCAGGACGTGGGCACGACGCGAGTTTTCATTTTAGAGATTCCCCCCGGCCGGGCGGCCCCAGCGAACATCGAGTTGCTGGGCCCCTACGGTTTTACAGATTTCTAAGAAAGAAAAATATTATATTTGGCGCACGTACATAGATACGCACAATTTAGAAAAACATATTGAAACTTAGAAAACAGAAAAATTAATATCGTGTGTCACACGCTAGCGCCAAAAAGGTCCAGTTCAGCGAAAATCGCTGATGCGCGTGTGGACTACACGCCATCGATGACTTGGGCTCGGTCCAAACGTTTACCGGACGGCTGGATAGTGAGTTACACTTCCCTCGTCGTCCGCAAGTCCGCGCCTGCCGTGGCTGGTAGTCGGGACTCGGGAATTAAGGCCGTGGCGGCGTTAGGATGTCTGTTCCCTCACACGTGCGCCCGCCTCTTTTGCCAACATTAGTGCTTCGCAGGTCTTTCATTCTCTTTCGATCCGGACCATGGCCTGATCCGGGACCTGGGTCAGTTTTGTAATGTTACTACTTAAAAGAAAAAAATATTTAAAAAAATCCCAGTCCCGCAAATCACGTAGGATCCGTGGGATCGACGACTTCAATCGCACAGGCTTGCGGGATCGCGATTTTGATGTGGAATTGGATTCCTTACTCCGGACCATGGCCTGATCCAAGGTTCGGGTCGGTTTATTTTTATATTAGGTAGGTACTACAAAAAAAAAAAAATATGTTCAAAAATCCCAGTCCTGCAAATCCCGGGGGATCCGTGGGATTAACGACGTCAATCACGCAGTTTTGCGGGATCGCAATTTTGACGTGGGGTTGGATTCCCTACCCAATTAACACGTTGGATAGACCATGGCCTGAACCAGGGCCCGAGTCGTATTTTATTATATTTATAATATCTATACAAAAAAAGAAAAAAAAAAATTAAGCCATTTTTAGTAAGAAATTGAATTTTACTAAAGCACTAGAAAAATCCACTAGCCACTAAAATCAACTAATATTTCGCAACTAAATGGGGGGTTAAAACCACCAGTTTTAGTGGAAAATCCACTAAGCGGGTGACACTGGCCGTACGCCACTAGACTGTTTTGTCTTGATGGTTTGAATCAGTATTTCCTGAGATTAGCGCGAACAAACAAACAAACTCTTGAGTTTTATAATCCTTCCGTGAACACCCACGAGTCGGTCTGGACTCAGTGGTGAACAGTGGAGAACTCAGAGAACTCCACTAAGTTTTACAGTACTAGTGTATTCCTATGTCCAGATAAGTCTCTCTTATGTCTCTTGATATTTAACGCTATAGTTGGTGATCTCTTCCCTAACGGTGTTAATTTTTAAGTCGTTGTGAATTTATTTTTTGCTTATATAATGCGGTATGTTGAAGATTGCTCTTATTGGTTTATTTTGGAATCTTTCAAGGATTTCAATGTTAATTTTACTGGCTGTACCCCACAGTTGAATGCCGTAAGTCCAAATTGGCTTCAACATGGCTTTGTACACGAGAATCTTGCTCTCCGCTTTGAGACGTGAATGTCGACCTATTTATCCAGTACATGTTGCGTAACCTGGTATCTAGTAGTTTACGCTTAGTCCAAATGTGCTTATGCCACGTTAGTCTCCTGTCCAGATGCATGCCTAGATATTTAGCATGTTCTTCTTGTGAGATTTCTTCACTTTTCGGTGTCACTACAGGGCAGATTTCTCTTCTGAGAGTGAATTGTGACATGGGATGATTTGTTTTGGTTAACCTTCATTCGCCAGGTTTTCAGCCATTTTTCTATTTCGTAGAGGTGCAGTTGAAGTTGAGCAGATGCTGTTGCTGGGTTATTGTGTGTGGACAGTATTGCAGTATCATCTGCGTATTTGGCAACTATGGTTTGATCCATGGTTGGAAGGTCGGCTATATATATGGTATACAATACTGGTCCAAGTATACTACCCTGTGGTACACCCGATTTTATTTCGTACAAGGCTGAGATATCAGTGTTTAGCTTAACTTCGAAGCATCTATCTCGGAGGTATGACTCTATTATGTGATAGAATGAGTTAGGTAGCATTTATTTTATTTTATAAAGTAAACCCTCATACCAGACTTTGTCAAAAGCTTGGCTTACGTCAAGGACAGTATTGTTTGCTATCTAGCGTTCGGTTTATGGTATCCACAATACGGTGTTGTTCTACAGTACTATGATGCTCTCGAAACCCAAATTGGTAGTTCGGAATTATATCCTCGAGATGATTTTTTATTCTGTTGAGCAGAATTCTCTCTAAGAGTTTTCCAATGACCGGTAAGAGACTGATGGGTCTGCAACGTCCTGTAGTGGTTTTCCAGGTTTGGGTACCATTACGACCTGTGCTATCTTCCAGTGTGCAGGGAAATACGAGAGTCTAAGGCATGCGTTAAATATTTTAACTATTTGCATAATTAATATCACTACATAATATTTTGGATGTCCATTGTAATTTTCACATAGACACAAAATATGTAATTCGATTGGTACCTATAAAGTCTTGTTTCAGTTTATTCTATTATACTATCGTTGCGGCAACACTTCGTTAACATATTAATGAGATCATATAGTCTCAGAAAAATTATTCCATTGAAAGGATGCCTGAATCCGAAGAAAATGCTAAATGCTTCCTATTCCAAGTTAATCTTAACTCTTCAGAATTTCTGTATAAATTTACAAAGACTGCGTCGTCATCATCGAAAAAGAAAAGCCTTTGTTTTTGTATTATTTAACAAAACAAAACCTAAAATGTCCTAAGCATATTTTTCGAGATCACTTCGGTTTTTTTGAATTTCACCTTTAAATCTTTGATCGTTCGGGGTAAGTATACAAGAACCATCATCATCTAGGATTTTCCAATAGTAAGTGTAGTAAGTAGTATCGTTTACAGAGAGTAATTTTGTTAAAGTATTTGAGTGTTACGGTGAAAATGAGGAAATAATTCTTTGCACAACATATTTTATTTTATCTATTTTAATAAAAAAAGGTCAAAGCCTTTGGTCGAATCTGCTACAAGCCCCGCGCTTGCTTAATCCGGCACTGCTTGAGGCTGTCCATTAACCGACCAATAATGTGGGGACTGCCCAGCGACCAGCCTGATGTTACCTAACTGTTGAAATGATTGGCTTGGATTTTTCTGTCCCTACTAGTGTGAAATATAATATACACGAGTACATTGCGACCCTAAAAGCGATGAGGCAAGAGCTAGTTTTCGAATAAGAGGGTTGAAAAAATGTTGAACACCGATTGGCGCGAAAACGAGAAAACTATTGATGATTATTACTATGACTACTTAGCTACTTTTTACTAATGACTGTGACTATTTATTTAAGGCGTTCAGTAGGTACACGGTCATGCAGGCGTCTATCAATTCCATCAATCATAAATGATGTTTGAATGACGGAATTTTATCGCCATTAGTTTTTCGTCATGCAAACGTCAATCATCTGTCAAACTATGTGGCAAAACCTATCATATAACGGATGCCTAACCCTCGGTTTCTGATTTAAGCATTCGAAGTTGAGAAATACTCAAACTCTACTTTGCTCTGAAAACCTGTCAAAATTTGGCAGTTATGTATGGTTTGAGACGTTCTTAACTCAAAATAATCAATTCAGAAATCCGCTCTAAGAATTACAGATTCCAAACTTAAATGTAATTAATATTTTCACACCACCTGCTCGATAATGCCCTTTTATATGTCATACAACCATCACTTAAAGCAAGTCATTATGTCCATATAATATGGAGATAATGCAGTATGGGCGATCCCTAGGGAATAATGAGATTTGAATTTGGAACGTGAAAAACCGTCAGCATTATGTGAATTAAAATGTAGTGCATCAAACATGTTTATTCAAATTTCAAACTGGCCACTAACAAAAATAAAAAAACAGAATTAAACGAGTTTCTAAAAAAAAGTAATGAACAAGCCTACCTATAGCAAATTTAAACTTTAGAATCTCAAAGATTCTAAAGTTTAAATTTGCAGTGAATTTTATATTTTTTAAGATTAACTCATAAATAATACTTATATTTCTCTACTAGCTTTTGCCAGCGGCTTCGCCCGCATGAAAGTAGGTTTCTCCATACAAATTTTGGACCCCCGTTTCGATCACCTTAGGGGGTGAATTATGGAAAATCCTCTCTTAGTGCTCGCCTACGTCATAAAAGGAAGCAATGTGCAAATTTTCACGCTCCTAGTCCGAGTAGTTTCAGCTGGGCGTTGATATGTGAGTCAGTCAGTTTCTCCTTTTATATATATAGATTATATGGTTTGTTTTACTAAATTGTCTTTTAATTATCTCACCTATGGTGTAAAAAGTAGAGTATCCAACACGGGGATAAAGCTGTCTTGGTCTTAGGCGGCTTGAATTCCTCACTTCACTCAGGTTTCTTTATTACCTCCCTCGCAGTGCTCGGGAGTTAATTATATAAATCCCTCACTAACGTTCGGGATTAAAATTAGCAACCTTCGCTTCGTTCGGAATTCAACATGCCGCCCACGACTTACAGACACTGTTTTATCCCCTAGTCACATAATCTACTTTTTTTTTTTGAGTAGATAGGTAACGTAGGTATACCGATAGATTTTAAAACGGTTACTTTAATAAGGAAATTTAGATAATTATTAAGCTGGGTTATTAAGGAAAACTGCCAAGACCTAATAATCAAATTTTTCAGTAAAATAAATATAAAAATAAAAATCTTATTTTTAGAAAAAAAAAACAATTGAAACTTACCAATTTTCTTTTTATTTATGTTAACACCAAAATAAATTAAAATTGATAAAAATTACGGATTTAAAATGTTTGCGTACTACCGCGACCGCTTTGCGTTTAGCGTTAGGCGCGTTCTATAAGGAACCTCTGGCTGCGTGCTCCATATTTATCTACGACTAAGCACGTGTTTCTTTTCAGCATTGTTATGGGGAAACTCATTCATTTAACTGACTGTATTGAATTTTATTTTACAAAAGACATTTAATTTATTCTATAATGTGTTTGATAGCTGCACGCCTGTAACTTATATACCTACGTACTAATAATGCTTAAGAAAACGTTACTAAACAATATTGCATATCCAAAAGTGTGCTTTATTTTCAGTATAAATAAGCTCACATTTGTTATTGACAGAAAAGAGGGAAAAATCACTCCGAGCACGACAACGAGCATAGTGGAATTGGTCTCTTCCTTATCTACTATCTAAAACTTGGGTAACAAAAAATTGCCATTTATGCAAATTTTGTTAAATCAAATTAATCAAAAATTCTCGAGAAACTTGAAAACCCTTGGTTGACACTTATAAATTAATCAGAATTTAATCAGTGGTTTTGCTTTCATTGAAATTTCGTATAAGATAATTTTACCATAGACGTTCCAAAAGGGAGGAGAAGTTAGGGTCTCCCCGGAATTAAATTACTCCAACCACTAGTTTGAAAGCCTTTTAGTGTTCCCACTGCTGGGACTTATCAACAAAAATGTTCGTTTAAAATAATATTATTCTCTTGATTAACTCTCGGCGATGGGTTTTCGTGACAATAATAATTATTAGTACCTACATGGTGTAAAGGCATTTTAAATTAATTGATACAGCAACCTAGTTGGTGTCATACCAACTAGGTAAATCTTTATAATATGTAATTCTTCTGTACTGTGTGTGTTCGTCACCTGACTCCTCCTAAGCGGCTCGACTGATTTGGATGAAATATTAAACCCAGTAGGTAAGTTACAAAAAAAAACACTACAATCGTGTTTTTAACTTTTTATTCTGACAAAAAGCTAGCTTACAACTACAAAACACTTAGGACAACGTTTGCACGGGAGCGCTTGTACTATATATATATATAGAAATCGGCTATTTTCAATCATTACTAAGAAAACTCCCATTGTTCCTTTCGGTAAGCATATAAATATAAGTGTGAACAGTCGAAACATGTCAATTATTTATTTATTTCTGAAATTGCAAGTTTATCTAACTTAACAATAGCATCTTGAACTTCTATAAAACAGAATTTTCCCTTAGTACGATGCTAATGTATGCGCATACTAAGAGATATCATCTATTCTTGTATCTTTACTCTTCGGAATGTTTATGAAGATGCGACTGACGTAAGCATTCTAGTGAATCTTCAGTAAGAAGGTACAGAAGTTGCTTGGCTTTGTGCAAAAGTAAGTACTACTACTGTAGTTTACTTTATTTTTTTATCAAAAAAATACATTTATTATTTTCAAGCAATATTTTCCCGACTTTAAATATTTGTGTAGGTAAATATTAAAAGATTTGGGTTGGATTTTTTCGGGTGAAGTTCAGGGGCTGTTTTAATAGTGGACATTGTGATGTAAAATTGGTGTAGTTTTGTAAACAGACGCGATCTCGGTAAAATGAAGCAGAGATTTTTATTGTAGTGTTGACTAACTTAGTGAAGTTTGTCAAGAAGGCTGACTCGATACATTTACTACCAAATACCACAAAGAATAGAATGTGTTACATCCGTATTCTAATAAAGTCCCTAAAAACTTATTACGCAAGACAAAAACATGGTGGACGTAAGACTAGGCAATATGGTGGATAGATTATAGCCCTTTCTTGTGGGGAAATAAACAAAAGTAAATATCAAGTCAACTGTCATTTCATCACAATGTCAAATGTCACCACATTTGACCACAATCACCAGCCCACAATTTTGGTCTGTGAGTCTGTGATTGCGACTTGTTTGTGAAGTTCAAGAGCTTATTACCATGAAACAGGATGGGAAAGAACAGAAAAAGCGAAGTAGAAGTGGCAAGAAGTTACAGCTATACAAGCCAAGGAAGAAAAAGAGCGTTGAGGAAGATGCTGCAATACAATATTTACAGGCACAGTATGACAAGGTAGAATGTTGTCTTTTTATTCGCTTAAATATTTGTATTTTATCCTGAAATTATTTAAATTTACCTCTAATAGTATTAATGATTAAACTTAAATACTGGTTAATTTATGTAAACAGTAAAAATATATATTTCATCAATTTAACTTGAACCTCAAAATAGCCATGTGGGCTACATTACAACAATAACAAACACGTTAGATATTGTTTTATTACATTTTAAGTATAACTGTGAAAAAATAAATCTAAAGAGTCCAGTATAATTGATTAAAAAGCAAGGAGTAAATTTCCATATGAGTCTACAACCTGCAATTATTTTACCATTTTATGAATATACCCAGTCTATTAGTTTTTAAATTCACCTGTGTTATTTCAGAAACCATAAATGAACTTAAATATTATTTATGTTTACAGATAAATCCAGCTGAAATAAAAAGTTTTAAAGATTTTCCGATATCACAGAAGACTCTTAAAGGGCTAAAAGAAAATAACTATGTTACTCCTACTGAAATACAGAAACAAGCTATTGGTTATGCATTGCAAGGAAAAGATATCCTTGGTGCAGCTAAAACTGGCTCAGGCAAAACATTGGCGTTCTTAATACCCATACTGGAGAACCTATTTTGTAAAAAATGGACTAGGTTGGATGGGGTCGGGGCATTAGTCATATCACCCACCAGAGAACTAGCCTATCAGATATATGAAGCTTTGAGGAAAGTAGGGCATCTTCATGATTTCTCAGCAGGACTCATTATTGGTGGACAGAATTTAAAATTTGAGAGGAAGAGAATGGATCAAATAAATATATTGATTTGTACACCTGGTCGCCTCCTTCAACACATGGATGAGAATCCTTTGTTTGACTGTAGCCACCTCCAGATTCTTGTGTTAGACGAAGCTGACAGATGTTTGGACATGGGCTTTGCAACAACAATGAATGCAATCATTGAGAACTTGCCTCCTGAAAGACAAACTCTGCTATTCTCTGCCACACAAACTAAATCAGTAAAAGATCTAGCTCGCCTCAGCTTGTCATTCCCCACATACATCGCTCCACATGAGCAGGCTGAGACTGTAACCCCTGACTTGCTGCAACAGAGTTATATCATTTGTGAGATTGATGAGAAAATAGGGATCCTTTGGTCATTCATCAAGAATCATTTGAAGCAAAAAGTGATAGTGTTCATGGCTACTTGCAAACAAGTAAAGTACATATACGAGTTGTTCTGCAAACTGAGGCCTGGCATTAGCTTGTTGGCTCTCTATGGAAATTTACATCAAGAAAAAAGAGAGAGGATATACAATGAATTTTTTAGAAAATCAAATGTTGTGCTGTTTGCTACAGATTTAGCTTCTAGAGGACTTGACTTCCCCCGTGTTAATTGGGTGATTCAAATGGATTGTCCAGAAGATGTGGAGACATACATTCATAGAGCTGGTCGCACAGCTAGAGGATTTACTGGTAAAGGTGAAGGTCTGTTAATGCTCTTACCACAGGAGGAGAAAATAGTTGAAGACCTACAAAAAAGTAAAATTCCCATTAATAAAATACAGGTTGATCCATCAAAAGTTGTTGCACCTCAGAGGAAGATAGAAAGTCTCCTGTCTGACAGCACAGAACTCAAGCAGAGTGCACAGAGGGCTTTTGTCAGCTATGTCAAATCTGTATTTCTTATGAAGAACAAAGAGATATTCAATGTCCAACTACTAGATACAGATGCATTTGCTAGGTCGCTGGGATTGATAGTGCCACCATATATTAAATTTTTGAAGAAATATCAATATGCACAAAAGAGGCAAACTGAAGAAAATAAAAACAATGATGCCATTGAGAAGTTGAAAGCTAAAACTAGGTCTGATGAAGAAACTGATCAAAGTGAAGCAGAAGAATCTAAAGTTGAGCTTGAAAAGAAACTTAAAAAGTTGAAAAAGAAAGAATCCCTCATTAAATTTGATTTTCATAATGATGCAGATAGTGATGAGGAAGACTTTTTGCAAGTCAAGAGGGTGGACATCGACCCTGGCGACGAGCCACTTGAAGAAGTACAAACAGTATCGAAAAAGAAAGCAAAACCATTAACAAAGGCAGCTGTTGCCAAGAAACTCCTAAAGAAGAAGATCAAAGTAAATACAACTGTAAAGTTTACAGAAGAGGGAGAAGCAATAGATGATGAGAAGAGAGATGTAAAATCAGAACTAGCAAAACAGTTCTTGAATGAGAATGTAGGAGGTATTGATATAGAAAAGGCAAAGGAGGTGTTACAAGAAGAAGATAAATTTGATAAGATTAGGTTTAGAGAAAAGGTTAAAGCTAAGCATAAGGAACAGAAACGGAAACTTAAGAATAAGAAGAAGGAAGAGGAAGGGGAGAAAGATGACTTTGGGTCACAATCAGAGTCTGATGGACCTGACCTATCATGGTTACCTGACCCTGACAAAGTGTATGGTAAGAAAGATGACAGTAATGAGAGTGGTGGCTCTGAAGAGGGTAGTGGCCCTGAAGCATCAGATTGCGAAGACAATGAATCAGCTGGATCTGGTGATGAATCTGAAGTAGACCAAAAGTTTCACAGGTAACAATCTTAAGTTGGTTTAAGTGTAATTTTGACTTCTAGCAGAGTTATCAAATTAAACTTTGCTCTTTTTGCCTGTTCAAATGTTACAGTATTATTTAGTTTGGAGTATGTCAGGTCAATAGGGTAAACAAGATCATTAAAGTGATGACATGTGTTGCAGGCCTACTAAGCGGAAACTGGTGGAGAGCCGAGGCATCCCGCAGGCGAGCATCACACCTCGCAAGCTGAAGAAGGTGCAGGACGTGGCCGCCTCGCTTTCTGTGGGCGAGGCCGAGGCGCTCGCTATGCAGCTACTGCAAGCCAAGTGATGATCATTATTATCTGTTTTGTTATACTATTAAATATATATATAATCCGTGTGTAAAATATTTATTTTAACAACAAAATCCTTACTACTTTCAATAAAATTTATTGGGAATCAAACCCTCGACATCTTTGCATGTCTGAGCTTTCGACTGCTGAGATACAAGACGGTGCTAGCAGTGTTAGTTGCCCATAGTAGTCTTCAATTGTGTATATAAAATAATTTAAGTTAATCTAATTTAATTATTTATTTAAACTAATCCTAATAATAATTTTTATAATCAATTTAAATGATTTATTGTATTGTATATATTATGATTTATAATTAACACCTACTTGCAATGTTGTCTGATAAAATTTGATTATTTCTGGAGGAACATTGGCTCCTAAAACACAGGCTTTTGGCTTAGTTTAGGAGGCAGCAGTTCTCATTTTAGCTTGCTATTTTGTACAACTTATGTAATAAGTAACTGTGTCCTAATTTATTTAAATTGTAGTACAAATAAACTATTATTATTATTTATTATAATCTAGGAATCCTCATTGATTTCACTAGCGACCTATGTGTGTTTCTACCCAGTGGGGCCACTGGAGATGGACTAGACCGAAAAATCGAATAACATTGCTTTGCTTGTTCAATGTACCTCACGAATTTACTGATAAGATCCAATGTACTATAATTATTTTGGTAGAAAATTCAATTAATCACCTCGTCCATTCAGTGGGGCCTTCGTAGTTTCTATTACGCTCGGAATACCTAAAATTAATACTGATCGTAACTTGTACCAATGTACCTCTCGTTTCATGTATTAACTCCAAGGGATCTTTAATAGAATAGGAGAAATTCAGCAAAAAAAAAAATTCTATCCAGCGGGGCCCTTTGTATTATGGCGGTAAGTCCCCTCTTCGTGCTTCTAACATGAGCGCCCCACTGTAGTTTAGAATCGATAGTTATACCTAAGAACACAGTTTCCGTAATAACATCGAGTTTGTTGCCGTCAAGAATTAGATTGACGCAAACTTGAGGGACATTCGGTAATGAGAACTTTATATATTTCGTTATATCGCATTATGACATTATCAGCAGCGAACCATTTCGAGAATTAAACTGTTTTCATATGTAATTTGTACGGAACCCTCAGTGCGGTAGTGCGACTCGCACTTGCCCATATTTTTACTACGTAAGACTTATCTCCTCCTTTCTTATATCTATGGTCGAAGCCTACTGGGCCGTGGCCAAGGGCACAGTATAAATATCTATTTATACTGTGCCGAGGGCCTGATTCTGAAAGGAAGACTCGGTCTTGGTATGAAAGGCAACGAAGGAACAGGAGTGGGTTTTTAATCAATAAAAGTCTGACGCTATTTTTTATTTATTTATTTAACGACTTATGGATACATACAAAATAAAAGATTAGAAGGAAACAGAAAAAGAGGTACAGAAATAATACTTATTTCTAAAGAAATCTCTTCCAGCACACCTGCGAAAAGAGAGTTGGAAGAAAATAGAGATGAAGACACCGTGTGAAGAAGTAATAGGAAAATAAGTAGGTACATACAAAATAGTTATCAATGAAATAATATAACATGCAAACAAAAAGATATACTATTATAATTATAAACTTACATATAGTAAAATAAAAATCACAAAAATATATACTAAAAATAACATAATAAAACTAAACTCCTGCCCAAGAGCGAGGGATGTCATTGGATGATTTTCCTACCGAAAAAAGAAAGCACACAAGTAATTTAACACAGAGTACTTTAATTTAATTTCATACGTGCAACGGTGCAAATAAAGCACACCATTTTTTTTGAAAACATCGAGTTTCTACATTTTATTTTAAATACAAAATAATTGTAATCGTGCTATCTAGGTACTCTCATTGTGGGAATAACTTATTTGTTTTGTTGATCTTACCTTACCAAACACTTGTATGTTTTCCACAATGAGGGTAAAAGGAGTCCCAGTTATAATTATCACAGTAATTTTTTTTAAATGAAAACGCCCTGTGTGTGTTCTCGGGTTCTCGCAATTAACTCAACTGTAAACTAGAATGATATAAACTCTACAAAAAGGGTTATTCGCCTGTACATTTCGTTGCGTAAGTTGAGTTCTTGATTTCTAATTTGGTCAACGTTCATGGCAACACTGCTAACACAACTGTCAAAAAGAAAACGGATCGTTGCACTCTCGGGAACGCTAAAATATATAAAATAATAAGTTTTCTATGGATTTAGAATAATTACACGTCTTGTACTTATTAATTTTAACTATGTTTTGGAGCGGAAACTATATTGTAGTTAGGGAGTTAAATTTTCTTCTCAAAGAGGAGGTGCGTATTTGTTGAAAAATTGATGGTTATGAGTGGTTAAAACGATGAATTTTCATATTATTTCGTATTAGAGAAACCCTTTGTGATGAAAAACAAGGTTCTGGGTGGACGATGATGTCATGTTCGCGAGTAGAGAGGCGTATCGATGATGTTTAGTGCTGAATGTTGTGGATGTGTGCAGTAAGCTTATTGTTTCAGAATGTAACTTTGTCGCAAGTGCTGGAAGCGGACGACATCCTGCAGGAATGCAAGGCGGACAACAAAGCCCTCATACAGTTGTAAGTATCAGTAAATGCCACAGTTGCTATGAGAGAGTTCAGTGACTGACTAGTGTAGTCCAAACAATACGAAACAGCTTTAATATTTAATGAGTGTTATGCCAGCGAGTGTGAACAAGTGTACTAGTGGTTCATGACTACTCTGTTCACATTATAATTACTTGTCAACAAAGCAATTATGTATTCAGCACTTATCAGCTGAATTCTGCTTAGTCACAAAAATATCTCAGAATAGTTGGTATGATAGATCTGTAGGATCAATCCAGTGATGGACTCTTCTCATAACAGATATTATAACTAGTTTCTTCTTAGAGTGATAATGGGATAACATTTTATTTAATTAAAAATAAAAGTTCGATCTCAAAGGATAACTCAGAACAATTCATCAAGCAGAGGTTTGGTCCTTGTACTTCACCCAAATTATGCATGCAACAAGTATGTAGACATCTAGAATATTGCCAAACTGTATAAGATTAGAAAGAGTTTTATTTATAACTAACTTTTCTTTATAGTAATGAAGTGTCATTTGAACAAAACAATTTGGTTTACTTACCAATGCATGTACTTTTCAGGGAGGTCAGAAAAGCTTTTAGAGAGAGATCCTATGAGTAGAGATTAGATAAAATTAGATGAATATTTCCCTAAAGTGAGGGGTTGACTAAGTAATCATATTGAAATAATTCTGTTATTTTGAGATCACCAAATTATTGCTCTAAATTCTGATTAGGGAATAAGATGGATTAGGAAATAGAATGTATTTTTGGATATCAGAATCTCACAAATAAACTTATTTGATTTGATCTCTTTTTCTAACTAGAATTAATTTCATACTCATGCTTCATTGCACCAACTGTAACTTTGAAATAAGGCAGCCTATTGTCATAAATCTTATTTGATGGATGGAAGCTACCCACTTTTGATTTATCAGATTTAATTGATATTTAAACCTTAATACATGGTGCCAGTATCTATTACAATAAGTATGTTTTGATTAAAACTAAGATAAATGAATTTATTTCAGTAATTTACATTTTTATTCAGTCAGTGTTTGATGTACTGCAAAAGTGCATAATAACATTCTTGTTATTTATACCAGCACCTGAAAAACAGCTTTGTGTTAAATTTCAGCCTGACAAAGCCAGAGGTTCTGGCGGAGCTGATAACGTTGATAACGGAGGAGCCACCTAAGAACCTGGAGCTGGCGTCGCAGTACCGCCACGCAAACATCGCATGCGAGGTGCTGACGAGCCACCTGTCCATGCTGAGTGACCGCTTGTCACTCGATGCCACGCAGATGAATCGCCTGTGTGACTTCATCAACAAGGATCCTCCGCTCAATCCACTGCTGGCCTCCTACTTTAGTAAAACTGTGGAAATGCTGCTGGAGAGAAGTCCCAAACAGGTAATTCTATATTTAATATTAACAAACACTTGTCACATGTCTTATAATTGACGAAACAAGAAAGATGTTGTTCTTAAATTGATGATAATTATAGGGTTTTCCAATAGATACAATCAAACTTTGATAAAGTGTAGTGACTATCTTGGTTATCTGACCATGGAATGATACCATGATTCTAAAATGCATTTAAACTTTAGGTGACTAAAGTGGAACTTTAGGTGACTAAAGTAGAACTTTAGGTGACTAAAGTAGAACTGAGGTGACTAAAGTAGAACTTTAGGTGACTAAAGTATAACTTTATGTGACTAAAGTTCTTTGCCCTGTATTCAATTTCTGCCTCTATTCGCTGTCCATCGATAGCATGTGACTCAACTACTTTCTGCAGGGCTATGTGAAGTGTTGGGTCTCTTTCGAGAAACAATTTTTTTTTTTTCCACGTCTGTGACACAACGCCGTCTTGTCCTTAGCTACGCAGAGCTTGTGTTATGAGTCCTTATATCCTTTGATACATACATATTATAGATAAATTACACCCAGTACAGAACAAATGATCATGCCCATCACACAAACATTTATCCGGGGTGGGAATCGAACCTACGACCTCCCATATAGCAATCAGGGCCACTAACCACTAGACCAACAACAACAATATTTGAACAACAGGTCAGTCATAATTGCTGCAATGAAGGACAATTTAACTTGCCCTTATCTAGAATTGGGACCCATTTCCGCGAAGATGTCATACCAACATTTTCCAGTAGGATGCGTGATTATAGCGCAGCTTAAGGCTAGGCTGCAGCCTTTTGGCCGAAATTAAATGTCATTGGCAGCAAATAAAAAAAAAATCACTAAGCTCTTAATTGTTGTAACCATGTCGCATGCTGTTTGTTGACACGCCCCATTATATAGTCTAGCAAGGAAAATTGTAAGGGGAACACAAAACAAAAGTGAAGTCTATATTTACCAAAACTATAATATTTTGACTGCGTTTTCCTGAAAATTCTTATTCAGAATGTGTCTATTAATATTGATGGAACGCTAGGGTACTCATTTAGGTCACTGAGTCACTGGCTCTGTCTAGTTTTGCAAAAGTTATTTTTTACCACTTTTGTCAACTATTGTCATGAATTGACTACCTATCTAATACGAGAGCATCGTATGGTGGACCAGAACCAAGCTGGCAACTTGCAGACAGGCCCTAAGCAAAGTACAGCGGACTGCCTGCATGGCCATTACAGGAGCATTTAGAACCACGCCAACTGCGGCGATGGAAACGATGCTCAATCTCACCCCTTTACACATTGAAGTGGAACTAGAGGCGAGGAGGGCCATTCATAGGCTTAGAAGTATGGGGCACTGGACGAACTCCGGATGCAAAACAAACCATACAAACACAAGACCAAACAGGGAACTTGACTGGATGATGGACATGGGATGTGACAAAATACATACCGTTCAAAATCTCAAAAAGGAGTTTAAGATATACATTCCGAGTAGGGAGGAATGGAAAGGTGGGATGAAACCCCACAAAGGGAAAAACCAGGTATGGTACACGGATGGTTCTAAAATGAACACCGGTACAGGAGCGGGGGTACATAGCGACAACTGCAATCTCAGCCTAAGTTTGGGCAAACTGGCGACGGTATTCCAAGCAGAAACCTATGCTATAATCGCATGTGCGCAGGAAATACTAGACAGAGGCACCGAAGGGGACACTGTCTACATTTTAAGCGACAGCCAAGCAACACTTAAGGCACTCACGTGCAATAGAGTGGACTCTGGGCTCGTCCTAAACTGTATTAAAATACTTAATCGGCTAGGTAGGCGCAACAAGGTCAGACTGATCTGGGTGCCAGGCCACACAGGAGTAGAAGGCAATGAAAGAGCCGACACTCTAGCAAGAAAAGGATCCGAGACACCCCTACAAGGACCGGAACCTTTCATAGGACTCTCACCAAGGGTCATCAACCAAGCATTGAAAAGGGCTGCGTTAGAAATACACAGCACACACTGGCGCAACACAACAGGCCAGAAGCATGCAAAGCTATTTCTTAATGACATAGATAAGGCCTGGACCCAAAAACTATGGAGGTACAGCAGAACACAGCTCCGAATAATCACAGGAGCCTTCACGGGGCATTATGCCACCAACAAACAGCTCTACAACATGGGACTAGCAAGCGACCCGACTTGCAGGATCTGTGGAGAGGCAGAGGAGAATATGCTACACTTACTGTGCGACTGTGCAGCACTAGGCTCCAAAAGACTAGAGTATCTGGGCCAACCATTTCCTAGGCCAGAGGACTATAGGCTCAGCCCCATCAAGGCCATACTGGGACTCATGACGAAGGTGCACGGAAGGCTGGGGTTTGAGTAGAAGGGAGGGGGACTAGCACAAAAGATCCAGTAGGGTCGAAGTGCTCTGGTTTTCAAAGCCAGCCCCACAACAAGATAAGATAAGATAAGACCTATCTAATAGTCACATAGAAAATAAACATCGTCGTTTTATGAAGTGCAAGTGAAATGCAACCTTGAGGTGAGAAACAACAGATTTTTGTTTGCACCAAGCACCAAGCCCTACTGGGCCTGCGGACTCGCAGATGATGGCTTGTGATCCACAATGGGTCTGGATTATGCTTCATCTATATACCTTAATCCATATTTACTACATGGATGGATATAATATTGGATTGGATCTTGGATCTGCTAATCACTTAGACCATACCACACACCCTTCTCGCTTACACGCACTCACGCTACATTTGCTCATGACACGACACCACACACAAATACATGCACACTACACTTATACTCTACATACACATACATACACTATACATATTCATACTATCAGTAAATATATATATACATAATTATATACTTATATATTTCTTTCTTCATTAATCCACATTTTGGCAATAATCTATACGCTGTACGCTCATTATTTTGTTCGTCCACTATTTTTGCGAAGACACTGCCTCCTAAGATACAGGATCTTCCTAGTTTGGGAGTCAGGGTGTTCAAATTAAATTGACTGTTGTATTGCTTATATTTTTTTGTGCTTACATTTGGTGTCAAATATGTACTTTATAATAAATAAATATATTAAATATATTAATATGTACATGGGCCAGTTTCTATCTAGCTTCGGTTCCTCATCCGCAATAACCGACACTGACCAAGAAGTTGGTAAAATCTAGTATTACTTATTATAAGACCCTTCTGGATTAAAGATCCAGAAGGGTCGAAGTGCTCTGGTTTAAGGCCGCCCCACTATAAGATATTATAAGTTATACATTTTTCACTTGGGCGACGCTACTGGCAGAAGCTAGTGTACCGTATGAATGTATAACTCTGGTTCTGGTTGTTCCTCAGGACTGCTACCTGTATCACATCGTGTGCCTGCGCGTGCTGGACTTCTTCAAGTCGCGGCGCGACTTCCTGCCCAACCTGCTACGCCACATGTCTACGTCGGCCATCGCTGACACCTTCAAGTACTTCATCCGACTCGACGATCTGTTCAAAAAGACTGTCATGGAGGTAGGTCTCGAGATTCCATTTCATATTGTTTAGGAACATATGAGATAGACTGTACTGATACATACTTTATTTTTCTGTGTAAACTCATGTGAGTCATTGTCAGGCACTGGCAGGACTATTTTCTTCTCTTCCATTTCTAATTTTCCACAGCCAGCCTCAAATGGGATAGGTTTTCTATAGCACATTGATACCACCAAGTCAAAAGTATAAAAGAGTGAGAGAAGCAAGCTTACAAATTATAGCTTTTGGTCTCGGATATAACTTGTATGGCTTATACTATGTTACAAATAAAAAAAAATCATAACTTCATAAAAATTTATGTAATATTCTTAGAATAATTTTGCGCATTTGATATAGAATTTAAACAAGAAATTAATACATACTTCTACTTAAAAGGCCCCCTTAACCTTGACACAGGTATTTAAGCGTTCAGGCCACGTGTCTATTGCTCTACGCATTGTGTCTATTGGAAACTTATCCACTGCCGATTGTAAACAATTGATTTCAAATTATTCTTACGTTTAGAGCAGGCCATGTCCTCAAACACAGACTACAATTTGTAGTCCTAGGGGTTGAGGTCTAGGCTAGCCGAAGGCTAATCGTCAGACTTAACGAAGTCCGGACCACGGGCTGCAAGCCAAGGCTGGGTAGTGCGTGCTTTACGGCCGGGTACTGAGTCTTACTTACAAATCCATGGTATGGTATCAAAAAGGGTATTTCTGTCGGGTAAGGGTACGTCTGTGTTTGCCATCAGCTTAACGAACAAGCAAACGTTTTTAATCTTTCCACTCTCTTCGATTTAAGCTATACGTTTAAGGTGTGCCCCGTATATCGCCGGTAAACACCTAGTTTCAGGTCTTTTTTGATGATACACGACGGCGTTCTAGCGGGTATAATCATTTCATGAGATAAGATATTTTATTTCCTCAAGGGATTTTGACCCACGAATCGAATTCGAGTCCCCACAACAAGCGACCGGCCTGATCTTATATGATCGTCAACAGAAGAAATGTTGGTGAAGATATCAATGGTGCGATAAACAAACATAAGTCTGATATTAAGCTACGGCAGCGTTTTAAACATTGTTGCAGGTTCTATTCCCACTTTATGCAGAGCACAGCAGTTCTGTTTTATTTATTACCCCATTTCATTTTAATTTATTAGGTACAGCGGGGAAAAAACTACATGTCGATATATAATTTATCAAAACTATGCACTATGAATGAATTATACTCGATCCTACTGAAATCGTAATATTTAAAAGGATATTAGCTAAGATAAGCAAGTCATTCCTCATATACGCTTTTATATAGCGAGGAAAAGTTCAAAATCCACATCAAGCGTGTCCTTGCCAATAATGCGTATTCAAAGTTTAACGACTACGTTGAAGACACACTTGTAAGACAATCACTGCTTCTGCACATGTGGCTTTCATGGTAGCTCATTAACTGCATCACGTCTATTAACTGCTCCATCATTGTGCGTTCAAACAAACAAACTCTTGAGTTTATAACATTAATAAGTACAATCTTCAGTGAACTCCCACGTGTCGGTCACTGTAACCGGCCATAACCAGTGAAAAGCATTTTATTTTAGTGATGAAGAGGAAGCTTTACTTTTAATAACCTTATTTGAGACTCCCCAGTTAAGAACAGATTTTGGAACCATGACATAAATAGAGAACACGAAATTCATGTAGTATTAAAGTTTACACCTTAACCGTATATCGCAGGTTCTCACCGAACCACAGGTTCTCACCGAACCACAGGTTCTCACCGAACCACAGGTTCTCACCGACCATGGTCAGTTCGAGAAGTTCCTGCACCGGATTCGTGCAAAAGTAACGCCCGGGTGTCAACACTGTGTGGACCGCCCGAAAGACATGGTGGAGCACACGGTAGAGGTGTGCCCCGCTTGGACAGAGCACAGCCGTGTCCTCTGGGGGACATTGGCGGCAACGATCTCTCGCGCCGGGCCCTTGGTACCTGCCATGGTCCGAAGCGAGGAGTGTCAGGCGGTCGCCTCCTGCGAAGCAGTAATTTTGGCAAAGGAGGAGGCCGCACGTGCACGTGTGAGGGAGCGGCCCTCACGCCCCAGCCGCCGGGATCCCGGGCGCGGGCTTGCGGACGGCGAGCAATGGGTAGCTCGCCGTACGGTAACCGTCCGGACCGAGCCCAAGTCGTCGACGGCGCGTACTGTTCCACGCGCGCCTCAAGGAGATGTCAACAAGCCGTAGGGGCCCAGCAGGGTCAAAGCCTAGTGGGGCCAAGGGTCTGCTTCTGAAAGGAAGACTCGGCCCTGGTATGAAAGGAAACGATGAAACAGGAGTGGGTTTTTAGTCAGTAAAGGTCTGACACACACTCTCGCTCCGCCCAAGAGCGGGGTTGTCATCGGATGGTTTTCCCACCAAAAAAAACCGTATAAGGGACCAGTTCTTTAGAAAATTAGCTCAGATAGACGAAAATTTTTTTTAAAGAATAGGGTCGAAAGTTGTTCGTACAGCTACGACAATCCCGCATTTAATTCGCTAGAGTGCTAGACAAAGCGTTCGGCGCTAAATCTCGTATTATCTCTTTAACCATTTGTCCAATTAATGTGCAGTTAAACGGAATCGCAGAGCGATCTCCGGCCACCGCAGGCGTGGGCTTACGGACGACGAGCAATGGGTAGCTCGCCGTAAAATTATGCTTTTTAAGTGCAACTAATTTTAAGGACAGACAGGTACTAACTTGGATTTCTAACATTTTTTAGATTTTTGAACATTTTGAATATACTATTGAAACTCAGGTGGTGCAGTCACACCTTCCTCCCGACGTCCATGGCCGTTGTAACTGCTTGAACATACTAACCAACAACCAGTCATATAACAATGTTGACATGATATTTATTTTTAAAACTAGTTTTTAGAAACATTTAACAACAAAGACTCAATTTTCAGCTAAGTAGGTATTGTGAGGCAAGTCATGTTCTGCGACTATGCGTGTTTAACACACCGTTAAACTGTGATTTCCAGGAATAGAATAGAATAGCTTAGAATATGTTTTATGCGAAATAGAAACAACAAAACGGTAACGACAAAAAAAAAAAAACACACCGGCCAAGTGCGAGTCGGACTCGCGCACGAAGGGACGCTTCGTGCGTTTTTTTTACACAATTTATTTTATTCTGTTTTTAGTATTTGTTGTTAGAGCGTTAACAGAAATACATTATCTGTGACAATTTCAACTGTCTAGCTATCACGGTTCATGATCCAGTCTGGAGACAGACAGACGGTCAGTGGAGTCTTGTTTAGTAATAGGGACCCGTTTTTTCCCTTTGGGCGCGTTTAACGAAAAGGCTTTCCATCTCACATGCACACATACGCTGGCTACATACATGTTCATTGCAGTGACGTCAGCAATTATTTAGTCACGGTGCTCGCAAAAGAACAACCTTCAGCTTGTTTACAAGCATGTTTGTAAACAAACTGAAGGTTGTTCTTTTGCTAACTAGTTTGTCTTATTATCTCTGGTTTTTCCTGTTATTATACAGTATTTTGAATCGAAGCCGCCTTAACATGCGTATTTAGGACGCCTTAGAAATCAATTGTTCTATTTACCATTATAGCCAACATAAATCACGCATCTAGCCTATTATTGCATAAAGGCAATTAGAAACAATGCCGGAAGGATCGTGAACCATATTGTGGCGGTATCAATGGCTGCTTATCTGAGAAACATAATCTGCTCGTGTTCTGTTGTGCCCCAAATGCGGCGCGTGTGGCGCCTTGCTTTGTGTGGGCGAGCAGGGACGGGCGTGACGGACGTGTTTACGCGGAGGCGGCACGAGTACCGGTCGATGTCGTGCGCAATACAACCCGCTCGTACTCGCTGAAGAATAAAGCACAAGTGTATAGTACAGGTTCTACATTTCGCCAGTTAGCCTATAGCCATCAATATGGTACAATAATAATCAGCTGGAGATGAACTCACCGCCAGCTCAGCAGTTGCGCTCGCGACTAAATTTATATATCTTGTTCTAAAGTCAATTTCCTCCTTTACACTTTGTACTTGTAAATGCTCATGCAGCTGGTTTTAAAGACCAAAGAGCACCTCATAGAATTCTGAAAACCTTGTTTTGAAATCTTTGTAATATTTTTATATTGCAAGTTTTTGCTGAGGCCTCCAGTTCAATACCGTATACCCAATAGATAAAGAGTTCGTTTGCCAAAAAAAACGTATGATTTTCTACCTAAAAGCCAGTCAAGTTTACTGAGTAAAAAAAAAAACATAAAATTCACAATATTTTATTTCACATGGGCACTTATGAAATGTCATAAACTCGTATACAGATCCAATTTTCAGGGTTCCGTAGTCAACTAGAAACCCTTATAGTTTCGCCAAGTCTGTCTGTCTATCTGTCCGTCCGTACGCGGATAATCCCAGTGACCGTTAGCACTAGAAAGCTGAAATTTGGTACCAATATGTATATCATTCACGCCCACAGAGTGGTAAAATAAAAAGTGTTTGAAATAATCGCTCCAAAAGTAAAAAAAAATGTTTCCCCCTCTAACTTTTGAACCATTAGTTTAGAAAATATGAAAAAAATCTCAAAAGTAGAACTTTATAAAGACTTTCTAGGAAAATTATTTTGAACTTGAAGGGTTGAACAGTTTTTGCAAAGTTGTACAATTTATTTTTTATTTTTGTAGTGGCTTAAGTCAATAAGAGCATGAAGCACCATGTCACAGCTATGTGTGTTCGTGGTTTGGAGAATTTAGACATGGACGTGATCATCTCTATGATGTGATACGTGAAGGTCGCCTGTCGTCTGCGGTTACTTACAGACTCGAAAATTGATACCGTACGATAATTTTAAACTGACAAAAAAATTACTTGCCAGCAAATTCGTGCTTTGTTAGGCATTGGAATGAGCTAAGTTCAAAACATTTTACATAGCTTTGCACTCGATGGATACCACGTGACTTAACGGAGGACCAGAAACGTCTGCGTGTCCAGTGGTGCCTTAAAATGATAAAAAAGTTTAATGGAGGACAGTTATTGGCGGTCTATAATATCGTGACAGAAAACGAAATCTGGGTGTACTGCTTTAAACCCGAAAGAAAAAGCCAATCGGCAGAGTGGATCTTTCCTTTTGAAGATTTGCCGACGAAATTTATGAAAAGTCGAAGTGTTTATAAAAAATGGTTGCTTCTGTTTTCGGCAAATCAGGACATTACACTACAGTGTCGTTTGAAGATCAAAGGACAGTGACTGCAGATTGGTACGTCAACACTTGCTTGCCCAGAGTCTTAGAAAAAGTTCCCGAAAAGCATCCTCGAAGCAATGTACTCCTCCACCACGATAAGGCATCCTCACATTCCGCTAAAGTATCAGAAGCCTATTTGAAGGCTTCAGATGTGACGCATCCGCCTTCCAGCCCGGGCCTTGCACCCTACGACTTCTATTTGTTTCTAAAAATTAAAGACAAACTCAGAGGCGCACGTTTCATGAGCTCTGAATCGGCGGTCAATGCGTGCCATTGAAGAGGTCCCTAAAGAAGACAGGTGCAACTGCTTTGTACAGTGGTTTTATAATTGCGATGGAATATACTTTGAAAAACAATATCTATTCGGTAATATATTAACTGAAGCATTCAATTTCTCTAGGTTGTTCTTCATTGTTACATTTCCAATTTACTAAGTATCATAATGAAACCTCTTATATCCGATGAACGCTGACTGCCATCTGCAGTGCCGCACTCTTCTTAGCCTTCATCATTAATTTATTTTCGGAGCTACCTTAATATTTACGTTCGCCTCGATATAATGTCAGAATGTCGCCCAGTCTGTGTTGTTGTTTATTTTTTAATCATATAAACTAGTGCTTGACCGGGAGCCCACCTAATTGTAATGGCATAGTACTTAATTTCGCCGTCATAATATTATGTGTGATATGAACTGAAAAGTGTGTGTGTGATTTTAGTGTGATGTGATCTGATACTTTGTCGTTAAATATAATAATAATAAATTTATTAACAGAAAGGAAGGTACATCTTATCTATCCTAATCACAATACAATGTATTAAATAAATTATATTGCCTTTGAAAAGATAGAGTAAACGACGATGTCTGTGCTAGTATTAACTGTGTGACAGACATCGGCGCCTTCCTCCTAAAGTTTTTAGTGTTAGTACAGTATTAAAGTAAAAAAAAACAATAAATATTTTGATACAATTTAATTTTGCTAAATGATGGAATTGCGTTTCGACTTCCTTTTGATTGAACCAGAATATTTCTTGTATAATCTTAGATTTTTTCTTATTCACAAATATGGGAAGGCATTAATTTGATTCAGACTTATTACTCATTAAAAGACTATTATATTTGTACACCAATTTCATTGGTAGGACATAGAGCACGACTAAAATGTTTATATAAGACCTTTATTGTAATACCTATGTTCACAAATAAAGTTTGATTGATTGATTGATTGATTTAAAAGTCAAATAGCATTTTATTTATTTGTGGAGATCATAAAACTGACCAACAAAATATAAAAAATCGTTGTTATATATTCTTGTGTAGTTTATGCAGCTTCCCCAAATGTCCTTTCTTTGGTACTGTTCTCAGGGGCGCCGACTCTGTGGGTGCTCGGGGGCTCGAGCACCCATGAGTAATAAACAGTGGGTGACGAGCACCCTTGAGAATGGACATCAAGAAACAGATCAGTAATCGCCTTTTACGTTACGTATAAATTATAATAGCATTAGCATTATCAGCCTTTTTAATGTTCCCACTGCTGAAACTCAGGCCTCCTCTCTCTTATATTTTTATCAAACAGAATTAGTAATTAAGAACGCAGTATGTAAGTAGGACATTTATTTATTTGTCGGTCGATCAGTGTGCATTTCTCTTCTCACACTTGCATGCACTTGCATGAGGACCCATGACGTTTTCTAAAAGCCGGCGCCCCTGGTGATGGCGGAATCAAGTCATGTAATTCTTGCGCACACTCTCCGAAATGTAAAATACCGAAAGGCTGGCTACCCTACGCCTGTGCTCCAAGCTTTGTAGATTGGACTTAACCAAATCTGGATCACCAATTACTAGTTATTACCAAAATACTGTCTTATCGATCTTTCAATTAAATATGTATTAATGATAGCTACCACTAGGGTATGGTCTGAGTACTATCTTGTCAACTTTCTACATCGAGGTTCTATATGTTGAAAGTCCCTTGTATACAAAGAAATCCTGTTCAGGTATTTTTTTTTGGTTAAGTCAGCAACTCAGCCAGATAACATACATACCTAGATAACAACACATGTACACCTACACACCACCACCTACATAGATAGCTGTGTTATTGTTTTCCTCTGGGCAGAGTTAGTCACACCCCCGCTAGTGTACATAGCTAATACATGACTACTTTTTGAGGAGGCTCACTGTGCCGCTGTATCTATTGACTAATTCTTTTGTAACCGCTTTGTCTCGAAAGTTATAAATATGATTCACACACATAGAAAATGTACAATATTTGCTTCGTTAGTCGTATTGTTAGCATGTGCGAATTAAGTACATAATAGAACAGGTGAGTACAGTAGGAATTTGCTAAACATACAGATATTGTGTTGTTGATGACATTGTGTGAAAGTTTACAATTATTGACAATCTGTTGCCGAAGTAGGGCAACATACGGACAAGTGCTGTGTTGGTACAGCTGGCGTGAGCAGCACTTGCGAGTTAGTCATGTGGGCTCCGTACCGGTGCTTACATGTTAGATTACATTCGAAGGTGGTTCGTTCTTTACAGGTTTTTGCTATAGAATGTAATTTTGCGGTCATTTCGCAAACTAGGCCTCCAAAATTTTGTATTCGATTGTATTTTTGGTCTACATCAATTTGTTGCCTGAGGAGCTCATAACGATTTGCTACAAATTTATATTCAGTTTTGGTAATCAGAAATTCTTAATTGAAAAATCAATAGCAACCAATCTCACTGCCCTATCTAGAAATCTACTACACTCAGACATTTACTGACTACAACTCACATGGTCTTTCATTTGCCCTTTGCGTTCTAGGCCCACGATAACTTTTACAAACGTAACGATTTCGCTTGTTTCTCATATTTTTGGGGTTCGGTCCGTATCTCAAAAGAAAAATAAATCATTCGTTCTCCGTCTGTCAAGACACTTTTTCTTGAAAACACGCGGATGTATTAAGTTGAAATTAATATTAAACTGACCCATGCTTACTTCGCTGGGCGTCAAACTGTTATTTCACACTTAAAAAAAAATTTTTTTATGGCGCATTTTTTGACACTAGTATCTATGTACTTGCAAGAGAATCAACACCAATAGGATACTTCTCGCTGACCAAAAATCATAGGCAGAAGCAAGGTCTCACAGCACAAGTAAAAGAACAATGTGATGTTTGTTAATGCAGTTTTACCACATAAACATATTATTTTGCGATTACAAACTTACATTTTCAGTTAAAGAATTGACTGTGAGAACATTTTCAACTACTAAGTTAAGTTTGTAATTTCGATGAAAAAAGAAAATCGATGTTACGGGAACCCTTATACGATAAACGCGTTCTTAATTGGCATTCAAGAGATTAGAACACATATACTTTATACACGTCTATCACTAAAGCCGCTGCAAATCGACACTATACCGAAGATATCCCGGACATCAGCCTGTACGAGATTAGGATGACTCTGAAGCAGCTGAAAAACAATAAGGCGTCGGTTGAGGACGGAATTACGGCCGAACTCCTGAATGCGGGTGGAAAACCGGTCCTTAAGGCCCTTCAGAAGCTATTTGATTCCGTCATACTCGAGTGAAAACCGACACAGGCATGGAGCAGAGGCGTGGTCGTAATCTTCTTTAAGAAGGGCGATAATGCCCTGCTTAAGAATTACTACTAAGAACTAGGCGTCTGAAAATTGTGTCATCTTTGCGATTGGAACATTTGCATCTAAATCACTGAAATGTTCCGAATCAGTGATATGTATCATTTGGAACATTTAGAACATCGGCTCAAAAGATACAAACGGATCATTTGGAACATCGGCTCAAAAGATACAAACGGATCATTTGGAACATCGGCCCAAAAGATACAAACGAAACAATTGGAACTACGGCTCAAAAGATACAAACGAAACATTTGAAACATCGACTCACAAGATACAAACGGAACATTTGGAACGGCTCAAAATATACACACACTGACTGTTATTAATCGTGATCTGTTATGTTGCATCAAATATACTAAAAGTTTTGGGTTGTACTGCAGTCTCTGCAACGGTGTCAAATTGACTATCGGTACATCGAAGTGCTCAAGTGTTTCGTACAAAAACCATGCCAGTCCGACTACAAGACCAGACCTCGAAAACTATCCTCTTGCAGCGTGGCGTGAGGCAGGGAGACGTTATTTCTCCGAAAGTGTTCACGGCAGCAATGGAGGATGTCTTGATACAAGGTGGATCGATGACCTGGTTAGGGTTGCGGGAATCCGATGGATGCGAGGCGCACAGGAACGTTCATTGTGGCGACACTTGGGGGAAGCCTATGTCCAACGGTGGACGTCTTTCGGCTGAAATGATGGTAATGATGACTTTATATAGGTGAAATGACACATTTTTTCTAATTCAGAAGCAACAGAACACTAGGTGCTATGATCCTTGTACATTTATTTTTCTTCCTCTCCGTTTATGCTCGTATGAATCGCGGCAGTCACGAGTTAAACTTTTTTAGTTAAACACACAGTCAATAAATGTAGCGTTTTCATTGTACAGTGGTTAGAAGAGCACCAGTTCCTGGAGTGCCTGATCCAGATCGTGTGTGGCACGTATGTGGCGGAGGAGCTGGGAGGGGCGGCGCCCGAACCTGCCGAGAAGGCGGAGCGCGAGCCGAGCGAGAAGAGCGACGTCAACCACAAGGAGGACGCCGGCGCGACCGACACTGATGCTGAGAAAGGTGAGCCAGAATAAAGCATTCAAAGCTATAATAATTATTATTCACAGAAAAATAAAGGTCGAAAACGATTTTTCATGTTTTATTTTTTTTTGTCTCTGAATGTAGGCATTGGATATTAGGGAAGTTATGGATATAAAAGAAGAATGCTCATACCCCGTACTGGATCTGGATACGGATATAGGAATATTATTATACTGGTTTCGTATATGACATTATTAACCGACTTCAAAAAGGAGGTTATATGTTCGGTTGAATGTATGTTTTTTTTTACAATTACCGCTTTTTCGGTCAATTGTGGACCGATTAAATTTTTTTTATTTTTATTGGAAGGTTATACTTCCGAGTTGGTCCCATAGAAATATTGTTATGATCTGATCATGAACTTCGAAGATATGGAACAGAAATTCTCATAGGATCACAGCAGAACCGTCGTAACAAGTAAAATTGCTTTGTTTATATGTGTTGTCGATGACTGACTGAAAGTAGAGGGGGAATATATCGAACTGATCTGATGATGAAGCCTGAAGTTAGGCACCGGAACTCTGTAATAAATTAACGTGTTTGGGATTATTAGAATTGTCATGAGATGCGCTCTGGCTATAAGGTATTTAAGTTTGGCTGAGGGGTACTTTTTAGTGGTGGTACCATAACTAAAAAGTGTAAAATAAAAATACTTTGAAGTCGGTTGTATTTTTTTTTTGTAAAAAGTTTTTTTTTTCTAATTATCTGTTAGTTTCGAATGAATCGCCAGGTTCGCCAAAACCGGAGAGCAGCAGTACAGAATCGTGTCCTGCGGGCGCGGCCAGCTCGGCGGCGCCCGAGGGGGGGGGGCGCGGCGGCCGGCTCGGAGGCGCGCGCGCGCATCGCGGCCGTGGCGTCGGCCAACGCCGCCGCGCTGCTGTGCGACCTCATCGTTAATGGCTGCGCCGGGGAGGGCTGCTCCACCAGGTATGCACGACCCTTAAGCTGCTATTCGAACCTCGGCTGTGGGCAGCACGTGTGGCGGCTGCACGATTGGTTTCCTATGTAGTAGTATGGATTTCTGTAAAAAAATTCCGAACGCGGCTGTGAGTGCTGCCGCGACTTTCAGCCTGCATTCGAGGTTCTAGCAGTAGCACCTTTATTGCTCTGTTTACTTTACCGCTAAACGTACTGCGCGGTCACTTAATAAATTTAAAACTGATCGATAGAAAACTTTTGCTTGTAATCTAGTGTAGATTATACAAACAAAAAAACATAAAAACTAAAAAACAAACTTAGAATGTAATGTGAACGGAATGTAATGTAGAATGTACACTAATATTATATAGAGGTAAAGTTTGTTTCTTTGTTTTTATGTTTTTTTTTCTTTGTGGGAGGTAATCTCTGGAAGTACTGGTCCGATTGCTAAATTATTTCATCTATAGAAAGCTGCTGTATTCCTGAGTGACATAGACTATAGTTTATGTGCGCAAAAGCTAGTATGTTCTAAGCGGGCCGTGTCCGGCAGGCCGCGCACGTCGTGGGCGCTGGTGGCGCGCCTGCAGGCGGAGGCGGGCGTGCGCGCGCTGCTGGCGGCCATGTTCACGTCGCCGGCGCGCGCGCGCACGCACGCGCTCGTCAACGGCTGCCAGGTGCTGCGCGCGCTGCTCATGCACGAGCCCATCCTGTAAGTACTAGCCCACTACTTTAGGTAATCATCATTATTTAACATTACTACTTTTTCTTATAACTGAAACATTCATTACTAATACTGAACACAGTCATAACGCTGATCATGGCTTTTGCAGATCTATATCATTATATTTTTAACTTACTATGTTGATCTCAGTCCATATAAATGTTGAGTAGATACAGAACTTAGTAGTGAGTTCATTGAGTAAAAAGTAACGACGTATTTCAGCAAACAATACAATATGTGGTTGTTTTTTTAATAGATGCGGTAGATCATTAATATATGCTAAAAAGAGGTATGGACCCAATATTGACCCTTGTGATACACCTATTTTGGCATTCAAACCCGGAGAATCGACACCATTTATTTGAACTTGCTATTGCCTGTCAATTAAATAAGATTTCACCAAGCTGAGTGCAAGATTACCTAGTCCATAATGTTCTAGCTTCAAAAGCAAAGTTTCGTGATTAACGCAATCAATTTGTAACGCTATCTATAAGTCTCTTATGATATGAATCTATAACTAATTTGTAATATTCAATAAAGTGGGCGCCCAAAATGGCCTGCTTGACCTCACACACAATAAAAGTCCACTTAACGCTCTTCGTAATCCTAAATTTAATTCTAAAGTCTTAACTCCGTATGTCTATATTTTAGAGGATCCAATAATGCATTGGTTTGATGGTCTAAAACTATCTTCACATTATTGCCTTTCTAATAAAAACGTTTTGGGGCACATCAGTTGGATGGTCTAAAAGTCTACATATAACGGACATATGTAGAAACGTTTCTTTTTTCTTATAAATTAGTTAGAATTAGAATGTTCGTAAAATAGTTGAAGTGCCCCATTGTTTGTCGAAGATCTGAACTAATGAACGTATTTAGAATAAGAATAATATTTTGCCAGAATGTAGTTTAGCAAGTTGTTTACATTGTCCCACAACTGAAGGTTTGACAGTAGAATGAAAAAGGCGTCGAGCGACGAGGAGTCTGGACGCAGCGGCTATGCGTCGTCGGGCGAGTGCGAGGAGCGCAGTAGCGTGGAGCTGGCCGTGGCACCGCACCTGCCGTTGCTGCACCACGCGCTGCTGCACGACCCCGCCTCAGAGCCGCGACACCCTTACGTGAGTCCCACAACTGAAGGTCTATCAGTAGAATGAAGAAGTCGTCGGGCGAGTGCGAGGAGCGTAGTAGCGTGGAGCTGGCCGTGGCACCGCATCTGCCGCTGCTGCACCACGCGTTGCACTGTAAGGAAAAAGAGTTAGTTTTTTAGTTCTTGACAGACTACGACGATTACTCCAATTCACCTTATTCACGATTGTTCCAATTCACCTTATTCACGATTGCTCCAATTCACCTTATTCACGATTGCTCCAATTCACTTTATTCACGATTGCTTCAATTCACCTTATTCACGATTGCTCCAATTCACCTTATTCACGATTACTCCGATTCACCTTATTCGCGTCAACTTATTCACGATTATTTCAATTCGCCTTATTCACGATTACTCCAATTCGCCTTATTAACGATTACTCCAATTCAACTTATTCGCGATTGGCCCAATTGGCCGTTGGTAGTTGTTGTTGGTTTCGCTGCTTAGCGTAACTATATTGTATTTCTCTCAAATTCTGATTCAGATATCCGGTATCCGGTTCCTGATATCCGGCTCTCTACTTTACTTCTTGTTTATTTTGTGTTGTCGCCTTTGTATTGTATTGCCTACGTCGAATAAATTCTTTTTATTCAATATAATCCGTGTTTGCGTCGCGTCAGCATGTCAGCATGCAAGTTACTGAATGAGGGTGTGTGTGCGCAGGAGGCGGCGGAGCGCGGCGAGGAGGCGCGCGCAGGCGCGGTGGGGCTGGCGCGCGTGCAGGTGGCGGCGCTGCTGGCGCACCTGGCGCTCTCCGAGGTGGAGGAGGTGCCCACCACCATGCTCACGCTCGGTACGTACAACTAGCAGGAGGCGGCGGGGCGCGGCGAGGAGGTGGGGCTGGCGCGCGTGCAGGTGGCGGCGCTGCTGGCGCACCTGGCGCTCTCCGAGGTGGAGGAGGTGCCCACCACCATGCTCACGCTCGGTACGTACAACTAGCAGGAGGCGGCGGGGCGCGGCGAGGAGGTGGGGCTGGCGCGCGTGCAGGTGGCGGCGCTGCTGGCGCACCTGGCGCTCTCCGAGGTGGAGGAGGTGCCCACCACCATGCTCACGCTCGGTACGTACAACTAGCAGGAGGCGGCGGGGCGCGGCGAGGAGGTGGGGCTGGCGCGCGTGCAGGTGGCGGCGCTGCTGGCGCACCTGGCGCTCTCCGAGGTGGAGGAGGTGCCCACCACCATGCTCACGCTCGGTACGTACAACTAGCAGGAGGCGGCGGGGCGCGGCGAGGAGGTGGGGCTGGCGCGCGTGCAGGTGGCGGCGCTGCTGGCGCACCTGGCGCTCTCCGAGGTGGAGGAGGTGCCCACCACCATGCTCACGCTCGGTACGTACAACTAGCAGGAGGCGGCGGGGCGCGGCGAGGAGGTGGGGCTGGCGCGCGTGCAGGTGGCGGCGCTGCTGGCGCACCTGGCGCTCTCCGAGGTGGAGGAGGTGCCCACCACCATGCTCACGCTCGGTACGTACAACTAGCAGGAGGCGGCGGGGCGCGGCGAGGAGGTGGGGCTGGCGCGCGTGCAGGTGGCGGCGCTGCTGGCGCACCTGGCGCTCTCCGAGGTGGAGGAGGTGCCCACCACCATGCTCACGCTCGGTACGTACAACTAGCAGGAGGCGGCGGGGCGCGGCGAGGAGGTGGGGCTGGCGCGCGTGCAGGTGGCGGCGCTGCTGGCGCACCTGGCGCTCTCCGAGGTGGAGGAGGTGCCCACCACCATGCTCACGCTCGGTACGTACAACTAGCAGGAGGCGGCGGGGCGCGGCGAGGAGGTGGGGCTGGCGCGCGTGCAGGTGGCGGCGCTGCTGGCGCACCTGGCGCTCTCCGAGGTGGAGGAGGTGCCCACCACCATGCTCACGCTCGGTACGTACAACTAGCAGGAGGCGGCGGGGCGCGGCGAGGAGGCGCGCGCAGGCGCGGTGGGGCTGGCGCGCGTGCAGGTGGCGGCGCTGCTGGCGCACCTGGCCCACCTGCCCACCACCATGCTCACGCTCGGTACGTACAACTAACAGGCTATTACAACTACTGCGCATCAACATAAGCAATTTTTTTTTTCTTTTTGTTAAATCTGCTATCAGTGTTTGACACTATGAGCAAATTTGGTGAGTGCGCTGTGTCAGTTTGAGTGCGTCGCCCATTGGGAACTTCTCATCTTCTTATCTATATGATGTCCTTTCGCTTAAGACGCTTTACGTAGCTACGCATCGCGAGCTGTACAACAAACGTATTCGAGTGCATCTTTAGCTTCTCCTGGTATTTCAAGGTTACGTTTTGGATTTCCTTCTTTATCGTGGGCATTTTCATATGTTCGTGAATTTCTTGGTTGGTCACATACTATGGGACCTGATCGTTCGGAGTATTATGTTTTGCATTAGTTGCAGACACTACCCAAGAGTTGAATGCCATACCGTTTTTAATATGGCTGTATAAGTGAGTAACTTGTTGTCCATTGACAATTTGCTGTTCCGACCCAGAAGCCAAAGGTGCTTGTAATGAATGTTGAGTTCATCTCTCTTTTTTTTACGTGTTGGTTCCATATCAGGCGCCGATCCAGGTGAAGACCAAGGTTACGGACACTATTTTGGTGTGGTAAGGTGGTATCTTCAAGTTGAACAGGGGGGCAATTACCCTTTTGCAATGTGCTACGTTTACATTTGTACAGATTTTAATGCATTGACTTTAATTCGCCAGTCCTTTAACTATTTGGTTGTTTCATTCAATGCTGTCTGCAGGAGCTTGTTAGCAACACTCGGATCCATGTCGCTGGCTAAAATGACAGTATCGCCAGAAAACGTTGCAATTGTGGTGTTATCTGCTTCCGGTAAATCAGCTGTGAATATAGTGTATATCACAGGTCTTAGGACGGAGCCCTGAGGAACACCAGCACATATCTCAAATAATCTCAACATTGCATTTCCTTCCTTGACCCGAAAGAGTCGTTCAGTCTAGTATGAATCAAGAATCTGATGATAGCTGTGTGGGAGGCTATTTTTAATTTTGAGAAGAAGGCCCCCATGCGACACTATCGAAAGCCTGCTGAACATCCAAGAATACAGCGAAGCAGTACTCTTTTTCTTCGTGAGTTTTTCTAACTCTTTCGTAAACTCTGTGAAACTGCTCCACTGTAGAGTGCTGCTGCCTGAATCTAAACTGGTGTGCTGGTATGACGCGTTTTTCTTCCAGAATTGGCAATATTCTGCATAGTAGCAATTTCTCGAAGATTTTCGATAATATTGGTAGCAAGCTTATAGGCCTATAAGAGCTGACTTCATTAGGTGGTTTGCCATAATTGTATCGTCGCTTTCTTTGTGTGTAACGCTTTCTTGGGTAGCTGTTTATAATTTCCTTAGTAATTAAGTCAAATCCTGGCGCTTTTTTATCTTTGAATCCAGCAGACACCCTCCAAACTTTTCATTTAGTAATCTTGTTTGAGGTTTAGTTCTATCTGTTTATCAAATTCTTTATCAACTGCATCATTCGGGACAAAGACTTCAGACAGATGTTTTGCAAATACGTTTGCTTTCTCTTGTGGGGTTCGTGCCCAGCCGGCGTTGCATTTCAGGGGAGGCTTTGCAGTCTGTGGTCTACTGTAATGTTTAGTGAACTTCCACAAGGAGTAATTAATTGACGCTGTAGCAGATAATGATTCCAGCTGCATCTGCAACGTGTTATTATGCCATACTTTTAATTTGCATTTCAGGTCTTCAGCTGCTCTATCGAAATTTGTTAATTTATCTCCTCTTAGTCTGGTTAGATGCCACACTCTACGCAGTCGTCGCTTTTCCAGTATCGCTGATTTCATGTCTAGCGGATAGTTAACCGTCTTTGTTTTACTGTGGTTGTATTCAGGTGTACTCTTCCAGCAAGCTTCCTGTATGAGAGTAGTGATGTATTTAGGTGAATCCTCTATGTCATCAGGAGTTTTAAGAGCTACTTTTATCTGTTTATTTTTATCTATGTACTCTCGGAAGTAGCTCCAGTCGGTATGCCTATTGGTTAAGGTTTTGGAGTGGTCATTTCTGTGGCATTCGTGCTCATAGTTAGTAGGACTGGAGTGTGATCAGACGAGCCATCATACCAGGATTCTGGTTTTAGGTACATTTTGGAAACAACCCTGATGAAAAAGTCCAAGAGGTCCGGTATTTTATTAGTGTCACTTGGCCAATATGTTGGCTCACAAGAAGAAATAGCTCGAGCGTTGTTTGCATCAAGGCTTAGTTCTGTCGACCTCTGGTTGTGGTAAGTCGTGAACCCCAATAAGTATGCTTGGCATTCCAGTCACCACCTGCAACGTACCGATAGCCGAGTGTTTGCAAAAAGTAGGAAAACATTGCTTCTGAGATTTGATGCTTAGGTGGACAGTAGACTGCAGCGAGAGTAAGGTTTTCAGATTTGTTTTATACAGCGACCGACGTCGCCTGTATGTGCTCAGTTTTGTAGTCTGGCATTTGATGATGTTTTATCGATTTTCTTATGACCACGGCAGACCCACCATGGTCAGTCTCAGGTCTTCGAATACCGTTGTTACGAACGCGTACTATACGAACACATGAGGTCCCCCCACGTTAACTGGTGTTGTGTGTGGCAGGCACGCCGGGTGTGCTGGTGGACATGTTCTTCCGCTACCCCAACAACAACTTCCTGCACGCGCAGGTGTACACGCTCGTCAAGCACGCGCTCACCAACAGAGTGTACCGCACGCAGTACGCACGACATGTGAGTACCTCGTCTCATGCTAATACTGATATAGCTGCCCATGTATATTTGAATTCGAGATAATAGGGAATATGCTTGATAAAACATTTTTGTTAACTAACCAGTTTATCAATAAATATACAAAAATAGAATATTAATTACTAAAACAATATCAAAATTGGTTTGGTTGTTTGTTACTATTTTGGTGTACAATAAAGTTTTATTATTCTTCTTCTCTTTCGCCGAGACGCCATTTTTGTGGCCATACAGGTGACATGGCCTGTGACGTCAAACACGATGTCGGACTTTTCTTTCATGTACTTTCTTCTGTTAATGAAAATATGTATGTATTTTTTACCAGGGCTTAAAAGTATTTAGCAAATAAAAATTGCATGCATATTTCTACTGTCAAATGTCAAATTAAATTGTAACCCATACTTATTAAATGTTCTCTATACAAAAAACTAAGCGATTATTAATTGGGTTCACATTTGTTTCGCAGTTGTTTGTGGAATGTGATCTGTTGACGCGACTTATGGACGTTTTTGAAGAGAACATGAACAACAAGTAAGTTATTTATTCTCATAGTCAGGAGGTATAATTCTTGTAACATCAGTCGAATGTCCGAGTTTGATAAACAATAGACGGATAAGATGCAAATGAAAGTGAAATGTATTCATTTAGTTGACAGCTGGGATTTTTTTTAGGTGGGAAATCGGAGCGAAAGGGTTTGTCAGACTTACTGACTAAAACCACACCTATGCTCCCTCAATTGCCACATTCATTGCATTCTAGGACCACGGGTATCATTTTCGTACTTCTCCCCATGGGCCCTGCTGGCCCCTACGGTTTTCTGACATCTCTTTGAGGCGCGCGTGGAACACTACGCCCTGTCGACGAATATCATCGGTCCTTACAGGACGAACTGACAGCTACGCACTGCTCGTCGTCTACAACCCCTCGGGTACAGTGGCCGGAGATCGCTTTGTGATTCCCGACGCCCGGGGCGTCTTTTGTCGCGGCGGCTGGAGTGTGGGGTGGTGCGCTCCCTCTCTTGCGGCCTCTTCCTTCGCTAGCAATTCTGTTTCGCAGGAGGACACAACCGCATCCCATACTCTCTCGCTCCGGAACATGGCCTGAACCAGGGCCCAACGCGATAGGTCGTCGCCGCCTTACGCCTCCACTAGGACACGATGGTGCTCCGCCCAAGCTCTCTACCCTCAAGCACCTCTACCGTCTGCTCCACCAGGTCCTCTGGGTGGTTATATAATAATAATAATAATTATTATATATATTTATATATATATTCAAGACCAACGCAACGAAGAGGAGGTACATGTATATTATGTAGGGACAATTTCAGCCGCTTAAAGGTAACCCCCGCCCGCTCCAGCTTAGGAGCCAGACGTCGGAAGTGCTCCTCAAAATTCCACCAGGTAGAGAATGCTTGGGGCGTTTTCTTACGACAATTGTTTGTAAATAAATAACCTTACCAGGACTTGTTAAAATGTAAATCGTGCGAGCGAGAGAGAGGGATGGAGCTATACATTCTATATAGTCACATCCCTGTTTAGGTCGTTAAATGTATCGCGTTGAGAGCTCGTGGCGGGGCCTCAGATCGCGGTACAGTCATCTAGTTGGAGTTGGTCTTATAGCTTCATCAACATCCACATTCTATATCGCTGCTATCACAGTACAGTATAAATACAGAAGCGCGGCAGCATCGTTATAGTTGTGCGCTGTAGTGAGTTTGTGAACATTATTAGCATCGTTGCCGTTGTGTGTTGTAAACGCGACAAATGCTCATAAATAGCGATGCAGTGGCGCGTTAGCGCGCTACGGAATCAAAAGTCGTGGTCGGTTCATAAACATAGAGTTGTGGTGCAGGAGCGGTCCGCGCGCCGCCTACATGGGGCACGTGGTGCTGACGTTGTCCCGCGTGGCGCGCGCGCTCAGCCCGCCCGAGCTGCTCGCGCACGCGCTCAAGCTGCCGGCGCCGCTCAGCGAGCGCTGGCAGACCTTCCTCGATGACACGCTGCGCCCGCTCCTACTGCAACATGACACGCCACTTGTGAGTACAACTATACGTACATGGGGCACGTGGTGCTGACGTTGTCCCGCGTGGCGCGCGCGCTCAGCCCGCCCGAGCTGCTCGCGCACGCGCTCAAGCTGCCGGCGCCGCTCAGCGAGCGCTGGCAGACCTTCCTCGATGACACGCTGCGCCCGCTCCTACTGCAACATGACACGCCACTTGTGAGTACAACTATACGTACATGGGGCACGTGGTGCTGAAGAATTTTGTTTGCCTCATTGGCGGGACATAGCAGAACCTGTAACTAAAACAACATCTTATGAACCTATGATGCACAATAAATTATTTGAATTGAATTCAATTGAATCTATTCTGAGAATTAGCAACAGCTCTACATTTCAACAGCTCAAATATTGACTGCGCTAAATACTCTTTTAGCAAGAATTACCTTTACATTCCGAACACAGAAAGAAAGCTTCAACCCATATACTTTCCAACACAAGAACAACATTAAATCCGACTTTCTTATGTTTCAGGGTGGTTACTATCCTCCAGAAAACATCTACGAGGTTAGTATCTATTTGATACACGTATATAAACGGTGTTTTTCACATTGACGCACAAACGAATACCACGGACCCAGTACATGATTCTGGACCCCCCAGTGGTAGAATTTTTCGTCGGCTTTTTCCAGTTTTCAAAAAAATTTTTTTTTTTTAAATTGAAACTGTAAAATCGTTATCCTAACCGACCCTGGTGATAGGTTAAGTAAAAAGAAAAAAAAATATATATAATGTCATCGGGGTAGATAAAATCGTTATTCTAATCAATCCCGATGACATTATTAATTTTAAAAGTATTCATTTTTTCAGTAAAAATGTTAGAATAATGATTTTATACAGTTTGAATTAAAAAACGTGTTTTTTTTTTTAAATTAGGAAGAAACCGACGAAAAATTCCACCACTGGCGTGTCCAGAACCATGTACTGGATCTATGGTATTCGTTTATGCGTCGATTTCAAAGACATCCTGTATATTACTTTTAAATACCTATTTTCACATTTGTATCAGTGAAGCAGTACTAACCAATTCAATTTACCTTTCAGGTGGAAATCATGGCTGACACACTAGCAGCTAACTATGACGTGAGTTTGTGAACATTATAACTATAACTAGTATAACTATATTGTGTTTGTATTTGTTACTAATTAAGTATTGTTCGTTAGTACAACGACATGGCGGCGACGGCGACGATGGACGAACAAGCTGACGACGTGAACGCGGAAGATGGCAACGAGGTCGGTACACATGCATGTAATGTTCGGCGTAGTCGATCACTGCTCTAACTAGTTTTTATAATCCCCATAAAAGTCTTAATCTTACTCGGCTCGAAGAATAATCTAGCCTATGGACTGTTTTGTCTGAAGTAAATGTTTTTTTTTTTTAATAAGAAAAATGATTAGATATATAAAAAATACTCACTCACGGTTTAACTGTTGTGGGTGCTGGAGCCTCGAGTACTTACGGAATCGTCACTCTTGGTAGGGCGCGTCGACAACCTATGTACATGATAAATAATAGGTATTGTATCTAAACTACTAACTACCATGCATGATGTAAAACTTGGCCCTGGTGACAAACCAGGGTTAATTCTGCGCGCCTCTAGGATCTGCATCCTGTGCCTGAGCACCGCTGGCGTTGCATTAGTTACGGTACTGCCGTCGATAGATTAGCACTGCTATACATTGCATTGATATTGTCTTCAGTAGAGTAACAGAATTTTGTAAAGTAACGGTGCCTCATTGGTATTTGTATACAGATGTGTGGTGCGATGGGGGCGTCGGGAGAATCACCTGACTTCATAGCTGATGGACTGGGCATTGAGGACGCGGACAAAGTAAATACTCACCTTTTTAATATGAGCTGTATTCATACGAGAGACGAGTTTAATTATATGCAAGTATTATACATATTGTTTGATTTGCAGATGAGAGCAGCCGAAAGGAATTTCTTGGAGCGGGCCAGTCAAAGATTTGACGATGAGTAAGTTTGTGTGTCGTTTATCTTGGTTTGGCCATGTGAGAAGGAGGGATGAAACGCATCTTACTAAAAGAGTTATGAGTATACATGTGGATGGATGAAGAGGGAGAGCGAGGTCAAAGAAAAGATGGATAAATTGTGTGAGCAAAGAGAATTAAACCACTTGAGAGCTGATAGCGACGGATTTCGTCTAGACGCACGATTCACCGTTGCGGGTCGAGGGACGGGGGAAAATATAGCGGTTGTGATTGGCTGGTGCAACAATGTCAGCAAACATAGTGATGCACAAGTCAATTTCACAAAAATGATATCGATAAAATCGACGTCGATTAATTTAAACTTGAGTGCAAATCAAACAGTGACGCAACACATCAGATTTAACTTTAATCATTTGAAGGTTTTGATTTGTGAGGAGAAATAAACGAAGATTATGTCGTTTATTTCTTATTCTTACTTATTTACAATATATTACTAAAAAAAAAAACAAAAAAAATTTAGACCACTTGAGAACCTCCTCCTTTATTGAAAGTCACCCAATGGCATTGGGAACAGGGTCTAAGCTACGGGTGGTCAGGGCTCCAAGACAAAGGAACTTCCTTACTGTACGAGGCCTTTGATCCAGCTGACTAACGAGTGCTTTCTAAGATATTGTTTGAAGCTCGTGGCTATTAAGCCATTGGCTGACACGACTATCGGTTACATGATCCCTGAGTCTACATCCCACATATCGATAACCTTGCGGGCCTAGTTAAGATACTTGATCTGCTTATCTTTCTCGAAGTGATGTGCCGAGTCGCTGTTTTGGTGGATCGAGTCAACTCGAGTCATTTTATACGGTATTCAAATCATGACTCGATTCCACCATTAGATCCCAATACTCGAGTTCTATGTGTGTAATTCGAATGTTGACTCGAGTCAGCGTCAGAGTTAGCGAGTTCAGATTCAGAATCGATTCTTTCTGACTCGAGTCCTGGAATCGAATAAGAAAAATATTCCTTGATTGTGAAAATTGTCTCATCAGTAGCAAGAATATCCATGAGTTTTCCATCAGTGTAACGAACAAGCAAAGATTTTGATCTATTCACTCCTTTCAAGCGACTCGTTTAAGGTGATGATGAGTCACAACACACAGCCGGACTGGATCTTTTATGAACATGAACAGAAGAAGTGTACATTTGGTGTAGCTATCTATGGTACGATAAACAAACCTACGACTGATATCAAGCTTTAGCAGCGTTTTAATACAATGTTTGCTAAAATAATAATGTCATTTAACCTATTTACGCTATGTTCGCTATTTACGCAGTTCGCCTCTCTCTCGCACGCATATGAGTTCGTCTCTCTCTTGCAGGCATATGAGTTCTTCTCTCTCTCGCGAGCATATGAGTTCGTCTCTCTCTCGCGAGCATATGAGTTCTTCTCTCTCTCGCAAGCATATGAGTTCTTCTCTCTCTCGCGAGCATATGAGTTCGTCTCTCTCTCGCGAGCATATGAGTTCGTCTCTCTCTCGCGAGCATATGAGTTCTTCTCTCTCTCGCAAGCATATGAGTTCTTCTCTCTCTCGCGAGCATATGAGTTCGTCTCTCTCTCGCGAGCATATGAGTTCGTCTCTCTCTCGCGAGCATATGAGTTCTTCTCTCTCTCGCAAGCATATGAGTTCTTCTCTCTCTCGCACGCATATGAGTTCGTCTCTCTCTTGCAGGCATATGAGTTCTTCTCTCTCTCGCAAGCATATGAGTTCGTCTCTCTCTTGCAGGCATATGAGTTCTTCTCTCTCTCGCAAGCATATGAGTTCTTCTCTCTCTCGCAAGCATATGAGTTCTTCTCTCTCTCGCACGCATATGAGTTCGCCTCTCTCTCGCACGCATATGAGTTCTTCTCTCTCTCGCGAGCATATGAGTTCGTCTCTCTCTCGCGAGCATATGAGTTCTTCTCTCTCTCGCAAGCATATGAGTTCTTCTCTCTCTCGCACGCATATGAGTTCGCCTCTCTCTCGCACGCATATGAGTTCTTCTCTCTCTCGCAAGCATATGAGTTCTTCTCTCTCTCGCGAGCATATGAGTTCGTCTCTCTCTCGCACGCATATGAGTTCGTCTCTCTCTTGCAGGCATATGAGTTCTTCTCTCTCTCGCGAGCATATGAGTTCGTCTCTCTCTCGCGAGCATATGAGTTCTTCTCTCTCTCGCAAGCATATGAGTTCTTCTCTCTCTCGCACGCATATGAGTTCGCCTCTCTCTCGCACGCATATGAGTTCGTCTCTCTCTTGCAGGCATATGAGTTCGTCTCTCTCTTGCAGGCATATGAGTTCGTCTCTCTCTCGCGAGCATATGAGTTCTTCTCTCTCTCGCAAGCATATGAGTTCTTCTCTCTCTCGCACGCATATGAGTTCGCCTCTCTCTCGCACGCATATGAGTTCGTCTCTCTCTTGCAGGCATATGAGTTCGTCTCTCTCTTGCAGGCATATGAGTTCGTCTCTCTCTCGCGAGCATATGAGTTCTTCTCTCTCTCGCAAGCATATGAGTTCTTCTCTCTCTCGCACGCATATGAGTTCTTCTCTCTCTCGCACGCATATGAGTTCGCCTCTCTCTCGCACGCATATGAGTTCGTCTCTCTCTTGCAGGCATATGAGTTCGTCTCTCTCTTGCAGGCATATGAGTTCGTCTCTCTCTCGCAAGCATATGAGTTCTTCTCTCTCTCGCACGCATATGAGTTCTTCTCTCTCTCGCACGCATATGAGTTCTTCTCTCTCTCGCACGCATATGAGTTCGCCTCTCTCTCGCACGCATATGAGTTCGTCTCTCTCTTGCAGGCATATGAGTTCGTCTCTCTCTCGCAAGCATATGAGTTCTTCTCTCTCTCGCACGCATATGAGTTCTTCTCTCTCTCGCACGCATATGAGTTCGCCTCTCTCTCGCACGCATATGAGTTCGTCTCTCTCTTGCAGGCATATGAGTTCAACTCTCTCTTGCAGGCATATGAGTTCGTCTCTCTCTCGCGAGCATATGAGTTCTTCTCTCTCTCGCAAGCATATGAGTTCTTCTCTCTCTCGCACGCATATGAGTTCGCCTCTCTCTCGCACGCATATGAGTTCTTCTCTCTCTCGCACGCATATGAGTTCGCCTCTCTCTTGCAGGCATATGAGTTCGTCTCTCTCTCGCGAGCATATGAGTTCTTCTCTCTCTCGCACGCATATGAGTTCGCCTCTCTCTTGCACGCATATGAGTTCGTCTCTCTCTCGCGAGCATATGAGTTCTTCTCTCTCTCGCAAGCATATGAGTTCTTCTCTCTCTCGCACGCATATGAGTTCGCCTCTCTCTCGCACGCATATGAGTTCTTCTCTCTCTCGCAAGCATATGAGTTCTTCTCTCTCTCGCACGCATATGAGTTCGTCTCTCTCTTGCATGCATATGAGTTCGTCTCTCTCTCTCTTGCATGCATATGAGTTCGTGTCTCTCTCGCGAGCATATGAGTTCTTCTCTCTCTCGCAAGCATATGAGTTCTCTCTCTCGCACGCATATGAGTTCGTCTCTCTCTCTCTTGCATGCATATGAGTTCGTCTCTCTCTCGCGAGCATATGAGTTCTTCTCTCTCTTGCTTGCATATGAGTTCTTCTCTCTCTCGCACGCATATGAGTTCGTCTCTCTCTCGCACGCATATGAGTTCGTCTCTCTCTCGCACGCATGAGTTCGTCTCTCTCTCGCACGCATGTGAGTTCGTCTCTCTCTCGCACGCATATGAGTTCTTCTCTCTCTCGCACGCTTATGAGTTCGTCTCTCTCTCGCACGCATGTGAGTTCGTCTCTCTCTCGCACGCATATGAGTTCGTCTCTCTCTCGCACGCATGAGTTCGTCTCTCTCTCGCACGCATGTGAGTTCGTCTCTCTCTCGCACGCATATGAGTTCTTCTCTCTCTCGCACGCTTATGAGTTCGTCTCTCTCTCGCACGCATGTGAGTTCGTCTCTCTCTCGCACGCATATGAGTTCGTCTCTCTCTCGCACGCATGAGTTCGTCTCTCTCTCGCACGCATGTGAGTTCGTCTCTCTCTCGCACGCATATGAGTTCTTCTCTCTCTCGCACGCTTATGAGTTCGTCTCTCTCTCGCACGCATGTGAGTTCGTCTCTCTCTCGCACGCATATGAGTTCTTCTCTCTCTCGCACGCTTATGAGTTCGTCTCTCTCTCGCACGCATGTGAGTTCGTCTCTCTCTCGCACGCATGTGAGTTCTTCTCTCTCTCGCACGCTTATGAGTTCGTCTCTCTCTCGCACGCATGTGAGTTCGTCTCTCTCTCGCACGCATGTGAGTTCGTCTCTCTCTCGCACGCATATGAGTTCTTCTCTCTCTCGCACGCTTATGAGTTCGTCTCTCTCTCGCACGCATGTGAGTTCGTCTCTCTCTCGCACGCATATGAGTTCTTCTCTCTCTCGCACGCTTATGAGTTCGTCTCTCTCTCGCACGCATGTGAGTTCGTCTCTCTCTCGCACGCATGTGAGTTCGTCTCTCTCTCGCACGCATGTGAGTTCGTCTCTCTCTCGCACGCATATGAGTTCTTCTCTCTCTCGCACGCTTATGAGTTCGTCTTTCTCTCGCACGCATGTGAGTTCGTCTCTCTCTCGCACGCATGTGAGTTCTTCTCTCTCTCGCACGCTTATGAGTTCGTCTTTCTCTCGCACGCATGTGAGTTCGTCTCTCTCTCGCACGCATATGAGTTCTTCTCTCTCTCGCACGCTTATGAGTTCGTCTTTCTCTCGCACGCATGTGAGTTCGTCTCTCTCTCGCACGCATGTGAGTTCGTCTCTTTCGCGCCTGTTCTTTGTTTGTGTGGACGACGCTCACTCGTCAAACAAATAAGTCAGTGCCCATTTGTATTGTTTCGAGTACGTTCGTTTAAGGATCATAAGGAGTCCAATGTCAATTGCAACTATGTTAGCATTTAATCAATGTTAATATTGTGTTGCTTCCGAAAATATACTTTATTTTATTAGTGTAGGTAGTTAATAAATAAATGCGAAATTTCCTTATCGTTAAAAAAATTAATGCGAATTCATGTTTTTTTATTTGCCAAAATTCCGTACCTTTGAATAAATGGCGATCAAAATGGAAAAACAAATGCGCGTAGTATTTTCTAGTAGCAAATGCTATGAATGATTGATTCAATTATGAGTTTACCAATTATGACAAATTTTCGTGGATAATTTTGGGATTCCGTTTTTTTTTTCCTTTTGATTACCCAATTATGATCAGTAATGGGTACGGATAGAACCCCATTTTTTATGTACTTATTAAAAATAGTGGTGGGTGGTAGTGGTGGAGTATTAGGGTAAATAGGGAAAGACTATATGAGCTGTATCGCCTTAAGCCATTCTTCAACACTGAAACTTTTAATAAATATGTAAATAGATATTCTAAACTTTTCAGAAAGATTTGCAAGCTAGCGAAGTGTACATTAGCAGTAAGATCAAATCGGCAGACAATAAAATAAAGACTGTGTGGAAAGTTATTAATAGTGAAACCGGTAGGAACAAAGTACGCAACACAGATTTTTTATTGGAGACTTCACATGGTCCCAAAAGCTCTAACATAGAAGTAGCCCAAGAGTGTGTGAATTATTTCACCGATATACCCCTTAGGACAACGGAAGCTCTAAATTCCTCCCCTGAAGCTTCAGTTGCTTTATTGAAATCAAACTTGCCAGGCTGTCCGGTTGAATTTCAATTTAAACATGTAAACCCTTTGACAGTCATAAAGGCTTTCCGGCAAATAAAAGTCAAATTAACCGAAGACCTATGGGGAATGTCTGTTAAAGTATGCGCATTTATAATTGAGACCATAGCACCGTACTTAGCTTTAATATTTAATTTGTGTGTGGACTAAGGAGTCTTTCCAGATATAATGAAGTACAGTTAAGTTATACCACTTTTTAAATCCGGTGACCATAATGACACTAATAATTACAGACCTGTATCAGTATTGCCGGTTTTCAGTAAGGTGTTTGAAAAAGTTATGCATAATCAAATGCTTTACCATTTTAACAGCTATAAATTTTTTCATGATCAGCAGTATGGTTTCACCAAAGGACGTTGTACGACGGACGCTGGTGTCAATTTATTGAAACATATATTTGCAGCGTGGGAAGAATCCCAAGATGCGATAGGAATTTTTTGTGACCTCTCAAAGGCTTATGATTGTGTTAATCACGAAACCTTGCTTTTAAAGCTAGAACATTATGGACTAGGTAAACTTGCACTCAGCTTGGTGAAATCTTATTTAATTGACAGGCAACAGCAAGTTTATTATTTATTTATTTATTTATTTATTTATTTAATTATTTCATTATAACACCTTTACAGATAAGTCCAAGGCGATGTTCAGATAAACGGTGTCAATTCTCCGGGTTTGAAAGTCAAAATGGGTGTAACACAAGGCTCAATATTAGGTCTTTTCCTCTTTTTAGTATATATAAATGATCTACCGCATCTATTTAAAAAACAACCACATATTGTATTGTTTGCTGACGATACGTCGTTAATTTTTAAAATCAATAGACGTTCCACAAATCTTGATGACGTAAACAATGCTTTACAGCAAGTCCAAAGCTGGTTTACTGTTAATAATTTTGTACTAAATAGAAAAAAAACTAAGTGCATAAGATTTGCGTTACCGAATGTTAAAAGTAATTACTCCGACATAGTATTAAACAAAGAGAAACGCGAATTCGTCGAGAATATGGTTTTCCTGGGGATCACGCTTGACTCAAGGCTACGATGGGGTCTTCATTTAACATCTCTGGCAGGTCGGCTTAGTTCAGCAGCATATGCTGTCAGAAAAATCCGTCAATTTACTGATGTGGATACTGCGCGACTAGTTTATTTTAGTTACTTTCACAGTATCATGACTTACGGTATTTTGCTATGGGGACGGGCTGCAGATATAGAGTATATTTTTATTCTACAGAAAAGAGCTATCAGAGCCATATATAATCTTCGCAGACGCGATTTTCTTAGGGAACTATTTAAGGAAATAAACATCCTGACGGTCCCTTGTCAATACATTTATGAAAACATTATGTATGTTTGGAAAAAATATTCATCTTTTTACTAAGATCAGTGACAGGCACAATTTTAATACTAGGAAAGGAACAAATTAAATCAACCTCGTTTCAGATTGGCTAAAGTACATAGTTCTTTCATGGGGTACTGTGTAAAATTTTATAATAAAATACCAGTTGAGATTCTACAACTAAATGAGTCTAAATTTAAAGCATGCATTAAACGCACACTATGTAGACAAGCGTATTATAAACTGGAGGATTATATCCTTGATAAAAACGCTTGGCTAAATGCCGGTCCTGCTCCGCAGCCACAGCCACTTTTACCTTCAAAGTAGTTTTTATATATATATAAAAACATTGGAAGAGGTACTATTCCCCTTTTTGTATTGTTGTTTTCGAAATGTTTTTTATTTTATTTGTTTATTTCAATAGAGCTTATGATAATTTATAACCTTTTGTATTTGAAAATAATAGCATTTTATAATGTAGTAGCACTTTGTTTTTCAAGTTTTGTGAATGTAAAGTACCATGGAGCATTTTTATTAGGTTACAACTTGTTTGACATTACTGCCATAGTTGAGAGTTTGTCATGCCTACTCAAATTTCTCGCTGATGGGTGGCACGTGTTATTGGGTCATTCAGTTCCCTTCAGAATGGCTCAATCATTCTGAGTGGGGCTGATGCACGCGTCATGCTCGTGAACGGGTGCCGTCAGTTGAGACTGGTCATCTCTTAGCTGCCAGTGACTTAATTCGATTTCTATTTTTTTTAATTAGTTTTTTTTTTTAATTATTATTACTTATCTACATTGTGCTCACATATTAGAAGCGACAAAAAATATGTAACCAAGATTTATGTAACTCATAATATGATTTAAAAATGTGTCCATGGAGTTTCTTGCACGTTCTTCTCCATAGAGATCTACGCTTTGGAACGTGCAATTTAGCTTCACTTGTATTTTTGTTTTTACTGACCGACATTTTGTCAATTCAAAAGTGCCTGTAATTGGTCTATTTGAAATAAACGTTTCTGATTCTGATTCTGTTACTAAAACAGGCAAAAGTAGGGTCAGTGTTGCTGAAGTAAATAAACTTTGCCGGTCTTTTAGAGTTTCAAAGCAATCGGCTGTGAAAAGCCTTGAACAATTAACGCTATATTTTTTTTGGCAACCAATTTTCCTTGTGATCTGCATTAATCCACTTTTCTTAAAGTTTCGGAATATTTGGAAATCTTAAATGTAAACCTTAAGCCGTAACATTATTTTTATTTATCATTGGGAAACATCGATAAATACTTCAGCATCAGGTAGAAAGGGTGGTGGTGGTACTTACGGATAGAAAAGGATAGACTTATCACGCATTGAGCAAATAGTGACCAAAGCTTGTAGATCACTGGGTTTTGTTATGAGACTCGCAGGGTGTTTTAAGAATGCCAAAACTCTTAAGATCCTCTACTGCTCTTTTGTTAGAAGTCACCTCTAATATGCGTCTCAAATTTGGAACCCTTGTTATGGCAAATACATTGATCGTATTGAGAATGTACAAAAAAGATTTATTCGCTGACCTCAAATAAAACGAGACAAGGGCAGGAAGATGTTGATGAAGTTTGTTTGTATTTCTTTGTCATCATAATAACTAATTGTATTCGAAACAGATGGAAGATAAATGCAACCTCTGTCAGTGTAACGCTTTTTTTTTCTGTTTCAATTCTTATTTGCTTTTATATTGAAAGTAATAAAATTGTGAAAGATTTAAAACAAAAATTGAAGCATACAAGTCTTTTTCTTTAGGTTTTTTATATAACGTTTAACGGTTTTTTTTAACGTTAACATTTGATGATATTTCAATCCTCGTTTGGCCATATCATTGATGTAGGATTTGTGTCACAATAAAAGGTGTATAAAAAGTAGGCCAAACGAGGATTGATTTATTATAAAACTTTAACGTTTAAAACGATCTGGCCAGTTTTAGTTGGCCATTTCATGAAGTGATCAATTTCTAAGTCCTCGTCACGACATATATATGTAATAAGTTGGTGATTTGCATGGTATGTCCGTGTGCGCAGCATGTGGGAGGAGTCGGGCGGCGCGGACGCGGGCGACGACGACGCGGGTGAGGAAGACGCGCCCGCCGCCGCCGTGCGCGACGTGCTCGAGCAGCACTCACGTATGTACCAACACTCATATAACACGTTATAATACCTTCTTTTCTCTCTACTGCTGTTCTATTGTGAAATCTTACAAGATGTTTGCTTATTTTAACGGATAAAAATGACATAACGGCTTGAAACGCCGCCACCGGCATATATCCAGTTGTTTTTCATACATTTTATATGGACTCGCCGTACACCATTGACACCGGTGGCGGCCACACGCCATTCGCGCGATTCCCCACCCCCTCAGTGAGTTAACCTGTTCAAGTCGAAGGTAACGCACGCATGTAGTCTGTTGTTATTTGAAATAAATGTGGATACATAATTATTTATATCAGAGATTTTATCTATAATGTTATTTTATGCATGATTTGTATAGCATGGGAGAACTTGGGCGGCGGCGGCGCAGGCAGCGTGGAGGGCTGGGCGCAGTTCAGTGCCGACACGCTGCTGCCCGCGCACGACCCCTTCGCGCCGCACGAGCACGAGCCGCTCGCGCCCCTCGCGCCGCTCGCGCCCCTCGCGCCGCTCTCGCCTCTGGCCGCGCCCGCAGGCCCCGACGAGTTCGCGCACGACCACGAGTTCTCGCCCTTCTGGTCCTACGCCGACACGCAACATGCGCACGGTTAGTCTACCACTCGACCACTTCGTACTTGTTGCTGGTTAGAGAGCGAAGCACGGGCGTGTACTGTCGCACAATATTATAAAATTTTGGTACAATTATCATATTATACATGGCAAAGTTCAAATTTAAAGTGCAAATCATACGTTATCTTTGTGGTCTAGTTTCCGCCCTCAGTCTTTGATGAACCATTGTGCGGTAGTTACATGTTTTTTGTGTACCTATGTATATATAGCATAGTCGTCACGCGTTCACTCTCGAACATTTTCATCATCACAAGCCTTTTTCCGATTTCGATTTATTTATTATTTCGATCAAAATCATTTATTTATTGATTTATAGTTCGTGCATAAAGCCGAACTAAAATAATAAAAATTAACTCCACTGTTGTAATTTATGTCAAAAGAATACTAATACGGTTCTTCCTTACAGATCCTGAATTAGAAGCTCGCATGCGCACACTGCGACTAGAAGGCGAACTGACCGACAGACGCATGGACGAGGCGTCCAGCGTGGAGCTCGCCAACAATCTGCTGACGGCCATGTCGGCCATGTCGGCCGACGCCATCGCCAACATCGTCAACGCCAACCTGGGCGACGCGCGCGACGCCGACAGCGACGCGGCCCCGAGGTGATGCAGCGTGCCGCGTGTCCCACCCCTCCACCTTCTCGTTGTTCGTTCTAAATTCTCGTGACGCGTTATAAGACTATTCATCTAATCGATCCATTAATTAATAATAATAAGAATAAATTGTGATTATCAGTGATGAACTAATGTAAGGCGAGCCAGTGATTACGAAATTTGCATTTAATATCGAATTCGATGTGTCTTACAAATAAGTTTTTTAAACGTTAAATTGGGGAAGAAATCATATTTAGCATTTCCTAATCGTATACATTCTAATCAATACTAATGTAGGTGAAATGTAACACAAATATCATAACGATAATATTAGTTGAACAAATGGTATCATGATCGTAGTGGACGCGGCCGCTCCACTGGGCGCGGCTGCGTGCGCACATTCCCGGCGGCTGCAGGCGCACGCGTGCGTGTGGGTGCGCACGTGTGCGTGTGGGTGCGCACGCGTGCGTGTGTGTGCGCACGCGTGCGTGTGGGTGCGCACGTGTGCGTGTGGGTGCGCACGCGTGCGTGTGTGTGCGCACGCGTGCGTGTGGGTGCGCACGTGTCCGTGTGGGTGCGCACGCGTGCGTGTGGGTGCGCACGCGTGCGTGTGGGTGCGCACGCGTGCGTGTGGGTGCGCACGTGTGCGTGTGGGTGCGCACGTGTGCGTGTGGGTGCGCACGCGTGCGTGTGGGTGCGCATGTGTGCGTATGGGTGCGCACGCGTGCGTGTGGGTGCGCACGTGTGCGTGTCTATCATAGACAACATGTTGCATGGTTTAGTTTAGCCAAAATGTTTAATGACCTTTTTAAAATAACATCATCATATAGGTTGATCGTTTGTGCTACCAATAAAGACTGATGGTTGTCTGAGCAATGTACGAGTTGTGGCGTATTTGATCAGAATTAGACCAAGTCGACACTGTCTTGAATATTACAAAACTACTGGAAGGAGCTCAAGATCTCTTAGCTATAGATAGGTGATACGAGATGACTTTACCGCGTACGAAGGTAAACTCTCAATTATAATTAAAATTATGCGAAAACAATGAAATATATCCTCTAAGGTAGTTTTGTAGTGTGTGGTGTGCAGTGTTGCTCAGACAAGTTGCAGTAGCACTAAGTATTCCATTCTCCTGAACATTTGGGGTCCAAAGTGAATTCCTTCTGTCGTGATCTGCTATGACGAACACTTTCCAGCGGGAACGTGTTCCTCGGTTATCGTAGTTAGGCGACAGACTAATAGTTGATATGGTTTCTTATCTTCTTATTTGTAATATACTTGTTATGTAATCAGCTTGTAACATAAGGATCGTATATCTAGGAGCGGATTGTAATCACAACGATGTATTGTATATAGTATGAATAATTTGGGCAATTATCGAGCTTTACCCTTATATTGTAAATTCTTGAATGTTATAGTGAATATTATTGACAAATGTGGCGGAGTGTCCGGAGGACCTCGCTGGCCCGCTGGCACGTGGATAGTTCAATTAATTTGTGTATATTCGTGCATTTGGCTCTCGCGGACGTTTAGCGGTTGACTTGGAGCGAGGTGACAAGGAGCTATATACATTTATTACCTATAAGTATGTCCACTTTCGTGTCCATTCATCATCATCACAGTTCACCAGTCGAGTTTTGTTATCTGTACCGGCCTACAGCGGACAGCAACTAGTTAGTGAACGTGTCGGTGCAGGCGCGCGCGAGCTAACTTTATCCTTTTATTATCGATTATTAGCTTTATCCTCTGATCGCCGCGTTCAACATAAGAGTGGGGTTTTATTACATTTTGTTAATAAATTGACAAAATAAAAACTTGGGTAAATTAATTAAACATCTTAACAAAATTATGAAAGTTGTTCGCTTAGCTACCGCCGCGTCTTGCAGACGTGTTCATTGATCTAAGTGTATCTCGGGCGTGCTTTGTATATTCATGTTCAACAACTTGTTGCCGTTCACTCCTAGACCTGACTACTTCAGACATTGCAGTCCACAGTACGCACCATTCACCGTCGTGTCGGCTGCATGTGATGGGAATCTCGTGTAGAATCATTAGAGTGTGCGGTAGAGCCGCGCATGGCACGTCCATATCTCGCGTATATCAGTCGACATATCTGGCGCGACTGAGCGCCGCCCGCCGCAGGTGAGTGTTCCCCGACGGGCTTCCTTCATGTCCATAGGATTACGTAGCCAGTAATCGGTTGGTTCTAGAGTCAGGTATTCTAAAAGCACCGATATATTACATGTTTGCTTCCCGGCTTAGTCCTAGTTTTGTGAACATATCCTGGTAATATCAATAGGTTAGTATTAGTTGGTTTTGTTGGAAGTTCGCACGAACAAGATAGTCGAAGACGGGTTTGAAAGGTTTGCGAGCATCGTTTTCTTCAAAATCACAATTATATAAGTATCGTTATCTACACAAGCATCGGTGCCAAATGTGCGGTGCGGATCTGCATTTACATTTACACCATCACGTTTGTTTTTTGTTGAAATCTGATTTAGCATTTTGAGTACCGTAATTACAGACACAATAGAAAGACGATGAGCATGGGATTTAATGAATTAATCTCATTTGGGACACGCAATATTATTAAATGTGATTACTATCTTTGTTAAATATAACGTTATAAGTGTCTTATCAAATAAATAGGAGTTTTACAGTAAGTGTATAAAATTGTCGCCAAAAAAGTCGTAAGATTACTGATTGTATGAAGAATTTCTTTTTTAATCTAAAATGATATGAATTTTTACTTTTATAAAAAACGGAATCGTTAAAATGATAGGGAACGTATGTTATATGTTAGGAAGTGGGAATATGTTAACATTTCAATATACCACAGACATATTGAGAGTCATATCGTATCGTGTGCGGCAGCAGAGCGCTGCCGTGCTCGTCACTCATCTCCCGCTGAACAAATCGTAGAAGATAACAAGTTAGTATAAGACGTACTAGTTTTATTGTTAGTACATTTGTGTATTGATGTCATCGCCTCAGGTAAGACACGATATTTTTGTAAACTTCCTTGTTTCGTATTCCGTACTGTTAGTTGTGTGTATAGATGGAACGAATTGGATGTGAGAGTCGGACGGGCCGCGCCACGAGCTGCCCGATACACTGCGCCTTCGAGCGGTAGAGAACGAGATTACATAGTGCAGAGTGAGTGTACAGTGAGTGTACAGTGAGTGTACAGTGAGCTGGTCGGCTCCGGGAGGTGCTAGCTGTGTGTGCGCTGGCGCACTCGTGTGAGCGATATTACGTCTCGTCGCCGCAGACACTAACATTGTGATTTATTAGCTCATAAGTTCAATATTCTTGTTGTCTTTCATTAAATTTTACTATTATTATATAAAATTAATATGATAATTCGCTCTCAGATGATTATTTTCTGAGGCGGAAGAGGCGCCGTGAGCTGATCGGTTAATATCACTCCCATAGAGTGCTGTCGGCACGTGTTGCACAATGTCGAGCGTGAGAGATGAGCGAGCTTAGGAAGGCGATGCTGAGCACTGTAGTGGCCGGAGCTTCCTCTCCTGTAGTGCGCACACGAATACAACACGCTGTGGTTGGGTCGTCTTCCTGAAACGTTAGTATTATAGTTGTTAGCATTTAAAGCTGTGAACGTAAACATTGTATTAGTGCAATTAGTTGCCTTTGGGTCTTGTTGTCAAATTTTATATTTAACTTAATAGTTAGCGAATAGGTAATGTTGTTGATTTCGGTTATATTCTAGTTCAGTTCACTCATACCTCTTGTAAATACTGATAAATGTAAACGAGTATTCTGTAACGTACAATTCTGGTACCAAATTATTGTACTGTTTCGTCCAGTGTGTAGCGAGGTGTCTGAGCGGACCAATAAGCAGCTACGTGTAAGTTCGCCCTCTCCTCTTATTGGCTCGTTTCATAGCACGTCTTTACACATTGGCTGGTTTGATGTAATTTATATGTTTTTGGATGTTAGTCAAGTTTCGTAGCGAAATATACAGTGTTTTGTATTGCGCGAGTGTGGTAGCAACACGTGATCCTCTTGACTGCACGTGTCGCTCCGCTGTCACTGACACTTTCAGCGATATATATATTTGCGTTAAATGTATTTTGTGATACCGCGTACGTTTTCGATTTATACCTTCACCTAACCGCGACCGTCCTCGATGTTATGCTTACTTAGTGTAAGTACATGAACCTTGTCGCTCGTCTCGTCAACTTTACGATAAAACTTTTAAATTGATGTTGATTCATATAATACTTAGTTGTCGATAGAATGAATGCAGTTGTACAGTCGCACGCGATAATTTGAAACCATTTCATGATAGCCATGTATGTCTCTTGTACAATGTAACGTGTATGTATGTGAAGCGACCGCTCGCAGCTTCCGCGGCGTCACACGGCTGCCCCGAGTCGTGTGCGACTGTGATGTGTGCTGCACTACAAGTAGGCACACGCGAGGCTGCTGCCGACAAGTGCTAGCTGCTAATGTGATAACGATGCAACGCCATATTTCGGGCACAATTTCAATTTATCATAGATTTCAAACGTATTACTTGTCAGCACCCGGCGTGTGGCCCCGCGTGTGGGCCCCGCGTGTGGCCCCGCACGTGGGCCCCGCGTGTGGCCCCGCACGTGGGCCCCGCGTGTGGCCCCGCACGTGGGCCCCGTTGTGGCTCCGCACGTGGGCCCCGCACGCCGAGGAGATGCCTTCCCCCCGGGGGCGCGGGCCCGGCCGCGCGCCCGCCCGGCACATATAAATGCTCGTATGTATTCTATTGTATTTATATCATAGTTAAAGTTTTATTAAAAAAGTTGCTCAATACATTTGTTGTTTCAATACAGTCGTGTTCCTCCTACTTCCAAGAGTTCCCCGACCCGACGTGGTAACTCGACGACTCGACGTGATAACTGTCTAAAATGTTTGAAACAAGTCCCTTTAAGCAGCGTGATGCAGTTGATGGAGCTTATTTTAGTTTAGCACACTTAGTAGTAATACTTTTGAAGTCTTATTCTTTAGTCTTCCCTTCTCATAATTCTTCATCTAAATGCTAAAAGTTAATTGAATATTTCTTTTTGAATTATAGAAAAATAAGAAACGAAATATTAAAGAATCATCATAATGTGTTATCTCAGGGAATGTTAAGTTATGGAACTTAAAGTAAAGAAAAAGATCATTCCTCGCGGCTCAGCACTCCAACGTGTGACGTCATTTATTCCATTATTGTGATATTACAAAAACATACTTCTGAGCGAGTGAGGAACCAGTTACTACATCAACTTACTTAGGTTAAAGCCTGTAAAGATCTCTATAGAGGGAAATAAATAAAAAACAATAAATTATAATAATTTCCCACTTATTTGGACGGCACGGTTTTTGGCTTTTATTATTATATAATATATATATTGCTAATTTTACTTTTTCACTGATAAACTTTATAGTTTTAGACTATTTTTGGAAATAATGCTTTCAAGCCAATAAAATAGTAGGGGTTTTCTGGAAATTTACGTCTTAGGGTTTCATATTTTTTGAACACAACGCTGAGCAGATGGTTTTTTATTTAGGATAGAGTAAGCAGTAGATGTATTAGATACTTATGTAATAAAAATAAAACAACGATTATACTTTGATATAATTTTATTTTCATATTTTATTTATATATATAATGACTATAATAATCATCTACCAAACTAAATAATCAATATAATTCAACAGCATCCTTTATATACAATATGTATAGTTATTATAGTTGTTTGTAACCCTCGTTTCTGAACGATTAGAAAAGAGACACTCGTATAATCATACAAAATAATGTTGAAATGAATCCTACACGTCGTTACATAACAAGTAATAATTTGCCACAAGATTTTTGTTTTTTTTTTTTAATTATTTATTTACAAATACTTATATTTATAATTTAGTCCCATAATTTCCAAATGAATCGTCAGCGTGTGTAATGGAACTGTCGTGCGTTACGCAGACCGTCGACAGTGGCGTGACGCGTGCCCAACGCTCATCTACTACATGCAACGTGGCGTACTTCAACTATGATTAACAATTAATAGAATTGAGAAAACTTAACTTTTCCATTTACTTTACACCATATTTAAATAGAATATTGCACGGAGCATGAGGTACGTAAGTGACACGTAGACATCAACAAGGACTAGACGCGCTATGGCGGACGCGGCACGGCGTCGCCTCCGCCGGACGTGACGTCACGTGACGTCGCGGGCGCTGAGCGACGCTGTGCTGCAGCGAGATAGATACTATACAAATAAATTTGCATCAACAACGAAACTCCGTTTCAATCTCTAAACTAACCTGATAAAAATAATTTCTACGTGAACTATGAATTGAAATAGTTGGCTAACATATGCTATATATATGGATAGCTCTATACAGAATGATGGATGCTATGCACAGAGTGACGCGATACGGTGAAATAATACTTCCAGCTTACCTTACTTATTATCGAGGTTGAAATGAAAAATTTACTTGATATTAAAGGGCATTACAAAAAGTAGTAAGCGGCGCCTCAAAACTATATGATCTTACAATAAGAGATCCCCGCGACGACGTCACGGCTGATATATTCCACAGATATGCCACTCGAGTACAGCACGGTGGTGCTCGTGCAAGCTATTCTCCACTCAAACCAATGTAGCGGTAACGTTAAAATACGCTAAAACCATTTCTACTGATCGATCCATAAAATTTGGTAAACCCAGCTATGAAAATATATCTTGAATAAAACTCGTTAGTGACTACAGCTATGTAACAAAATAATCTGGTTAAAAAGTGATATTTTATTGGAACAGCATTAGTTGAATAATTTGTTTGTTCGAGACGTAGGTAATATTAACGCTAAGCTGTCGCAGTGAGCTAAGCGCGGCATGGCGCGCCCCCTGCGGGCCTCACTCACCCCCCTGTGGGCACCCATTCCCCCCCTGTGGGCACTCACTCACCCCTTGTGGACACTCACTCGCCCGCATGTGGGACCTCACTGACCCCCTGCGGGCCTCATCCGCGTGCTCGGGACGCGCCACGCCGCGGCTCCCTACAGCAGAACTACATTACATAAACTCATCAGAACATGATTACAAGTCGTGTAACAATTATATTTATATAACACAGCATGAGAACAGTACAAAGTTTGGCGTCTGATATCGCAAACGGCTGAATAATACTCTCTAACTAATAATGCAAATAACTGAACTAGCTTGTCTAAGGTATAAAATTGTCCAGCTAAGAGAGGCGACCGAACGACTCTGGACGTATAGATAAGATTAGTATCTGAGGGGAAAATTTTGTAGCATTCGCTTTGTAACGTGCTGATAATGTAGAAGGTAACTAAAACTTGTGGCGTGCAACGTGTAACATGTTACACTATGAGCAAGCTAACGTAACTAAGCAACGTAACATCTAAATAGATGCGGTGACGACATAGGAAACGTTTATTGCCATGCGATACACCGATATCCACTACACTACTTATTTATATATGGCGACGAGACTCGCTCCGCGCACGCTACGCCGCTCCAAAAATGAAACTTGTTTATTAATAGTAACCCTCAGTACCTACTTACAAAGCCCCAGCAACACTACACAAGTGCTTACAATCTCTTCTTAATTCGTCCAATTCCATACAATCTCTAGTCCAGCAGGAATACAGAACTGATTATAATATTTAGCTATAGATAACTCAGTGGTGGAGCGAGTCGCTCGCCATACACTTACATAATACTAGCGATATACAAGGGAGCTTTATTCATTAGTTTACACATAATAGTTATCGCTTTATTTTACTTTAATTTTAGCTAGCAACACCGACACGACACCGATTGGTCTGGTTTACTTTAGGCTGGCAACCCGAACGTAGTATTGCTATCATTGTGTCACAATATACAATAAGTAGCGAACACCAACTCAAGGAAGTGACGCCGCCCGCGCTACCTCGTCGGCGAGCGGCCGAATGCAAACGTGTCGACACTAACAAATGCCCATAAAAACGTTAATATCCAATTAATATAGAGTAAATACGTATTAAGTAACACATCGGCTGACGAAGTGCAGACTGCAAACAGAAGGACCTGGCAACATAAGCGGGAGGTGTTCAGAAGAGAAACTAAACTACACATTATGTGTCAAAGAAATCTCCAGTGAGAAGTAACAAAAATTATTGTCATCCAATGCTTAAATTTCCAATCTTTATAATATATTATTTTCTTTATATTATTTACTTAATACTTTATACAGATCAACATCGTCGACTATCCTTACATATTAGAATAGATTTTACTTTTTATCTATAAAATGTACATCTACATGTATTGTAATAGCAACATTGAAATAATCTCATGTGTTACGCAAATGCTAACATAATCGTATGTCTACTATACGTACGTAACATAAATGCAGCCTACCACGCTGGAAACTGAAGTAGTCGTAGAGCAGAGCCAAACGAGCGCGCCTGCACGTGCACACGTGGCCACATGTTGCTCGAGCACAGTGCTCTGTATGACTCGCGTGCGCACGCGGCCACGGGCAGCTCGAGAACAGTGATCTGTATGAATCGCGTGCGCACGTGGCCACGTGCAGCTTGAGCACAGTGCTCTGTATGAATCGCGTGCGCACGTGGCCACGTGCAGCTTGAGCACAGTGCTCTGTATGAATCGCGTGCGCACGTGGCCACGTGCAGCTTGAGCACAGTGCTCTGTATGAATCGCGTGCGCACGTGGCCACGTGCAGCTTGAGCACAGTGCTCTGTATGAATCGCGTGCGCACGTGGCCACGTGCAGCTTGAGCACAGTGCTCTGTATGAATCGCGTGCGCATGCGGCCACGTGCAGCTCGAGCACAACCCTCTATGTGCTCGGGTGTGCATGAACTAGATCGGTCGCAGCGCGGTCGTGTGGTGGCTACTATTGTACCCTAATCGTTACAGAAGACACAAGGAGAGACCATCACGTCAAGTCCGACGCAACACTACTATATTACTTGTATAAAAAGAGTTTTAAGTAAATTAGTTTATAATAATGCTTTCGATTTATTTACATTATCACATCGCGTGACCGACTGCGGAGCTACAGGCGGCCGCCCGGCGCCCTGCTCGTCAAGCCCGCAGAGCCTCACGATTCCCACGAGCCCCACGAGCCCCGAGAGCCCCACGAGCCCCGAGAGCCGCACGAGCCCCGAGAGCCGCACGAGCCCCGAGAGCCGCACGAGTCCCACGAACCGCGCGAGCCCCACGAGGCCGCCGAACACCACGCGCCCCGCGAACCCCACGCGCCCCACAAACCCCACGCGCCCTGCCTGCCAAACGCGCCCGGCGAGCCCGAGGGCTCCCGAGGGACACAGGCACACTAATAATTGAACGATTCAGCGTGTGCTCGTAGGAAGCGGGACACTACTGATCGAAATCGACTATGCTCGAGAGTATCGATATTTTGTGCGTTCATTCATATCGAGTCACGCCTATAAGAGTCTAGGGTAAGGTTCATAAGACGACTATGTGGTAGCTAAGCTCTAGCGGGCGGGCAGCGCCGCTCTCTCCTGCACCTGCCGAGTGCGACTCTGTGCTGACGTATGCATACGAGTAAGTCACGCTATTAAAAATCTCAGAATAAAGCACTCTGTGGCATTCGTCAACGACAGCCAGGAACCCTGGCGGAGTCTAGGAATCGTATCAAATACGACGGGCACGAGTTTATCCTCGGCTACAATTCGTTTACGATTCGTTCTTACATAGAATATTCCTTATACATGTTTCAACGTCTCGCCTTCAGAAGCCGAAGTGTAAGACTAAACGTATCGTCTGGCAGCGGACGGGCTGCCGCGGCGCTCACAGCTGGTACCACTTCTTGTCCTTGCACTTGAGCATGAGCTGGTGCGCGGACGAGGAGAACTCGGAGGCCTGGTTGTGCATGCGCTCGGTGTTGTCCTCCAGCCTGGACAGCTTGTCGCCGCGCTCCACCACCAGCATGTGCGCGCGCGAGATCTCTCCGGTGGCCGTGCTGGCGCGCGTGCCCAGCTGCTCCAGCTGCGCCGCCGACCCTCCAGGGATGTGCTTGGCCACCGTGCGCAGGGGCTTGCCGCTGCTCTCGCCGACTGCAATATACCAAATACACTCCATATCGTCTACTTCCGAAGCTCATTTGAACGTTGGATTGTGAAGGTGATTGAGCGCCATGTTTAATATTGATTATTCTTGATCTCAGATAAGAAATCTTAATAGAGTTTAACCTGACATTGAAGTACACAAATGAAAACTTCAGCACAGATAGATATGGATAGATAGATATGGCATACTCACATAGTTCTTCCCTGTCGAACGGGCGCGAACCGCCGCCGAACAGTCCTCGGAAAAAGCTCTCCTTTGGGGGCTCCGGCATGTCGCGTGGCAGGAACAGCTCGCCGATCATCTCGTTCAGTTGCTGACTGTACCACGCAATAAATGAGTTAGCAACAAACATACGTAATCTACCGATGCAATTATTTATTGAACGCTTTAAATATACTGACCAGAATTCAGCGTCGATGGTGAACTTCTGGACTTCAGTGGGGGAAGCGAGGTACAGTCCGTGACCTCTGTTGCTGAAGCAAAACGTCTTCGCAATCCTGCAATACCACACACATCGAACGTTTTACAAGTCGCCTCGACGCACACGCTAGTGTTCACTTGTGACGATTATATTGTTCATAGTCCAAGAAGAAAGAGAAAGGAGACTCATAGAATAAGAACGAAGTTGAGAAAGTGGGGGAAAGAATAATTGTTCTATCAATTGAAACGTCTCACCTGATGCATCCTCGCGGTCCAGTGTCGGAGTCTAGTGGACAAACTTTAGTCTAACATATAAGCGTAACTAACGAGTACTATCGCGACTAATAATAATAACAGGATAAACATTTAAATGAGAAAATAAAACATTCAGAAGCGGGCATGCTGCAAGCGAAGAACGAGGAAGAACAACACGTAACAGAGCAAAGTAGCAGCCCAGCGAGGAAGTAGGAGAGATCGCACAGAGAGAGTTACATGTAGTGCACGTGAGTGTGTGTCGTCACTGTACACGAGTGTGTGTCGGAGTGTCGGGCACAGGGCGGGTCTGCGGGCACTAGTGAAGCACAGTGCAGGACGCAGGCAGGTCCCGGCGGGCAAATCATTTCGGGTGGCGCTCCCGTCGTCAACGGTGAGAAACGTCACCTGTGTGCGATGCGTGCGTCCGAGCCGTACAGGGAAGTATGCCATTTCATTTTGAATACTTTATTTCCAATCTAGATTTTTTTTTTAAATTAAGCGTCATTGACTATCGGAAGATATCGTATAAGTTTCCGGTTTTCTTTGTTTGAAGACAATTAAAGGCCAATTTCCACACGCGGTTGTGTCGGGAGCGCACAATGATTTGCCCGTGGCCGAGTGGAAACGTCAATGAAACATAACAGGCGGGTCGGGGCGGGGCGGGGCGGGGCAGTCTATGGGCGCGGGGAGATGAGGGAACGAAGCAACTGTCAACGTTACATGAACATGTCTAGGTACGCAACAGAGGCTGGAGTGAGCGACTCCACATGACAAGTGACGGTACGTGGCTAACGCATGTCATCTGCATGGACGACGACTTACTGGTCGGTGTCCTCGTTAACAATGAGCTGCTGGCCCCATATGGACAGCATTGGGTCTACGATACCCCTCTGTTTGGACTGTGTCTGGAAGCTACCAGGAACACAGACAGCAGTCAGCGCGGTGATTCGCTCCGGCGCGCGCCCCGGCTTTGTGCTCGGGCGCTCCCGGTTCGTGCGTCGTCGACTCGTCAGAGCGGCTAACTGTTCTAGGGCACAGGCGACTTGCACGAACCGAGAGCGCCGCATACAGCGAGACAAAGGCGAGGCACGCGCCGATTAGTTAATCCATCATTGTTCTAAGGGTGAAAAGTTAGACAGATGTAAAGAGATGCAGGGCGGTACACACTATCGTAACATGGTCGGAGGGCTAGCGCGGGGGTGTCGGTTGCATTCCGTGTCGTTCCGTTCAGTGTCGGGGAACCAGTGTGTATTTACATCCATATACATTTGCAGCACCAAAATAAACATAGTTGAGTAGTTAGAAAGTGATACGGTGTTCTCTCATATCCTAAGGGTCGGTATAACGGCGTATTGTATACAACGTGTGTCGTGTTAGGGCGATGTCCGATCGTTTACTTTCAAACTGAAAAATAGAAAGAGTGCCAAATATCGTAAGCACAGGTGGTGCTCGACAGAATTGCAAAATTTTGTCTACGTCGTGATGAGAAACAGCGCGAGTTTGTACTTCTAGTAGCTGAGTGCTCTCACGCTCGATAGAAGACGACACCGTGCTCGCGTGGCGCACGCCGCCTCGTGCGGGGCACGTGCGGGCCCGTGCGGGCTCGTGCGGGCACGTGCGGGCACGTGCGGGAGGCGAGCGGCGGCGTGCGCCAGGCAAGGCTACGTTCTAACATCGATCGTTACTGTACAGGAAGTCTGTCGTTAGGCTCCCAAATGATAAATTAGCGAATGATCGATACAACTAAAATCTCTGATGAATAAATAATGAATGCGAAAACCGTAATAATGACAAATCTCCGGTAGCCCAAAATAGCATTCAACATGATAAAACTGCGAAGCTAATGATAAAAGGTACTATTATTATAAAACAAGCCGTTTATCATTTAGTGCCTTCGTTTGGTGCAGAGAAATCGTCTAATAGTGATCTGTGTGGCACCGGCCGACGCGCCGGTGAGCGCAAGGGACGCGGCACGCGCGGGCACGTGCACGCGCGGGCACGTGCACGCGCGGGCACGTGCACGCGCGGCGCGCCCGGCACGTCGCCGCGCGGGCACGGGCACGCGGGCGAGGGAGGGCGTATAGTTAGCTGGTGGCCTCACCCGAGCTCCGACAGCGGTAGGAAGTCAACGTCCACGAGTGGCCGCAGAGACGGCAGGCTGTACGCCACCAGGTGCCCCGTCGACAGGTAGTTCACCAGACATACACTGTCTGAAAGTTACATGGTGTCACTTGATTATCTGATAAAACTCCCGCAGGTAGGTATGCAGTTCCGAGTCTGATGTTCAGACATATAATTGAATTACCTTTTAAGCTAACAGTTTCAGCCTTTACAACAAAGTCGGTTTCCACGATCTGCTGCCTGTAGACGCAGTTCTGGCTGGGCAGCGCGACCACGCGCGCCTGCTTCTCGGAGGCCACGACCACGAACTGGCGGTCGCCGGCCACGTCGGAGGGCGTGGGGCTCATGCGGCTGCCGCTGCTTGACGAGCTCTGCTTCGTCGGCGTGCGCTCGCGTCTGTCTCTCACCTGCTAAAATACATTGTCGAGGTCTCATGAGATCAAGAGGACGAACATTTGATTATGTTTTATGTGGTCGTCACGATATAAGGACGCATACTTACATCTTTACTATCATCTCTCCAACTTTCATAGGAGTAAGGTATTAAAGCACCATTGCAGTCAAGAAATGACATTGTCAAGATTGAACCCTTTAACCTAAATAACGGACCACCTGCAAACATACAAAGACATATTTAGACATATTTAATTTTTTAACATTGTTGGAATGTAAACAAGCTGAAGCCTTTCAAAACAGTTAACTGTAGTCGTGGTTGTAAGAGCAAAGCAGTGGACGTTTAGGTACTAGAATTTATAACAAGCGTAGGTACATACCGCTGGTGGCGACCACAACAGGCTGCGTGTGCCTGTGCTCCGCTTCCGGCAGACTGATCGTCATGGTGAGCACGGAGCCCAGCGTCGTGCCGATCCAGAGCGTCGGCATCAGCGCCGTCGGGTCTGCCAAAGTCAAATTATATAAAATAACGATCAATCACATTCGACTTAATAAATAAAAAAAAAATATGTATAAGGGTTAGGAACGAACGAGGAATAGTCACAATAATAATTTTAAATGTATTTTATCAAATGCCGCTACTAGGTCATCTCAGAAGCAGCCCAGAGACTTCGGATCATTGAAGGAGTTGGTTGCGTGATTGGTGGCAATACGCTCACTCCTATTGCATGAGTCTTAAAATAAATGAATACTATTATTTCAATTGTACTATAAAAAAATATAAACTCACCAGACTTTTTGGTGTAGCTGTCGGCAAAGGCGAGGCACTGGATGCCTTCTTGCGAGATGTTCTCGAGGCTGGACATGGAGCTGGAGCGGGAGCGCGAGAACGAGCTGTCCAGCTTGTCTGACCGGCCGGTTGGCAACATACACACAGTCGGTTACTCCACCGCCGGCGCGTCGCGCGGCCGCCGGCGGCGCTGAGGGACACCGGCTCGCTACGGGCAGGACTAGCCCGACTACTGGGGACTGGACTCAATAAGACAAGCTTTGAGTGCAAGTCGCTTTGTTATCATTGACAGCAGATGTCTTAGTCTTAGAATTTCTTTTTCTTTCTTTGTTTTTACCATTGTGTTGTTTTTTTTTTTTTTACAATGATTGGGTTATAGCTATTGTTTATAATAAGAAATGTGACCATATACGTGCCGGACAGTTGCACGCCTGCTCTCTGCAGCTTCTCTTATTGTTCCTAAGGGATCAGAAGAATCGAGCTCGTAGTGTCCCTCAGCACCGCCGCAGGGTGCACTAGTCTACAGTAGGTAAGGTTGCAGACTAAAGCGAGATCAGCTCTCGGGTTCTGTGTTACCAGTGCTGTTGTGAAATTAGCTGAAATTATCAGTCAAGTGCCATGTACCAGTGCATTAGTTATATAAGTTAAAGAGAAGGAATCAGAATCATGCGTCAGAAGAATCGTGAGGCGATTGCATGCCCGTCCAATCTCAGCTTATTTGCACAACGTCTTGTTATGTCGAGTTATGTTAGATATTGTTGTTAGTCGCTCGATGGTTAGTGTTTTGACCCGGAACATGAAATGGTTAGTACTAGGTAGCATACGGCGCAAGTGAGGCAGCGGTCAAAACACCGATCACCCCATTAGACATTAGTAATCGAAGAGTTATCTTAACTTAACGAGCACATCGATAAACAGCTCTAACGATGAACATAGCCGATGAGAAGCGAGCCGAACGCTACGGAACACAAAATGTACACAAAGAGCAACATAGGGGTGGATGTGTCATGGAATGAGGATGAAGAGCAGGTCCTGGCACTAGTCCGCCGACGCGGACGGACACACAACGCGCTACGACTACGTGCGGCGGGCGTGCGCATGCAGCTACTGCACTGAGAGTAAGATAATACCGTAAGCATACATAGACATAATGACAGCCGAATATAGAGGCAGCCAAAAACGAGCCATATAAACTTTTTGCTTTGTGGTCGGGCTAGAAAAGAAATAACATTCATGTACTCAACAGCGTTAGAAGTAACAAAGTAGTAAGTAGGTCATGGCGCGAGACGCGAGACGCTCGGCCCGCGCGGGAGCCGAGCGCGGCGTCGGCGTCGCGGCGAAGGCAAATAAATACATAACGTGAGCTCGTGAGTAAATCGACCATCGGAAACTACATACAGGAAACAATAGAAATGATAATATAGATCGTGTCTCATACAATATGGAAAGCCTCGCTTATATTATGCACATATAACATATTATATAGTATAGGTCTCGTTGATCGTAACAATAACAGTGATAGATTATAAAATAGTTTTGAGTAGTAAGTCACCTTTTAGTTGTACAACTATGAGTCATGCCAGTCGAAAGAGTTCGGTACAAGAGTGCGCAGACCAATAGTGTGTGTGTGTGGTACATTACAAGACAGTCACAGCCACGTCGCTCTAGAGGACAGCTACGTGCGCCGACGCACACAAGCGGAAATAAACGAACACCATATCAAAACTTAAGAACAAAACGAAACAATGCAAATGTTGTATTGGATACCATTGGGTTGCATAATGTGTAAGTACTCCATAGATGCGAGAGTCTGCGGAACAGTTGGTTCTGTACCGACAAACAAAACCACAATATGTTACAAGCACGATCACAGGGCGGCGCGCGCAGCGCTCGCGTGCAGTGCACGTGCCCGGCGGGCACGCGGGAGCGCTGCGCGCGCAGCGATACATCTGTACAGCGAGAGGAGCTCTCAAGCCGACATGGACATACATGAAACACCATCAAACATGAGGAACTCATTCTAGCTCGGACTCGGAATGACAACGAAGGATCAACTACTCGGATATAACAACTAGAGAAACCAAATTATAACTTAAAATAGGTGAGGAATATTCCAATGATTACCTATTAAATGATTCCGATCTGAAATTGGAAATTTTTCAAATAAATAAATATGGAAGTAACTTAACAGTTGAACACATGCTCATTGAAATAATAGGTAAGGGGCCGAACAAAACGTTAACGTGCCTTCTCTAAGAGCCTGTAGCCTGGTGTTCAGCAACTTAGGTCCATTTCTAAATGCCAATTTATACTAAATATTATGACTCATTAGTATCATCAATTTTAATGTTTGTTAGGTCATGGCATGAGAAGGCCAACATTCTTAACAAAACTGATGCGAGCTTGAAGGTAGTAAAAAAAAAACATTTATATTTCTAATTTAATCACTCTCATTCTCATCATGTCGTCATCGACCAGACATGTACGTGATCAATTAGAACCGTCTTCAAACTCACAGCAAGTCAACATGTTTGAGTATTCAGTTATGGAAAGAAGTATATCAGTGAGTGTGAAAACAAAATAATTGAAAAATAAAATAATATAACGAAGAGATAAACAGTGACAGTAGTAGAGGTCTGAGCGCGCTTGACGGCGACGAGCAGCAACAGAAGAGCTTTCATTAAGTATTGAGATAGTACACAGACAAGGCGTAGCTTCAGTTGCGTGGACGCACCGTGCGCGCCGGCTCAAGCGGGCACTCGGCCGCGGCGAGAATATAAACCATAACGAACAGAAAATAAAAACCAAAAGGAAGAAACTGCGACTGCCTCAGAACGGAAGGAGACTTAGCCGAGTGGACTCGGTACAAGGTGACTGTACTACCAAAACTGCAATACTGGCGCGTCGTCAGCAGCGAGTGCTGCGGGGCGGGGGGCGCGGCGTACACGTCGGACGCCGTGGACAGGCACTTGTGCAGTTTGCGGGTACCTTGCGAGCGCGAGCGCCGCACGCGCGCGCTGGCGCCCGGCCCCGCCGCCCCCGCCACCCCCGCCGCCCCCGCCACCGCGCCGCCCCCGCCCGCCGCGCCCGCGCCGCCGCCCCCGCCGCCCGGCCCGTTCATCTACAACACACACACTCCTAGCGCCCCCGGCCGCTGTCACCCACGTGCGTGCCCACCACCCGGCCCGGCCGCATCGCCCGCACGGCCCATTCCTGTCGACATACCCGAGCGACGAGGCTCCGAATGAGACCGCAGTGTACAGTTACGTATGGGCCGTGAGATCGATGCCGCAGGGCTCGATAGTCTCAGACCGGCGCTCAGCGGCGACGGCTACCTCCACCGAATGTTACAGAACATGAACAGTGAAGACCCTCTCTGTTATGACGACGCGACGATGTTAGAACGACCGTGATCTCTGTGCCAGATAGTATGTACTAGTATTAGTCGTAGTTTAGTGACGCGGCTGTTAGTCGTGAGGCTGTGGCTGCCTGAGGCCAGTGTGTCATACCTAGCGGCGGCGCGACGCGCTGCTGGGCGTGCGTGCGCGGCTCGCCAGCGGGGCACAGGCGCGCTACTAACTCTCCTGGGGAAAGTCGGGCCATGAGCGAGCATACAGGACGTCGAGATGGCGGCTAACTGATGTGAACTACAAGCGAGAGTGGTGCCATCTATACCGACTACTCAGCTCGTACCATTAGCACTGAACATCATCTCAGGACATCGACAACACAGAGATCACCTACTGTTTGATGCAAATCTTTAAACTATTAATTATTGTTTAGTTACCGAGAAAATCAGCGAATAGATATTTAAGGCAGTTAGAGTCTTCGTCGGACGAGTCCTTTTCCTTGGAAATAAAAGAAATATACACATCAATCACCAGCGTGCTGTCTTACATGTTATGTGAGAGTACACACGAGCGCCGAGCAGCACAGAGCACCGTGCGGGCTTTGTACAAGTGACACACTGCATGTAGATACATAACGAGTCTTACATAATAATATATAAGAGTACTTATCATATACATTATACATAGTTTATAAACCAAATCATATAAAAAGCCAAATATCACAAGAAGCACAAAGCATTTTAAAGTTATAACTCGCAATCTCTTACCGTTTCAACTCTACAGCCGAATCGTTAGTGACCGTTAGGTTCTCAGAAGTAATAATATTTATGTTACAAATTAGTTCAAACGTTTCAGTACATCTAACTACCATCACCTCTAGCTAGTCAAAAAATCTATGTCCCGAACGAAAAGGGGGCTACGGTACCAGTGTAGTAGATAAAAATTGCAAAACATTACCATTCATGTCGAGGACCTAACTACTCTACCAACAGCGAGGAACGGCTAGGTGCTACGCGCCGGAGACGTGATGTCGTGACCGCTAGCGATGTGATGCGGGTGAGGCGGGGTGACGCAATACTTACTGAAGCGGCGCATGATGCCGCCCAGCGAGCCCGGCGCCGGCGCCGGCGCGCGCCGCTCCTTGTACTTGATGTTGGGCACCGACAGCAGGCGCGCCTCCCCGCCGGCGCGCCGGCGCCGCGGCGGCCGCGCCGGGCCCTCCAGCGGCAGCGCGTCGGGCCGCGCCGGCGCCTCCTGCGCCTGCCAGCGCTCCTGCAGCTCGCGGTGCATGCGCTCGTACACGTCGGCGCCGCGGCGCTCCTGCTGCTCGCGGTGCATGCGCTCGTGCGCGTCGGCGCCGCGCCGCTCCTGCAGCTCGCGGTGCATGCGCTCGAACACGTCGGAGCCGCGCAGCGCGCCCGGGGAGCCGTCCTCCTCCACGTCGGACGGCTTGGTGTCCTCGCTGGACGGCGACTCCGCAGCGGGCTCCCCCGGCACGGGCGACACGGCCGCGCCCTCCACCCGCTCGGGTGCTTCGCAGTAGAACTGAGAGTTACTTTTCTCTGCGGCCACCTCTTCCTGACTATTTTCAGTGGGTGTTGCGAATGCCGCTTTGAACTTGAGATCCACTTTAGAGAGCTGACGTTTCAGGTTGAAATTTTTCCAAGAGGTCGATTTTCTTCTGATGTCTAGTTTAGCCTTATCGTCCGGCGGCACGGCAGAGTTAGCGGCTGGCGTGGGTAGTGCGGGCTCTGCAGGCGGCTGCGCGAGCTGTCCAGGCTGTGTGGGCTGTGCGAGCTGTCCGGGCTGAGCGACCTGTCCGGGCTGTGTGGGCTGTCCGGGCGGAGCGGGCTGTCCGGGCTGCTCGTCCACGCCCAGGTCGTGGGGAGTGGCGGCGGGAGACGCTCGCGTAGCGCTCTCCTCCAGCTTACAGTCGAGGGATGGGAAAAAATATAAATGTGAAGTAAAGTGGCGCACCACGACACTGTGACCGTGCGGGATGTGGATGCCGTGAGCGGTGACGACGGATCGCTACGCGGTGCGACTGTGACTACGTCGACGACATTCAGACTAGCGTACAGTGGGGTACGATCGCACTCGCCTACGGAAGTGTAACGCGGACAATCTGGAAACTTGACATATAAAGTACTCTATTTAATGTGTATGCGATAGGAGAGAAAGACAGGCCGAGTGTAAAGAATGTCTAACGATGCCATGCCATGTTGCTACTGGGACAAGCCGGGACTGGCGCTACTGCTAATTTAGTTCAAAATAAATTACAAAATTATAAGAAATTATAAAAGTAGAGGGATGTGGCGGGCGCTCGCCAGAGCAAATCATACGTAAGTAAATAAAAAAGCAAATTAAAATATAATGTGAAGTAAACCGTAACCGCTGCGGTGTCTCCTCCGCGCTCTACGCTCATCGTGACGTCACCATCTCGTTACTATCACCGGTTTGTTTGGCTGACTATTCGCGTCGTGCTTCTTCTAATACGTTTTTTACTAACCGCTTTAGTTTGAACAACTCTATCGCTATCACAATATTATAGTTTTGTTTGTAAAATGTTACTCTTAATAAATTACAGCTACACTTTACAAACTTTAGAATTACCTACGTGACTAGTTTCATTCATATATGACGCTGCAAACATATACTACACCTACATTCCGAGGACGCCTTCTTTCTGAAATATAACTTACTTTTAAAATATTGTAAATGTCTTCTTACATAGGTAAGCGGGCGTCGTATATAAACATAAGTAGTCAAGTAGGCGTAGCATCTACAGCCAGTGTCAACCTGAAGAGTCTGTCAGACGTCAGTACACGTCGTCAGGGTGAGTGGTGAGCCCTCGCTAGTGGCGGGGCGTGCGGGTGCGTACCTGGTCGAGGCTGGGCGAGCGCTGGCGGTCGCTGGCGCGCGCGGCCGCGGGCGCGTGGTACAGCGCGGCCGGCGCCTGCGCGCACACCAGCGCGCGCACCGACATGTCCACCACCACCACGCCGCGCTCGCCGCCCCACGCCATGCTGCACACAAGCGTTATGCTCCAGCTGTCAAGTCTACGCGCTCCGACATGGCCGAAGGAACGTATCGTGGGACGGACGGTCGGATGTTAGGCGGTGGATGATCTACCTCGATAGAGCGAGTCAGCCCAAAAGATATCTGTTTACTCTTGGTGGGGATCCCACTAGCACAGATTTTACACTTAGGTTTTACGCCTAATAAATATGGAGGCATTTGTTAAAATCATTTTGTAAAGTTGGAATAGAGTGTGTGGTGGTGCGATACTGACAGGCCGTAGGAGGAGTTGATGGTGAGCGTGGTGATGGGATGCGGCGTGCCCTGCTGCAGCGCGACGAGCGTGGGCTGGAAGCCGGGCGCCCGGCGCGCGCCGCCCGTGCCGCCCGCGCCGCGCACGCGCACCGCGCCGCACGTGCCCGTGCCGCCGCCCGACCACACGCCCGACTGCAACACACCAAACTTACCATGCAACTCTACTATTTTTTTTAAATTATTATGTATTATTTAAGTAGGCATTAACTAGATTTTTTTTAGATTTTAAAACACAATTTTGTATTTATTCTCAGTCGTAGTCGAACACTCAGTGGTCGTGGTTTTGGATCGTCGGGTAGATTAGTTGCGGCTTTTGCAAGACTCCTCCATTTCTCTTTGCGTGATGCTGCGTGTAAATTCGGCGAGGGAACACTTCGAAGATGATTTAATGAGTTCTGTCCAGATGGTGGGTGATCAAGCGCAAGAACTGTACCACTAATCGTTCCAAAAAGTTTTTATAATGGATGATAATTATGTCCAAATATTTTAAAGATTCGCAGTTGCACAATCGATGAAAGTATTTGACGAAGCTCTTTCAGAATGGAAACGTTAGTATGGTGAGCAGTCCATTTTATCCTCAGTATCTACTGAGGAGTTTACTTTTGTCTAGTTTATCTGCTGGAGGCGTCTACGAGGATCAGTAGTCAGTATCAGTCTCACTGTCTCACACAGTCTCAGATCTACTGAGTCAATAGTAGGGATAGCCACATCTCAAGAGCGTCAATCATTTTGCTAGCATTACTGCTTCGCAGAGGGAGGCGACGGCCGGCCACTTTTCGCTCCAAACCATGGTCAAGGCCAGGCGCGAAAGGTAGTTGCCACCGATCGCCCCCACGAGGACACGGCGGTGCTCTGCCCAAGCGGAGCACATCTCTATTGTATGCTCCACCGTGTCCTCCGGGCACTTTACACAATGGTGACATCCGGGCGTTTCTTCCGCTTGAATCCGATATTCCGATGCAGGAACCTCTCGAACTTGCCATGTCCGGTGAGGACCTGCGTCATGTAGATGGTGAGAACGCCGTGACATCTTTCCAGCCACTCCTCAAGGAGGGGACTTACCGCCATAATTAAAGCGTGCCCAGCACTGGGTTGCGACAGTCGCTGTCGCCATTCCACCATGGGATCCCGCCGGAACTCTGTCCACCAAGCCGCGACTCGTCGTGGCAGCGGAGTTTCGCCTCGGCGTTCATCTCCACGCGCACAAATTACTTGCAGCGAGTAAAGATAGATGATATGTGCAGTAATGATCTTGCCATCGCGTCTAGGGTACCGCAGGGCAGTATCCTAGGCCCAACATAATTTTTGACTTATATAACGACTTCTGCAAGCTCAAGTTGCGTGTTGGTAGGCTAGTCAGCTTTGCGGATGCATTGTACTATGTTCCTCCATAGTCTCAGCTATGACTACTATACCGACGACAAATAGAACGTGATTGCTGTACTCGCCATTGACATTAATGCCTAGTCCTTTCCAGTCCAGAACCTTAGACATCCATTGCGGCCGTGAACAATTTCAGAGTAATGACCTCTCTCTGCCTCACACCCCGCTGCAGAAGGATAGTTTTCGAGGTCTGGTCCTAATGTTGGACTGACGTGATGTTTTCGCACCGATAAAGAGAATGCAGTATAGCTCAAGTTTCGATCAAACCATAAGTAGAGAGGCAGATTATACTCCTCGATCTTCTGTATACCCAGGCATAGCGTATGTGTATGGTCCATAGTGTAGAAGCCTTTTCGGAACCCGGCTTGTTCGAAAAACTGGAAGTCGTGAAGCCTGCGTGCGAAATAGTTCATGATGACTCTAGAAAATAGCTTGTAGACATAGCTCAGAAATGAGATGGGCCTGTAATTCTTAAAATGCCCTGCGCACTGTCACCCTTCTTGAACCTGTACAACATTTAGCGGATACCGTGACAAGATTCAAGTATAAGGTACGCCACCCTGGTCGATACAGTCTCGATCTTCACCACATTGTTCAAAAGGGACTTATAGACGATAAACCCGACACCATCCTGGAAACCCAAATAGAGCAGGTTACCAGATTTGAGAAGTATCGTGTCCTCCCCCTGTCTTCCGGCTTCAGATAATCCTACAATAATCCATCATAACCTGCTCAATCCTTCCTTGAGTTCGGTGATTTTCTCGTCGGTCCAGAGTGTTCGCGTGTTGTATGTTGCCAGGTCCACTCGTCGGTTTTTAATGGGGTAGCCGGATCTCATCCGAAGATTCTTAGCACCCCATGCCTCGCCGTAACCTTGACTTAGTCTCCTCTTACGACACCCACGAGTATAATAGCACCATCCCATCACTTAATGGGATAATGGCGTTATTCTTTACATCTGACAGCATACGGTACAAAAAGTTATCCGCGATATCGCAATGTTATTTTTATTCTGTTACCGGCAGTTTCGGTTACTTCCAAAACTGGAAGAGGAGCCGAATATTCGGTTACGGTTACGGTTTCGGCTGCAGTTCGTATTTCGGTCGGTCACTAAAAATATGTATCTAAACAATGTGCGATAATTTGTTTTCCCAAATAAAAAACAAACATTGACTTTCATTTTTTATATCGTTTTTTATAGTAAAATCAAATAAATATAATTTATACAAATATTATAAAATCTTCTGCCTTCTTTAATGCTGTTCTGGATAGCCCATTTATTGAAGCTATGCCATCTAGGCCATATAACATCACGCCACGACAAATAATAGCGGAGCAGTAAATAAAGACGCGGGTGAAACCAAGGTTACAGCTACTCTTGTGTAACTCTGACTAGCCTGTTATGTATTGTATCCATAGAATAGAATAAGCTTCACTATACAGCAAAATAGTAAAAAGACTTTTAACTTAAATCTATGGGTAAAATGGCGGTCTTATCGCTGATATCTCTCAGACAACGTTCCAACCATACCTTCTGTCATTTGGTAAGCAAGGAATTATTCACCATTTTGACATTAAACTGTATATGTGGATCAGGCAAACTAATAGTAGAGTAGATCAAAACACCATGTGCAGTGTCACAGTTACATCCAGTTTACTAACAAAACGCAGCAACTACAGAAATCTTCTTAATAATAAGGCAATAGAAGTCGCAAAGACGCGTGATCTTGTCGCCGCGCATGTGTCTCGTAGAACACAAGTGTGCTAAGTGTGAGTGAGCGCGCGATATCGTTCTCTGCTTTTCGCACGTTTTTTATTGGTTACAGGGGCCGCGCCTCCTGAGACTACGTTTTAGAAAAGATTGCGTAACGTCATCGCTAAAAGTTTAATTTAAAAAAGACAGTAGACGGCATTACTATTGCCTTATTATTAAGATTTCTATGGCAACAATTGTTTTGTGACAATTTCACTAAACTTACTCTTCTGCTTTCGCCTTCCGAAGCGTCGCCCGCTCTACTGAACGACATGGAGCGCCCTCCTTCCGCTTCTGGTGAGCCCTCCTCTTCTAATGTGTCCGTTATCATTGGGATTTCTATTACCTGAAACAGATGAAAATCAAGACGTAAGTGTTTGAATCACAAGTCATTTATTCAACTTGTTGAACCTCAACGTTACATAAAGGCCATCGCTCATTACGGTCGGCCGACATCAATTCGAATTTTTTCTTTGTATAACTACCCGTCGATGTGTGTCATCATATACTCACTGTTTCACTACACTAAGGCATGAGGCTATAACATGTCGGATATCACAACGGATTAGAACTAAATTATGACAGTCGCGTCTAGTATATGTGTCAACCAAATATGGTCGTATATTCTTATTTCATAGTAGTTTTTAATAATGTAAAGTGTGCATGTAATAGAATAGAATAGAATAAACTAAAAATAGTAATGTGTTCAGTAACGAGGGCTACGGTTACATGCGTCTCGCCGTGCGTCTCGCTCTTGCGGAACTTGAAGAGCACGACGTGTCCGTGCGGCAGCGCCACGGCCAGGCGCCGCGACTCCGCGCACAGCGCCAGCTGCTGGATGGCGAGCGGGCTCTCCTCCGAGTACTGCGCCGCGCCCGTGCGACGCTCGAACACTGCAACACGCACCAACACATTACTTGCTGCTGGCTAAACACTCTTTAGCAGAAAAAGCAATATGAGAGCTTTCCTTCATGTGATTTACATCGACAGTTCGGTATAAAACTGCTACAGATAAAATGAAACAGTGTAATCATATTCCTTGGAAGGAGATGTTCAATAAATGTATGGGGTTTGGGCTGAAAATAATTTAAAAAATGAACCGCAATCTGACTTATAAACGCTGAAAGAGCGTAATTATTTTGATTTTGTTAAGTATTAAATAATATTTTACAGTCCCCCGTTTTTTTTAAGTGAAGTGGTATAAATATGAGGTTGTATCACTAAGTGTTTACATGACAGTATATCTGTGTGGCACACACACAGATGAACTGCACTGTGAACTGTGTATTCTATGTCCCGCAATCCGAGCCACGATAACATTAATGTTAACGCGCCAATATTAACCGATTTGTTAACGCACTAACAACGATACTATCGTTGTAAGTGCGTTAACGATTTGAAGCTATATGACTCGGAACACGGTGATGGTTTATTTCAACGTCAAGTCGACAAATCGTCAATCTGGCATTTACAGATTCGAATTTTTTTTGACACGTTTTGATGCTGCACTAAAGATAAACACTAGCTGTAGCTAACATTAAAACAAAAACTTATGGTATTCAATAGTAGTGGCACTTTTAGCTACATTTTAAAGAATTTTATTACATAGATATGAATAAAAAAATTAACTGCTGCTAGCTGTAGGAGGACGGTGTCCATACAAAATCCGACATCCTCCTTTCTTTGGAATGGAAGGCCCATATTTGATCTCTTCTTTATGCACAATGATTTATACTTTTACTAACCTTTAGAACATTTTAATTTGTACAAAATTTGTAAGGTCCCTGCACTTGCATCCCAAAATTTAACACTACCGTCTGCATGCCTGAAACATAAAAAAAATACGTCAATACAACGAAGTTAACGCTTGAATTCAAGCCAAATTACAACCTTAGAAGGCCTTAATCAGGTGTCTTAAGATAAAAGGGATTGATTTTATAGGGATACCTGGTATTAACTCGGTTACACAACAGTATCTAACTGCAAACACAGTCTGCCGTTTTTCTCGGTGACATTTCATTTGTGACATCTAATGTGTGTTAATGGAACATGTTTGTTACAGTATTCAATATCTTGTCCTATTGTTCGTGAAATTTTACCGACTGATTGTTGAGGGTCTTAAAAGTTTTCCTCTGTGACAAACATACCCAGTAAGAATAATTTCGTTATAGGAGCAGGAGGCGGGCTCCCACTCGCCGCCATTGATGGGCCACAACTTCTCGCTGAAGCCCGTCGGCTTCTTGTTGCCCTGCCGCCCCACCGAGTAGAACGCTGGGATCTGGAAACATAAAACCTTTGTTTTAGATACTAGCTGATCTGGAAAATTTTCTTCTGATATACAAATTATGAAAGAAAAAGATGGGTGGTGGGGGTAAAAAATAACCTCAGACCAATTCTCAGACCTACACAAACAACTTCATAAAAATCGGTCAAGTCTTTTGGAAGGTGTTCGATAACAAACACTGATACGATATTTTTATATAGATTACTAGCTTCTGCCAGCGGCTTCGCCCGCGTGAAAATATGTTTCTCCCCACAATCTTTGGACCCCCATTTCATCCCCTTAGAGGGTGAATTTTGGAAAATCCTTTCTTAGTTCTCGTTTACGTTATAAAAAGAAACCTTGTGCAAAATTTTACGCCCTTAGGCTCTGTAGCTAATAATAATAATAATAATAATAATCTTTATTTTTACATAAGACGTTTAGAAACAATTTTATTGAAGTCCCTGGCTCCTGTGCTAGGTGATTAACCTGTGTTACAGAAGCCAGTGCCCTCTCCCGGGAGAAATACAATTAGTTCTTATGCAATGGATATGAATACATGAAAAATAGTAAAAAAAAAAATTTATAAAAATTTCAAATTGAGATAAAAACAAAAACAAAAAGTTGTCAGTAAGCCTGTTACGGTAAGTGAGTGAGTGAGAGTATGAAGTGAGTTAGTGTGTGTGAGGTAAATAAGTGTGTGTGGTGAGTGAATGTGAATGGTAAGTGAGTGTGTGCAAAGAGTTCACAAATGTATGTAGGTACAGCTTCAGCTGTGCGTTGATATGTCAGTCAGTCAGTTTCCCCTTTTATATATATAGATTAAAACCAAGATGTCTAATCAAAGCTCTATACCTCTGCCTCTTGCCTACTAACCTTAGAACAAACTTTTTTTTTAAGACAAACTAACAAATATTTAAATCAACAGAATAAAATAAACTTGGCATTCGGCTAGCTCAATAATTAATGGCAGCCGATTTATCAAATGGATCAAATAAATTCAGTTATCATCCTGCCTTTATGAGGAGTTTATGAATTCGACTCGTATATTTTTTTATAGATTACCCATTGCAAACACTTGCATTTCCCCTTCTATTATTTTAGATTTTCTTCTCACAGACATATTTAATTCTCTATTTTGTGTCTAATAATATTCGAATAAATGAGTTGCAACATTTGCTGCGTGCTTACCAGGTCGGAAGGACAGTCAGCGAAGTAGGAGCAGCACGTGACGGGCGACTCGTGAATGTCCATGGGGTAGGGGTTCTCGAAGCAGGGGTAGCCGGGCGACTGCAGGTCGATCACCACCAGGTCGTTCTGCAGCAGCACCACTATCGCATACGGCTCCTGATAATCTGGAAGCAACCAGCAAACAGGGTTATTATTATTATTGAAAAAGTCACCGCAGTGCTCGATGAGACTTTTTTTCTGCAAAAAGCTGAAAGAAGTGCAAATACTAACGTTAAGAACAATTCGTCGACGGTGGTCTTGCATACATTTGGAAGATCGTCATCAAAATTCAGACGCAAAAAGAGGTAAAAGAGTTTGATTTCTCCTCAGCGGTGTAGGACACTAGAAGTTGGATTCAACTGACTTAGCCAGGGACCAAAAGAATTTATTATCTGCTGGGTATGATTATGAAGCAAGTTTGTTCCCAATTCGGCTAATGTGGTTAAACTGAGACTTCCGCGTCACCTTCTTACAGGACTTGGCAGCCCTGTTAAAGACTGTTTTATCGAGACTACGTCAGATGACGTAGACGAGAGCAAATGCCCTTGTATGCAAGGCAGGGGGATGGTGATAATCATTAAGTAGAAACTTACCGGCTGTATGTGGAGTTTCGCAGAGCGTGACGAAGTCCACGACGCTGTGCTCCATCTCCAGCACGGTGGTGGACTTGCCGTAGAGCACGGTGATGCTGTGCGTGCGCCCCGCCTTGTCCGTGGGCAGCCCGCCGCTGAATATCACAAGGCTTTCTCTGGAACACCAGGAGAATGTGGTAAGTTCCAGCAGAAAATATGGACTTATATATTGTGAATAATCTGGACTTTTATTAACAACAATAGTTTATTTTATTTTATTTTAATAAGTACAGTGACAGACTACAGACTAAGACAATCAGCACAATTAAAAATAACATACAGTACCTTTTATTATAATTCAACCCTTCTTCGCTGCCTATCTACCTTGTCTTATTAATTTAGGCTGCTCCAGGAGCGGTTCGTATTGTTTCAATACATTTACTCGAAAATCCGCTCTTATCCCTACCGCTTATAGGAACGCAATTTACTGTTTTTCGCACTAATACGGAAAAGTGCGCGAGTTTGCTCCCGCCGGCCGGCGGGGGCGGCGACAACTCCAGCCTGATACGATGACGCGACCCCCACGCGTTACCGACTTTTATTTATACCTTCGTAAGTGTATTGAAAAACGTCGTTTGACACACGTGGAAATTCACTCAACACCATAACACCGTCGCCTACGACTCGTGCGAATTCCGCCTCGGTCACAATGACAAACCGTCTCCAATTGTACCAAAATGTACTCATCATCATCATTTCAGCCGAAAGACGTCCACTGCTGGACATAGGCCTCCCCCAAGTGTCGCCACAACGAACGGTCCTGTGCATCTCGCATCCATCGGACTCCCGCAACCGTTACCAAGTCATCGGTCCACCTTGTAGGAAGCCTTCCAACGCTACGTCTTCCGGTACGTGGCCGCCATTCCAGAACCTTTCAGCCCCAACGGCCATCTGTTCTGCGAGCAATGTGCCCTGCCCATTGCCACTTTAGTTTGGCGATTCTTCATGCTATGTCGGTAACCTTGGTTCTCTTGCGGATATCCTCATTCCTGATTCGATCACGAAAGGAAACTCCGAGCATAGCCCTTTCCATTGCCCTTTGGGTGACTTTAAGTCTTCTGATGAGGCCCATTGTAAGCGACCACGTTTCGGAGCCATATGTCATCACTGGCAACACGCACTGGTCATAGACTTTCGTCTTGAGACACTGTGGAATATTGGACGAGAAGATACCGCGCAGCCTCCCGAACGCTGCCCAGCCGAGTCGGATTCGACGATTGATCTCTTTCTCGAAGTTAGACCTTCCTAACTGGATCGTCTGTCCCAGGTAAACGTAGTCGTCTACAACTTCGAGTGTAGAGTCCCCGATCTTGATAGGAGTGGGTGCTACATGGCTGTTTACCATGACTTTGGTTTTGTCCATGTTCATTTTAAGTCCCACTCTTTCGGAAGCTCTACTGAGGTCACCAAGCATTGTACTGAGCTCCTCCGTAGTCTCAGCTATGACTACTATGTCGTCGGTAAATCGAAGGTGAGTGATGTACTCGCCATTGACATTAATGCCTAGCCCTTTCCATTCCAAAACCTTAAAGACATCCTCCATTGCTGCCGTGAACAGTTTCGGAGAAATAACGTCTCCCTGCCTCACGCCCCGCTGCAAGAGGATAGGTTTCGAGGTCTGGTCTTGTAGTCGGACTGACATAGTGGCGTTTTTGTACAAACATTTCAGCACTTCGATATACCGATAGTCAATTTGGCACCGTTGGAGAGACTGCAGTACAGCCCAAGTTTCAATCGAATCAAAGGCTTTCTCGTAGTCCACAAACGCTAAGCAGAGAGGCTGATTATACTCCTCAGAAATGTACTACTGTCCGATTATAATACTAACAATAATAATCGGACAGTAGTACATTTTGGTTGATTATTATCCGAGCGATTTTATCCATTACAATGTATTAAAAAGTGCAGGTATTTTTCAACCACTCAATTAAAGGACAGATAATGTTTGCGATATCTAGAACGAGTACAACATCAAGCTGCAACGTTCATCCGAAGGAGATTAACTGTTCAGATGTCGGTACTCAAAGTTTACGGCTCGATCAAGAGACTTACTAATGTGAGCGCAGTAGCTTGTAGGGTTGGAGGAGTAAGCAACCAGTGGCAGTAATGTTCATCGTTTTTCGATTCATTAGCGAGCCGATATCAGCCGACGTCAGGCGACATCTACCGAGGTCACGCTACAGCCTTGATATTACGTTAACGTGATTTTTAAAGATTCTGTATTTACTGGCATTAGCAATATCTGGGGATCGTTGGATTGGAAATGCCGTTACATTGTAATTTGGTTATAAGTAGTATTATACGTATTAAACAAATTAGTATAAGTGTTGATTTAACATAATATTCAGTTAATTGGGAAAATCGGATAGAACATTATGACAGTAGGTCTTTCTATTACCTGTTATTGGATTAGACCCATTATCTTAATAAACAGAAAATTTATGATTGTCAATTTCCTTCGCCGCACTCAGCACAAAGTTTTCAGTTTTTGTACACGAGAGAGACATACCTACACGTGTGGGATTAATAATTTAAATTAGTATAATTTTCAGTAGTTTCTAATAATAGACGGGTGTACCTATGAGGACGTCGATACGCGTGAGCTTGCTCGTTATCATTCTTCATCATTTCAACCGATAGACGTCCAACATTTCAGGCGTACAGCGCCTTCCGGTACGCGGTCGCCACTCCAGAACTTTTCATCCCCATCGACCATCAGTTTTCCAAGCAATTTGCCCTGCCCATTGCCACTTAAGTTTGGTGATTCTTCGAGCTATGTCGGTAACCTTGGTTCTCCTGCGGATGGTCCTGAAGTCGGACTCACATGGTAGCATTTTTGTACAAACACTTCAGCACTTTGATGTACCAATAGCCAATCTGGCAGCGTTGGAGAGACTGCAGTATAGCCCAGGTCTCGATCGAATCAAAGACTTTCTTGTAGTCCACAAACGCTAAGCATAGAGGCTGATTATACTCTTCAGTCTTCTGTATAACCTGCCGCAGTGTATTTGGTTCACGGTGCTAAAGCTCTTTCGGAATCCGGCTTGTTTGGGAGGCTGGAAGGCGTCGTACCTGCGCGCGTGACGGTTCGTGATGACTCTAGAAAACAGCTTGTAGACTTGGCTCAAAAGTAAGATAGGCCTGTAATTCTTGAGCAGGGCATTGTCGCTCTTCTTAAAGAAGAATACCACCACCTATGCTCCATGCCCCTGGCGTTTTTCCCTCGTGTATAACGGAATCAAATAGCTTATCAACGGCCTTAAGGACCGGTTTTTCACCCACCTACAAGGGTTCGGCCGTAATTCCATTCTCACCCAACGCCTTGTTGTTTTTCAGCTGCTCCAGAGCCATCCTAATCTCGTACAGACTGACGTCCGGGATATCTTCGGTATAGTGTCGTCAATGTAGCTCTTGGGTCATTTGCTATATTTGCAGCGGGTTTAGTGATAGACGTGTATAACTGTCCATAAAATGCCTTGACCTCTCCCAGAAGCTCCGATTTGACGGTTATGAGTCTACCATCGTCAGTCTTCAGTTTTGTTAGCTGGCTCTGCCCAATAGACACATCTCGTGCAAATACTTTAGAGTCCTTGTTCCACTCAATCGCGTCTTTAATCCTCTCGGTATTAAAGCGGTGAAGGTCGCGTTTCAGAGACTTCGAGATCCGTCTATTGATCTGCCGGTATCTGCAGGTATCGTCTGAAGACTGCAGAATCAACTCACGCCTCTTCCTCATGAGCTCCAGGATAGTATTAGAGAGCCTTTTGTTCTTGAATATCTTGATGATATTCTGAGTATAAGGTACGCCACCCTGGTCGACACACTCTCGATCCTCACCACATTGTTCACAAGAGACCTGTGGACGAAAAACCCGACACCACCCTGGGACTGTTAGTCACCCTCCCGAAAATAGAGAGTTTACCAGATTTGAGAATTAGCGTGTCCTCTTTGGACTTCAGATAATCCTACAATACTCCATCATAACCTGTTCAATTTTTCCTCAAGTTCGGTGATCTTCTCATCAGTCCTCAGTGTACGCGTGTTATTCATGTTGCCAGGTCCAGTCATTTTTCTTTTAAGGGGTAACCGGATCACATCTGGTGATTCTTAGCACCCCTCGCCTCACTACTGCTTTGACCGCAACCGAAGTCAAGGGTAGTATCTTTTTGTTGTGCTGTTCATATTTTGGGGGGGTTTGCCATAATCGCCAGGCTTGGCAAGCTGGTTGGCGATCGCAGTGTTGTTGTTGAAATGCACAGAGAATGCTGCTGTCCATTCTCTGGTATGTCCCTTAGTCGTCTTTTGCGATACCCTCGGGAAGAGATGGGACGGTGCCATTCTTTACGTCCGAACACCACACGGACGAGCGTGTTCGTTTTACAATAAATATTTTTGACTCAACTGACATTGGACATATCTGACATCTACACTAATATTATAAAGAGGTTAATTTTGTTTTTTTGTTCGTAGGAGGTAAAGTACTGATCCGATTGCTAAAATATTTTCACCGATAGAAAGGTTTTTCTTCCGGAGTGACAGGCTATATTTTTTGTACACGGGCGAAGCCGCGAGCAAAAGTATGCTGGTCCTATCAACTAACAAGTAGTGACTCACCCTGTTCTCGAGGTCTTCCATTCCAGTCTGAGTATAGGTTTACAAGGTTCTAGTTTGCCGTCTTTGTTCGCTTTCGCTGAAAATATACAAACAATGTTGTTACTCCCCTGTCAAGTAGGTATCTAATTATATTTTTTGTTCTGCGACAATGAAACAATTTTTGTGCAGAACATAAGACAATAGAGTTTCGATATTTTATAAGGTGTGTCTAGATAGGCTTTTGATCGATTATTTATTGGTCGATTCACGAACTTAGCCCCGCTGTCGCGCACCACCGGGTCAATTCCGGCCATAATCTAGTTACCTTTATTTCTATTACTATTGTGATTTAGTTGTATATCTCAAAAGTCTACGCAATTGGGCAATATTGTGGAATTATTTAACGCGTGATTTCAGTGAAGTGGAGTTGGGACTTTTATTGTTGAGATGAGTACCTCAAGTTAAGTTTGCCCACTATATTTTCTGCCAATTATCCAAAAAAACATTACAATGTATTTCATCCGTATTCTAATGCAAAACTGGTTTTCTTGTAAGTAACTATTAAAATCTAAAATCTGTACTTAAAAGCTTTAATGCCAGGTTAATAAATTCTCTATAAAACTGACCATGTGGGTAAGAGAGCGAGGAGGGGCGTGGCGCGCGCGTGCTCCAGGTGGCGAGCGCGCCGTCCGCGTGCGCCGTCATTAGCTTGCCGTCGTGCTGCCACGCCGCCGCGCGCACGCCCTCGCCCACGCCGCCCACGCCCAGCGCGCCGCGCCACTCGGCGGCGCGCGCGCGCAGGTCCCACACCACCACCAGGCCCGTCTCGAACGCTACCAGCAACTGAAACATGCGCCTTTAACATTTCAGGGCTTTTCGTGAAAAGGATTGGCACACACAGTGTCGTCAAATATATATGAATTAAGAAATCAAATTATTTTTGTATAACGCCTACTTAACCTTATAGAGTATTTTAATACATTATTGGGACCAGATTGATGCAGCTACTTTTAGGGATGACCCTTCAAAATCCATCACGTTTCTTGTCGAGCTTAGGCTCCTGTGGCCATCTTTAGCGTATGAGCGAACAAAACAAAGTCCAAAACAGTTCTGTTTCTGTCTTCTGTTTTGCTATTCAGCAACACCTGTCCTGCTGAGAACTATCTCAGAATGTGGACGGAATGCCTGCACAACAGGGGACGTGAGACAGAGGAAACGTTTCCTTCAATATTTCAGAACAGTTATAAAGTGAGTAATTCCCACCTTGCTGGCGTCCAAGGGATTATCACAAATTTCCACCACAGCGCCGGGGTGGTTCTGCCTCGTCCTGAAACAAACAAACATTCGTTTTAGCTATGAGCATCCCGGAAGATTTGCAGTAAGTAATTGTAGCTCATCAGTTTTGCTGATCTTTTTACAACACAACGCCATCTAGTCCCAAGCTAAGCAGAGCTTGTGTTATGAGTACTAGACAACTGATAAACGAACTTATATATTTCTAAATACAAACATAATTATTATAGATAAATTACACTCAGACACGATCATACACAAACACACCGCTCATCGTGTGATCGTGCTCATCACACAAACATTTGTCCTGTGTGAGAATCAATCCCACGACCTCCGGCATAGCAGTCAGGGCCACTAACCACTAGATCAGCAGGCCAGTCCAGTTACATTAAAGCTTACGTACACGTAGTTTCTGGTTACACCCTCATATTAAACTTAATAAAATAACAAGCAAAATTAATAGAATTTTACCAAAACAATTTTTTTTTGTCCTCCTTTGTTCTTTTGTGTTGCATGAAGTTTTAAATTAATAAATAATAGAATTTAATTTTATTATTATGGGTAATACACAATAGTTGTTATGATACATTATAGCTCAGTCAAATTTTACCACTCGGCATGCTAATATTACATTATTTATATCATTGCTAAAAAAACATTTAAAAAAATTACCAGATCAATTTATAAATCTAATACAGTGTTAATTTTCGTTGATAACATGTGGAGTTTCAACATTTATTAAATTTTCGGCAAGCCTATGCCCAAAAGATGGTTTGCATTTAACAAGCCCGACACTTACTTAGAGCATCAGTCATGTGGGAAACTATTTTTTTGTGTTTTTAATACCCTTGATACATTTTGGTTTTAGGTAATGAAATAGTATCATTTCTCTTTTGTAATTTTGAATATTGTATCATCCATTACTCAGGAAAAGCTTGAGCTAAGTACGTCAGAAGTTTCACAAGTATCGATATCGGATCTATCGATGTCGACTGTCAGAGCATTGATACCCCTATGCTTATGAAATGGGAACATGTGTTAGCTGTCAGATCTGTGTCCCACGGGGCGAGCGGCCTGACACGTCGCGTGGTTGAACTACGACACTAGCGTAGTGTAGTGGCGTTTTATTTCGGAATTTGAAGCATGAATTTGCATTTAAAGTAATCATCATCTTCTTGACCTAGTTTTTTTTTCTTTCATTTTGTCTTATCACTCGTCAAGCTATCGCAGAATTCCTTTTTTTTCATATCCCACCTCAAACAATCTACCCATCTTTTCTTTGGCCTCCCTCTCCCTCTCCATCCATCCACATGTATACTCATAACTCTTTTCTCCTGTTCAAATACGAGTAACCATACCAAGACAAACGATTCCCTGTCAATCACTGGCGCCAGAATTTGCACTTAATGTGTTTGAGAACAAATAGCTGTCAATCCGTGAAACACCATCCCTATTGAAAGCAAACCTCTCAATAACGCAAACCAATCTTCGGTCGACCACTTTTCCCATTCAAAATATCAAAGTTAATTCCTTTTGAAGCATCTTGTCATTAAAACAGAAGTGTGTTGTCTTCAAAGCAGCGCTGAGTCAGTGTCGATCAGTATCGTGTCAGCCCCATTGACTGGCGCTGGCAGCGCGGCGGCGTGGCGCCACTTGTTGCGACCGTGCGGCGTCACCCTCCCCACTGTGGAGGGGGGAGGAGGGGGCGTGGAGCGAGATTAAAGTGGTTTGAGCGGGAACCAGGCGGAACAAAGTCGCGGCCGCTTTGAACCTGCACTCTAATTTGTATACGTACGATTGTTAACGTGAACCACATCGGAAATAGAAGAATAATAATGTGTTCACTGAAGCGCGAATAGAAAATACGCAGCTGTAGTTTAATTAAAGAGGAATACCTCCAGCTTGAATGTTTAGCGTCTCAAACGATCAGCTCGTGTGTAGTCGCTCGTTCCCGCCACCGGTGAGCACTGCACAGATACCGTGCACGTTGTACTAGTATTTGGAAGCCTATGCATTATTTGTCTTCTTCATAATTAACTAGCTTCTGCCAGTGGCGTCGCTTGCTTGATAGTAAATAATAATTTATAGACTCACTAATAAAGTACGTAACTCAGTAATAAAGTACTGATGAAAGACATTTCGGTTCAGTAGTTAATTAACAAACAAAAATATTATACAAAAAATACAAATACTAAGTAAAGAAGTATACAAAAAGAGAAGAATAAAGCCCAAAAATATTTCTGAATCCACGTCAAGATTTGCCATTTAAAAACGATTATTTAGCTATCAGCGTCTAGCGCTAACTACATATTGCAGAGATATTATTTATTGGATCAGTTCAACTTTCCCACGCTTGATTGTCGTATTCATTCTGAATACAGCGCTCATTTGAAAAGGCAGGTGTTCAATACTTCAATCGAATCGAATTATTGTATTACCGTCACAAAATCGATCACTGTGCGAGTCTCGAATGAATGGTGTCATAATGTGTGCTAGTAACAGTTACGTATAAGAAGCACCGTGAAACTCAATTAAAGATTTTTTTTGTGGAAGTTGTGTGGTACATGGTGGACATCCCACCTAAAAAAACGTAACAAAACGCAAAAAACGTTTTGGGAACACATTCACTTTGCATACAGCTAAGGTGTGGAATTCCCTGCTAGAGTCTTTGTTTCTTGATAGCTAAAACCCGGAAATCTAACAAGTCAAGAGTGATTATGTTACTTCTAGGTAAGTGCGCTCCATTGTCGACAGCATCGTCGCTTTCCATCAGGTGAGACAGCGGTCACGCGCGAACATATCAAGAATACAAAAAAAGTTGCGTATATCAGCGAGCAGCTTTGATAAGTTATTAAAACAGGTTTTCAGGAAGATTCTTTCTTCAAGTTTTTTTTTATTAAGTACATTTTTTGTACTGTTTTCGCGTTGTTCACTGTCAAATAATTTGTAGTCTATAAAGCGTCAACCGGTAGTTCGGGAAAGGAAAGGAATGCAATATGCGGCCCTGTGTACATTGATACAACTCTAACTACAAGGGTACGTTACTATTGAAACTCTCTTAACTCTTTGTTATTTATTAGAAATGAAAATTTTACTTTCAGTGCCTCAGGAGCACTCATAATATGTAGATAATGTCATAATATTGAAGCTGCCGACACAGAAAAAGATTCTAAAATACGAGTTAGCAGTTTGTTGATAAATAACATTTTCGTACATCATGTCCTATAGCGCTGCAGAGATCCAAAGCATTTTATTTCAAATAAACCATTTATAAGCACTTTTGAAATGTCAAGAAGTCAGTCAGTTAGAACAATGATGCTAATTGCGCATATGAAAGCGTAAATATATATGGAGAATGTGCAAGAAACTCCATGGACACTCTTTTAAATTATGGTTTGTATTACAAACATCTCGGGTACATGTGCGTTAATATAAGTGAGCACATATATACTTGGTAGTAAGACGCGGCGATCCGTCGCCGCGCGCTAATGGAAATTGCGGCGCGCGCAGATTGCCCGAGATTTTACTGCTACATTTTAATCTGAACTTTACTGCAGTCCTCGAACATGTGTCCACTATGAATTGAAGCTGTTATTTATATTTAGCTTTGAAAACAGAGTTCATGCACTAGCTGATCGGTGTGTAGGACACGCCATCATCGAGCACAGACAAAAACAAATAGTTACAACATCGAGCCGTCGTAGCAGATGGGCTACGAGTGCTACGACATGTTGAGGCGTAGCAATTTAACGTTACACTTACTACGACATGTTGAGGCGTAGCAATTTAACGTTACACTTACTACGGCATGCTGAGGCGTAGCAATTTAACGTAGCAATGACTACCACATGTTGAGGCGTAGCCATTTAACTTAGCACTGACTACCACATGCTGAGTCGTAGCCATTTAACGTAGCATTGACTACGAAATGCTGAGGCGTAGCAATTTAACGTAGCACTGACTACGACATCGCAGCCCATTGCTTATGACTTGCGAAGTTGCGACATGCGAAAATATAGTATAACTATGGTTACGCGAATTAGCAATAAATGTGCAATTGTGTGTAGTATTTTTGTACACTAAATATACACTGGAATTGTTAGCGCTACGAGTACGAAATTTATAAGCTAGCAATCTGTCGCTTGCATAAAACCAAGAATTGTTGTCTCCACATCCTCAGCTTATATTACAAAAGCATATTTGATATCTCAATATCCATATGTCGGCACTTTTACGACGCATCATATAATGACGCTCGTATGTACTGTAGGAGGAAGTTATTTTGTGAGGCCTTTCGGCGTGATTTATGAATGACGTTAGGAATACTCCTCGAGTCACAGCTGGTGACTGGTGGAGCCGCTGGTGGAGGATGAGTCGCTGCTCTGATAGGGGAATTAATATTATATTGTAATTATTCATCCTTTAAATTATTTTTGAGTTTACGTACATATGTAGGTGTAGCTTCTCCTGTACTGACACTTATCTATATTTTTAGTTAAAAAGATACAATTCTATTTTTGCATGTTTTTATTTTTTGTTGTAATAAATAAATTCAAACTAAACATGGACCGGTTTTTAAAATTCTTTCATCAATACAATTATCACGGAGTGACGCTGGTACTAGCTAGTTACAAATATGAACGCGCCCTGTTTTAGTTTTATTTCATAGATCAACATGATACTTCTACAAAAATACTTTTTAGGGTTCCGTAACTTAAAAGGAAAAACGGAACCCTTATAGGATCACTTTGTTGTCCGTCCGTCTGTCTTTCAAGAATTTTTATCTCGGGAACGCGTGGAGGTATAAAAAAATATACAGCCGTTTATGTAGCAAAAAACGTATATTTCGACACTCTCAAGAGAATCAAAATTCATACTTCCCGTTGACCTAGAATCCTGAAATTTGGCATGAAGCAAGTGTTTATATCACAAGTACAACAAAAAGTCTGAAAAATTTGCAGTTACGTCACGTCGATTCGGAAAAATCTTCGTAATTCTATTCGGGAATTGGAACTGTTTTCATAGATAAGTTTGTACGGAACCCTCAGTGCGCGAGTCCGATAACAAAGTATTAAATAGTTGCTTTAGTAGTAGGTATAATACCAAGATAATAATTTTTCTCCCATTAAATAATCCTACTTTCCAATAATCTGTAAACTAACTCTGTCCGCGCCATGCAATATCCGTCGCTCGGCAACTGTTGCGCGACGACGCTGACACTCGCGATAAGTGACATAAAGCGCATCGAACGTTTACAGAAAAGGTTTTTATGGCATCTGACTTATCATTGTAATATGGGTAAAAGTCTCAAATCGTACCGGGAAAGATTGAAGTATTTTGGGATGGTCTCGTTGGAAAACGAAGAGACATGTTACATTTAATATTCCTTAAAAAATTGGTGACAGGTTCTTTAAACTGTTCTGAGTTGCTCAGTAAAGTATCCTTCCATGTGCCTCAAAACCTACCGAGAAAATCAAATAGGAAGCTGTTTTGCATGCCAAAAAGCATTACAAATTTAAGGCGACATTGCTCACTGCACAGAGTGTATGAATTATACAAGCAACATGATGAAGATATCGACTTGTACCATACATCTGTGCCCTCTGTTAAAAACTTATGTTACACAATTAACCTTTAAAATTCTGTTTGTCCAAATTTAATGTTGTTTTCATTCTGTTCTGTTCTGTTTTGATGTTTATTTTTATTGTGTTTTTCTGTGTTTAAATTATTATTAGCTGTTAAGGCGTATTTAATAATGCATGTAGTGCTCTTCTTTAAGTGATGGGGCACTCAGCCTTAAGTTCGAATTGTTTCCCTTTATATTTAATAGTGTACTCATTGTTGAAGAGCCAAATAAAATAAAAAAAAGCTGTTCCGGAGGGTGTCGCCATCTTGCCGCGCGGCCGGCACGCGCGGTTGTTCACGCCGCGTGGCGGTGGATGCCGCGCTCACGCCGACACCCCTTGTCATTGTCTCGCGCATTCACGCTCATTTGCGGAATCAGGTCACCAGAATTCAAACGTGTGATTAGAATGAAGCCTACTGTCTACGAATCAAAGACGGAGAAAAAGGTTTTGTTTGAAATAAAAGCTATGTTTAGCTAAGTTACAAAAGTAAACGTATTCAGAAAAAAAAGGTTAAAATCTCAGCTAAAGAACGAATTCAAATATTACACAGTTACGTAATTTTCCGCTTCACGGAGCATCACAAGGATCTTTTATTATCCTCACGCGCCCTCTTCACTTCGCCTCCGTTCTTTTGGCGCCATAAATTATTATATATTATTTTAAAAACCCGCGAACAAACGAGCCTATTCATTTGCGATTCCGCGATTTTTATTATATTTCATAATACCTTTGTCAGTATCGTACCCTACGCCTGCTGCGGACGGATATCATTAAAACGTCATAGTAAGCATTTTGAAACATGCCATAGTATCTAACAATGGTGTCGGGTGACAACCCTAGGCATTTTAATTGTTACTGTAACGCCATTGGCGGAAGTTCGTTACCAAGCGCCAATGAGTGCGCGTTATTTGAATTGCGAACGACGCGAAGTAATAGGGTTGGCGCCTGAGGGCGTGTTATAACGATCTTTATTGTCTGCGAATTTAGCGTTTACAATAATGGCGGCGGCGAAGAGGCCGCGCCGACAAGTTCTCCAATTAACTTAGTGTTGAGTGCGGCGAGACGCTGTTGTGTACTAGTTGTGTGAGCGTTACATATTACAACAGCAACTGTTGTTGTAGACCATTTGTTCATGAACAGCCGAGAGAAACAATTGCCGACAGAATTGGGAAGGTCGCCGTCTCCGGGCGGCCGTTTAACTGAACATTAAGATTTGGAACGGAACGGTTACGTTTACGAGCAGTACATGCGGCTCTGTAGCGGCTCCAGCCAAACTTTGACATCTTTAACTAAAGTACTTGCGTTGTATGCGCAAAGTTCAAGTTCAATCAAAGTTACGTAACGTGTATTTATAACTTTATACGATTTCATGCGCCCACATTATTATTTATTTGGTTTCAGAATAGTAAAATCGTTAGAAGATGAAAATGTTAAAGACCAAAACAATCACCAACAATTCAGGTTTGCCAACGTGCAATGGAGTGCAGTACACAAGGTGTTGAACCAACGGATCGCGTTCGAAACATTGTTTTGCGCGGTTTAGAAGGTTGCCCAGTTTAGTGGGACTGGGCTGGATATATCTGCCACATGCGGATCAAGCGGTGCACCCGTAAAACACAAAATTTATGTTCTGAAATCGCGAAAGTGGTGGCATATCACGAAAGAGATGTTGGGACAAATTAGATGTTTTTCTTAGCAATATGCAAGATGTGACTCAGAGCCGGGAACTATGGAAGGAATGGAGGGCAGCATCTGTCCAGCAGTAAGACAAGATAGGATAGACAAAGTTAATAATAATAATAATGTAAGTGCAAAACAATTAACTCCTGTCTGTCTCTATTTTAGCAAAGCATGTTTCGCGAAGTATAAAACAAACTGAAATAATTAAAACATGGGATAATAGTGATAACAGAATCGTACCGTGAAATTATTTGTCAAGTGGAGACAGTTTAGTGTTTCAACTTTATTAATATCAGTTTGAGAGCGAACAATGAACATTAGCGGTGGAGCATCATTGTCACGCGACGTTGGAGATACTTTTCGTTTAGAGGAAACTTTTCCAATAACACTCACTGTTACTAGTGACAGGTTTTATGTGTTTTTGACACTATTAACACAAATATTTTAAAGGCGAAAGTTTTTGAGTGAATGTGTGTGTGTTTGTTTGTTAGGTACTTCTTTACGCTAGAACAGCTAAACGGATTTAGATAATAATTCAATACCATCATGTATACATATGGATTGCAATAAAGTATTGAGTAAAATTTGGCACAAGGGTAGACCATGTCCTGGAATTGCATATGAAATATATTCCATCATGGGAGTAGTCTCTTGGGATAATTTTCTAATTTCAAGCGGGCGAAACCGCTGGCAGAAGTAATACCTAATTGTTATGCCCCGTTTACATGTGGGCCCAGCCTCGGCAAGCGTGTCCAAAAACCGACACTAGCCCGGATCTGCGCCAGCCTACGCTAATTATGAATCATACCATGTCATGACCAAGACCCCGTTTACACGTTGGCTAGAGATGGCGGTTGGCCAAGGCTGGGTCCACATGTAAACGCACCAATAGATAGGAATCACAAAAACTCGTAGGTATCTCAGTATAAAAGTAGAACTACACTGCGCACACGTGTGCCACACACGCCGATCTGGGCGCGTCGGTCTCCATACATTTTATATGGAAACTAGACTTGTAGAGCTACACTTGATCCACGCCACGCGGTGCCACGCCATGCGACGCTACAGTACGCGACGCCGACCTAGCGGTCCCAGGCATTTAGCGGAAAGTGGTGGGGGCAATCCACGTGTCTCATAGCGTGTGCGGAGTGGAGTTCTACGTCTCAGACCTCTGTCGCGTCATTCCGCGAGCGACGACGGCCCGAGTAACATCTGTGGTTAAATTAGGTTGAACTTCTAAATGAACCCAGTATTTTCTTTTCCTTTTTTTCTTGCTGTTCTGAAGCCATAAAAATAAAATATTTTCAAATTCGCTGTCTGTTCCGCATATTTCTAACTAACTACGCAGACGACATCCACCGTTGAAATTAAAGCACGCCTCAGGCGTGGCCCACGTGTGCGACGGTCTAATGTGGTTCCCGCTTGACACGCATCTTTACACACACGTGGCACATGTACAGATTGTACAGTTAGTAGTATGCAGCAGCTGGATCGTTCGCCTGAACTTATTGTTCGGCAATTGGTTATTTTTTGAGTCCAGGTTGTTGATCAAATAATAGTGTTTTGTTTTACTTGAACCCGGCAATAGAATTTCTTCTGATAACACAAATAAAATAGGCGAAAGATAAACTTCGTCGGTTGGCGCAGTGGTTGAAAGATTGGCTGCTGCGTTGCGTGACGCGGGGTCGATACCTGCACGGTAAAAAAATTGTATGGCTTACAGGTAGATAGTTCGGATCTGGCTATCCTTTGTATGAGAGTTTCCATGTTTGTGAACGTACCCACCATACAGGAATCAGCCATTTAGTGGGGCAATGTAGAGAAAGAAAACATCAGGCGAGACCAAATAAGTAATCGAAGGACCTTCATTAAAAAAAAACTATTCCGGAGTACCGTATATTGGCAAAAAGACAACAAGTCTTCAGATGTCTCCGTCCAAAGTAAACCCCAATTACCTTATAATATATGAAGTGATCCTAATTCAACACGTCTTTGTTTATGTTGATAGCCTCCATTAATTCGCGTCAGTTTCTCCGTCTCGCTCACAGATGGTGCTGCGCCGATAATTTCAATAAATTTCAATAGAGCGATGCAGAATCTTTTCGAACTGGATTTTGCGTTAAATATAAATTGGAAATAGGAATGTATTTGAATCACGTTTTCGTTTAGTTTGTTGGCGGCCAGACAGGCCGACTGAATACTAATCGAGTCTGTATTATCGTTTTTGGATTTCGGCGACGCGACGTGGACCGGAGACTTCGGTACAAAACAATACAGGTACGATACAGCTGCGCAGGCTGACAAAGCAAATTTTTTTTTTGAATGAATACTTTTTTCTTTTTGTGTTTGAGAAAACATCTAAGAGTAATAAATATATGTGTTGGTGAACTTCAGGCGTAATTGATGATGACATATTTCAGTGTAGGCCTGAGGCATTGTAATCTGGAGCCGTGGCAAAGAAAGAAAGGCGTGTGATAAATTATTTCCCTGCGGACTGACATGACAAACGCTGTCTGTCGTCACTTACAAATTGTCAGACAAGATAAGAAGTTGTAAATCCGCAATGTTCTTTTATTTGTGAATCAGAGTTAATTTTTTGAGGCTCTCGTCATCACTCATAGAAAATGGATTCACGAGGGATGATTTATAAAGTCTAGAGCTACTCTTTGGTTATAAAACAGAGCAAATACTTAAAGAAAAAAAAAACTATTCAATACCTTTGTTTTCAAATGCCAAAACACGTACAAGTAACAAAAAAAAGTACGAAAAATACCCCAATTTTAAACTCTCGTCCAATAATAGAAACAGAACGCCGAGCAGATTTAGTTACACAACAGTTAACTTCAAACACAAACAGTTCTATTCTGCAAGAGAATCGTTTACGTGGCACTGCCCACCATTGAGTGCAGTGCGCCGCCGCTATCCAGAGGAGGCCACCAATCAGAGAGCACAAATAAAAACATTTGAATGGATTAATGGAGCGCACTGACTGCCGGAGACGATTGGATGAACCGCTGTCGACTGCGGCCGCTAGGAACATACTAACCTATAGGTTTATCTTGTTAAACTGTTTGTATTGACGACTACCTACTCGTATGGACATGTTACCGAGATATTTGTAATACATAACATGATTGAAAAGAGTGTCCATGTAGTTTCTTGCACATTCTCCATAGAGATCTACGCTTCGGAGTGTGCAATTAGCATCATTTTTTCTGACTGACTTCTTGACATTTCAAAAGTGCCTGTATATGGTTTATTTGTAATAAAATGTTTTGAATCTTTGAATCTTATGCACCTTTTTTGAGATGGGAAATCATCTAATGACTTCTCCCGCTCTAGGGTGCAAGAGGGCGGGTCAGACTTTTACTGACTAAAAGTACACCTGTGTCTTTCAATTGCCCTTTTGCGTTCTAGGACCACCAGGATTCCTTTTTAATAATTCCCCGTGGCTACCCGTGCCTATAATACAGTTTGAAGCGGTTTTTTTTAAACGGCGGAGGCTATGAGCATTCCTCTTAATATGTTAGTTTCTAACATTTTGGCAAAATTGTCGCGTTGGAGGAGGTATAGTATTAGGTACCTAATGTTAAAATACAAACCTATCATGCAAATAACATGCGCAAAATATCACCATCATGATCGCTAACCAAGTTGCCAGTCACAAAAATGTAGAAAAAGCATTCAAAATCAAATTGGGCACAAAATACAAGTATATTTTGTACAACAACGTTTGCGAAAACAACATTTCTGTACATATTGAGCTCATACATTGTGGACCTCGTTTGGCTGGGACGATTATTACTCTCCCTGCCCCCCGCCCGGCGACATGGCGTGATCAGGACAGATATTAAAATGCTCCTAATATCGAGCAGTGAGACTCTAGTTCACTGAAACTAATAATAATATAATATAATAATATATTTCACAGCTATCACACAGCTATATGGCGCTGTGTGTGTCCCAAACTGAGCAAATCTTGTCATATGAGTACTAAACAACTGATAAATATACTAATATATTTCTAAATACATACATATTATAGATAAATTACACCCAGACATAGAATAAATGATCGTGCTCATCACACAAACATTTATCCTGGGCGGGAATCGAACCTACGACATCCGGTATAGCAGTCAGGGCCACTGACTAGACCAACAGGCCAGTATAACTATTAAATAGTGAAACTGGTGGATTCAGATAGTCGCAGATAGGTGTGACGTTTTTATCTTTTATTACAGAAGACGTAGCATTGGAAAACCTTGTGAGGGACAAGGTGGACCGACGTCCTGGTGAGGGTTGCGGGAATCCGATGGATGCGAGACGCGCCAGACCGGCCGTTCACAATGACCGGTCTGGCGACACTTGGAGGAGGCCTATGTTCAGCAGTGAATAAGTTGGCTGAAACGATGATGATGAACAGTTCAATTATACTAAAAAGATGGCTTTGTTCCTCTTAAGGGCTAAATGAGCCGACTTAAACAAAACTTGGTTTTATCTTGGATCTCTGACGCGGCCAATTCGTGTTACCTTCGAGTTCATTTGGCCAAGACTGACCCCCATTGATGTCCGGACAAATGTAGAGGAAGAGGACAAACGGCTGCCCGGATGAGGGTCACTGTTATCTTATTAGTGGAGGGAAGGGACGTGCCTAATTAACTAATTAAATTACACATGTCTGTATCTTAGCGGCGCGTCGATCCCCGGGAACGCGATTACACGGGAGGAACAACCGCACACAAATGTTTGCTCTGTATGAACAGGCAAATTATACAAGGCGACGCTGACATGCTCGATGGTGATATTTTAAGCCAGGAGACTAAAATAACATTTACGTTTAATCTTAGAGTGTTTTGGCAGCAGATTAATGATTATATAAAATACTAGCTTTTGCCCGCGGCTTCGTCCACGTACAAAAAAATAAAACCTACGTCACTCAAGAATAAAGCAGCTTTCTATCGGTGAAAAAATTTTAGCAATCGGACCAGTACTTCCAGAGATTACATCCTACAAACAAAAAAACAAACTTTACCTCTTTATAATATTAATAATAAGTAGATAAAGACTGATTTTATCATGATTACAGTTCGACGACATTTAATGAGTGTAACTGAACTGTCCCTGCAAATGTTCTTCTGCGATATAAAATATTATCAAAGAAAAAAAATGCTGATAAAAATAGGCTACGACCTATTTTTATCAGCTAAGTACCAAAAAATCATAAAAATCGGCCAGGCTGTTTCAGAGGAGTTCTATAACAAACACTGTGACACGAGATTTTTATATATTATGAAAAAAACCGTCAAGATGACATATCAAAATTTTCCGTATTATTCAATTTAAATCAATTTTCTTTGTAAAAACATCATCAAAAGAGCTTTGAGATTTTAAAATGTGTTCGATATGAGATGATGCATGTGGAATCCTGGAGGAGCGATGGCCTGATACTGCATAAGCGAGCAACGTTCCTTTGATGACTACCATTCCACTACGCACACGATGTTGGAAAGTAGCAGATTCTGGACTAATTGTGCTCCATTGGTGTAATTGCTGCTAGGCGTTCCGATGTGAGGATAAAAATAAATAAATAAATTAGATAAATATTACAAACGCAAAGGTTTGCGTGTAAGTTTGTTACTTCATCACGCTCGAACGGCTGCACGCAATTGAATGAAATTTCGTAGTCCGTGTCCTGGAATAGTACTGATACTTTTTATTCAGAGAGTTTGTTCCCTTGGAACCATTTTCTATTTTAACGCGGGCGGAGCTTCTGGCAGCAGCTAGTTTATTAATAAATCACTGCAACGTTGACAACCGCTAGTGAAAAACTATATATTTAACGAACCACAATGACATACGTGTATTTATAATGCATGGTTATTATTAATTCCGTGTCACTCTCGTCGGTGTTTGATGACAGACCCGATGTCAGAATGATTCATTAAACATTCTCATATTTAAATAAATTGCTTTTACAAAACATCAGTTATTTAAAACCTTTAAAGGTTAAATGGAAAAGGATCAATGTTTTAATAGATTATTTTTTACATTAAATATTCTTGGAAGCTTAATTTATAGTATTTAATACTATATTCGTAGTATTACTGAACAACCATTCAGTATTTTCATGGTAGGTATACATAATATGTACGTAATATCAAATAACTATTAGCAAAACTCCACACGAGCAAGCGTCAATTAAACTTAGTTTTGAATAAACTGTGAAGTGAAATAATTAACAAAATATTACCACCGCCCCCAACAGAGCGCAGGTACGCCGAATTAAACAAAAGTTGAACAAAGCTCAACTTGGCTCGTGTCGCTGACAGTTTTGTAATGCCCGCAGTCGCCACGCTCCCGTCACGGTCCCACTCCGCATGCGCCACGCACTCGCCCCGCACCCGCCACGCACCCGCCACGCCTCACAAAAGACTCATACACAACATTTTCCCTTTTGACGAAAGTTTAATCAAGGAATAAAATTGGAAAATATTAATTATGTTCAACGCCAGCAAGTTATGATTGTCCGCCGACGAGTTTATAGAAAGGTTCTGTAAATTAATAACATGTTATATTTAATAAAATGGGGGATTAATTATGAATTTTATTTACACGATGCTGGAACAATTTTCTTTGAACTTATTACAACCGTTCCACTATTATCTAAGCCAAGTAACGTAATCTTTCTGCAATTGAAATCGATGTTTATACTAAGACTAGTTAATTCTCAAAGTGTTTGAAACTAGTCCAAGATTCCAATAGTGAGCTGATAGCGCCAACACTGTCGTTGGTATATTGTGTTGGTTCATTGAAATACATTTACACTAGGGTGTTTTAATGGCAGGAAGGTACACGCCGTAAAAGCTAGTAATATAGTCTGATCATCAGCATGGGATCCTATGTTTTAGCAAGAGTAGCAGCAGAGAGCAAAATAACCATTGAACTGTAGATAAAATTAACTGCCCCCCCCCCCCCCCCCCGAGACAGACGACTCGATTAGCCTCGTCACACACAGCTGTAAAGTGCAGTTATGAGGATGTCCCCGTCCCCGTCCAGTGTCCAGATGTTTTACAAGAGTGCGACTCGCAGGACAACATGACTTGTAAAACGATAATTCTGATTCAAATATATGATAACGGCATAAGAACCACTGCATATTAATATAAATTTGAAACACAAAATCATTCTACAAATAGTTTCGTAGCATTCCTGCTACGCTTTGTAGCACATTGCTCCGTAGCTGTCTCGCGTAGCACTACGGCTACGTCAGGTGCTACGGGCGTAGCGCCGTAGTCTTGTAGCATGAGCTTTGTGTAGAGGGCTACGGTGCTTGCTACGAAATAGAAATAAACAAGAAACAGATGTGAAAATAGGAACTTTACGGTATTCTAATCTTAACATATAAGTTTTTTAAAACAGAATACAAATGTTTTACTAGTTTAATGTTCTCGATTCTGGTATAAATTGTTCAAAAAAAATCGTTTGAAAATTAATATTATTAACTATATGATTATGCTTTCTGTAATCGTTTTTATCCTGGCAATAGCGGTCAATGGCAAAGAAAAATTATTAGTTCAATAAAAATAATAATAAAGCTTTACCTATTGTTACTAATTAAAACAAAAATAGCATACCAGACACATTTATCTTGATATTTTACAAGTCCCGCCAGCTCGTGGTACATCCAGTCACCTAGTACCATCAGTCGAACACACGAACAACACGACGCTCTTCGTCACGCGTCACCTCCACGGCGACGGTTCAGTTTAGAAGATGTGTCATTTATGGCCGTAGTGTGGAAATTGTACATTGCAGGGGGGCTTATTTTACGTCACACTACGTCAGATTCCAATCACACTGCTGAAGCCGAGTTATCGACACTAGCTTAGCATTAAATACCATTAAAATCAGCATAGGTCCCTTAATAATAATGAAACACAAACAAACCTAGTCCCTAGTAACAAAGGTCCCACTATCGCATCAATCCTCAAATCGCACTGGACACGATCCCGAACATTCCAACTATTTGTTATCAGCCGGTGCAGGCTCCCCCCACGCCGGTCAACATCCACACTATGGCCCATCTAATTGGCCATCCTAGTCCGTTGGCTACGCTTTGGCAATAGAGGTCATACACTAAATGTTAAGTTTGAGTTATTTTATAGCGGGAATAATAATAAATAATGCGTTATTGGAATTATTTGGTTATTGTATGTGTACCGCGTACCAATGTTATGGTCACTTTATGTTCTATTTCGGGTTTTCATCGGACATAGTTATTTTTGGCATCCAACTCTGTGTTTATTGACTCTTTATCATTTATTACTTACTGGCAATGAACTGTCAAACGTTCAAAGGTTAAATAGTTGTAGTTGTCTGCAATTTTCTGTAAGTATCATTTTTCTTTCCGTAAGAACCCTCTCCTGACAATAACAAATACAACAAAAAAAAAAATGATTTGCGAATTTTGTCCAGCCGTTCACGCGTGACGATAATAGGTATATGGGAAATAGGGGTTCATTTTTATATTATATACTTTTTTTTTATTAAACTGCCCTACATTACGAATAACATCCTCCTGTATCTTAGGTGCGTACGTGTAAACTTTAATCTGTAGGCCATACAAATATTTGTCCTGTACGGGATTCAAACCCGTGACATGCAGCACAGCAGTCAATCGCCAACCGTGCCGTCATCTACATCTACACTCATTATTATTAATTTATTATAAAGAGGTAAAGTTTGTTTTTTGTTTGTAGGAGGTAATCTCTGAAAGTACTGGTCCGATTGCTCAAATTTTTCTACCGATAAAAAGCTGCTTTATCCCTGAGTGACATAGGTTATATTTTATGTGCGCGGGCGAAGCCGCGGGCAAAAGCTAGAATATAGATAAAGGAACATTGAGTTCTTATTTTGTTGATTTTGATAAAATAAATACAGTGCTATCAGTATTAAACGTTGTCATGACATTAGTTTTAGAACACAAGTCTTTACAATAGCTTGTATATTTCCAGTGACTTGGAAACCGACATATTGCTCGAGCTGCACACCAGCGAGTTGCACCGATGTCAAACATAAACAACAACAATCGAGCTGCCTCCTGTTTACCTGCCTATTACATAAACATGTGCAACGAACAGCCTCCCTGCTCCCGCCACTGGAGCGTGACTTGTTGCTAGTGCTCACAAATTGGCTGCGATGGTATGTCTGTATGTATATCACTGTTATTACAGTAAAGGTACACAGAGAGAGACTCTTTTGTGCCATGTATAACATTCACATGATTGTGCAACTTATCAGTAATTGGACATGTAGAAAGCGAATGACAGAAGTCGTTTAAGCGACAGAATGGTGTACCTCACCTGATGTTGTTTTAGTTAGAGCGAGCTGAAACTCGAAGCTTTTGAAACATTCTACGTGAATAACATATGTTTCATGTTGACATATATTTGTGTATATTGTTAATTTGTAAGTTAGTCCTAAGATTGCGCAATTTCCCGCAAGTAAAATGTTTTTCTTTTTTTCTTTCTATGTTAGGTTATTGAAATTTAGGTTTTTTTTAGTTATTTTATTTGATTTAGTGCTTATAAATAATTATAGTTAGTTGTGTTTTTTAAATATATGATAGCTGGAATTTTTTTCAGCTGGTATAAAAACCGTAAAAAAATAAAGTAATAATAGTCAAATTTTGCTTGAAGGAGTGTCTGGAGGAACTCTGTCTAATTTTAATAACCCCACCACTGCTTTAATCCCTCTTAAGCAGCAGCTTTTGACATTTCCTTTTGGTAAATGTTATTCACATCTGCCTCAAAAAGTCCCGCAGAATGTGTTGAAGCTAATCTCGACACTAACGTTCAAGTTTAGAGCGATAAACACGCCAGCGTTTCACGAAGTTTTTCAATCTCAATTTCAAGCGTAGAATCTTTGTTGGACTTCAACTTATTCGAAACCATAAATAGAAGTGTTTCTTTCCTGAGATTGTAGCGATAAACTAAATAGAAGTTGTAATGGTTATAATATGGATTCCTGACTAATAGTACTGGTTGGTGACAGAGATTGTTGACAAAGTGTGTTTACATTCAATACACATTATAAATAATTCAGTTCACACACAGTATTGGTCACATAACTACGTTACGTATTTACTGAGTGAGCCATCATTGAACGTTCAACAGGTTCAGAGCGAATGATTAGAAGCGCGCTTTATTGTTCGCCCTTCATTCAATTCGATTGCTGTAAATAGAAAATGTTCAATATATTTCTGTCCGACTCAATAGAACCGACCTGGATCGACTTACAATTGATTTTCAAATTAAATTAATTGGAAAGTGAACGTTTTGTGGGAACTTTCCATTATGGTGGGTAGGTTTTCCTTTATATTCGATTTTAAGTATAATTACGTAAAAAGATATTATTTATTGTTTATTTACATATTACTGCTTGTCCTTCGCGGTTTCACCCGCATCTTTGGTTACTGTTCTGCTTCAGTGGGTCGTAGCGTAATGTTACATAGCCTAATTATTCATCATTTTAAGGGTTCCGTATCTAAACTCTAAACCGTAAAGGAAAAAATTGAACTCATAGAGGATCACTTTGTTGTCCGTCTGTCTGTCAAGACCCTTTATCTCGGGAAAGCGTGGACGTATCAAGAAGAGTTAACGAAAAAAAAAGATACAGTCGTTTATGTCGCAAGAAACGTGCATTTCGACACTGTCAAGGAAATCAAAATTCATAGGGTACTTCCCGTTGACCTAGAATCCTAAAATTTGACATGGAGCAAGGTCTCATACAAGTATAGGATTTATTAAAATCTTTGTACGGAACCCTCAGTGCGCGAGTCCGACTCGCACTTACCCGGTTTTTTTCAATCAGACTACTAATCTACTACACAAACAAAAGTCTCTTCCGCTTTTGTTATATTTATTAGTGGAGTCTAAATGTAAGATAACACATATGTTATAAACAGAACATTATGTTTCCATAAAACAGTAAGAAAGGCATTATAATAACATTTTATAAACGCGATAGCTAGCAGAGTGTATGCCCACATATTACCATGTCAATCTCATGTTCCTACAATATTACCTAGCTACAGAGTGCTACAGAGAGGCACTCTGCGACACAGCCTTGTATATGCCGCTTTTGCTCAACGCATCGTGATCGCACCGCTCGGCTCGCTCGCTAACAGCCCATTTGAGCAATTTGAACGCTCGCAGTTAGCTGAGCGACTTCTCTGCCTTGTGGAGGACGGGATATTGCTGTCAAGTATTGAATACATTGTGCTGAATATAAACAGGATATTATGGAGTTTACAGGCTCTTCTTTATTTATTCTACAAAATATATATACGCATAATTTATTCAACACTAGCAACCCGTCCCAAATTCGCACTGGTGTTAAAATTTTTTGGAATTCTCTACTTGTCTTTACTGTGATTTTGACACCTAAACCATCTTAAGGCTAACTATTTTTGAGGCGAATAACAACTTATTAGGCGATTAACTACTTGGTTACTAAAAAAATAACTTGATAGCGATTAAATATATTTAGCACAATTATATTACATGAGCTACAAAAGGCAAGGATCTATAAAAACTAAATAATGGCTGCTACTATAAGATAGCAAATATATTAAACAGGGCCAATGAAATAAAAGGTGAGGTATTAAAAATAATGGCTCTGGGAGCTAAAGTTGTTTTCACCATCATTGTCTAATTATATTGTCGCAGGCAAATTCATCATTTTGAACTGGGTGAAACAGGTTAGATTATGTTAGAACTGTAACCAATCGCGACGTCCAAGTCGCTCGCAGAAACAAAGCTTACAACAACTCAAAATAAAGCTGCTACTTTATACTTAAAATGCTACTTCACTGTAGCTGCCAACCTATTATTTTTGCTACCTAATTTAATTATTTTTAAAACACTAAATCAGATTAGTTTGTCGCCGCGTTACATACATGCCCCTTCTTAAGAATCATTCTGTCTATTATTAGAGAAAACGGTAAGAAAATTCGGTCAGTATTTTTTGAGTTTATGGCGACAGACAGATTCGGTAGGGAACTTTGTTTTATAATAATGTAAAGATAACAGAAATATTTGGGAACTATCTTATTATTTTCGATCGAAGTGAGGAAGGAAATATTTCAAAATTTGAACGAATGAAGTATGAACGACTACTAATTCTACCTATCCGACTTGTATGAAGAGTTCCTGCAATTTCTCGAGAGAACTCTTTTTTATCGCTTCACGACGCTTTTTACACAAGTAGGTTCTAGGTATTGTTAAATATTCCCATGAACATTAAACACACGAAAAAGATTTAAGCTGCAATAAAGAAGTGTCGATAGTGACAAGTTGACGCTTACGACGTCGTAACACTTGGCGCCGCCTTTTACTGTCCAATGCCATGGCGTCTGGGGGGGGGGGGGGGGGGGAAGGGAGATAAAGAGATAAAAAAGGAATGTTTATGAGTAGTACTATTTATTACTATCAAAAGGTTTGCTAGGAGAAATTTAATGTTAAGTTAAGCTCGCCTTTGTACATGAATAGACAAACCACTGTGTACTATGTATGTTTCTGTTTAAAAAAAAATAATGAATAATAAAAATAAATAAAGTAATGTTAAGGGAAAAATCAACTTAACAAGAAAATACTACCAACTTCCAGAATAAACTAATCTTTACAAAATAACTTTATTTTTTGAAAAGAGAATCATCGAAATCAGTTAACTTTTGAAGAAGATGTCGCTGCACAAAACACAAAAACAGTTGAATTGAGAACCTTCTGTTTTTTTTTAAGTCGGTTAAAAAAACAGAAGTTTTTAATTAGTACGAATTACCTTTTTTATTTTTTATTTGAGCTGCGGAATAAAATCTACTTCTCTCGCTCTGAATGAAGTGAGAGAGAGTGTCAGACTCTTACTGATTAACACAGTCAGGTTGATTCTAAAGATCTCTAGTTAAACTATTCCGTTTGATACCGCAAAACCTATTCAACCAAGAATACGTTGCTCAAAGAACATTAGCGATGTAGGGCGACACGCAGCTTCAGCATAAGATTAGCATTATCGTTCATTCTAATATCCGAAGCTCTCCTCTAAACTGTGACTACTCGAGTTTTACTCAACACAGACACATCTCACTGTTAATGGTTATGCGCTCCGACATACACTTTGATATAACGGCACACAAAATGAAAATGACGAGGCAAAGGAAAAGAAAATTTAGGAAATAAAGAATACGTAATGGAAACATCTCTTTATATACAGTGATGTAAACACGAATGTCTTGTAGTAATATTTCCTTAATATTACAAACGGAGGAAAGTTTTACGAGAAATAATTTAAGAAAATCAAAGAGATTATATAGACGAGATGGATAATTCACTTTATGTGGAAAGTTGATGTTGTGACGTTCAGACGCGAGGTGAGAGAGGGAAGTTATTGTGAGGGGGAGAATTGTTTCAATGAATGCTGAAAGTTTCAATAACGGATTATTGGTTTAAGAAAATTCTATGCTATTTATTATTATTTTTTTAAAAGATTACAAAATTTATAAGCCCCACATTAGTAAGTACTCCTTTATCGTGGACATTATCCAATGACTTAACTAAATGGCGAAGCTGGGTGTGTCAGACTTTTACTGACTAAAATCACACCTATTTTCCTTCAGTTGCCTTTTGCGTTCTAGGGCCATGAGTATCCTTTTCAGAAGTCTTCCCATGGCCGTAGCAGGTATCGGCCCTGCTGGGCTCTTACGGTTTTGCGGATATCTCTTTGAGGCGCGCGTGAAACACTAGGCGCCGTCGACGACTCGTGCTCAGTCCTCATAGGACTAGCGGATGGCGAGCTACCCTTTGCTCGTCGTCCGCAAGTCCGCGCCTACGCATTGCAGAATGTCTAAAATCATGCTTATTTACCATGTTTTGCCATCGCCATTATTTTTAAGCATTCTTTACTTAATCTCATGAGAACATAAAGCAGATTTTAAAGCGATAGCACAGCGAGACGATGCCTCCTACGTAGATATGATATCGTGTGAGATCGTAAACCTGCATTGTGTCGCACATAACCGTAAAGGTCGCGCCGCAGAGGGGTAGGCAGACACGAAGTAACGAGTCGACGACGGACTGCTACATAAAATGTTCACGTGAAATTTTTACTATCCACGATATTTTCTACTAAAATTCTTATTTTATATTTCGGTGCTTAAAATAGAAGATGTTTTTACTGTCCTTGCTATATCCATATCTTACAAGGACAAAACATTAAATTGGTTACATATGTATTGAGTGTTCTCTCGAACAGAATAGTGACGAAAGATTTATAAATTGGTTATTCAATTTCATACTGATAAATTGTCGCGTGACCCAAGGGCTCGGTCAGAGATAAAGCATTGCCGGACAACGTGGCAATGCCGTCACTTTTTTAGGTAAATTTCCAGTCGACAGCAATGCGGATGAATTTTTTGGCGCCATATTTTAGCTAGGAGTCAGTTTCAATTAGTTAAAAGTGATTTTATTTTTCTTGTATTAGTATTAAATTAGTTACGGAATAAACCCTTTTTTAAAATTGACTTCTTACAGTAATATTCTCGGAGTCAGATGCTGAAAAGCTCGCACAAATTTTCACATTTAATCTATAAATAAGTACGTCAGCGCCACATCCTCGCTGAGCGTCTACGTTACAACAAAGTGTTCATCATCAGATTAGCATAGAAACGCCGACAGTTGTCTGTGTTGAGACAACGCGACAGTTTGCGGGGAAACTGTCATCATAACACTAAATAGCGTCACTTTAATGTGTGTGCAATATCCTTTAGAGAAGAGAATGACGCTAGAGTTTATTTATGTACGTATTGTAAATACTTACTAAGGAACTCTGCTTGTCTCAGTCGTGATGGGAAGCAAAACGAAACCCTCGAATCGTCGGGCGTTAACATTAATATAATCAAGCTATACCTGTAAACATTGGGGGCAAATAATATTTATTTTGCACATCGGTTTTTAAAAATACAATTGGACACGTCAATTTTGTCGTCAATTTAAACTATCCTCATCGGCTTGTGTGTCCTAGCTGACTACTCTGAGGAGAAACACCAAAAGCAACTTAGAGATCAAAGTCTAAAGAGAGGCTAGACCTCGGCATATAAGTAGATGTTAGTTCGGATATTACCATAGTGCGGGTAAGGGGTGACAGATATCCGAGGTATTAGCTTTTCCTTTTCACGTGGCTTCCTATAACTTCAACCTGCTTGATCTCGCAGCCTTACGAGCCTCTCGGGAAGTAATATTGTGAGATGATAAAGTATTCTTGTCTCCGCAACACTCCGTCACCGCATACGTATGAGCGTAAAATTATAATTCATAACGTATCCCGCCTCCTAGGTGAAGTTTACGATCGACCAGCCGAGTAAACCGTAAATATACCACTTTATATAAATACGGGTGAATATATCTAGTATCTATCTATGCATTGAAAGAATGGTCTAAGTCTCACGGCACCTTCCCATCAATGGGATTTTTTTGTGGTCATGGTAAATAAATTTATATGAGCTGAAGTGAGAAGATGCCGAAATGGAACTAAATCGAAAGAGTTCAGTCGATACTTCTCATAGACATAAAATCCATATAGTTATATCTATATGAAGATTCAATTGAATTCTTTCGCAATACCGTCACAAAATAGAGTGTTCTATAGAAAAGACATTGTGACTGTGCAGCCAATACCTAACTCTTCTTCGTAGTACATATAGTGACGAAGGTGAAACGACACTGTAAGTCTGTGTCTTGGTTCAATCAGAATTCTACAAAAAAGCGCACGCACGCTCGCTGTGTCTCTCTCACACTTTTCTGACCGTATTCACTTCACAACTAGATATGTTCGTAGTCAGTTCATTCTTCCATGTCTATGATTCTTCGTGAATGAAATTATAGGTTTACGATCAATGATGTCTGAATGGCATAAACTGAAGGGAAACAGTAAAGTTGATGTTATGTCACAGTGTTGGAATTTTATGAGGGGAAATTCTTCGGCAAGATGGCGACGAGGAAAGATTTTGTTGTTGACTGGTTGCATGTCAATCTGTGACGTGATTCGGGGTGACAAAGTTTACGGGTATCGAAGGGATTTTTTATATTGTCTGAAGTCATTGGATTAATAGAATAGAAAAAGTAACTATAAAACAGGGGAAAGTTGTAAATAAGGCACATTAGCTGTTACTCAACCATGGTTTTTATGTCAAATTTCAATTTCATTCAAATAATTTCATTCGTTGAGGTGTGACTGATTAATATAAAGACTTTCACGTTATAATTATTTAGTAGGATTGTGTCAATCATACCGTGATCTGCCTCAAACTGAATATTGTTGTGGTACCGAGCAATTACGAAACTACGGAGTCTGTGTTTCGTGATAGTTACAACTTAGGGGTCTTTACGTCAAGAGGTTACTTCTGGGCAAGCATGCTCCATTGCCAATTGCATATTCGCTTACCATCAGGAGAGGCAGTTGCAATGGTCAAGCGCGAGCCTGTCAATTATAATAAACCCGAAATACAGGTTGTATAAACCTAGCTTGGGCCAGCCGCCACTTATACATGATTCTAGGTTTAAAGTAAATTTTCCTTAAGTCCTTAAAAATTGATAGTTATACTCGTAGTTATTCGTTGGGAATTAGCATAATTATGTTTTGTTTAAGATTTCCTTGTGGCTATTACATGTAACAATATTGTATAAAAGATTAAATATAGAAAGATTATTGTAATACAAAAATACGAATAGAAACATTCACTAACTAACAAACTAATTAACAACGTACGACAACGTAACTTCAACGACTGATTTCTAAAGGTCAACGCTCTCAAGGGTTACTAATGTTCATTATTTGACGAAGGTCGACCAGTTCATAGTTACGTTAATTATATCGCGGCTGACGGTGTAGTACCTCTATTAATGTATAAATCATAGCCGTCACTGAGATAATCCTTCATCATCTGCGAGGGTTTAGTCAAAGAGCTGTTAAAGCTATTAAATCTCGTTAGTCAGTTGTAATCTTTAACAGAATGAGGACATACCTAAGCCTTTATTACTTGATGAATTAAATTATTCATTGGGCTTTCCCTTTGTGTTTAAGTTATTCAAATAACTCGTAAAATAGTTCGTCAAAGGAACCACGAACAGTGCAGGCTGTGCAAGTATTTCTGTAGATTAGCAATTGTATTTTTAGTAAACAAGCGCATTGACTCATCATTTTAGGTGTATGTGAGTTAAAAAGACTACAGTTAAATACAGCGGTGGGTAAAAAATATCATTTTAATTAAGAAGTTTTTGCGTCATTGGAAAACCCGGCCACCGTAAGCTCGGCTTTGCGGATAGCGAGCAATAGGTAGCTCGACGTCAGGCCGTCCGGTGAGGACCAGGCCCGTGTCAACGGGGCGCGTAGTGTTCCACGCGCGCCTCAAAGAGATACCAGTAAAACTGAAGGGGCCCAGTAGAGACGATGACTGCTGCGGGAACGTTTGAAAGAGTGACCATGGCCTAGAATGCTAAGGGCAACTGAATGACTCAGCTGGGTTTTTGTCAGTAAAAGTGTGACACACGCTCTCGTTCCATCCTAGAGCGGAACAAGTCATGTGGGATTCTATTACACCTCAAAAAAAAAACTCAATTGAAAATATATTTACAAACATAAACCAAAGTCGTGTTAGTTACACCATTTATAACTGAAGGACGACTGGACCGATTTTAACGATCTTTGGTATACTAAATTCGCCTAAGCCCCGAATCGCAGAATAACTTTTAAAATATCGAAAAAAAAAAATGTAACTTTTTTTAACAAAGTATGAAAATAATACATCGAAAAATTACAGCAACTGTCAAATACCTTGGTCTCAATCATTCAATCATTCGGTCAATAACTTTAGCTAAAGGGTAATCACTACATTCATTAACTGTTACGCGGAACGAAGTTCGCCGGGTCAGTTAGTACTAACACGATTATGTGATTGATCTACGACCGATTCAAAGCTCTTCAGCGCCTGTGATAACTATTGACTGGTAGAAAATTACTTAAACGACATAAATCCGCCTCTGTACTAATGTAAGTATAAAGTATTAAATAAATAAATAAGCAAGGTCCCAAAACTAAGAAGCCCTTTGCTTCACTGCGGACAAACTGACCCCAATTATTTAAGTGTATGCAATTAGTTCGAGCACGACTTGGCGCCGTGTAAGCCACCCATGATTTAGCGGCTTATCTGCTCCCTTCGATGTTCCGTTTAATGGTGTCCCGGATTACATGACGACATTTTGGAGCACACGGAGTTTTTAGAAGCTGACGGATGTTGTAGCCGAGGTTCCAGATTGTCTGGAGACTGAGATAAGGTCGAGATATTGTAAAAAATCTTTTCCGTGCAAGTTATGATTATTACGTCAACGTTAGTGTGACAATGTGATCGTCAATCTAAATATTAACACACTTAACCTGATGCACTAAAAGAGTTGTTTGATAAGGGGCTAATCGCGAGTTTTATTATGAGGCAACGTATATGATTAACTGAAGTAAACAGAATCAGAAAAAATACACGTTATTCTTAATGCTAGATAGATAGTATGTTCAATACATTATACGATGTGAAAAAATTAGTACGATGGAAAAAATCACGGAGATACCTCTAAAATTTACTTTTACCGATTATAAACTAGAGTTATATAAATGTGATTATTCTGTTTGTTTGTCAGATTATTCTACAAGCAATGTTTTACCGTTAAAGTGTTTTAATGTTATAATCAAATCTGTAGGTTTTTAATAAAATCGCAAGCGATGTGTTTTTGCGCATCAATTTTTTTGTACGAGTATGTATTCCGAGATTGACCGCGCTTTCGGTGCTAGAGTACTGCAGACGTAGGTACAAACGGCGCTCGAGGGGTTAAGTTGCACAAATAAAAGTTAATAAAAAAAAAAAATAAATAATACAACACAGTCCCTGTTCTAAAACGAAGTGCAATTAACACGTAATGATTTGCTAATTTGTTTCCAAGGACTATTTATATTCCTCGTGACCACCATCTCATAGAGTGGAAGGCTTTATTCCAGAATGGAACGAAACGTTACAGGATGACAACATACTCAAATTGATAACTATTCATTGACAACAAAAGCACCACATTGTTTTGATGCTTCTGTTAACATAAGGCCGAGAAGGCATTGTGGTATGCAGAGCAGAGAATAAAATTAGATACACATCCTCTATTGATGCGGGAAGGTCCTCCAAGCTGGTGTCTTGTCTGGTGGGCAACTACCGAGAAGGCTGTAGTGCTAGGCTGTATCAACAAGTCGCGCGGATAACTTGGCTCATTGTCGGATTTTTGTGATGTCAGGTCTATATTGTAGATTACGTGTAGCGGTATAGATGCTGCAACTAGAGCGTTGATCTTCGTCGCTATAAAAATGAATGGTACTCACACTTCGATGGCCTTGTTCCAGTTGATGATGTACCCGGAGAGCGCGAAGGTCTCGATGTTGACGACGTGCACGTTGCCGCGCTCCGTGCCCACGTGGATCCATTTGGACGCCAGCGGCAGGTGCAGGCACGTGATCCTGCGGGGGGACGTATGTTAGCTGGTATAGACACGTATGAAGGACATGGGATATGTGCCACGTACACATGGAGAGGGCTGTTGTACTTAAATGAATCATATGTTTCTCAGCCTTTAAAGAGGTGAAATTGTTGAATCATATCATTTCAATGTTGACTCGCTAAATTAATTGAAATAACTTTTTAAGGCGGTCTCTAAATTATATCCACATACATATATTTTAAAAACTTTTCTAAGTAATAAGAACCAATTATTCTCCAAAATGATTGGAATTGAATATATATGCTATAAGAGCATCGTCTCCTAGAGAAGTATTAGGCAACGTACTCGCAATAAAATAAAGTATCGAAATATTCTGCTAGAGTTCATTTCATCAGCAGTCATATATTCAGCACCATAACCGTTTGCATTTCACGTCCAATTAAAATAAACAAGCAAACATGTACTTCGAGTATACATAGCTCGTTTATACTTATCATCGTCATCTTGCTGCCCTTGTGCCGTGTTACTTGGGGTCGGCGCAACATGTTTTTTTCTTCCATTCTGCCCTGTCACTCGTCATGCTATCAGTAACTTCCTTTTCTTTCATATCACTCCTCACATAATCCATCCATCTTTTCTTTGGTCTCCCTCTCCCTCTCCATCCATCCACATATATACTTATGAATACTAATATGATGGCATCACGAGTGCAGCGCTGAATTATTCACACAACAATCTTTCTGTTCGAAACCTGCGTCGATATAATTTGAATTATCTTTCTGGTGTGTGCACAAAGGAGTTGCGCCACAATAGCCGAGCGCGGCACACGCGATGTACGGACTCCGTACAGGTGAAGAAGGTATCCTCTGCCGTCATATCTATTCATGAGCGAATACAATTTGAGTGTAGCTCTATTCAGGCCGTTATTTCGGCCTGTGTGACCGACACGGTCCATTGTAACCCGTCGTTTACAATGACTGGATGGACCTTTTCCACGATAAGCTTATTAGTTTCGTACAGGTCCACTACGTGTATTATGTTTTTATACACAAAGGCCAAAGGTGAGTATTTATTATTATTTCTTAGCTTATTGTAGGTCTACAATAGAATCACAAGCTTTGTATAGGTCCAAAATCGTAGCTAGGGTCTGCCATAAATTTTCGATCATTTTCGTACGTTGAAGCTAAAAGCAAAGGTATGTTAAATTTAATGTTAGCTCAAACAATATTGCGCCGACTACGTATTATAAGGCCGCTTTCAAAAAGGTTTAACCTCTACTATAATTACGGATAAAATTTCCGCCCGTGCCTAAAATTTTATACGCATAAGCGAAAAGCTAACATAATTAACATCGATTGCTCCCTGAATCTAATTCTATACGCTTTACATATCGAATAAGAAATAATTAGCAAAACACGTTGAACGCAAACTGTTATCAAAAAGCGTCTGCGTATACAAAAGGTATTCATTTTTATGAAGAACAGTAAAAGTTTATCTAAAGTCTAAACGGTCAAAGCACACAGACGGAGGCACGAAATAACAACCGAAGGCCCACTTGACAAACGCCTCATAATGCGCCAACAACAAAAAAAGATAGAGCAAAATGCTGACTGCAGTGGCTTGAGTCGAGCTGAGGCATTTTTCCTAGACAGCGGCCACATTTTTGCCATTCGTTGGTCGCTAAGTGTTGATCTTCTGCACTTATTTTGTGTTGTACCGTGCCCTGCCTGTGTTGTAGTGGGCGGTGCTGATAAAGTTCCTCGCTGTACACTTTTTAATTAACTTTTTATGTGGCGATTACGCAGCGGTTACGCGGCGATCTCGGGTCGTTTGCCTGTTATGGCCTAACCTGGCATTTAGCCAACACGGCGATGATTGTTTTTTAATACCTTGTAAATGATTTTTTCAATAAAATGCTTCACATTACTAATATTACCGGGGAGAGGGTTCTTGCAAATACCAGACAGTACCTACACACTTACTTTTGCTAACTTTGCTTTATAATTGCTTATCTTAACAAACACTGAACAACATATTTAATGAAAGGTTTAAGTAACATATATCTACGGAACCTTATTTAAGGAAGAAAACAGTTTATAGAAATGGAATCTAATCTACGACAGCGAAAATATATCGTGTATTTCTTAGAAACATGCCCATCCAATATTCAAATGATTGACGAAACGTGCAACATCCTATATACGACGTTTGCGGTGTTCTGACTGACTACAGCATGCGCAGTGTGTCTGTTGACTGTCGTGTTGGTGGTGTTTGTGTGAACGATCGCATTACTGTATAATACGAACAGTGTTATGCTTAAACTTAGGACATGAATGACTAAGTTTCCATGGCTAAGGTATAAAAAGGCACTGATATTTTTCTTTAGAGAGTATCTTCATTTACTCGGTGTTTTTACATTACACGCAATTTTAACGCTTAATTATAATTGAACAAAATTATAATTAAGCTTATTCAATTTAACATAAATTATTTGTCGTGGGTAGGGCGACAAAACTGATATGCATGTATGTTATATCGGTTGTGTGAGGAAATAAATATTAGTGTTTGGGCCGGTCTTCGAATTTCGAATTTGATGTCAAGAACATGTCAAACGCTTGGTAGGTTTGACAAATACTTAACTTTAAATTCTTAATTCAGAAAAGCGTGTGCGTGCAAGAGCATGCGGGTGCGAGCGCGAGTGCGTGCGACCTCAAACTAACACACACTCACCCCTTGATTTCGTTAGTCGATAGTGAGAGTTTGATGCGTGATCTGTAACAGCGCAAAACGTACGCTCAACGAAGTGCACATGTTACAAAATGCCTATATGCTCAATATGGTCATGTATGCATGTCAGTCCATATGTTAGAATTAGAATAAGTGGCGAGTGCAACAATATTATAAAAGATTTTTTTGAAGAGGTTGTGATGGTGGTATTCATTATCATAACGTTGAAGGACAACGTAGTATCGGCAAAGGCATCTACTGTAAATGACAGTTCTCAGAGCCGACTTTGCTGAGTAAAGATAGAGAATGTTTACTTGATATTGCAAACCAGCATTCAACTTTCTTTAAGTGGTTGAAAACAAAAAGTGGCAACAATTTAAATAAATTTAAAGAATACTTATTTGTTGCACCCCAAAATGTGACAGGTCACAGGTATCTATGTACCAGGCGATCATAAAATGTCAGATTGTCTTAGTTAGCCACAAGACGAGTGCTAGTCTATAAATAGTGCTCAATATGCTGTTACGAGTGCAACGCACCTACCAGAATATCGTCTGGGATCTTGAGACAAGTAATTAATATGCTAAGGTGTTGCTTATTAGGTGCAATGTCATTTGAATATAAATTGCATCGTCAAAGTTGACGGCTGAGGATAAATTAGAAGGTGCATGGCGGCCATTACAGCTACGTTATTATTAATAAGTTAGTTGTTAGTTCATTGTCAGTTTTGGTGCGGTAAAGTTAGATTTGGTGTAGTATGTAGTAGTGATGCTCATATCATTAGTTACTTCATCTATTCTCACACCATCAACCTATAAGTCTAAAGATATAAAACATATACAGTTCCCCTGAATGCTGCATTTCTCGATTACTCTAAAGCCTTTGACAGCATCACCAATTCTGCAATATCTATTATATTCCCTTACGACACTACAAATAGGATCGACTCATATATAACTACTGCGAAATATATACACCTAAAGCACAGCTACCGTCAAATTAGAGAGAATAGGTCCTAAGTCTGAAACTGCTAAAGGAGTCAAACAGGGCAATCCATTGTGCCCGTAATTGTTCACCAGTACCATGGAAGAAGTTTTCCAGACATTGGTACGCAATTGGGAAAAGAAACATATTTTGGAAGCGAGGTCACTAAAGCGATGCAAACCCTACCATTTTTAAAATACCTTTACTAAGACTTGGGTTACAATGACAAAAGAATGACAAGGTTACTTGGGTCTCAATGTTGGGGAAAACCAAAATGTAATGAATACGCTGAAAACACGTTAATTGTTTCCGTGTGCTTAAGTTATTTTCTACGAAACCGAGCGCTCCTAGTAGTAAAAAAAAGTCAACCTTAAAACACATTCAAGACCTGCCCGCCTTGCACAGTAAGAATAAATAAATTTTTAACCAGTACGTAGGTCAAGGGCGGATCGACTAGCCTTGAACATTAATTGACAGATTAAAGCGCTGATTGCGTGAGTGATGTCATAATGTGTGATTGAAGCATCACATTGTCCGATAGACGTGTAACACAATGGTCGATCGGTCTGTGTCATACAGATCATTTATATTAATATCTAACTGTCATGGAAATGGGACGAGCAGGCAAAGACCGAGCTAGAGGATGTTGTTGGCCCAATTAATTTTATAAAATATAATCAGTGATTCTAATCCGTTTTTTTTTCTTAAAACGAAAAACAAGAAAAAGAACTATTAACTTTCAGTTTATCGGCTTTCAAAAGTCCAGTAAATACTATCGCAGTAAGCTCCTAACTTACAATGTTTTAAGTAAAGCAGTTCAGAGCTTTTGTTTTATTTAACTTTTCCACAAGTTTTTTGCTTAACGTTCTTAAGTTTTTTGCGTTTGTCTAACAAAAAACATCTTAAGAATACCTACCGACTGCTGTAAAACTAACGTCAACAATATTTATGCTTAGGAAAGAACATTTTAATAGTTTATAGACGATCTAATAATCAAAGTTTATCTATCGCCAATGAGATTATTGGCAAATAAACGATCGAGATTTTTTGTAAAGGAGGCCAGTAGAAACCGTTCATTATTTAGTCAGCTCTCATCATTTAATTAATTTATAACGAGCACCTCTAAGCCAGTGATATGCTCATTATAATTAAATGACGCAGAAGGCAAAATAACAAGCTCTCGATCTACAGTTAGTTTGTGTTGTTCAAGCCTTTGTGTAACAATAGAACATGAAACAAACGCAGACGGAAGAAGACCCTAGACTGCTTTTTGTCATCCGACCACTGGGTATAGACCGACTCTTACAGTAGCAACTAGTCTATCATGTAACACATAAACACCCAATGTAACAATATCCCAAAGGGAACCAACAGGATCTCATTTCCAAAGACAGCCTTACCAAACGCATTACGTTCCCTGTAGTCTGTCTTAACACGCCACACAATGCAGGCACAGTGTCGCCACTGAGACAATTAATTGGAATTTGTTGGACACAGCCCGAGGCCGCGCTTTGTCGTGCAGCCGAGTGTGAACGTGTGGCGTAGTTGGAACACGCTGTGTACTTACATAAATGTACGGTCTGCAAGTAAGACGATTACTATAATTAATTTAGCATTTAATTTAGTTACCGAGTGTGAAGCTGGGAGAGAAGGTATTCAACCTTCCTTCCAAGACTTACAAGTAGGTATTCTTGACAACTTCGAACAACAAAGCATATGAATAACTTGCGAGAGCATTTATCTACAATACTAAGTAGGTACAACGGGTACACGGGTAGTGTGAAAGTGAAACCCGGGGCCCTGGAAGGAAGGCTAAGAAGGAACAGGAGTGGCTTTTTAGTCAGTAAAAGTCTGACACATTCTCTCACTCCGCCCAAGAGCGCGAGATGTCATTGGATGATTTTCCCACCTAAAAACGTACAACGAGTGATTTTATAACGTAAGGACATTATGATTCAACCATGATGATGCCCATTCGATTGTCTTTTGAGTTAAGTCAACTTTAATATTTTCAACTACTAAAATTTCTGAGCGTCAGAATCAACAGTTGCCAACAGTAGAAAAGCGCTGACGTAATGACGTTCGACGTGCTTCAGAGAAGTAAGAAAAACCTAACTCTTCCGTTTATACCCATCAGTCTATCACAGCTAACGTTTATTCAATGAGTAGAGCGACTGTCGGCGCTGACCGTATTGAGTAAGACAAGCTAGCCCTACGCAGCTGTGTGAGTGTGAGGCCCAGCGTGTGGGACTAGATTGTCTTCCCTTATGAAAGGATGCCGAAAGGGAGAGGGCTTTGTGAGGAAGCTTTGTGACGAGGTGTGGAGTTTATCAATATGTGAGAATACCTAATAGTCACGGGAAAAGAGAGTGTGTTGACGACAGGGTGTCCAGATCTTAGAATTGACCACTTCATGATATAGCCAACTAAACTAACATTTAATGATATGTCATTCCTCGTTCGGCCATATCATTGATGTAGGATTTCAATAATAATAAAAAGTCTAAAGAAAGTAAGCCAAACGAAGATTGAAATATCATCAAACTTTAACGTTTAAAACGATCTGGCCAGTTTTGCTTGGCCATTTCATGAAGTAATCAATTTCTAAGATCTCGCCACGACATCTATACTGTATCAACACGTTGTTATCAAGTGTTATTCAGAAAAGTTTCTGTGTATCTATTACGTAATCAGATGTAGAATGAATTTCCTGAGCTTTTTCCGGGAAATAAAGTAGGGGATACGGAATAAGTTTAGTTAGAAGAGACGCGAGAGCAATGTAATAACATCTTACTAAATATTGTCATTACAATTATTTTCGAAACTTTCTATATTAATCTAATAGTGGTGGGTGGAATGCTGGATCGCGTGGGATGGTGTTTATTATAACAAACAGTCGTAAAATATTTAGCTTTAATCTATACTAATATTATAAAGGGATATAGTTTGTTTTTTTGTTTTTAGGCTAGACATAGGCTATATTTTATGTATATGGGCGAAGCCACAGGTAAAAGGTAGTATTTAATAGGAGTAAAACATAATTGAAATCAAGATCCAGAGAGGTTGCCCCTATTAATTGAAACTATTGAAAGATAACCCTTTAAAGACAAAGGCTTCGCGCGGGCAGAACATGAAACGAACCCAATTATACCCAAGAAATATCCATTTAATTTTGTTGCCTCACATGGAATGTAAAGACAAGAGGCTCGACTAGACAAAGTGTAATCCTTGATTGATCATTAGACGAGACGCTTGATAATGACGTACATTTTTGACTTTCTGATAATCACTATAACCACGTTTTCGGTAATAGTACATCACTAGGCTAGAGGTCTCAAGTTTCTAACAACTGTACTGATTTCAAAGCGACAAAACATACCCGTTGTCATGACGACGCCGGAATTATCCCACCCCACCGGCGTCCTCTAGTGATGAATTAAACAAAGCAATAATAACGAGCTACAGACAATACCACTCTGATTTTTGGCGAATAAAGTTTGTTGTAGACCGTCCACCAACGAACATAAATTGCGATTCAAATGTAAACGAGCGGTTTTAATGATCGCCTTATTCTGTGACCTTTTGAGCAATTTCTTCTCTATTGTCAAATAATGTTGGACGTTTATGTGAACAAATAGAGACAAAAGTAAAGAGCGATCAGCGCCGGAAACTGTCCCCAAACGACGGAAATGACGAGCGCCCTCTAACGAAAAAAGTCCCCCATATACATAACTATGAAGTAAAAATTCTCGTCACGATTGACCCCCAATCATTGGGGTACAAGCGTCCCGGTCGCGACGGTTTGGCGTTAATTCGCGTAATTAGTGCTCTGTATGCAAACAGCTGGGGACGTCCACATTTTGTTTTTAAACGAAGTTTTTATTTGATGCTAACGGCCAAGTGGACCGACAGGGACGTTTGGGGTTCAGAGGATACATTGACTTTTTGTGAATTTTATTGGGATGTCAGAGCCAAAGGATTGAAAACTCTTTTTTGCTTGGAAATGTTCCACCGCAGCACTGGAAAATATTATTAACAGACCTACCAGCCAGATCTGTTAATAGGTCTGCTGAGTAATAGTGGAAAATACGTTTGTTGTCATAGCCAGTTTATACAGTGCATGCAGTTAATAGTTGCTCAGCCAAGACGCTGCTTTTATTGCTAGTAGAACTCACGCTTAGCTAGCTTAGTAATTACAAAAACTTCCATTATTCGAAATTGAAGTACCTACCTACAGAGGACAATTCCAGAACAATTAATATCAATCGTGTGGAAACAAACAAAAAATCGGACCAACAACAAACAGATGGCCGGGCCCATAAAATTATCCAGAACTGAATAATGGGAATGAGCCTCCTCAAGCGGAATGAAATACGGCACGGCGCCAACGGTCCACAGGGCGGGGGGGAATGAGGAGCAGGAGCATAGAGGGGGGGGGGGGTAATAAAAGTTCATATAATTGTGTCAAACAGACTGGCTGGCCGAGCAACTAGCTTCCTTCAGGCCGTGAGACATAAAAGTGTCCAAGTTTGTAATTTGTAAATAAGTTGAGCATCTCAATGTGCGGTACTAAAGTGTATCTAGCTTAAAACGAGCGAGAAAAGCTTTTAGTGGTATGAAAATAAGTTTTGCGACAGTTCGAGTTACTCGTACTTTCGCCACATATGCTGTTGTTATTTTCAAGTGAAGTGGCATTCTTCCTCCTGCCCGTTTGAGTGCGTTGAAATAAGTGCTTTCTTTATGGTCAATATGTTAAATAAAGTTCATGAATATTAAATCCATTGCACGATGTCCAACAGCACGTTTATTGCACAAGTTGAATCTTGAATAGGCGAAACTTTTAGGGAGGCAAGTCGGCTGCTGGACATCGCGATCTATGCTAGTGCTCATAACTTATCATTGTAAGAGTGCAATAAAATTATATCTGTGCATTGCGGACTGCTATTTGGGCGTCGATCACTTGCTTCATCTCTTTCTGTTTGATATTCAACATCTTGAAGGAATTTTATAGTAAATATTAACAATAATTTTACGGTTTTGTCTATTCTGCCTACTCCAGACCTCTAGGTCCTAAGGCTACGCTAAGTTTCCTCCTTATATTTCTTAACATAATCTAGATATATGGAGTAGTCATGAAAGACAAGTCTAAACTTTTTAGCAAACAAGTCATCGTCACCCAAACAATCACAAGCAAAACCCAGCACACTGACTACCACACCCACCTTTCTCTCTGGAACTTGAGCGAGTGCAGCCGCTGCGGGGATTTCTGACGGAAAGTCCACAGGTGGAGCTGGTCGTCTGCGGTGGCTGTGACCAGCGCGCCCTCGTTGATCAGGAAGGCAGCGTGCAGCACCGCCTCGCCGCACTCGTGGCGCACGTGCGCGTCCACGCCTGGCCCGCCTAGACTGGGAGGGGTTCAGGAGACCATTGCTTAAGTGTTGGGAACATTTGATGTTATGATAGATATGGACGAATTTTCACGACGTATCAGAATGCTAAACTACTTATAACTATTACAAAAAAAAAAAAAAAAATTATTGTAATTATAAGGCAGTGCCTATAAAAAATAATACTTATGACCTGAGTTAACTGGGAGTTACATTATACTCGTATATTGTTTAATGACAGCATTCAGAGTAAGTATAACGCTAAGACTAATAATACAGCTAATACGATAACTTATTAAAAGTATTTTAATAGTTGTTTTTTTTTTGCTTGACCACAGTCTCTGTATAATACAAATACAATAGATGTACAGTATTTCGTAAATACTTTCCTAAGACGATTAATCTAACGTAAATTCCGATCATTACCTAGTAGGTAACTAGGTACGCCGTGTACCAGATACATATCCCGTCCATAAATATCTCAACAAAACCATTCAGCAACATGCAGTCTAAAATCCGTTCACATTCGCGCACTATTTTAGCACGTCGTCCTCCAAACCGCTCGTTTTTAGGCGCGAGTGAATTATTGCAACAGCATTAGTGGCGCCTCACAACGTGGCCGCCATCACGATAATCGTTAATGCAGTCACACTATTCGTACATCGGGCCAGTGTGTACAATACGTACGTCACGTCGGCGTGCGTAGTGCAGGCGAATGTGTACATTACGTCTTGTCGACGTGCGTACTGTTTGGGCACTGTTTACGATAATGTCATTTTGACATGGTACGTAATGTGTCGTTCGACATGCTAGTGTATGTGACGGCCGGACCACGTAACGTGTTTTCCGACGAATGTTCCATCTGTCTATTATTGGTAATTGAAGGTTTCCAGTTTAGGTTTTGTTGGTTCGCTGCACTTCGTGATCATTTTGGTTTATAACTGTCATTATATACACATATAAACCAAATTCATCATCATCATCATCATCATCATCATTTCAGCCGAAAGACGTCCACTGTTGGACATAGGCCTCCCCCAAGAGTCGCCACAACGACCGATCCTGTGCTTCTCGCATCCACCGCACTCCCGCGACCCTCACCAGGTCGTCGGTCCACCTTGCGGGAGGCCTTCCAACGCTGCGTCTTCCGGTGCGCGGTCGCCACTCTAGAGCCTTTCGGCCCCATCAACCATCCGTTCTACGAGCAATGTGCCCTGCCCACTGCCACTTTAGTTTGGCGATTCTTTGGGCTATGTCGGCGACCTTGGTTCTCCTGCGGATATCTTCATTCTTTATGCGATCACGCAAGGAAACTCCGAGCATAGCCCTTTCCATTGCCCTTTGGGTGACTGTAAGCCTTCTGATGAGGCCCATTGTAAGCGACCATGTTTCAGAGCCATATGTCATCACTGGCAACACGCACTGGTCATAGACCAAATTAAAAAATTAAAACAAGCACTTATGTACTAACTCAAAGTAATCTAAAGTATAGCGTCAAAAAACTCCTCCGCATAGCTGTCAACTGGTAATGTAAAAAACAGACAAAACTGAAACTGGTATGTATGTGTTTGGTAAAGACTGGCGGCATTACCACGCTGCTATATGGCAATGCTTATCCTCTGCCCAAGGTAAAAGCCAGTCCTTGGGTCTCGCGAAAAAAATGTTGTTTAAACAATTTGTGAGCACTCGGACCTCACGATCCGAGACTTTTAACCACCAACGGCTCGCAAATATAATTACATAACTGCGTTTTGTTTTATTTGTAAGTGGAAATACTGAGTGTGAATCTGTGTGTGTGTGCTTACAAAAATACAATTTTCACAAATACACATTTTGTCAAAGGATTTTTTGTGTAAGTAATAGTTGTTCTGATGGCAAGGTAATTACTAGCTAGCGTCGGAAAACATTGCAACATCAAAGAGACACAAATAAGAAACCGGATTCAAGGAAAAACGTAAGCAACATGTAATTACTTATTTTCTTTAACTGTGTTACAGGCAGGCGCTGTGGTCCGACTAGCACTTTGATTACGAAGTCTGTGTGAGAGGAAATACGTTTGTTGTCGCTACGTACGTTTAATTAGGGGCCACCCGTACTGCTGACCGTAAGTTCAAGCAGTACGGGACGTAGGTACGATGGTTACAGGTTACTGTCAGATGCAGGTCCAAGTTAGTGTAAAAAGTTTTGTTACTTTTTTGGTGTACAATAAAGTTTTTTCTATTCTATGGTACTGTGACAACTAAGTAGGTCGCACTAATTATTAACTTGCTAACTGGCCTTTAAGGTTTAAGTCATAAAAAGTTTAGGATGATTTATGTCAATGGATAGAATAAGACACGTCACGAAATGTCGGAATAATTATATATAGAAAATAATACATATGAAAGTGCTTAAATACTAAATAATACTCTAAACGAATAAATAAGCCTTTCATTGCGCCCCCGTCATTACAGTACTTAAGTTCTACAGTCAGCATCCTTACATTGGACTTAGGCTTAGTCAGTAATTACTGCCAATCGGGTAAAAGTAGGTTTGTTGTATCGTCACGTACGCAAGTGCGTCAGTAGTAAGTTTGGCACCGAACTGTCGTAACATTTAACATTTTATTAGCATTTTATAGAACAGTTATTATATCATTCTTTTTAAGTAACATAATTATATTTAACATTTTTAAGTAACATTAAATTAGTGAAGTGTATTATTAAACACTAGCTTTTGCCAGCGGCTTCGCCCGCTTGGAAATAGTTTTCTCCATACATACTTTGGACCCCCGTTTCACCACCTCAGAGGGTGAATTTTGAATACAAATAAATACAAATACAAATACAAATATTTTATTCGTTAAACATAGGTGGGTTAGGTATAGATGTTCTAATTATTAAGGAACGCTATGTCTAGCCGTCAACGGCGTACAAATATAATATGCATGCATGCTAATTATAACAAAAAAACCTTGTTAACTCAATAAAATCAATATAAAAAATAATATTACATTTAAATTATTCAGAGTCAAAATGTCGATACACAAAACAAACACACAAGATCTCCAATAATAATAATTTAGGTGCCTTCAAGGCTAGAGTGAATAGGCTCTTAATAAACTAGTGCGCCTCACCATCAACGATTGCATCACTGCTTACCATCAGGTAGGATCGCAGTCAAGCACGGGTTTATACCGAATAAAAAATAAAAAAAAAATATAAAATTTATAAATTCTAATGACAATAGTTAACAAACATAAAAAAGTGGTAGTCAAAGTGGGTCAATTAAGTATTCGTTCAGCGTATAATATGCTTTGTCATGTAATAACTCCAGGAATGCCTTTTTAAAATCGTGTATATTAGTCATTTCTTTAATTTGTCTTGTTATCTTATTATAAATCCTAGGTGCCATTCCTAAAAAACTTTTTTTAAAAAGGGCCGTACTTTGTGGTTTTGCGCATATCTCTTTATTGTGTCGCGTAGATCTCAATGTTTCAAACAAATGTAAGTTAGATCTGACAAATACTGCTGTCTCAAAAATGTATATAGAAGGCAATGTTAAGAGTTTAAATTTTTTGAAATAGGGAACACAACTTTCGGTTGATTTAAGCTTAAACACAGCACGCAAACATCTTTTTTGGGCCTTAAACGCAATTTGAGAAATCCTCTCTTAGTGCTCGCCTGCGTCATAAAAGAAAGCTTCGTGCAAAATTTCACGCTCCTAGGCTCTGTAGTTTCGGTTGTGCTTTGATATGTCAGTCAGTCAGTTTCTCCTTTTATATGTATAGATTATTTATTGAACATTAATATCCTTTTATTTCATAACATTCAACATTATATGTAAAGGCTATTGTCCTAAATTGTTCTGCTAAATCCTGTCTGCTAAAAATGTCGGTCTTCCCGTCCGATTGTAATTTAGGTGTCTTCAAGGCTACAGTGAGTGCTTTATTATATGATTCCATCACTTTTTATTATCAGATGTGATCGTTTTCAAATTCCAGTTTATATCATTTATATAAACAATTAAAAAGAAATGGTACAGATTTACGTTTACTTATTATCATTAATACATTATGGAAGGATCAAAATAGGCGACGATTCCAGCAAGTTATTTATGCATAATTATTAATGCAGCAAATTTGTTCCCTCTTATATCTAGACTAATTAAGAGAATAAGGAGGAACGATTTGATTTTTGTTTGTTTGTTTGTATGTAACTCAAAAACTACTTGACCGATTTCAATAATTCTTTCTCCATTAGAAAGCTACATCTTCACTGAGTAAAATAGACTACTTATTTTCTACTTTTATGCGGGCGAAGCCGCTGGCAGAATCTAGTCAATCTATATAAATCAAAGTCAGGTTAGTTACATCATTTATGGTTCGCAAGATCACTGCATAGAGCCTCCAGCAAGAGGCGTCTGGACCCCCTTTGGTTGGGCAGAAGCCGCTTGAGGATAGCCCCAATCCGCTCCAATTTGGTGCACCGTAGTTACGGGCTTGCGAACGACGAGCAATGGGTAGATCGCCGTCCGTTCCCGACCGAGACCAAGACAACACGGCGCGTACAGTGTTGCACGCGCGTCTCAAAGAGATGTCAGCAATCTGTAGAGGCCCAGCAGGGCCGATACCGACCAGGGCCATGGGGAAAAGTAGGTATGAAAGGGATACTCGTGGTCCTAGAACGCAAAAGGCAACTGAAGCAAGATAGGTGTGGTTTCACCCTAGGTCCCTCTTGCTTCACCCTAAAGCGGCAGAAGTCATAGATATTTTACATCATAATAAAAACATTTATAACTCAAGAGCGGCTGGACCAATTTCGATGATTTCTGATTTTTTGGAGTCATCTCCGCCCCGAATAGCAAGTTAACTAGGTTAAAATTATTAAAAAAAAAAAACAATAAAGTAACAAATAATTATTACCTACTTACTGCATTCATTGACTGTTAGGTGGTACAATTAAAGTTCCCGGGTCAGCTAGTAGCTGAATAAAACAATACCCGGAATAAAAACAATATTCACTCAAAATTCTTAATCGGATTCTAAGGACCTTTCAAAATCTCATCTTAATTTAAAAAATAACATTCAAAAATAGAACCCTAATGACATTATTATGTTTTTATTCTGATCCCGGGCGCCTAAGACGGAGCACTTTGTAAGAAAGTTGAGGGGGCGCCTAAAGTGTCGCATTGTGTACGTTTGTGTGGCTTCGTTAGCCTGATCTCGATACAATGGGGGAGGTGTTGCCAACGCGAATAAATTACCGTCGTTAACGTGATGGCTATTCAATACGAGTGTTTTGGCACAGAGAGATTAGAGGGGTCATGTTGTTGACGTCATTCGTGATAAAGTATTTGGGTTATTATAATTTTTAAATCAGTGTTCTTGAAGGCGGTAAGTAGTCCTCGGGCTTTTGACAAAATTACAATTATTCAGTGATAAAGATTCAATCTTATTGTATTTAAACTTGTTGATAATCTTATTAGTAGATAAAATGTCCTTTTGTTTAGGTCGATTGCAGGTGCTGCCCTCTCTGATGCAACTGCTTAGTAATCTTACTTGACAGTTGTATCACACATCCTAACTATATTTTTTTTGTTTTTCTATTTCGCTTTCACGTCAGTCATTGGATGAAACTTGCTAGTCCGTGTCCTAGGATAAGGAATAAGATTCTTTTACTTCGGGAGTATGTTTCCTGCTCCGTATAGGTAATTTTCTACTTTACGTGGGTGAATCCGGTGGCAGAAATTAGTTAAAAATAAACTACTATAATATAACATGAGGGCAAGGTCGGCGCAGAAGTTGAGCGTTTGGCGCGCTGAAAGTCACAGTTTCAATTTCCGAAGGCAACAAATAATAGTCTTTACCTATGAAATTGCCGTTTTTTAAAACGTAAGTTCAAATAAACTTTATATTAAGGGTACGTTATTTTTTTTTCGAAATTAGGTATTTATTGGTTTCTTTGTGTTTTGTATTATCTGTAATATCGCAGTAAAGCTAATAAAACAACCAGGAAAGCTAATAAAAACAAGTTTTTTCACATTAAGAGTTCTAACGTAGAAACTATGCATTTCAAAGGGCAAGAGATATCTAGATCAATACCTAATTACTTCGGACCATCTATTGTTCTCTTTTTTACCAAAGTACCGTAATGAGAGACAACATGGTTGGCGAAGTGGTTGAACGAGAGGCTTCTGAGCTGCGGTTCGTGGGTTCGACTCCCGTACGGAACAAATATTTGTATGGCCTACAGAAAGTTGTGCCGGGTCTGGGTGTCTTGTGTCTGTTAGTTTACATGTTTCTGAATACAACCACGATACAAGAGTAATTCTTAGTGTGGGCTAAGAATATTTTTATAAAAAAAAAATAAGTAGTAGTTCCATATTTGAAAACCAGACTTGGTCTTGCCGTATACTCGTTTGTTTTGCATGCAGTAGTACAACGCAACGCGGCACTACGCCAGTTTAATTAGTAGAGAGTTTGTAAGATACGCCAGTTTGTGTGTTTCTTCACTGAACTTTGTTTGGAAGAAACGGCTCTCGTCGTTTGTTACTATTTGACCTAATTAGATGGGATTAAAAAACTAGGTAACTTATCTTAATAATTGGTATCACCATTTCGACCAATTTTATATCTATCTATTTGGTATCGAGAGGGTATGTGGTAGAGATGAGGAGGTAAACATTGAAGCTTTAGGAATAACTGAATAACCTACTTGTAATCCTTTGAAGGACTCGTCTATCCTAGGTTTAATACCGAAGTATTACGTAGGAAGAGAAAATCCCATCATCATCATCTTCCTGCCCTTGTCCCGTGTTATTTGGGGTCGGCTGTATACGATTTATTCACTCGTCACGCTATCACTAACTTTCTTTTCTTTCATATCACTCTTCACACAATCCATCCATCTTTTCTTTGGCCTCCCTCTCCCCCTCTCCCTCTCCAACTCCCATAATAAACAAAAATGTTTTCGATACAAATTAAATAACAGATATTCAAGAGAAGGGATAAAACTACGTTGTTCCTAACAATCACTTCAAGAAATAACAACTCAAACAGTTTATTATTGACTTGTTTTTAATTCAAGTTTATTTTTTTCTAGCTGAGAGTCCTCGCTTGCTTAAAGGCTCTTTTAAAGGTACGCGGAACAAAGTATAAGTCCCACAAACCTCCGTTGAAAAGGGAGCATCTTTCGACCAGACGGGAGTTATGTCTAGTCTGGGCAACTGCTAGTTAATTTCGGGATGTCGTGTATGTTCTGCGCTCAGAACTATAATACTACGATTATGATAGACGTAGGATTTTGAATTTTAATTTCTTTGTGGCGCTACAGATGTCGGTGTTCTCTTTCAGAGATCTCTATTTATCTCATCGTATAATTCGTCATACCATCGTCATCTTCCTGTCCGAGTCCCGTTTTATTTGGGGTCGGCACAACACGTTTTTTTTCTTCCATTCTGTTCTGTCACTCGTCACGCTATCACTAACTCCCTATTCTTTTATATCACTTCTCACACAATCCATCCATCTTTTCTTTGGCCTCCCTCTCCCTCTCCATCCATCCATATGTAAACTCATAACTCTTTTAGCAACATGCGTTTCATCCCTCCTTTTCACATGACCAATATACAATTCGTCATACCAGAGAGCAATATAAACTAGATGCTATTTTTGGTTAATTAATGAAAATTATTATAAACAAAATTGTAAAAACATTTATTTCAAACCAAAATGTTGAAACATAATCTACCTGTACTATTTGTATATAGTAGGTACCTTCTAACATAAGCTCGTTATGTTTAATTAACTGAACATGGGTCCACTGTTTTACTTACATTAGGTAATTAAAATGTTACGGCACATAAATGTTAATATAATTTACATTAACATTGTTTTATCTGTAGTGTTCACGAGAGTTAGGCGGAATGATCACAGAGTCAGTCAGCATTTGTTTAGTGAACTTTAGAGTTAGCTTTAATTCAACAGCCGCAGGTCGCCACAGCAGTCGTGACAGCTTTTGAGTGCGAACCAATAAAATAATATCTTTTTATAATATAATATAAGATTAGTAGTCTAGTCCCAAGCTAAGCAGAGCTTGTGTTATGAGTACTAGACAACTGACAAACATACTTATATTTCTAAATACATACATATTATAGATAAATTACACCCAGACACAGAACAAATGATCGTGCTCATCACACAAATATTTGTCCCAGATTCCCACAAATCGAACCCACGACCTCCGGCGCAGCAGTCAGGGCCACTAACCACTAGACCAATAGGCCAATCAAATCAAAAATGAATATCTACTATCTTAATTCACTGACAGATTGATATGAAAGAAGGATATTTAAGTGGATAGTTATTGTATGGAAGATCATCATTGTTGAAACGTTCCCTATAGAATATCTCACTATATTAGGTACTTTAAAAAAATACTTATTATTAGATACTGTGATTTGTAATAAACATTTAAAATATGGTGTCGAAAAACTCCTCCGTATCTCTGTCGACTGGTAATGTGGCAAAAAAACTTGTCGGCATCTATTCTCTATATTAATAAAATTACCTATTTAAATTTCATATAGAATTTTGACTTCTTTAAGTAAAGCCAAGAAGCTTCTTAAAAAGAAAGTTATTATTAGTTGTATGAACGTAATATGTTATTATAGTTTCGTATTATACTGGATTTATAATAATATTATAAACTCAATATATTACAAAAATAAAACCGCTTTCGTTCAGTTTCATATCTCCGTTTGCTGTATTGTGACGTCACGTCAAATTCAGCCGACGGGTATCGATACTCACCGCCAGGTGCTCAGTCACGGACAGGATCCTAATTAACATCAAGATCATCGTTGCTTACATCTCTGAAATTACATACTTTGAAGGGCGCCTAAAGTTTGTATAGAAATAAGTAACGAAACTTGGATAGTGTGTTGTCGAGGGACGGTTCTAGCTGGGGGTCATACTCAATTGTGACGTTTTGTCTCTGAATTAAGACAGCCATTGACAGCTACGAATATGACCAAGTGAAATATTTTTCTATTTAAATGTTGTTAGTTTTCTTTTTTTTTTTAATAATACTCGTACATAAAGGTAAACTAGTGCTTGACTGCGATCCCACCTCATGGTAAGCAGTGCAGTTTTGTTGACTACAAGATAATGTTATATAAATGTTTGACTTTACTAAGTGAAGCATAATTTGATGAATTAAAAAGGTCTTAGCCGGGCGTCCTCACGTACGACACGTTTCGCAACAAAACATTTCGCATTTCTAACACATCCGTACGGCGAGTATCCACCCTTACGTTGTTGAAACCTCAATGGTCCAAACTAAGCGTTTCGCCTCGTCGTTAATAACGCGTTGCCAGCTACAGTCCTTCCGTGCGATTACAATTTAGGTGTCTTCAAGGCTAGAGTGAATAGGTTCTTAATAAACTAGTGCGCTTCACCATCAACGATTGCATCACTACTAAATATCAGGTGGAATCGCATTTAAGCACTAGTTTAATTCATTAAAAAAAAAAACATAGGCTACCTGCCTGAAGCTTAATCATTTATGAAACAAAGAATGTATTGAGGAAAACAAATAAAACAGAAAACGTATAATGTTAACATAAACTTATCGCTAATGAACCAGCTATATCCTGGAACTGAACAAATATTCAAATAATCCTTACAACAAACTTCGTGCCCTTCACTACTCATTAGTTCCAGTGGCTGCCGACTTCATTATATTTCATCTTCGTGTTTCATTAATTATTGTGTTTCATTAAGACCGACTGTAATATTTGTTATTTTTTGTAAGAACTTAAACAAAATATGGGAAATGAGAATGAATCAAATCAAACATTGAATACTACGAACATCATTAGGCTTCGCCGAATTTTCTTTTTTATTTCTTGGGCGGAGCGTGAGATAGTGTCAGACTTTTACTCACTAAAAACCCACTCCTGTTCCTTTGTTGCCTTCATCCTAGAGCCCCGGGTTTCGTTTTCACACTACCCTTGGCTCCAGTAGGCTTCGACCCTGCTGGGCCCCTACGGTTGCTGACATCTCCTTGAGGCGCGCGTGGAACAGTACGCGCCGTCGACTACTTGGGGATTTTATGTACAAGTTTTGTTGGGCAGCATTTTATACTTAACAAAATTATATTAAGCTCGCAAACATATGATATCTTTTAATAGTAGCTTGTGCATTGAGTAATGCCTATTCTGTAGTAGGTTGTCAGGTGTCGATGTCAGCGATAAGACCGCCATATTATGATTAAGTTTATGTATGTATAAGTTGTAAATACTTTTTTGGTCTACAATAAAGTTCATTCTATTCTTATATAACTCAAAACAACCTATGTAACCATACGAACTACTAAAAACCACCTACAACTACCCTTCAGTACCACAGCTCTTCAGAAAAACATTCATCGAAGATATCTAAGCAATTCAGAAATGATTTAGTCGCGTATTTCATTGTAAGTACGTTGGTCCGCCATTGTTATCTTGTTTCCCGCCATTTCGGCTTCAACAAGGATCTGGTACCATTTTATGTGTATTTTAATTAGCCTAAATGGATGGGGTCTAATGATAATTTCGGCGGAATAATGTCAAAGAAAATTATGATAAATATCTGCTGAGTAGGTACTAGAATTTTAATGTCTTTTATTGTATTTGCCGTGGCCGATTTGTTTTTGCGGACCTTTTAGGATATATTACCATTATATTACTTTTTGTCTGTGAGCAAAAATTCACATATTTTGTAATTCCTAAACTTTGAGACAAAAGTTTTTGTTCGTTTGAATACAAAAAGTAAACTTAAATGGGAGTACTATTAGTTTTAGACATGGTCGTAAATACAAGTCGCTATTATACCTACTACTTTTTTTTGAGTTCGTTAGTCATCTAGTTACTTCTTCCGCTCTAGGATGGGGAACTCTAGGGTGGAGCAAGAGGACGTGTCAAGATTTTATTAACTAAAACCACACCTATGTTCCTTTAGTTGCTTTCTAGGATCCCCTTCATAATAAATATAGGTACGAATAAGATTTAAAAACCAAGAGCTGTAATACGAGTATCATAACATTTAAGTAGAACAGCAGACAGCTTGATCATAACTTTAATAGCAACTAAAACTTTCTATCGTTCTCCTTCGTCCAATTCCGAGCACGGACAGCCGCACTCGTGCGCAACCGACTGCACCTATAACATCCAGCTGCTACAGCTGCTAGGCACGACCTTCTATGAACCTTGGACCATGTTTATACACTGTTCAAATTTGTCGCAATCACCACATTAGGTACTCCTGTGGGCTGGTAAATAAAATGACTATCTCTTCTATGTTCTATGTCTGACTATGGTTTCAGCACTTAGTCCTATGCGGACCATCGTACGTGGCCATGGCGGCCATAATCTTAGGTAGGCTTATTCCAACCAGCCCACCTCTCTCCAAAAACAGATTAGGCCTCTCAGGTTTTTCAAGGCATCAAGTATATTGTATTATTTTATTGTCCGACTGGCACATAGAGCGGCTAGCGAGCGACTACGCGAGACCGCTGACGTAACACAAGAATACATACATGCCTAGACCTGACAGCTCCATTCCTTTAACAGTTCAGTTTAGGTCGTCAAGTTGATCGCGTTAAGAGGTCGTGAAGAGATGTCAGCAAACCTGAAGGAGCCCAGTATGGCCGATGCTGCTAGTTGCAGTGAGAGCAGTGGTGGCTGAGTGGTAACGGCCCCGACTTACCGAGTTGTAGGTCGCGAGTTCCAACCCAGTCAGTCGCATTACTTTGTATAATTTATTTCATCACCACTGCTCTCAAAACGGTGAAGGAAAACATCGTGAGGAAACCGGCATGTCCTAGAACCAAAAATTCGAAGACGTGTGACATTCACCAATCCGCACTGGGCTCGCGTGGTACATTACTGCCCATTCCCTCTCCTAGAGAGGAGGCCTGAGTTCCAGCAGTGGGAAAATTAAAAGGCTGATTATGTATGTATGTTATGCTGCTAGTTGCTGCTGGGGCTGCTGAAAGACTGACCGTGACCCTAGAACGCCAAGGGCAACTAAAGAAGTTTTAGTCAGTAAAAGTCTGACACGCCCTCTCGTTCCATCCAATAGCGGGAGAAGTATTTGGATGATTTGCTACTTCAAAAAATTCTACGGTTTTCCATTAAACTACCTTATTCAGGATCCCAGTACTTGACGATTGGTAACCGTGACGACGTCTTAACGCAAGACGTGACGAGGACCGAGACCCTTCAACAAAGTGATATAGCAGAGAAGATCACAAGTAATTTAATAAAAGGGAAATAGAATCGGATACTTATGTAAATATATGAGTCGATTGTGAACTGTTATCGGTAAGGACGAGCCTTTGGCGCTGGACGGGGTTAAATATGATTTTGTGGATATTGCTTTCTTGAAATGGATATTTTTTTATTTATAAGATTCTCAAAAAATAGTTTTTTTTTTTTTAATTGATAGACTCGTGCTTGTACTATCTCACCTGGTGAAAATCGATGATGTGGTAGACGATGGACCACGCTTGCCTAGAAGTAACCTATTGACTCTTGTGTTTCCTGATACCTTCAACTTGGGTGAGGTTGTAGATCAGGAAACAGAAACTCCGGCGAGTAATCCTACTCCTCAGCCACAGTATAGATATATGAAACAGTACGGAAACTACCTACAAATATTCGAAACGGCACACTCACACAAACGTACGCATCGAGACTCCTAAGCGTTTCTCGCGGTCCTGTTAGTAGCTAATGCCGCATGAGTCTCGCGTTAGAACCATTTGTCACTTATTTCTTGCATGGCAGAAGTTAATTCATATATCTTTGCTCGTGACCATATATACTATGGCTGTGTTACCAAAATGTTTTGTGCGGATGTCCGCTATGTACTAGTGGCCCGTGGTGATGCCCGTTCCATCATCGGACCACCACACCGTAAGGCGGTACGTCTGGTGGTCTGATGAGGGCACAAAACCGTTTGGCGAAATTAATTATTAAACTTAATAATCTGTAACTTTTGTAATAGATATATAGGGAATGTATTGTTATTAATAGAAGCTAGACTATTTTACTTTGAATTAAAGAGACCAGATATTAAGTAGAACCTGGGCTGGGCTGGGTGTACGTACCCCAGTAGGTATTTATCTTCTAATCCCTCTTGAATTCTCTCGCCAGAATAACAAAGTAAACATCGGCTCGTTTCTTCGGCTTTTATCACATCATTTTGTCGTTGGGCCTGAGTCAATTTATTTAGGCATCGGTGGAACTACAAACAAAAAGATCAGGCTGGGGAAATATTTTAAGACTTTGACCCAAATCCGTATTGAAGAGAAAGGCAATATGTGACGATGTGTACGATGAAATGGGTTTTAGACACATACATTTATACTATCCGTCTCGCGGAGTTAGCCAACTGACTGCTATGAGAAAACAAAGGGCTAATCTGTCCTTTCATATCCTGCTTAGGTACTTATGTGTTAATTGAATCGATAGAAGAATTTTTCCATCAGTATTCAACACCTGTATCGAGATAATTCCTGTGTCCTGGCTGACTCCTGGTGTTCTATAATACAGGCTTGCCTAGGCTGTAAGCCTGTCTAGGCATCAGTCTCCCTCAATAATAAGATTAAATTGTAACAGCAACGATGTTTTGTATAATATTATTTATGGTAAGAAATAAACATATTAATTAATTTTAACTATCCTAAAATAGTAGTGTTTTTTTCAATAAAGAGGTTTTTTATTTTTGTTGTCTCCATATTACAAACAAATGGCCTATTTCTCCATCGGACGTCGACGCCCAATTCAATTTCGCTACTTACGAATCTAATTTCTATAAATAAAAAGGAAATTCTGTGGTAATCCTAAGTTTTACGTCTCTCAGACCAACTTTAAGTTACAAGCTTTAGATATTTATATTCTGGGAGTTGCGCTAACCGCGACTCACCCTTGACTGTTTCTCAAGTTTTTATTACATTTCATGGGTTGCGCGCCAAACTTTTTGATTTATTGTCCCAAAGTAAATTATACTTTCATTGAATTTGTTCTTTAAACACGACTTGTTAGACAAGACCTTCTTTTTTTTTAAACGCTTTAATTAAAAAGTAATTTATCGGGCGGGTCGCTCCGGTTCGCTCCGGTTAGGACCGGTTTGAACAGGTTCCTTTTCCATAATACACTTGAGTGCCGTCAGTATTACGTGATGAAAGTTTTGTTTCAATTCAAAAGTTAAATAATTAACTTTTAAAAATTAATGTTCCTATCAACTACTTTTTTTCCTGTAAATTTTAATTTGGAAACATAATTGGCTGTAATTACCATTTTAGAGTTGAAAAGTACTTTAGGTACAGTTTTGAACTGTTTTACTTTTGAATATTTCATGACAGTTACGAGACTGTATAATATTAAAGTTTTGTTACTTTGAATAATTTAAAAGTTTCTTTATAGGCTACTAGCTACATTGTCATGACAAGTGTTCACGAAGGGTTACAGTACTTACAATGAAGAGTAAACGATGATCAAGATAGTGTTAATTAAGTAGCCGTTTAAGCTTTTAAAAGCCGTACTTATCTATTAAAAGTTATTGCCCGAGTTTGAGTACTTCATAATTAAAAAGGGTTTAGGATTGTAAGCCCGAGTCAGGCCTATTAACAAGAGATGCCATAAAATATTATATTCCAAAACACACTCACGTAGAAGTAACAAGATTACATGCTTTTAAAACCGTTCAACCCACTCGCGCCGGACGGGTAGCCGGGTACCCGGGTAACGGGTATTAAACAACGACGGCTACTTAAAATATTGTTTTCTCTGCCATTTTCCTCACATTTATTTTACGATGCCTACATAAAAGGCGCCCTGTTGTGAAATTTCATTAAAATCGGCAACTAACCGGCGGCCCTGTGACATTGTGACGAATTAAAACGAAAAATAAACGTTTCAATGGCCGACAGGGGCTAAAAAGGTCTTAATTTTTATTTATTTGGACGTTTTATTATAAAACATTAAGCGAAGGTAGCACTCCAAAACTTAAAATTAAAAGGAATCTTGATTAAGGAAAAAATATAGCGTTGTGCGGACTCTGAGAGGAATTAATTAGCAACAAGCAATATTAAAGACAGCGACGAAACCCTGGAGGGGAAGGTAGTACGATAAAACAATAAACAGCCTGAACTTTTGTGGCGAATTTAACTTTAGTAAATATTGAATGTCGAGATTAGTAAGCTGGCAGGTTCATGCTACACACGAGTATTTCCTTTCTAAATTTTTTGTTTTTTTTTTAAAGAAAAAAAAAGCGTGTCCCCACACTAGGGATTTCTCTTTACCGTGGGCGCGTTCACAAACATGTAAGCACATATACACAAGACACCCAGGCCCGGAACACTAATTCGTAGGCCATCCACTGGCCTGTCGGTCTAGTGGTTAGTGGCCCTCACTGATATAATAATAATAATAATAACCATTTTATTTTCAAGCAACGGAGAATTTGTGAAATATTATATTATACATTTGTTCCGTACGAGAATTTAAACTGCGACACGCATTGCAGCAGCCCATCGCTGAACCACTGCGCCGCCGTCACATTCACCATAGACTGGTAGGTTCTCATTATCTTTAATGAGTTTCATGGCTGAAGTTACAGAATTTAATTATTTGGTTATCAAACTATTATTTGAAACGTCGACATAAAGAGACAATCGACACCCGCCACAATTAGCAGAGGGCTGTCCTCGCCATTAATGAAGATAGGGTTCAATTAACGGCTCAACCTAATTGCTATACACGTGTTTACTGAAACTTAGATGCTTGAACAGGGTGAACGTAGGCATATCATACTGGGACACCAGATACTATACGGTATTATATCTCAACTCTGATTAATTAACTAATTTTGTGTATTATCTATAGGTATATATAAAAGGATAAACTGACTGACTGACATATTAACGTACAGCTGAAACTACTGTGACTAGAAGTATGAAATCTTGTACAAGATTTCCGTGTATGGCGTAGGCGAGCTGACTTGAGCAGCGAGAGGCTGAATTTAAGAAAATCCTTTCTTAGTGATTTTCCAAAATTCAGCCTCTAAGGGGATGAAAGTGGGGTCTAAAGTCTGTATGAAGAGACCTACTTTCATATGGGCAAATTTGCCGGCAGAAGCTGATATATACCCTATTCAGGGAACCGTAAGACAAAAGGTAAACAAACCATAAACCATATATAATACTACTAAAGCATAGACCACAGAAACTGCAAACATTTTACATTAAAATGTGACGTTTTGTTATTGGGTGGTTTATAATCCGCCATTTTTTTCACTATCTATCAACTTGTTGATACGACAGTGTCGCTTTCAGATATTTTCGTTGAATTCTTGTTATCCGAAGAAAAAGCGTGGCAAGAAATCGCCAATGCATTAAACAGAAAAGGAGACTGTTTGTATTCAAACATGTCGAAGAAACTTGGCCGAAGGTAGCTACATTGTTTTCTTTGTTTACATTTTGTCTCAAACTCAGATGAATAGAGTATAATTATTTGTACACGTTGGAAGGGATACACTGTATATCTATTGACATCATCATCTCCCCAGCTTTTACCCACCTAGCTTGGGGTGGGCTACCAGTCTAACCAGATGCGGAGTACCCGTGTTTTACATGGAATGACTACCTATCAGAACTCCAGAACCCAGTTACTGAGCAACACGATACTTCTTGGATAGATTGATGGTCATACTTTCTGACATCTGACTACCTTTAATGACTGTCAAAGATCTACGACTGACAACTGGGACAAACGGCTTTACGTGCTTTCCGAGGCACTAGGTGTCAGTAACGTCCTGAATAAACTTAGAAAAATACATATGATTTGAAAAATTCACATAGTGTAGGTACCTATTCATATGAATATAATGATTCTGAAACACAAAACGTAAACATTAGGAAAGTCCGAAGAGAAATTCTAAACTCAGTTCCAGAATCATGTAAGTTTTAAATTCACGGTAACTATTCGGGAAGGATGATTTCACCGCTATATGGTGCCTAACAATACTTGCATCCACACGTATAGCATAGTAAACGTCTAATGGAACCATTTTTGAGGTATAACAATGCTTATAACCTAAAAAGGTACCTACATTAATTAATTATTCTTGTCAATTTTAATTGTGTTTATTAATTGTTTATGAGTCAAAAACACTTGAAAAACTAAATTATTATTATTAACAAAAGCTGTACATATAATCTTCACACAGCCTAGCAAGCTTCTTAAGCAAATCAGAGTAAACGAGCAGTATACCAATCTGAGTCAACAATCAATTTGTAGCATACGAGTGCTCGGCGGGGCCATTACCTACTAATACAAAATAAATAAGCGTCGGTCGGTAACTTGTTGACGTATGGACACTTGTAGATTTGTTCCACAAGTCGTTCCTTTGTCATATTTTGTCGGTGACAGATCTAGCGCTGCTCTGTTGGGAGGAGGGGGAGTTGGCGCGGAGCCAAACTCGTTATACTTAGCTATAATTTCATCGAGAAATTGATGAGTCTGCAAGATTCACTAAGCAAGATGTAAGATTAAATGTTGCTTCTTTATGGTGAATGTTCTAATCTAATATTCTCGCATAAGACTAAGAAGTTGTTAAGTCATTGTGAATGGACAAAAGAAAGGCGTGAGAGGTAAGAAAAAAAAAATGAATAAATTGTGTGAGGAGTGATATTGAATAAAAAGGAATCAGTGTTGGCGGGACGATTGCCATGACCGAACGTCATCACCATCACACAATTAGCCTGTTCACAACTATCTTGGGGTCGGCTTCCAGTCTTAGCGGATACGGCTGAAGACCCGCATTTTACATGGATGTGTCTGGGTGTAATTTATCTATAATTTGTATGTATTTAGATATATTTATTTATTTAGTCTTCAAGCAACATAAAGTACAAAGGCGGACTTAATGCCTGAGGCATTCTCTACCAGTCAACCTAGGGTGGTGAAGAGACAATATGGTAGTTGTTTAGTATTATAATATAACACAAGCTCTGCTTAGCTTGAGACTAGACGGCGTTGAGTGACAGTTGTGTGAAAAAAAAAAATTACAGGTCACATGTCAGAATGGCATAAGGGCAGGAATATGATAAAACGGTTTTACTATCATTTGTCACCATTTGCAACATTGCCTATCAGACTTGACTCTAGCTCAATGCGCTTCTCCGATTACCTAATTACTTCGGAACATCTATTGTTCTCTTTTTTAACAAAATACCGTAATGAAAGACGGCATGGTGGCGCAGTGGTTGAGCGACAGGCTGCTGCGCTGCGGTTCGTGGGTTCGACTCCCGTACGGAACGAATATTTCATGTAAAGATAGGGTCTGGGTGTCCTGCGTATGTGAGTTTACATGTTTGCCCACGATACAAAAACAATTCATAGTGTTGGGCAAAGTTTTTTTAAAAAGAAAACAAAAAAGTTCTTCTCTAATTTATTTCCAAATATATCGATACAAAGCTATAATAAACAACACGGATACTTCCTACAGTTGGCTTTTTTTTTTTTTTTTTTTGTGTGGCCTCTCGCAGGTCAACCTAGGAGGTTGTCGGCTGCTTAACCGGACTTGCCTGTGGCGGCCTCAATTCGAGAATCAAAGCCTCCAGCCAGGGCTTATTTAACTAAACTTAAAAACTAAGCGACTACACGCTAAGGGCACCCCCTGTGGGGTACGGACCTCGGCTTAGGGCGTCGCTGGGGGGGGACAGCAAGGGACGGGCTGGATCGAACAAAGATTTTATTATTATTATCGGGGAATTTTAAAACTACGGCTCAGCGACGCGGGCTGGCTCGAGCAAGGGACGGGGAGGACGTTTACGGGAGTATCGCGGCGGGCCTCGGCGGCGAGGACGGAAGGACGGCGGTCTGTATTGTCTTCGAACTGTACTTGTTTCCTTACGGCTCTCTTGGAGCAGGGTAGTGGGGTCATCGGGGGTGACGAGAGTATGCCTAGGACGGCGAACCTTAGAGATGCGGGAGGGTTCGTATCGGGCTGCCGATACTATGAGGGGGTTGCGGTGTTTCACAGCAGTATCGAAGAAACGCTTGCAAAGGCGTTTCATGAACTGCTGGATGGTGGGGATTTTGAGATCTAGATGTAGATTCTCATTTCGGACATAATATGGGGCACCGAGAATTTTACGGAGGGTCCTATTTTGAAGGGTCTGCATCCTATGGAGGAAGCGGGGCTTGGCGTGTGCGAAGATTGCACATGCATACGTCATGATCGGGCGGATTACTGCCGTATAGAGGCGCAGCTTGCACTTAAGTGACAGTTTGCTGCGGGCAGTCATGAGATAATGGAGCCTACCTTGAGCGAAAGCGGCTCGCGAGCGAGCCTGCTTTATGTGCTCGGCGAAGGACAAGTGCTGATCGAGGATCACTCCGAGGTACTTGGCTTGCTTCTCCCAGGGGATCGGCTTACCGTACATGGTGATCGGAGGGGGAGGGGGGACGGACTTCCGCTGTTTCGAGTAGAGAACAGCTTGACTCTTATCAGGGTTAACCTCGATCCTCCATTTCCGGAACCATTTGCCCAAAATGTTTGCGGAGGTTTGGAGATTGCGAGCGATAACTCTGGGATCACGACCGGTGTAGTAAATTGCCGTGTCGTCGGCGAATAGAGCCAACTGGGCCTTTTTACTTTTGGGAATGTCGCTGGTGAACAGCGTGAAAGCTAGGGGGGACACTACCGAGCCTTGAGGGACTCCAGCTCGAATGGGGTGGGGGGAGGAGAGGGCTCCCTCGATTCGATAGCGGAAGGTGCGATTCGACAGAAAGTCTCGCATGATGAGCACGAGACGGTCTGGCACACCGAGTTGATATAGCTTATATAATAAGCCATTGTGCCAGACCTTGTCGAATGCTTTCGCTATATCGAAATACAAGACACCCGTCATCGCATTACGCTGGAAGCCAGCGCTTAGGTGCTCTACGATGCGGTGGACTTGGTGGACGCATGAGTGTTCGGTACGGAACCCGAACTGCTCATCAGGAATGAGACCCTTGGATTCGGCAAAATCTTCGAGTCGCTTATAAATAAGCCTCTCGTAGATCTTACCGAGAACATTGAGGAGACTGATGGGGCGGTAACTGGTGGGGTCAGACTTGGGCTTGCCTGGTTTTGGGATACCGATAACGGTGGCCTGTTTCCACGCTTGGGGGAAGATATTATTGCTTAATGCGCCATTGAAGATAGCGGTCATTAGCATTATAAGTTGGGGGGGGAAGAGTTTGAACACTCTGTTCGTGATACCGTCGGCGCCGGGGGCTTTCCTTGGTTGAAGTTTTTTAATGATATCCTCCACCTCGTCGGGAGTGACGGGAGCCAGAGGGTTATCAGGGTCTTCAACGGGAGGGAGGGAGGCTCTACGTTCGACTTCAGCGTCCACCATGTCGATGTGGGCTTGGTCTACTAGTTGAGAGCTAGGCGAGCATTGGGCTTCGAGGCTGTCGGCTAGGCATTCCGCTTTTTCAGAGTTGTCGAAAGCGACACTCTTATCAGGGCGGGTGAGCGGAGGCATAGAGGACTCTTCAGTGGAACGTAATTTCCTCTGAAGTTGCCAGAAGGCGAGATGGGTAGGCTCGAGTTCACTGAGCGTCTTGTCCCAGCGGGCGGAACGCAGCTCGGTCATGCGTTTCTTTACAGCACGCTGTAATCTACGCATGTGAGCCTTGTTAGCGTCGCAAGGAAAAGCGCTGTATGCACGGACGGCTGCGTTCTTCTCGGTCATCAGAGCCCGTACATCGTCCGGGATTTTCCAGCGAAGGTCCTCCTTCGCAGGAATCTCCCTTGAACATTCGTTCAGGACGGATTGTACGTGGTCTGTGAGCGAGTCGATTGCCGCCGTCGTGTCAGCGACTGAGACTATGTGGTCGGGAATAGAATCCAATTGAGGTGACGTGGTAGATTTCAGCTTTTCGCTTACTTTCTTCCAGTCAGTGATCAATTGGGAAGCGGGGGGCTGGCCCGGGTCGAGATTGCCCGAACGGGAGCCTAGGTGCATAATCACGGGTCGGTGATCGGAGTTAAGCTCGTGTATTGCTTCTATAGATTGCAACCGGAGGTTGACATTCTTAAGGAGCGCTACATCGAGGACGTCGGGGCTATGGTTGGGATCATGGGGGAAGTGAGTGTGACACATCGGGGCGATGATGTCAAAGTTAAGGGATGCACCAAGGTTGAACACGACCTTTCCCCTAGGGTTGGTCGTACTACTGTTCCAGGCGGGGTGTTTAGCATTGAGATCGCCCGCTATGATAACGGAGTCACTCAAGCCAAAGAGGGCAGTGAGGTCGCTAGTGAGCGCGATGGACTCGTCTGGCATACGAGACGAGGAAGTCGGAGGGGGATAGTAGGCAGAGACGACAGTGATCGGTTGATGACCAGTCATGCCTACTCGGCAGGCCGAGTATTCTAAGAAAGATCGGGGCGCGGGAGGAGCTAGAGGGATACAGTACAGTTCCTTTCTATAATAGATAAGGGTGCCACCACCGTGACAACGAGATCTATCGTTGCGAACTAGACGATAGTTGGCAATTCTAGGATCTTTACGGTGGGGTTTGAGGAATGTTTCCTGGATGAGGAGAAGGTCTAACTGATGGTCGCGGAGGAACGTGGCGATCTCATCTCTCTGATTGATAATGCCGTTGGCATTGAAGAAGCCTAACTTTAGGGATCGCGGTTTGGTACAACAAATTTTTTGTTGTCTATCCATTTAGGGGTACGGCAGGTAATTTGTCGAGTTCGACTGCGACCGACTCGTACTTAGTGAATAGCGCAGCGCGCTTGGCTAAGTCGAGTTGGCCAGTGACTTCCGCTAGGGTTAGCTCATCAGCTAAGTCCCTAGCGTCCTGCGTCATAAAGATGCGATAGTTGTCCAGGATAATCTGGCCAACTGATCTGCGTGGGAACGCAGCTGAAACTTGGGGCGCGTTTCGGGGAGGTTTGGCGGCCACGGGGGCCACAGAAGCAGGGGGAGGCGCTGGGATGGGCTTAGCCATTAGCGCTGGAATTGGCTGGGAAGCCACCAAAGCCGGGAAGGCTTTCTGATGGTTCAGCTGATTCCAGGGGGATGGTCTCTGGGGTGCGAGACGTTCGGGGGGCTGGGAAGAGGGGACTTTCCCGGAGGGTGCTTCCCTCTGCTGGCGAGCGGCAGCACGCTTTGCCAGCTTGGGAGGGATTTTGGGGGCTTTGGGGCAGCCCCGGTAGTTAGCCGGGTGCCCGGCTTGGCCGCACAGCACACAGCTGGGAGGCTCTGTGCAAAGAGTCCGATCCTTGGGACGGGGGCAGTCAGAAGTGCCGTGCTCACCCAGACACTTAACGCATCTGGGTGTAGCGTAGCAGTTCTTTTGAGAGTGACCGTATAGTTGGCAGCGGTGACACTGCCCAACTATAGTGGGTCTGTAGGGCTTCTCGATGGAGATGCCGGAGAGGGAACAGATCGACTTGATCTTGAAGATGGGGTGGTGCCCGTCGGTCGGGTCGCACACGACAAGGATCATGTCGTATACTTCGCTACCTCTCGCCTTGTGAAGGCGATGGACAGCGGAAACGGGGATATTTTGGGCCAGGAGGTCGGCCTTAATGTCCTCGGCGGGGATTTCCTTCGGGACACGTCTAATGACCACTCGGGTCGGCGTGTCCTCAGGGAGGGAGTAGGTGTGAAAGGAGATTTTCCTTTCACGAAGGACTTTGGTAAGTTCCCGATAGTCAGTTGACGTCGGGACTTGGACTTTTATGCCTTGTTGGCAGGAGCGGGCGTTTGTATAGTTGATCTTGCGATCACTACACATTTTGGACACGTCGGTCCATTTACCCTTGTCCTGGATGTACAAGGGCGGAGGGGGGCGCTGCTTCTTCGTCTGAGTGACAGAAGCGGAAACGGAGGGGGAACAACTAGCCTGCGAGGCGGGTGCGGGCTGGGCAACAGGGGCGGGCTGGATAGCGGGGGCGGGAGAAGACGCAACGGTCTTCTTAGCTTTGGTGGCCTGAGCGGCCTTCCTGGCTTTCCTCTTGCCCCCTAGGACGACTTGAAAGTCGTCCTCGGAGGAGGAGGATTCAGGGGACTGTTCATAGTCCGAAGAAGATGCTTGCGACGCTGAGTCGCTGGCGGGGACGGTGGTGTCCATTGCCTCATTGGCGAAGTGGGCTACCAATAGGGGAGGCATATCCGGGGGAGGGCGGGGGCAGGGGGTCGGACCGGAGTCCGGAAATGACAATACGTCACTGAAGTCAGTGACGCTTGATGGGACGGTGGGGGGGGGGGGGCTCTAATTGAAGCGATTTTCTCGCCATACTTGGCGAGGAAATCGGGGTCCTTGAATAGGACCTCTTTGACGAACGCTAATATGATAGCGTCCGTCATGGTTAAAAGGGGGCTTGGGATTAGGTCACATGGGTTGGAAAAACCTCATGCGCAAAACTCCTAGCGGTCCCTACGTCCCCGGGTGGACGGGCCCGGGGGTGTGTGACCCTCCCAGTAAGGGTTGTGTACACTGGGAGGTGAGTACCTAATGGTGTGCCCTAAGCTTGTAAACCGATCGCCAGTCTTATTGTGCGATCGGGCCCTACCAGGGTCTGGTGCGAAGGGATAGACACCCCAACCGACACCAGGTGTGTAGCTGAAAGAGAACTCGGAGTATTAGATTTGACTAGGAGCTCCCCCAAGGCCAAAATCTAGCTCCCGACTCCAAATGACTGCCTAGCCCTGAAGGGGTTCGGCGGGTGTATTGGGGCAACACCCCCTTGGCTTCGTTGGCACCGTGAGGTTTCCCACCAAGGACCACGAAACTGTGGCTTTTCCCTGAAGGGGCACAACGTTTATCGACTATTTCCCGTTAAGGAAACGTATATCCTCCACTGCCTTGAGAAAGGCGGCTTCGGATCGCTGGTGCGGTCGGGGACCACTGATGACGTCACGGGGTGACGTAACGACACGGAGCACGGAGCGGGCGCGGAGCACAGAGCGGCACGACCGTTCGGGGCGAGCGTCGAGCGGAGAGTGATGATTTTGTATTTTTCGATGATCCTACAGTTGGCGCCTATGTCGCCATATTTATCGTCCAGTTCAGTGGCTCCATCTGTACGAGGTTGGCCGTGCTCCAACTTCGGGCTGTTCGGCAGGAAGCGAGAGGGACCGGCGCAGCTCTGCCACAGCTGGACCAGCCAGGTGCTTCTTGTAGCTTTGGCAAGCGAATGTATTCCTTTTTTAAGTTTTTTGGCAACAGTGGCACTGTGGGTAGTGATCGTTTTATTGTGGCGGTGAATTTTGTAAGGAATTAGGGATATTATAGGCGTTAATCAGTAAAAAAGCGCCCAAGAAAAGTGACCCCAAAACAAATAGTTTATTTATAATTTTCTGTCAGTATTATGATGTTTGGCGCCTTATAACACTGGATGAAATTTGGCATACGAGTAGACTATGACTTAGATTGGAAGCACATTACGATACAATTTTTTTTTTCGAAATTGTTTTATTTCTAGACTTCCTCGCAGGCGAAGCCGCGGGCAAAAGCTAGTCGCATATAAGTGCGTAGGTTCCAGGGATTAAGAGACTGTTATCTTAACATGGATATGTATTTTGAATCCCGGGAACCTCGGGGCATATCTATATTAACACTAACATTCAAGTTCGCTCACCCCAAATGGCACTTCCTACGCCGAACACTATTACACAAATTCTTACTCGATAATTACAAGTCGTCTACAAAGCTGGAAGCGCCCACGTCTCTAGCCTCTCTTCCTGTACCACCCTATTAACACTATCCGGCCTACATCCCAGCTTATCCTGCCCGAGCTACGTACGAGATAATAAGTCGAAGCCGGCGCCGGACATCCCGCGTCCGTGCCGCGTCCGGTTCCCGCCGGAGAACGACTCAAGGTAATATTTTTTTTCTGAAAGTGGCTTTATAAGGTAGGCAAAGGTGTTTTATTGAGGCCCGGGGATACGCTGAGGGATGAATTTTGAGTAGTGCCGCATAAATAGTAAATAAATGACGCAATACATTACGTAATCATATTTGGAATGAAATAACTAACTGAACCATAAACACGGATGAGCAGGAACCTCTCGTAGTAGTTACCAGTTTATTTTGCAACGACGTGCTGGAAATATTTTCTCAAATTCAATTTTCAGAAGTGTGAGCATTGTCGAATTATGTCTTCATTTTATAACTTGAAGTTTTCATTCCAACGTTTTCATGTGTACAACTTCTGGGGGGTGAAGTGGGGGGGGGGGGAGGGGGGGCTAGCTCAGTGTGGGGGGACTAGCAGGAATACCATAACTTGAACTATTTCACAAATACGGGGAACTATTTCACTATCTTAACGTAACAATGTTGGTTTAAATACTACGGATAACCTCTTCAATTAATAACTAGAAGTTAATACAGTTTTCTGCTAATAAATATTAAGCAAGTTAAATGAACTGTGGGCTCAGTAATTCTAGCAATTAATTATGTACGAATACTTTTGCTGGGCTCTGGACAAAAGGCAAGAAGTACAAGATTTACTGCCTAGATATGATGTAGGTCGGTCCCGCGGCACTCATATGATAATAATGATTTATGTTCATGAAGCTTTAGTTAAATTCAGAGATGAGATTAGAGGGGACTACAGATTAGTCAGGCATTATAATCCATTGCAGTAAACAGAATCAGAAATATGTTATTCTTTACTTCAGGATAAATGCCAAATAATGTGTTTAAAACATGATACAGTGAATTTAGTTCGATAGAAAAAATCACGAATATGGATCTAAAAATTACTTTAATCGATTAAAAACTTGACTAATATCCATGCAATCATTCTGATTGTTTGTCAGATTATTTTACAAGCAACGTTTTAATATTAAAGTGTTCTAAAACGCTTCATATTTGCAAGCATTGTGTTTTTGTGCAACTCTTTTTTTTGTATTCAATCCGAGTGTGACCACGCTTTAGGTGTTGTAGTCCTCTTAATAACAGCTATGAATCAGTTGTTATAAGTTGTGTTTAAGCTAGACACTGTCTCGATAGATTCGCCCGTATGTTGTCAGTTTACAGTCGGAAAACTACGCTTACATCCCCTTAAAAACCCTTAACACGTCACAAATCCGCGACGACTCATCACCTAACCCGTTCTCTGCCACATAAATTAAACGGTGTCCAATCCGCGTACGTTTAATTAAAGCGCAAACCGGTCCAAATGCTCTGCGGAATTATAAGCGGCCCTTGCAAATAGGGCTCTAATAGGGCAGGGGGTGAAACCGGCCCGGGGGGGCGGAGAGGGTTGAATTGCGGTCAGAAGCGGATTAGCAGAAAAGGTTCTGTAGACTGTTTAGGGGAAAGAGAAGACGAATATGGGATCACTTGTTACAAGGGTCCGTTTGGTGAAAGTGGTTATTTTGGTCACTTTGTGCGAATGCGTCTTAACGTTAAGGGCCCACTTCTGTAAAAAGTCTCTGTGTTGCAATTATTGAGCAACAGGCCTCATTTCTGATTAAACGTAAGTTGTTGAGAAAGTACATCATGTTCTGTAGCATATATTGTAGCATTATCAATGGCTTTTTTTAAGATGGGAAATCATCCAATGAATTCTCCCGGTCTGGGTGAAGCGGGAGGACGTGTCATAGTTTTACTGACTAAAACCACACCTGTGTCCTTCAGTTGCCTTTGCGTTTTAGCCAGGACTACGGGTTTTCTTTTTCAGAAAATCCCCACGGATTATCTATGGCTTGTGTTTTTTTGTATTTAGTAATCATATTCTATTTAATTATAGATTGATAAAATAAATCACTAAGATCTGTGACTAAAAAACAGTAACTCCGAAAATATATATGAAATTCGAATTGATTGAGTTCGTAGTAACTCACATTAGATTTCCTATTGTATCAAGAACCAATTTAGGTCAAGATTCGACCCAGACGTTTAGGAAAATCTGAAAAAAACCTCATTTGTATGCGGTCCGGCGGAGAGAATCAAGATAATGTAATAAAACTAAATAATTTCCGAGTATTAGGACGATGTTAAGCGAGTGGGGCGAGGGGGGCGAGAGAGGAGGGCGAAGTTCACCCTGGAGATGTAATTGCCAACAGATATTTAGGGAAGCGATCGCACCTGTAATCCCACTGCTTCCCATTCAATTACTATTTACATAATGCTAAGATTTAGGCTAAGTGGTTTTCCCTTTTCTGTTTATTTTTGTTGCTGAGAGATCTCAAGATACGAGGCAAGTTCTATTGAGAACGATAGTTCGTTTTTATTTTCATGATTCTAAATTAAAACGGATAAGGTAGACGGACAACGTAGAAAGCTATTGCGTTTAATTTCATTTAGTTAATTAAACCGTTTTATTTTGGTGGCTACCATCACATACCGTCTCCCACTCCGGGTGAACTGAGAGGGCGTGTCAGACTTTTACTGACTAATACCCCTGTTACCACCTGTGATTCTTCAGATGCGGGTACTCTATCAAACATTCCCGCAGTCCTAGCATGCATCGGCCTTGGCCCTTACTGGACAGCCGGACGGTAAGATAACTATTGCTCGTCGTCCACAAGACTGCTTACGGAGGCGGCTAGGGTGTGAGGTTATGGTTAGGATGTTAGCACCCCCACAGTTTTGATTGAACCTACAGTCAGGTTCTTAGTTTGCCAATTACACTTGTAGATATTAACTTTTCTAGTAAAAGTTTACAGCATGAACTATATAAGTGTGTAAAGTGGATGGATATGGCAGTTCCAGTCGCCCATCCAGTAGGTATATCAGAATAGCATCATGAAGGTATTGTGAATATCCATCGCTAAACGTGGGCCTCAAATATCCCCTCGAGCGACGATTGTACATACTTCTGTACAACTTGAATGACCTTGAAATACGCTTAATAAATTGTCTTACTATACACACGTTAATACGAAATTTATTTGCCCGAAAATTTTGGTTTCTATATCTTTGTTTTTCCTATAAAATTTTTTTTTTGGTGTTTTTACGTAAAAACGCGCAATTACGTTATAATAATACTACTTTATCACGTGTTTAACTTACATAAATTTATCACACAGCTCTTGCAAATAATATCAGAATTCAACAAGATCCAATAAAGATCTTAAACGTCAACAGTCTCTATTACTATAAATACAATTTAATTGTCCCTCTAAATCGCCGAGTGGATCACTTTAACCCACTTACTTGTAAATCTCAGCAAAAACGTCGGATATAACCGGTTCGCGCCGGTTAGCGCCGGTCCGAGTCGGTCCGAACCGGTCCGAGTCGGTCCGAACCGGTCCGAGTCGGTCCGAACCGGTCCGATCCGCCGAACGTTTCGCCACTCGACTTGTAAAAAGCTTTCAAGAAGCCGCTTCTGTTTGTCAAGCGCTTCACGCGGATATCGAGCTGTCGATGGCTTTTTGTTTTAGTTACAGCGGTGAGCGGACACTCCGTTACAGTGTGAACGGATTTGGGAGTGATTATAAGGATTTGAAAGACATTTGCTTGAATACGAAGCCGAGATGCAATCTGAAACTATCTAATTTATACGGTTTTACAAATAAATAGGATTCCTAACATTGTTTATTGTATCAGTTCTTGTACCCTTTTAAATCTCTTACGGGGCTTAGGGTATATTTCTCTCGAGGATAAAAGAAAAAAATAATAAATCATTGATATGCGTATTAATCGTTTTTTTAACACAATACTTTTTGTCTGCTAGAGGGCGCCACATTAAGTTTTGTGACTCGTGACGTAGTCTATGTTTAGCGGACGATTAAGACAGTTTTAACGATACCCCATTTGTAAAGTTCCGATAAGTAATTTAGGAGCTATGAGGGAACAGACGAACATACATACATAGCCTGTCAAAACCATAACCCTCCTTTGGCTTTGCCGTCGTCGGGTAAAAACATATCTTTAATAAACAAACTCGCAATTCTCTCACAATTTTTTCCATATCAGTATTGATATGTTGCACTTTTAAATTTCGAACACGATATCGGGTGAAGCATCACAGCCGGGTCCGACTACCCGCACCGCGCACCACTCAACATAAAATGTAAACACTTTTTATTACAGTGAGCGATAGCGTCCAAACTGTTTACGTATTTATGAGGCTGACCGTAGTAAAGGGCTCGTACATGGCGTGTTATGCTGACCCTCACGATAAGAACAACTCGATCAGTAGCGGTGACAGCCCTGCCGACGGCACTACTTGAAAACTGGTGGAATAAATTGAAATTCATAGGCAAGTGGATGAGCGTTATCACGAGTGAGAGCGCTCCTTGAGACCTAGGGTTTTACAAAGCTTTTTTCAGAGACAGACCTTTCTTTAAAAAAAAAAACGAGTTTTGTAAGTAGGTAATACGAAGATATAGTAGGTAATATAGATAACAATAAAGTTTTATATTAATAAAAATGGTATTTCTTTGTCCTTTAAAGTTTTTAAAAGAAATGTCCTAGGATCCATTACGCCAGCATGGATTATATTCTATCATGATAGCTGCTGCTAGCAGCTTCGCAGAGAGCAGAAAATTATCCCAAGGGAACATACTCCCGGGATTAAAAAGTATGTGCTATTGTAGGACATTGGTCTACTCGTGTGTAGTTTCATAGAAATCCGTTCAGCCGTTCGAGCGTGAGGAAGTAACAAACATACACACACTGACACTCGCAATCTTTCGCCTTTGTAATAGTGTAATTAATTCAGAGTTAGTTGCTAGTAAGTGCCGGGCGCATACTTTTACCGTTGCTAACAAAGACAACATATTATTTGTTAAAACCGTCTTTACTTTCTTCGACCTCTCCTGATTCCACAAATGACCACTTTCACAACAAAACTATTTTACTCACAATAACTTACATTTCAGCAAAATTATCAGAGGGCATGTTGGCTATTACAGAATGTTATTTAAACGCTTTGATATAGGGTTTTAGACTTACATTCCAGTACGTTGTTCGCGTGTTAAGCTATTAGGTAACATGATAAATACCGAAGGACACAGTTAACAGTAATAGTTTATTCGTCACAAGAGCAAGTGATAAGCAACATTGTAGTGCAGCTAGTAACTGCAGCTGATAAACTGTTGCCGACTGAATGTTTGACTTTCTCGAGTATTCTGAAGGTCTGCCTATTATTATGACATGTTTGTTTAACTTTTTTTTAGAACAAAAAATAACAATTCGACTCGGCTGGGCAGCGTTCGGGAAGTTGCGCGGTGTCTTCTCGTCCAATATACCACGTGTCTCAAGATGAAAGTTTATGACCAGTGTGTGTTGCCAGTGATGACATATGGCTTCGAAACGTAGTCGCTTACAACGGGCCTCATCAGAAGGCTTAAGACTTTACTCAAAGGGCAATGGAAAGGGCTATGCTTGGAGCTTCCTTGCGTGATCAGGATCACATCAGAAATAGAGATATCCGCAGGAGAACTAAGGTTACAGACATAGCCTAAAGAATCGACAAATTTAAGAGGTAGTCGGCAGGGCACATTGCTCGCAGCACAGATGGTCGATGGGGATTAAAGGTTCTGCCCGCCTAGCCAAGTTACAATCGTATCGTTCATGCCAAACGCTTCGAGTAGGCCACGCATCCAATTCCTTTGTTCGGACCACGTGACTGAGCGTTGAGATGACGTCAGAACAAAGGAATCGGAGGCGTGGCCTACTCGAAGGTTCAGCGCGAACGATATGATTGTAACTTGGCTAGGGGTCTGGAATGGTGACCACGTACCGTAAGGCGCAGCGTTGGAAGGCCTCCCTCAAGTTCGACCGATGACCTGGTGAGGGTCGCGGGAATCCGGTGGATGCGAGACACATAGGCGACGTTTGGGGGAGGCCTATGTCCAACAGTGGACGTCTTTCGGCTGAAATGATGATGATGAATAACAATCCCAATGGCCACAGGTTTATGTATAGCTTCAAAAACTTTGACATCGTCCTATTAAAATAACCTGAGCTAATAAGGAAGTATCTCAGCAGATGCGCAGAATGGCTGCGGCAACTGAAATGTTTAGCAGTATCAATTTTAACTCTCTGCTTATCTGAAAGTGATTGCTCTAAGAGATATGACGAGAACCCCATAGTGAGGCATCTTATTAAAATCACATTATTGTCTGAAAAATAATAATATTATTATTCTTATTGTTATGTTACAGATAGTGTAGTAAGGTATAGATTTAGGAGCCTATCAAATGCCTAACCTATTCATTTTTTTAAGTGTCATACAATAACATCTCTCGCACTTGGGCGGAGCGCGAGGGCGTGATAGACTTTTACTGACTAAAACCACACCTGTGATCTTCAGTTGCCCTTTGCGTTCTAGTACCACGAGATTTTCTTTTCAGAAATACCCCGTGACCATAGCGGACTTCGGCCATGCTGGGCGCCTACGGTTTTGCATAAATATCTCTTTGAGGCAAGCTTGGAACACTACGCCCCGACGACGACTCGAGCTCGGTATTTACCGGATGGCCGGACGACGAGCTACATATTGATCGTCGTCCGCAGATCCGCGCCTGCGGTGACCGGGGATCGTCCTACGACTCCCCGACGCCCGGGGTGTTTTCTGTTACGAGTGGGGCGAGAGGATGTCCGTTCCCTTATGGCTGTTGCCGGCTCCTTCTCTAGCATTACTGCTTTGCAGAAGGTGGCGACTGCATCGCATTCCAGGGCTCGGAGCGAGAGGTTGCAGCCACCGATGAAAGCAAAAAGAGTTGGCAAGTACAACTGCTTCATTCACGCAATCAACGTCTGAAGACTGTACTGTGATGCGCGGTAGGTAGGATACATTACATATAAGTTGCACAAGTCTGTACCACTAGCACTAACAATTAAGGAGTGCAACCTAGAATTTATCTAGACAAACAAGTGACATCATTGAACACCCGAATATCTTGTGACCGCTGGGACTGACCTCCAGGTCAATCTCTCAGCTTATCAGCGAAGACAGTGCGGGCGATGACTCGCTGCATCAACTACATGTGAGGTAATTAGTTATGTTTATGAGTTTTATAGATAGTTAGTGCAGATTGTGTGAATGGATTATTTTTACCTAACTGCGTCAGAAGGAGGGTTATGTTTTTCGAGAATAAGTATGTATGGCTTGAAGCATTTTATCTTGGGAGCTGGTGTCGTTAGATTCGTTTTAGTAGTGTCGTGTCTCTCTGACACAGGACACATCAAAATTATAAAAAAAAAAACTGGGCAAGTGCGAGTCGGACACGCGCCCTGAGGGTTTCTTACAAACTTAACTATGTAAACAATTCAATTCCCTAATGGAGTTTTGAAGATTTTTCCGAAATTTACAGTTTTCAGATTTATTCCTATACCTGTACTATAAGAACTTGCTTTATGCAAAATTTCAAGTTTCTAAGTCAACGGGAAGTATCCTATGAATTTTGATTTCCTCGAGAGTGTTGAAATACACGTTTTTTGAGACATAAACGGTCGCATCTTTTTTTTTCGTTATCTTAGAAATTTGATTTTTTGACAGCTTCAAGAAACCGCAGACCTGATTATACGGTTTCAATTTCAACTTAATACCTCTACGCGTTCCCGAGATAAAAAGTATTGACAGACGGACAGACAGACGGACGGACAACAAAGTGATCCTTTATGAGTACCGTTAATGTTTTAAAACAAAAAAAAAATGTTATTTGGGTCTGTCATTTAGGGTTTCAAAATAAAGGGCTTACAGAGACAATTTGGAAAGTATTATTCTCTAAAATATAGGAAATAAAAAAGTGGACATTGTCCAAAAAACTGACAGCAAAACAAAAATATACTAAAAAGTTCAAAACTCAATATCACTTTATTTTTATTTGATATATACTAGTGCTTGACTGCGATTCCACCTGATGGTAAGCAGTGATGCAATCGTTGATGGTGAGGCCGCACTAGTTTATTAAGAGCCTATTCACTCTAGCCTTGAAGACAAAAGAAAAAAAAAGGAAAGTCGTTTTTTTTAACTTTTTTCTTTGAAGACCTTTGATGTTTGAGTATTTACATTATTCACTTTCCGCAACGTACGTACGATTTTGTAAAAATTGAGTAGAACAGCAGTAAAATAATATACATTTATTTTCTGGCAGATCATCAGAATAGATCGGTAAACTATCATCATCATATCATTTATTAGCATCACCATTTTCTAATTATCCAGGTTTTCGCAATATCCGAGTAATCAAATTACCCTGTGACAAACACAATAAATAAATATCCATATTTAGGACATTCGATACTCTTTACTTTCGATATTAATTTAGGCATTTCGATGTCACTTTTGTGTATAATTAGATTTTAGATATATTGGACGTAGGATATCTAACCATTCGACATTATAAACTTATGTTATTTAAATTTTCAATTATATGGCCATTGAATATTTAAATTTTCGATGTTTTGAATGTTGACATTTTACCCGTAGGTATTTTAATTTTCGACATTCAAATATGTATCCATGCAGACTCCTGTTTATTCTATTTTAGATTTTCCATACCTGCGTCTGTTTCTTACTATTAGCCTGTTGTGGTGTGAAAAGGATACATTCTCAGGTTGCCGCCTTTGTCGCCGATGGCGAGTAGCTTCTGTATGGGGTCCCATGCTAGTGCCGTCGGTGAGAACGGGAACCCGTGCCGAAATGTCTGTGGACAAGGAGAAAACACGTTTAAATAGAAAGTTTAAAATTATATACTTATTGTTAACTGGAACACAAGTGAGAGCATTTACAAATACAACACAACACAAACCTTTTTACAAAACCAGAAACCGTATTATTTATATGAAAAAAAAAATACAAATCGACCATAAAGTTCGACACTTGCGATTTAAAAATCGAACAGCTAATTCGAAATTGGATTCGTATTTAAAATAGAGATACAAATTCATGTTTATTTATATTCCTTTGAAATACGTTTCACGCCTCCGGGATTATCGGATTGGAGTGAAAACGCTGATATTCTTGAAATAAAATGAAAGGTACAAACGTTTCACGTGAAGTAAACACCCCCGTGGGATGGCAGATAATCGTAACAAGGTAAAATTGATCATTTGAATAACTGGCAACTCTGAAATAAGCTTTTATTTTTTTTAACCTGATTCATGGTAATCAAGCAGTGAGATAAAATATACATAAAAGTATATTTAGAGTTTGAACGAATGCGGTTCGTTGTAATTAGTACGTTTGGCTGATAAAACTTCGATGGGAATCCACGGATTCTAAGTCAATAAAGGTATAGGGTGTAGTGTAAAAGCTTTTCAATTAGTGGTTGTTTCAAAAGGAGTATGCATTTAGGGTTGTAGCAGATGGCGATGGCAATTCAGCCAAAAGATTCAGCCTACTCGTAGGAAATCAGCATGTCTTTTATGTATATAGATATTTCAATAAATATTTGCATCTTCTCCAACACATTGGCTAAATTACCTGAATGTATTTTACACCAAGTCGCAGATTGATAAAATAAAATTAACAAATACCTATTTTTTTTTTGTCTATGACATTATAATTTACTACGGGGTCTCATCATTTAAGCCGATAGACGTTCACTGCTGGACATAGGCGTCCCCTAAATGTCGCTACAACGAGCGGTCCTGTGCGTCTCGCATCCATCGGATTCTCGCAACCTTCACCAGGTCATCGGTCCACCTTGTAGGGGGCCTTCTAACACTGCGTCTTCCGGTACGCGGTCGCCACTCCAGAACCTTTCGGCTTTAAGCTAGCCCCTCTTTTTGCTTACTTACTTATTTTGTATCTTCATAGCATAATCAGCCTTATAATGTTCCCACTGCTGGAACTCAGGCCTCCTCTCTAGGAGAGGGAATGAGCCGTAATCCACCACGTGGGCCCAGTGCGGATTGGTGGAAGTCACATGTCTTCGAATTTTTTGGTTTAGGACATGTAGGTTTCATGCAGTGGTGATGAAAATAAATTACACAAAGTAACGCGCCTGGTTTGAACCCGCGACCTACATTTCATAAGTCGGGGCCGTTACCATTCGGCCACCACTGCTCATCTTATAATTTATTACTTGTATCTTATAATTTGTTTAATTTAATGAGTATATCAAATTAAGTAAGTGCTGTGCAAGTGACAAATTCCCTATGATGATTATAATTTGAAATATTTCGTAAACGTTTCAGTGAATTAAACATTGAAGTGTCGAAACATAAATACAAAAGTGTTGATATTGATATGTATGATTATCACTAAAAAATAATTAGGATAGATAAAGACAAAAGATTTGAAGAGAAACCTAAGTGGAAATTACTCTATAGATATACTTAACTACAACTTTGCACTGAAACTGCACCACGTCGGGCTAAAAAAACACAGATGCAATTATACCTAGGTTCAGTGTGATAACCTGCCCAATTATGTCAAATCAAAATTAAAACTATCAGCTTATCAACGCCTGTTATTAACTCGCAGTCAGCTGATAAGCAACATTGTAGCGATGCCTGATGTTGCTGGAAAGCTGCAGGGTATGACTTTCTAAGTTGACCTCGTTATCACTCGTCGGCGGTGATAAGGTGTTGTTATGCGACATAGTTGATGAAGGGTAGGTGGACTTAGGGAAAAGGGGCGTGGGCATGACGTGGATGCGTTGACCTAGAGGTGATAATGTTGTTTTATTTATTTATTTTATTACTAGCTTCTGCCACCGGCTTCGCCTGCGTGAAAATAAGTTTCTCCATACAAACTTCCAACTCCCGTTTTACCCTCTAAGGGGTGGAGTTTCATAAAATCCGTTAGGCTCGCGGCTCACCTGATGGTAAGCGATGATGTGACCGACGATGGAACACGCTTGCCTAGAAGTAACCTATTCTTGACTTAAAGACTCCTAGGTTGTAGCTATCAGGAAATACAGACTCCGACTCCTGCTACTGTTAATGCCGAGCGTAGTTTTGTGTTCGTCTCCCTGCCCAAGCCAAGTTACAACCATTTCGTTTCGATTCTCTTTTCGTTGATCGCCTCGAATCAGCTACGCATCGTATTCATTCCTTTTGTTTCTATATTATAATTGTTATCAAGGTAGCAGGCAGGTATCCTAGGAAGTCAGCTGTTCCAGGTCAATTTTTTACATCTTGCTAGACTGGACTTATAGTTGGGAAAAGGGTAGGCAGGTTTTTTAGGGATCCGTACCTCAATTGGAAAAAACGGAATCCTTATAGGATCACTTTGTTGTCCGTCTGTTTGTCTGTCAACACACACATTAATAACAGTCGATAAAAGTACCTCAGATGAATGACTGCATGGAAAATAATAGGTGTTTACTTTATTTAACACAATAACATATTATTGTGCGATTAAGGTTTGCATCATACATCGTTTAGATAGCATAAAGTTCACAACAAAACACTTTTTCTAGTTCTCACAAAGTATTAATGACTTAACCTCATAACCCCTTTATTATTGGATAGGAGTTACACATTAGACACCCAAGATAAGGGATGGTTGCTAACGAGAATAATGTTCGTCATCATCTCTGTCAATAATCATAAACATGGTGAGGGTTATGGAGTACAGAATGAACTATCATTAGTTTCTACGTGTACGTACACAGAGGTAAGCATATGGGATCATGTGATGGAGGAAGGAAGGTATCTAAGCGTATGGACATTTTTGTGCAGTCTAAATATGATATCAGTAATATTGATAAATTCTAAGCATCTTAACCCTTCGGACAGCCACTGCTGTACAGCCGAGACCTGTTTGAAACTCACAGAAACTGCCCCGAAGGTTTCAACACAAAATCCTCAGTTCCAATGTCACATCCATGCTGTTCTCCGGGTTCGAAATAGTGTTGCAAAACAACTCTGTTTCCGCTTCCGCTTCTGCAGAAGTTCCGCAAGGTTTTTCACTTCCGTTTCCGCTTCTGCTTCCGCAAAATGTATAACAGAACTCTGAACGCAAGAATACAGCATTACGCATTGTGTCAACAGAAGTGATGAATATCAGAATGGCGTCAAGCGTGAAACTCAAGACCGTTCGCGATTGAGGACTACCGTGGACGCCTTCGGTTAGCCTAGGAGACATGGGATTTTAAGTCAAAGTTTTCTTTAAAGTATGTCGTGGACGCGTGTTCCACTCTACCGTTCAATCGCCACCGCATCCCGCACCGCGCCATACTAGACTTGTGAATAACCTTGTAAATAAATCTACGAGTATATTTTATGTGCAGATCGAAACCACTATAATATTGATAGTTCCCCGCGCGGCATGTAAGCGTCGGGAGCCAAGTTTAGGCCGCACAGATTCATGCGAGGGCTTGCTATAGACTGTGCTTTTGATCAACTATTTTGAGGAGGATAAGTTATAGTCATTCTAATATAAAAGAGAATAGTTTGGAGCGTAATGTAGCTTCTTTTGGAGTGTTACGAGAAAAAAAAACAGTGTCTACAGAGGCTTCACTTACTATTATACAGTTTCAATTAATGTAGGTGTGACTGTCTCATACCTGTTATAAGTACATAATCCTAATCTTTGCTAATGCTGTTTATACGATTTGCAGCCGAAGCCAAAACCGAAACCGAATGTTCGGTTCCTTTTCCAGTTTCGAACGTAACCAAAACCGACACCGAAATTAACGTGGTAGCAGAAAAACTGACAAAAATAAATTTTCGATGCAGTTATTCTTAGCTATGTTTCGATTTAGATATGCTTAATTATATAGTTACTCAAACTTTTCATAAAACACAAAACAATCGAATAAATCGAAGATTTCATAAAAAGTCAGTCAGTCAAAAATGCCAGTTTCGGTCGAGCCGATTCGGCCACACTGGCTGGTTTAGGCCAGTGTGGCGATGGTTCTTAGACATCTTTGTTTTTTGGCTAAAATTGGCGAAACAAAATCTTTGGTCGGTCTCTACATATTACTCTTATCATAATAAGAAAATTTCAAATTGCTTTCAATTCTGAACATCTTGCTTTAGGTCGTCGGTCGTGTATGTAACTGTTAGGATATATTCTGAGACTCAAACATATTGCTAAGATTGTGTCACCTGTCTCGACAAGTACTTTATGTTGTATGTTCACTTCTTTGACACAGACGTATTTTCGCCCAGTAATGGCACACGCTGATGATAGATAGCTTGTCAGAGGTATCTTGCCGTGATTGATGACTAGTGCGCCAAACTAAAGTAATCCGAATTTACCTCCGAGCTACGAAGCGAAGGTTGCGTACGAATAGTTCAATATCAGAAGAAACGGTCCAAAAGGATCATAAGAGTACGTGTTTGTTTTACTATAAAGAATCTACGAAATTAAAAAAAAAAACACGACATACTGATCACAAAAACAATATCTACTTGAGAATTCACACATAATAAATAACATTATCTTACAGTTGAGATAAATTAGATGAAGCCTTTAGATTTACAAACACCTGACCTACAGCAAATGATGGTATTCATCTTCTGGTTACCCTTATGAGGAGGGCTGGGAACACACCCTGACCTGCCTATATGAGCACCGGTGTAAGACATCAGCATCAAGAGGTTATCACTGTAAGAACAACAATAGATAGTGTCGTGCGAGTGATAGCGGTGAGACAAATACATTGGACCAGTATAAAAAGGGGCTGCGAGGTGAGATGGGCACAGTTGTGGAGCGGCAGACAAACATGAGAGTACTCCTGGTATTGGCCGCTGTGGCCGTGGCTTCGGCCACCGTCATCAAGGATGACACTACTGTGGTTATCGGCAAGGAAAACATGGGTGAGTTGCACACATTACCGTTTATCAACAATTGCTTCAAGTGTTCATTTTGTTAATTTACTTAAAAAAAACATGTTCTTTTGCGAGTAGACTCATTAGATCAGCCTATTTCTTTCAGTTTTAATATTCTATCTCATATTTGCGAAGGAGTGCTTCAAATATTACTAAACAGATATCATTGATAAGTAATATCAAAGTGGTCCAAGCAATCTGTTCAAAAAGACGCTTCGAGATCTTATAATCTCGAAGCGTCTTTTTGAACAGAAAATAAATAGAAATGCCAAAACAATCCGAAGCCCTGAAGGAAAACAATATTCTAGCTAGACTTTGCAATCTAAATTGACAATTATTTTGAACAATACAACTTCGACAATCAGCGGGTAGTTTGATTAATTCGAACTTACAAAATGTTACGAAATATTTCAAAGGTATTAATTAATTAGTAAAAGCTTACCAAATAGTCTCGTCTAATCCAGTTACTGGGTTTACACAACCCAGTAACTCATATAGATAACGACTTCATGCAAAATATTGGTATTCAACTGCATTCAGTTAGACTGAAAGCAGACTTCAAACGCTCGATGTCACCCAGAAAGACTTAAAGTTGAATGTACTATTCATCGAACAGTAACGATGGACATAAAGATGAAGGAGCTCTGCATCCTGAAGCTGCTGAACCATATCCTGCAGCCGACCATGTACGACGACATCCGGGACGTCGCCAGGGAGTGGGTCATCGAGGAGAACATGGACAAGTACTTGGTGAGAATCATTTTTTAAGTCACGACATAAAAAAAAGAGTGTTAAAAATTTGCCCACTTTGTCTGTACGTCTGTCTGTGGCACTGTAGCTCTTTAACGAGTCAACCGGTTTGGTTGCGGCTTTTTAATTTAAAAGCAGGTTTTCTAGCCATGGTTCTTAGACATGTTTGATCAAAATCGATCCAGCCATTCATAAGTTCTGAGGGGTGAAAGGGTGAAAAATTCGTGCTTAACAGTAAATTACGATCAGGGATTCTATTAGTTACATTTCTATAGTTTAACAACTTACTATTATATATTTTTTTGTTAATAATGATTTTGTGTGATATTGCAGAAGACAGATGTCGTGAAGAAGTTCATCGACACCTTCAAGATGGGCATGCTCCCCCGCGGCGAAGTCTTCGTCCACAATAATGAGCTGCACATCGAGCAGGCCGTCAAGGTCTTCAAGGTGCTGTATTTCGCCAAGGACTTCGATGTGTTTATCAGGACCGCGTGCTGGATGAGGGAGCGCATCAACGGAGGCATGTTTGTGTATGCCCTCACCGCTTGCGTCTTCCACAGGACAGACTGCCGCGGCATCACCCTCCCAGCCCCGTATGAAATCTACCCTTACTTCTTCGTCGACAGCCATATCATAAACAAGGCTTTCATGATGAAGATGACCAAGGCAGTCACTGACCCGACTATGCTAGACTACTACGGCATCAAGGTGACCGACAAAAACCTGGTCGTGATTGACTGGCGCAAGGGAGTACGCCGCACCATGACTGAGAACGACCGCATCTCTTACTTCACTGAGGATATTGACCTGAACACTTACATGTACTACCTGCACATGAGCTACCCCTTCTGGATGACTGACGACACATACACAGTGAACAAGGAGCGCCGTGGAGAGATCCTCAGCTACGCTACCATGCAGCTGCTGGCTAGACACCGCCTGGAGCGCCTCAGCCACGAGATGTGCGACATCAAGACCATGATGTGGAACGAGCCCTTAAAGACTGGCTACTGGCCCAAGATCCGCCTGCACACCGGAGATGAGATGCCCGTGCGTAGCAACAACATGATCGTGGTGACCAAGGACAACCTCAAGTGGAAACGTATGTTGGATGATGTGGAGAGGAAGCTCCGCGATGGAATCCTTACTGGCAAAATTGAGCGCGTAAGTGCAATTTTAAATTATATGCTCAGTTATCATGATTTACTTCTCATAACGCTTTCAACTTTACTCAATAATATTGTTTTCTGCAGCGTGATGGAACTATCATCAGCCTGAAGAAGACCGAAGACATCGAGAACTTGGCTAGGCTGGTGCTTGGCGGTATGGGACTGGTCGGAGACGACGCCAAGTTCATGCACATGACGCACTTGATGAAGAAACTGATGAGCTACAGTGGCTACAACTTCGACAAGTACGTATCACGATAAATTATATACTACTGAACTGTTGCGCGGGAGTTAATTTGCAAACCATTGGCCGAACAGATCAAAAATTTTGTTTTTAAATACAACTTGTTAGTCCTTTTTAAAAAATATAACCTGTCTATGTATATTAAAAAAACCAGCAAGTGCGAGTCGGACTCGCACACTGAGGGTCCCGTATAAACTTACATGTGAAAACAGTTAATTTCCGAATCGAGTCTCAAAGATTTTTAAGAATCGCAAAAACAAGTTTTTTTTTTGTGACGTAACTACAAATTTACAGTTTTCATATTTTTTTCTATACTTATGCTATGAGACCTTGCTTCATGCCAAATTTCAGCATTCTAGGACAACGGGAAGTAACTCTATGAATTTTGATTCCCTTGAGAGTGTCAAAATATACGTTTTTTTCAACAAAAACGGCCGTATCTTTATTTTTTCGTTAATTTACAAGTTTGATTTTTTGACAGCTTTAAGGGACCGCAGACCTGAGTATATGGTATTAATTTCAACTCGATACCTCCACGCGTTCCCGAGATAAAGGTTCTTGACAGATAGACAGACAGACGGACGACAAAGTGATCCTATAAGGATTCCGTTTTGAGGTACGGAACCCCAAAAACACAATTTTGAAGACCATGATTATAATAACATCATTTTTCACAGGTACACATACGTTCCCACCGCTATTGACATGTACACAACCTGCCTGCGCGATCCTGTCTTCTGGAGGCTGATGAAGCGCGTCACTGACACCTTCCACCTCTTCAAGAAGATGCTGCCCAAGTACACCCGCGATGACTTCGACTTCCCCGGCGTTAAGGTCGACCGCTTGACAACAGACAAACTGGTCACCTTCATGGATGAGTACGATATGGACATCACCAACGGCATGTATCTTGACGACGTCGAGATTAAGAAGAAGAAGTCTGACTTCCTTATGGTTGCTCGTATGCGCCGCCTCAACCACCACCCCTTCAAGGTCACCGTTGATGTCACGTCTGAGAAGACCGTGGACGCCGTCGTCCGCATCTTCATTGGTCCCAAATACGACTGCGTCGGCCGCCTCATGAGCATCAACGACAAACGCCACGACATGGTTGAGATCGACACCTTCTTGTACAAACTGGAGACTGGCAAGAACACCATTGTCCGCAACTCTCTGGAGATGCACGGCGTCATCGAGCAGAGGCCATGGACCCGCCGCCTCATCAACAACATGGTGGACACAGTCGGCATGATCAGCAAGACCGTAGACGTCGAAAGCTGGTGGTTCAAGACCCGCGTCGGTTTCCCACACAGGCTTCTTCTGCCTCTGGGTCGTCGTGGTGGTATGCCTCTGCAGATGTTCGTTATCATCACCCCTGTGAAGACCAACTTAGTATTGCCCTACGTGGACATGACCATCATGAAGGAGCGCAGGACTTGCCGCTGGAGCGTCTGTTTCGACACGATGCCGCTCGGCTTCCCCTTCGACAGGAAGATCGACATGACCCACTTCTTCACCCGTAACATGAAGTTCACCGACGTGATGGTGTACCGCAAGGACCTGGGCCTGTCCAACACCATCAAGGACGTGGATATGTCCGACATGGTGATGAAGAAGGACGACCTCACGTACCTGGACAGCGACATGCTGGTGCGCTGGTCCTACAAGGACGTTATGATGATGAGCAAAGACGATATGATGCGAATGTAAGACGACTTTACCTAAACTATTCTCTGTTGATTGTAAAATAAATAGCACCCTGTAAATGTACCAATTTGTTTCAATTAACTCTTCTCTTTGCTGAACACATTCCGAACGTATTTTCATGTTGTATCTCTATGAGAGCACAAGTTTCGCTGCAGTTAATGGATTCCTCTAAAATTCATCTCTCCCGTCCGCTGAGCGCAAATAAAGTAAAATAGAAACACAAAATTTCAATTAACTTGTTAGTAAGGCGAGGAACGTTGCGAAACTAAAAAGATTCATACTTTAAGCTCGAAAGAAAATAAGTTTTTCTTTTGTGTTTTGAATAAAAGTTTTTCCATTAATTGGTAAGTATTTTATAAATAATTAAGAACTCTGTAGTTAATAGTCGAGATAACAAATTGGCAAGGAACGGTTGAAGTATTTGGAAGGATGTCCTAAGTAAACAAACAAAGTTAGCGTAAATATTTAGAGTCCCTTTGATCCCGGTCGGCCTGCGCGCTGCGGGCTCGGGACCTTGGGACGGGCTCCTCTCATTTCACATTTGCTTGGAGCCGCGGACATAGCAATAAATATATCTAGCCGCTGTTGCCGCGATGACGACTTGACGAATAGTCCTCTTTAATTAGACAAAGGCGTGTTTTGTTCAACAAACGAGTTAGTTTCAAAAGACTTTATCTCTAGTACTAAGTAGGAATCAGTCATAAAGCCGTTTTGAACTTTACTATCTTTTTTATACTTTATTATAATATTAGGGCTGAAGGGAAAGACAAATGGTACTGAGTTTCTTTTTCTATGAAATTAAATCAACTTAGAAATGACTTACTGACGATTCAGACACAGTGTCCGAATTGACACATTTTTATTTCAGTATTTTTTTTCACTTACGTTTCATACTCACACTGTTTGGTACCTAAAGTTAGATAAAAAGTTTTATAATATAATATATGGCGAAAAAAGACGTTACTAAAACTATTTTACGCTGGATTTAAGGCGGCAACTTCGGGTAATAAATTACTTTAAGACTTATCTGACTTTACTAAATAGCTTCAATAAATTTGGTGGTAAAAAATATTGAAAATAAAAAGTGTCGATTCGGACGCTGTGTCCGAATATATTGTGTTCGAATCGTCAGTAACACTTAGAAATGACGGCAACTATACTTTTTTATTATTATTGACAGGCTCGCATTTGGCCACTATGTCACCTGATGGTAAGCGATGATGTATGAGATCGACGATGGAGCACGCTTGCCTAGAATTAACCTATTCACTCTTGACTTAAAGACCATTATGTTGAAGCTATCAGGAAACACAGACTCCAGCAAGGAATTCCACTTCATAGCTTGTGTTCCCAAAACGACATTGTGTCATTTTTGGAACACAAATAAATTCTAACTAACGCTAACTAAAATAAATTCCACAAAAGTCAACATCTTTAATCAAGATTATAATTAACGAGAACAACTGCAAAGTGTCAACAAACTGTTTTACAGTTTAGTAGAAATTTTATTGTAGAACTAGCGGTCCCGGCAGACGTTGTTCTGCCCAAAAGCGGGATTTAGTAAAAAAAAAATTACCCTACTCTACCCTACTCTACCCTACTCTTTTCTTTGCTATAAACCACACGGAGCCCGAGACCTTTCCAACGAATGCAAAACCGTGGAAATCGGTTCGTGCGTTATGGAGTTATAGCGTCAGGAAGGAAAACCCGACTTATTTTTATATTGTAGAATAAAAAAAACTTTTTACAAAAAAAAAATAACCGACTTCACTAAAAAAAAAACACTAAACCGATCAAAATAACTTTAATTTCGGAAGTCGGTGTTTCTCGGTATTGTTTTTTTTTTTTGTATTTTTATTTTTTATATTATTTCACACTTTTTAGTTGCGATACACTTGTAGCCAGAGCTATTTCTCATGACTAGTCCATTTAACCCAAACACTGTTAGGATACATTGTTTTATTATGAAGTTCCCGAGTCTACCTTTCACCTTCCGGCTCCATCATCAGATCAGTTCGACAATATCTTATAGCCAAAGTGCATCTCATGACAATTCTAATAACTCCAAACACGGCTAGGATACATTGATCAATTACGGAGTTCCGGTACCTATCTTCCGGCTCCATCATCATCATCATCATCATCAGATCACTTCGATGATACCATTTTCAACATAACTATTTAGAACTGTTTATTTATTTGGTCATAGTAACTATCTTCATTGTGATATCTATGTGAGTATGAAGTTCCGTTAACTAATTCTGGTCTTCTTCATCAGTTCCACTACACCAGATGTTACTTTTTGACTGTAAGTGCTTGTCTTCGATAAAAATACTAAAATCACTATATGGTTGCCTATAATATTTGAGGAGTTCCCTCGATTCTTCATGGATCCCATCATCAGAAATGAATTTTGAAAAAAATAATGGGACCAATCTGGAAGCATATTCTTAAAAGAGGAAAAAAAAATTGCAAATCAGTTCATAAACGACGGTGTTCTGAGGTAACTAAACATTTAAAAAAATTACAACCGAATTGATAACCTCTTCCTTTTTTTGGAAGTCGATTAAAAAAGATCACTCAAACACTATTCATTGAATACAAACCCTGTGATAACATCAAAGAATTGAATCAGCCATTCAATATCTCACTTTGTTACAAGTTAAGATCCTATTACAAGCTGTCAGTCGTTTTAGAAAAGATTTCATTTAAAATGAATCGAGGAAAGGATTCAACGCGATTATAATTTATTCTAATTAGAAGACAGGGATCGAAGTGTACAGGGACTAACAGGTCTTATAATAAGGTTCTACGGGGAAATTAAATGGTCAACGTTGTTTTACAGAAGAAAGTGGTTTTAACTTGTCCAATTTTTTGCATTCAGTATCCAATATTGTTACTTAAAAAATCTTTATTTACATTAATATGGTCTACTGGAATAGATAAATAAAGGAGATCTAAACTTTGTTCATAACATTTGTATTGTTAAGTGGCTTAGTTTTCGAAGCGAATCTGTGAATCAACACCAAAACTATTTAACTATAGCAAATTATAATATAATAATAAAGTTTATTGTCAGAAAGAAACATACACTGCTTAACAAAATGCAAACTATTTCTAAACTACACATTCACCACTCATATTTCATAAACACTGCCACACATATTCACATAATACTTATGTGAATGTGTGTGGCAAAGTGTTTGATACATATTATGTATATCTATGTACATAAAACTGAATGGGTGTATGTTAGTAGTGAGTCTATGTAGTGAATTAGGTCTATCGTGAAGTAAATGTTATCGTAGTAATTGGGTTTCAAATCAATATTAAGTATTGTTCAAGTAAACTTATACTTAAGTAAATGTAGTAAATATCGGAAAACTAGAATCAAGGCTAATTTTTATAAAGTAAAAACTAAAAATAAAATAAATTGTTTGAGAACACATTAAAACAAAAACAAAAATGAGTTATTAACAAACACTTCCTTGTAAGTAGTCAGGGTAAAAGCAGTCCGAGTCAAAGTAACTATTTGCAAAGTACAATCAATCCAGTTATTTCCATTACACAGCAAACAGCAACACCCCACATTCTTTAAAGTCTTTAAACTACCAGCCTACATGGAAACAATTGTGTTTAAATTAACATTCCTATACGATCGCGTTCAGTCGCAGGCGCGCGGCCTGTCTCACGTGCTCGCTGTAGAGTGAGGCATCCATTGTGCGCAGCGTAATGCTGGGCGCAGACTCGCGACGCGCCGACGACGGTATTTTGCAATTACAGCACGGCTACTACAATCTCCACGATCCGTTAAAATATATTTTGAATAACTTGCTCGGTTCCGAACGGGTTTTTATTCGATCGCGTAATTGGAATGCTTCCGATATTTCATTTTGTGTGCATGGTTTGACTCGTGAGCACACATACGTATAAGGTTTTCAAATTAAAGTGGCCTTTTTGTATGGAATTTAATAGAGTTTGACGTTGGCTGAATTTTTATTAATTTAAATTCTTTTATGGCTGTTTTAATGTTACGTTTTATGATGGCGTTCACGATTGATAAAGATTTTCGTAGGCAGACTTAATAATCTTCTGGCTTAAATAACATGTAATAGAATGCAACCTATACACCCCAATTAGAAAATTAAGTATTAATCATAATTTAAGCACGGAAATTTTACTTATCTAAATCCACTTAAGTAGTGTTTTTAGGGTTACGTACCTCAAAAGGAAAAAACAGAACCCTTATAGGATTAATTTGTCTGTATGTCAGTTAAGACCCTTTATCTCAGAAATGCATGGAGGTATCGAGTTGAAATTAAAACCATACGGTTTTAATTTCAACTCGATACCTCAGGTCCGCTGCGGCCCCTTGAAGCTGTGAAAAAATCAAACTTCTCAAGTTAACGAAAAAAAAGATAAGGCCATTTATGTCAAAAACGTTAATTTCGACACTCTCAAGGGAATCAAAATTCATAGGGTACTTCTCGTTGACCCAGAATCCTTAGATTTGGCAAGGTCTTATAGCACAGATATAAGAATAAATCTGGAAACAGAAAATTTCTCGTTACATCACAGAAAATAAAATGCTATTCGGAAAAATCTTCGAGACTCCATTCGGGAATTGAACTATTTACATGGGTAAGTTTGCACGGAACCCTCAGTGCGTGATTCCGACTCGCACTTGCCCAATTTCTTTTTTAATAAATAAATTAAATTATTTGTTGTAATAAATTTTGCATGGACACACATTGGTAGCGCATAGCGGTATTAGTATCTACGCACGCACATACAGACACCCTAGTGATGCAATCAAGACTTATCAACAATGTTATTTTGGAATTTGTTTCTCCTAAAACAAAGATCTATTTTAAAAAAAGCTCATATCGCTGTATTCAGTAACCGATCCTGAACTTACAACTTTCAGAATGTACGTTTATTATGTTACGTATTGTATTGTATATAGGTACAGGTTTCTTCTCCTTGATCGCTTCACTTTTGAACATGAACACTGGTCGTGGTTATCACGAAAGTAGCTCTCCTACGAAAGTAGCTGACAGTTTCCTGTCAGGGTACGTCGTACGGCTTCCCGCCACTTTTGTCTGCTGGCCGTCATTCAGGCGCATTCGTTCAATGGGCCGCCAACAGCCGCTTTGATCGGTCTGTCCATCGCATCGGCGATCATCCACGCGGCCTCGTCCAGCCCACCTTTCCTTGTACAACAAGGCGTTTGATGAAGTCACAAGTTTACAATGGCTGTAATATCCGAGTACCTTCATTCCGTACTACATTTCATATTATGTAGCAAATAGTTTCGCTCAAACATAACTATAATTTCCTTCTCTCATTTACAAAATTAATGATAAAGTTATGTCACAAGTTACTTCCCGCGGTTTTCATATTAATGTGACTTTCAATGCGTGATCACATACATATAACTTGTGTATTATATATTACATACCACATATAACTTGTATCACAGTATATTACACAGTCGAATAACTTAATCATAGATCCACGCAGTTCTATAACTTCAGGCAGGCAAGGGATTATAGATGTTATGGTGACGAGATAGAGATGGAAGTTCCGTGTAGTAAAAAAAGAAATTAAATACACCTCAATCTAACTCGGTAATTTCCGATAGCGTTTTCTAAATGTACTGGTTTCTAATAAAGGAGTCTGCCCATTACACAATACCATGACTGATTCCGGCAAAATATGCATATGTCATCGTTATGTATAAAACCTAAATCCAAATATATATTAACGCCTAGACGGTATTTAAAAAACCTCACTTCGACCACTATCAACTCCTAGGTGACTTGAAACAATTATTTCTACCAACATCTATTTTCTACCACCTGAGGAGCAAGCAAGACAGTTAAAAATGACGTCGTGTGGTGGACGTATTAGAAAGTGACCTGTGTTAAAAAGTGACCAGTAAAAAAGTGTCTTTCAAGGATTTTTTTGTAATTAATTAGATATTTTTAACAATAACGGGAACCGGCGCTGACGCGGTAGGCATAGGAGGATATAGTGTGACGAGTTGGGCTCCTAAGGAGGATATAGTGTGACGAGTTGGGCTCCTAAGGAGGATATGGTGTGACGAGTTGGGCTCCTAAGCCCAACTGGAAGAATGGAAGGGAAGCCTTGCCTTGCAGTGGGACACAACAGTTTCATAATAATAAAATTGAATATTATCTTCAACCAAGGAATCTCAAACAATAGTGAAAAATCCCGTGGTAGAAAAGAAAACGTTTCTGTGATTATCTGGAATGTAGAAAATGTGAAAACCATGAAAACTGTTGGAATTATGATATTTCCATTTAATTTTGTAAAATGCTATAAAAATTATGTGATTTCCTAACATGATTGATTTATGATGACCGCTATGCACGGTATGTATGATACGAACTAGAGGGCATAGTAGTCCGTGCTCGATACGTTACTAGCACGGTTATGTATGGTATGATACCGTGCACTGGGCAGACTCCTTTAAGTATATAATGCAAAATCTTGATAATGTATAAAGACTTATTTAATATTGTAAACATTATGTTTTAAAACATTATTATTTATTATTATTATTTATTATATTCTTTATTGTACACCACATAAACAAAAATAAGGACAAACATAATTAAAAATAAGTGTGCAATGGGTGGTCTTATCGCACAGGGTAATTTCTTACAGACAACCTTTGGATGGCCTGAAAGAAAGGAGATGGATTTAGGGCATTATCTAATATCATTAAAATTTTAAATTCTCTGACAGACGTGTAAACGACAAAATCACAACCGAAACAGTAAACAGCAAGGTTCAGAAGCAAAAGTCCCCTAAGAGGCCGTTCACGGTCCCCTAGCGCCACAAAAACGGCCGTTTTTATTTCAAAAGCACGATTTAGCTAAACAGTATCTAACATTTCAAGTGTTTAACAATGTGTTAGATAAATACTTTATTGCCTTTTCTATTATTTTAATGAGCCACATTTTGCATTTTGATTCTATTTACAATTATGTTTTTTTTTTCAATTCGTGGCACTTGTGAGCTTTGAACGGCCTCCTTGAACACTGAAGGTGAGGACGGATTTTTGAAAACTCATCTCTTGAAGGAGTATGAAAGTTCATTGTTTTTTAGAAAAGAATTCCATCGAAAAAATTGCTTGTAAAAAAACTTTTACAAAAAAAAAACATGCAACCGACTTCAAAGTAAAAAAAAAAAATACTGAAAAGTGCAAAATAACTTTAATTTCGGAAGTCGGTGTTTCTATAATAATTTTGTCTCGTTTATCGTCGTTTTCGTTATTTAACACCGACTTCCGAAATTTAAGTTATTTTGCACTTTTCAGTATTTTTTTTTGTAAAAGTTTTTTATTTTAAACTTTTTAGTTATGGTACCACAACTAAAAAGTAACCCTCAGCCAAATTTAAATACCTTATAGCTAGAGTGCATCTCATGACAATTCTAATAATCCCAAACACGGTAAGATTACATTAATTTATTACAGAGTTTCGGTGCCTAACTTCAGTCTTCATCATCAGATCAGTTCGATATATTCCCCCTCTACTTTCAGTCAGTCATCGACTACACGTATAAAGAAAGCAATTTTACTTGTTATGTTACGACGGTTCTGCTGTGATCCTATGAGGACTTCTGTTCCATAACTTTGAAGTTCATGATCAGATCATAACAATATTTCTATGGGACCAACTCGGAAGCATAAACATCCAATTAAAATAATTTTTTTTAAATCGGTCCACAATTGACCGAGAAATCGGTGAACATACATAAAAAAACATACATTCAACCGAACATATAACCTCCTCCTTTTTGAAGTCGGTTAAAAATATAAAATATTTCAGTCATTATCTACACTAGGGTTATAAATAACGTACTTACCGAGCGCCTTGAGACTATGCGATAAAATAGCACATTTATGTAAGTATTGCATATATTTATCGCCAGGCATCGCGTCTTGTAACAATTTTATGGACCGAGTTTTATTAAAAGAAGCTCCCAACGCAGACAGACTACACATCTTACTGTCTACTGGCTTTTTCATCAAACCTTACATTAGAACAAAAATAAATCTGGCAAAACTATGTGGACAGCCATCAAATCCCACATGATGGGAATTGCGGCGTAAGCTGGCATTTTTAACTTTGTTCAATTTTGGGCACGTTTTTTAAGTTAACTCATTCTAGGAATTACTCTGGTATCGTTGGTACGTTTACAAACATATAAACTCATATGCACAAGACACACACAGAAAAACTATCTGTAGTTCGCGGAAACTGATCGCTCAACAATTGCGCCAACCATGCCATCTGTACTTTCGCTCCATCGTCTTCCATTTGTAGGTGCCGAATTAACGACTTTTTACGATACCAAGCTTTCAATTCTTTAAGTTTGTACAAAGAGCCAATATTCCAATTTTATTATTGTAATCTCAACATCGAGTTGACATTACAACACAAAGTTTCTTTTACATCTTCAGACAGAATCCATGAAATATGCATTGTTGAGACCGACCCACTTCTCCATGAGAGAGAACACACCACGCGTCCAAAGCTATTGAGTTTACAATGCGATGCGGCGACGGCAATCATTCGCCCGTCATATTGTAATATTCGATCTGAAGGTATATGAGAATGGAATCGTTCAAGCCGGATACATTCAAGAATTTGAATCTAGAATAGATAAAGAGAAAATTGGCTTTTCGAAAATGTCATATATTTTTGTATAATTTCTCAATAATTTTTACTTAGCAGCACATAAAAGCTACTTAAAATTGTGTGACGAATGTTATGATAGAAAAGGGAATCAGTGAAACGTGACTTATTGATAGGACGGAATGTAAAAAAACGTATTGTGGCCACCTGACTGGCCTGTTGATCTAGTGGTTAGTGGTCTTAATAGCAATGTCGGAGGTCGTGGGCTCGAAGACATATATTTACGTGATGAGCACGATCATTTGCTCTGTGTCTGGGTGTAATTTATCTATAATATTCATAGTATTTAGAAATATATCAGTTGTCTAGTACTCATAGCACAAGTTCTGCTTAGTTTGGGACTAGATAGCGTTGTGTGAAAGTTGTGGAACCAGAGCAGGGAAAGCTCATGCTTTGCTTGCTGTGGTTCCATGGTATTAATACTGTGATACATGTATTAATTACATTAAACTTCACACTAGATCACATCAAATAAGTAGGTATGGCAAAGAAAACAATCTTGAAAATGCTATATAAATGTTGTAAAACTTGTGAATATTTTTCTCATTTTTGGGGTTCCGGACCTTAAAAAGAAAAAACGGAACCCTTATTGCATAACTTTGTTGTCCGACTGTCTGTCTGTCAAGACCCTTTATCTCGGGAACGCGTGAAGGTATCGAGTTGAAATTAAAAACCATATACTCAAATCTGCGGTCCCTTGAAGCTATGAAAAAATCAAACTTCTAAGTTAACGAAAAAAAGATACGGCCGTTTTGTTGCAAAAAACGTATATTTCGACACTCGAGGAAATCAAGATTCATAGGGTACTTCCCGTTGACTCAGAATCCTGAGAAAAGTAAATTTGCTGATACGTCACAAAAAAAACCTTTTTGCGATTCGGAAAAATCTTCGAGACGCCATTCGGGAATTGAATTATTCACATAGATAAGTTTGAACGGAATCTTCTGTGTGCAAGTCCAACTCGCACTAGACCAGTTTTTTTATATTTCCAGGCAAATTCCGAAACAAAGCTAATTCAGTTCTTTGCTAAAAAGAACAAAACACATAAATGCAATATCATATTCAAAACTCAAAGAAAGAAAATCCCATCGTAATACAAAGAAAATATTGCAGATTGTTCTCCGATGCAATCCCTGGCGAGAGCTTTTGTCTTCTCTCATTTTAATTAATCTTAATAAAGAAGTCTCGCAATCGCAGTAAAATAGCTGTTGTTATTTCAATTTTAAAATAATATCATGAATATGAGACGAGGAGAACTCGAGAGAGAATGCATCGCATACATATGAACGTATGGAGATTGTGTCTCGGAAGTTGCACTACCAGTTCCCCGAGAGGACCGTTGGAATAAAATACTGGTAGGTAGAGTGTCGGTAGCGTTGTTGGTAAAGCGTTTGTAGCACTTCTCAACTGTCGTTATGATGCTTTGAATGTCTTGCTAAGTTCCCTGTGGCTCTTACAGACACATTAGAAAAGTGGTCGTAAAATTGGATTCGTTTTTGAGAAATAACATAAAAGTTCCAAATCACTCGTATGCGAGGGTGCAGAAAAGCTCCTTTAAAGCGAGTAACAGGTCCTTAATTCCTCATATCATAGCCACATTGCCTTCATAGCATGTGCCAGACGCAAACGGATCACCGCAGCGCAACGACACATCAATCATAAAGGCAATATAGCCGCCATAGGGGGCGCCACTCGCGCAAGACGTCGTCTCAATCAGGACTCATATCCAACTACAGCGGAGCAATTAGGATCCACGTCGTCTAATTTGTCGCGATGTTTATCTAGCAGAGTGATGGCTGATCGGAAATTGAACGTTTCTTTGAAGGCACTCCGTCGGCTCGCGACGAGCGCCAATTAAGATAAACATAAGAGGAATTTACCGATAAAATTGCTTCTTATTCAATTTACCTTTTTCTTTGACGCATTTCGGATTTTGTAGAAAAGAAAACGGTTTGGGAGTGTTTAGCTTCGAGATGATAAATTGCAAGCTTTGAGGGAAGCAGTGTCTATTGTTTTGATCTCTACGAGATTGATTATTATGTAAATCAAATCAGACGCAGACTGAATCGCTTTGCTGCTAACCAACATTACCTAACAGGAGAACCACTAGTAAATGTTACAGTAGATTAGTAATAACGTATACGAGTGTTAATATTTCAATTACATGTGTATGTTTCCTTGATGGGTACTTTAGTTTAAGAATATATTTTACACTCTTTTTCTCTTGTTTTTATACACTATAGTCTATATTAATTTTTAATGCTTCCTTTTCTTTGTAGTCAGATTTATAATATATTTTATCTATTACTGTTTCTCTGTGAACGACCGGAAGAGACCACCCGAAACCAGCTGCAGCGTTAAGCTTACTAAAACATCTTTCAATACTTATTTAATAAACCTCTTAATTCTCCGATAAACTCGTTATAAAGACCAAAAGACCCTGTAATTAAACGGCAATAAACAAAATAACGTAATGCGCGCAGTATAACAAGCTAACTCAATAATATCGGGAAATTATCTGTTCCAGCTAACGGAGAGCGATCTTAATAGACAAATTGCTCGTCATTAATCACTAATCCGATTTAAAAGATAAATTATTTGGAGGAGTGTCTACTGAGAGGGTACTTGCAAATTTATTTTTTAAATTGGAGAGATAAGATACCCGGCCATTAGTTGGATTTTTCATTTTAGAAGATTTAGTCTTAATGTTCTCGGACATTTGTTTTAAGTGAGTTATCTGGCGCAGGTTTGTTTTGAGTTTTGAAGAATCTATCTCTTATTACATATGCTTGAACGTAAAGGCAAAAATCTTTTTACAAAAAATATTCTTACATCCGACTTCAATAAAAAAAAAACACACTAAAGTGTACAAAATACCTTTAATTTCGGAAATCGGTGTAAAATAACGAAGAGACAAAACTAACATCAATTAAACTTATTTTGTACTTTTTTGTGTTTTTTTTACATTGTATTGGGTTGTAAGTATATTTTTGTAAAAAAAAAATATTTTACACTTTTTAATGGTAGTACAACTAAAAACTACCCCTCAGCTAATCATCATCATAGTTAGCTAGTAATATTATATAGAGGGTATGTACCCTCTTGCGGATTTCGACTATGGTGACTAGTTTCTGTCGATCATGTGTTCTAATATGGTTAAGGGGTGGCCAGATGGATGCAAACTAGCGTTCCAACCAAGGTCACCTTGGTTGCAAATCAGTCGTAGGGATGTCGACAGTGATGAAATATATCGATTTATCGATGTATGGATATATCGGTCATACTTTTCGATATTTTCGGTTTTGAAATTATAATTTGTTTAGTTCAGTTTAGGTCAATAATAGATAATAGTAATTTTTATAAAAAAGTACATAATTTTAATTTAAGAGAATCTTAACAAAATTAAATAAAAATATTCTAATATTTCGAAGAATTTATTATTTCAGGCAACCCACCATTTGTACAGTAACAAAAGTAAAAACCATATATTTATTATATATCTGTTGTAAAAACATACTAGTCTAAACAATACAGTTATTTTTTTCTTATTACCTTAATAATATATTTGCCTATATTTGCTGGGGTATTTAAAGAATGGTCAGATCCAATGTTTATGAACTATAACGATCGAACAATCAATAATTATGATATGGAATTTATAGTGAATTAACCAACGCAATAGATAAGGTAGGTGTCAGCTAAATTGAGAATATCGGTCATTGGCCCTCCTACATTCATTTACTTTCTCAATTTAAAAAACTGAAATCTATATATAAATATAAAAGGAGAAACTGACTGACTGACATATCAACGCACAGCTGAAACTACCGACGTAGGCGAGCACTAAGAGAGGATTTACCAAAATTCACCCCTTTAAGGGATGAAACGTACTGATTTGAACTGGTTTAGACAGGGGCCGGGTCAACTGTAACGTTTTCCAATTCCAACACAGTTTAGAAGCTGTGTTGAGGTTTAGAAAACGAGCCAAAATGGCGGCTGGCTCCATCCGTCATAGCTCACAATGAGCTGGAGGTGCAGTCTAATGCAGCACATTATCTGCAGCTTGCCGTAAGGACCGTTACTCACTGGCGCAGTGATTGATCGCACTCGCCTGTGTGGCGCGGACTTTATTTGTTTGGCTTTAGACACTACAATGGGGTTTAGATAAGTATAAATGGTAGTAAGTCCGTAGGGTTGACTGGGAGAAATTATGCTTAGTTTGTGGTTTATGTTTTCAGGGACAAAAGCTGGATTTTACATAAAAAATAAATACATACCGTGCCCCAGGCGCCATTATGCAGTTTTTGCTTTGTAGTGTACACGGGGGTCCAAAGTTTGTATGGAGAAACCTACTTTCACGTGAGCGAAGCCGCTGGCAGAAGCTAGTTATAAACACACAAAACTGTCTTGAATCGACAACTATCGCGATCCTTTACATTTTCTAGTATTGATCAACCAACGACCTTACAGCCACTAGACGTCTAATAGTGTCTTTGTAGTTACAAAAGATTCACTAATATAAATATAGCGATATTATACCTCTAGCCTTCACCTGCATCTTTGGTCACTGCTCAACTTCCGTGAGTCGTTCGTAACGTGATGTTATTTAGCCTTCCTCAATAAATAGGTTATCTAACATTAAAATGTTTTTTATTTTTTTATTTTAACCTGAGATTAATGCTTTCAAACAAATATAATCTTTAACTTTATAATATTAGTATCGATATGTAATATACTAGCGGTCTCAACAGACGTTATCCTGCCCGAGAGATGGCTATTCGTCACACGCCACCTACCAGGGTCAATTGTGTTTTTAAACCCTCCAGGAACCCAATAAAATTTCATCCAAATCGATCAAGTCGTATAGTATTTTAGTAGATCTAAGAATAATTTTTACGTTATTCTTTACCCTCCTACACCCCCCATTTTTTTTTATATTTTACATGGCAGAACATAGTAACATGGAATAGATACAGAACAATGTTTGCAGTTTAGCTACTTATATATCTATATAAAGATAGTAGATTAACGCTTACAACATTTACGATAGGGACATCAATTAATACACTAGTTATATCTTGTGAACTGTAGCCAACGAGCCGTGAACTCCGCTCCGCTCGAGTTGTCGAACAACTAGCTCCGGCTAACAACAGCAACATAACAACATACACAACAACAGCAGCAACGAGCCGCGACCGACACTCAACTGTTGCTCGATGCTCTGTATATATATTGTTACGGTATGTCGGACAAGTGACTCGTGTTTTAGAAGCCTCGAACTTAATTTTTAAACTAGCAGGTGCCTGTGACTTCTTCCGCATTAGACTCGTAAAACATCACAATGCTTTTGGTTACAATTTCAAGAATGTATTTTTTTTTTGCACGGATCCCTATTTTTTTTTTTTTAAATAAAAGTGAAAAGATAAATTGACGAGAAATTATAAATCTAGCCACACATTAATTCATTATTGGCCACGCGATCAAACTTCTCATTTTATAACTAAACACCGGGAATATAAGATAGCTTCTAATATACTAATTTGTCATTATTACAAGAAAGAAATCCAACAAAATATTTTTCACTCTGACACAGACACGTTAGGTTAGAAGTGGTTATTCCTTTGTGGTTATTTTTTTATAACCACCCAGAAAGTGGCTAACATAGAAAATAACTTGTGACTAAGATGGTCATTCAGACGCTCGTTAATTGTGGCTGACTTAGTTATTTAGAAAGTAATGTAGATTTTTAGGGGCCAATAATGCTATTAAAAAGAATCTGTTTAATTAGCACCCCTTATTTACTCATTCTCGTTAAAGAATATAAACAAAGTATTTTTGATTAGTCAGTAAGACCAGTGAAGGACACTGGATTTTTGAATAAAGCCAAGGAAACTGAGAAACCGTAACCTATATAATCTCTGCTATTAAAAAAAACGAGCAAGTTTTATAAGAAACCCTTGAAGGTCCAATCTTCTGAGAAACAAATTGTATTCTTACCGAAATTGCGAATCAGCAAAAACAGGTTTATCAATTTGTCCTGAATGATGGAATCCAATATCTTTCAGTAACGAACTTTGTGTCCTCCGTTAACAATATTTTGAGGAGAAGAAATAGCAATTACGGAATCATAAGTCCAAGAATAATGTTGTTACAGACATCAGAAATGACATTATAATGGGACCTAACTCGCGGTCAACTAGATTATTTTACGGACCGACTTATAAAATAATCTGTCTGTGTCGAGGTGAGACTAGACGCGGCAGTTACCTACGACCCTTAGAGGGCTCAGCTCTCGGAGCACGTATCTAAACTATCACACAGAAACCTTTCTCACTCCAAACCTTGTTAACTTCCCCCAAGCTCAAACTGACACTCAAAAATGTTAGTTATTTATTTTGCACAGCTTTCAATTTACTCAAAGTCAAAGGAGATATTACGAACAAACATTTAATAACTTGTGAAAGGGAGCCGAGAGAGGAAATATTTCAAGTCAAAGCACAATATTCTTGACGTTTGAAAAATAATCGAGTATTGCAAAAGTTGTCGTTAAATGGAATAATGGATCGCCCACTGGCCTACATTAGGGGAGCATTCTGTGCGGGGCGTGAGCGGGGCGGGTGCGGGGCGGCTGCGGGGCGGGTGCGGGGCGGCGCGTCCGCTGCCGGCCGCGTTTATTTGCTCTGTTTGCCACACTCCATTCACTTTTCAATCGCATTTCATCAGTTTTCAATTGTCTCGCTTCATTTGCGCCGCGCTTTGTTTGTAGTCCGCTGTATTCAGTGCACAGACGGGCAATAGATGAAACACGGCTATGTTGCTGCGATGATGTTCAATTTGTAGTCCGACATCATAATTCACAAATCACGTTCAAATCGTTGAACTAAATCATTTATTTTATCGTTTGCTAGCCTAAATTGTGTACTTGCTCAAGTAGTTTTCAAACTTCCATATACCACAAAGTATTCACTGGAGAGTAATAATTCTTGGGAAAAATATTCTCTTGTGATGTTCAACAGTATGAAGCAGTCAACCGAGGTATTTCATCTCCTGAAACACTTGACAACAAAGTTTTAATACCATCAAACGTTTCCGACCAACGGAAACTGATCGCGAATTCAAATCCCTTAACAATGCGCCATTGAACAGGCTGACAACGTTAGTCCTGTACTTCAGACAATACAAAATTACCCTTATTACTCAGTGTTAGAGCTCAAGACGTATGCAAACGAGATTGTTAAGAGGGATCAAATTATTGTTACTTTAACGGCGGAAACGTGATTCGGTTTGTTATCTGACGCCATTGCTCGTGTATTCAGATGATGCGGTGTTGTCGTCGCAATCTGTTAATTAATCTGTCGTAAGTTGTCGGGACTGGCATAAGAAATGAGAGAACTCTGAAATCTTTAGAAACAGTTGTAAACATTACCGATGACTGAAAAGGAGAACTCGAAGAAGGGAATGGAGACATAAACGATACGTCAGTTGACACAGGTAATGTTAAAAGTTAGGTTCGACAGCAAAATTATGGCCACACAACCTTCGTCTCCCAGAGGCTGTAAGTTAAAGAAATAAAGCTTTCTCCTGACCGGCACAACAGCAGTTGTGTCAACCTTTTACAATTCTACTGAAGCGGCTCCCAGGCACTCCTAGGCACACATCCAATCTGGGGCTCCCTGTTGAGTAATCTCTCTTTGACAAATCGCCTCTCGGTGTGTCCCCCGGAGGCGGAGGCGCCTCGCTCATCTGTCTTACCTATTTGCGTTTGGGTTTTTCAATTTTCTGCGCGTTGCTGCCTAGAGACGGGTTATTCAATTGGGTTAGAGTTTGTTGGAATATTTTTTTTTTATCTTTCCTGTAGGTTTTGTGTTTGAAGCAACTGTTGAAGTTTTTATATAGACCGCTGAAAGTTTTAACGGTGAGGAAAGGTTACAAATAGCTGCGAAGAGTTTTTATTGCCTTAACTTATATTCTGTACAGTGTAGGTAAAGAATTTATGGACTTTTAACAAAGGCTTATAATCAATGCGCTTGACGTTGAAGGAATTACACGAAGACTCAAAAAGAAAAATGGAATAAATCGACTTAGAGGGGATAAATAGTGTTTAATTTCCCACTACGGTTCTGTATGCAACTGTTTTGTAGACAGATATGTGTTGATTAACGTTACATATTTACTTTTTTCAGTAACAAGTTTATTTTGGTTCAAAAACTGACAAATACGTCTAAAGCGTCGAAGAAATCACATCAAAGAAATCACTGCTAAAAAGTTGACAAAGCATCTAAAAACCCATAAACAAAGGGTGGTGAGGCGGAGATCCACGTGGAGGCTTTGAAGCCTGCCTCAATAGATCCGCAATGTAAAGACGATTTGGTGGAAGGTGACGACAATTACTCACTCGGTTAGCGAAGCTCGCTACAAAAGGAACCGCTCGCTGACATTTATCAAGGGGAGCCTTTTGTTTTTGGGGATCCTACGCTAAATAAGTCGGACTGGTCATTTTTCATTGGACTTTTGTGTAGAGTTATTTGTAAATGGGACTTAAGTGGATTGTAACTGTAAAGTGATACAAAATTTATTTTAAAATCCTACTTCGCAAAGTCAACACTGCTAAATGTTTATACCACTAACTTGAATTGGAAACTATAAAACATTTATTCCTCTTATCCTAATTGAATTTGAATGCTGCTCCGCATGAGTGCAATTTGAAACTATATTTTGAAACTATATTAACTTCTTAATCAGCGTTCGCTTGGATCTAAAGTGTTTAATTGGAGTAATTTTCAAGATCCTTTTGCATTAAAATTCATCAAGCAAGTAACGAGGAAAGTTTCTTACAACTCCACTTTATTAAAGACACTAGTTGTGGGACAGATGGGAGAGGAGAGGGGGATGATGTGGGGGGGGGGGGTAAACTTGGTGTAGCTGTTTAGGTTGGACAGAGTTCTGATGTATGCAGAACCAAGTTTATGGACAGCAGCTTAGTGGCTTGTTAGTCAGTTTAGGTATTATGGTGCTGCTAAGCATTTCTAAGTCGAGACCAGAGATGTTACGGTAGTTTGATTCAGATTCCGAAAATTTGGACTGGATTTGATTTTGCACCTCCGATTTCAATGTCGGTTCCGATAAATTTTAATTGGAACTTATATCGGAACCTTCCCCTACCCGTACCTTCCGTCAATTACTCTTTCACTTGTTAATTTATTTTGTATTTGGAATGTTGTAATTTATATTTATCAGAGTTTCTGATTAGTTTAGTGTTTCATTTGACGCTTCTGCCTCAGCCTTCACCTCTGATTTCAGTTCCGATTCCGAAAAACCAAATTTAAAACTTCGGATCTGATTTAGGTTCCGATATAACCGAGATGTAGAATTGGTCCAGAAAAGAAAACCTAATTTAAACTAGTAACACAATCGGGACCATATCATCAATGAAATTTTATTATTAATAATAATTAAATTCGTTGTTACTAAGAGCTTGTGAGCTCCCTATTTTCTAAGCATATGGCCGTTTTATATTTTTCTGAATACAATATCACCACATGTATAGGGCTCGCTCAAAGGCACGTGTTTTTACCAGAAGCTTTCTTAACATTGTCTTACCAATAGTTTGTTTTCCATGAAAACTTAGCAACTGTACCAGATGCTACGAAATAAGTGGCATCCGTAAGATATAGACGGGTAACGGCGGCAGATAATCTTGTTTACCTCCGAAGCGGCAAAGAGATTGAATACATAATGTAGATTTAACCGAATCATCAGTATCCGGAATCAGCGCTCGCTAAATTAGTTCGAAACTAAAGCTGAAAGTTAGTTTGTTGGTTGTGAGCGATTTAATGTTGGCTTTCGTGTGCGTTGTTTGTTTAATGTTGTCTGACGTTTACGCGAATATTGTTCGTTGAACCTGAACTAGTTTCGCTTGTTGTTTATGTTTTTGCTTTGTTTTAAAAGCTTTTCGACGTTTTTCGTGTCCTGTGTATTTTAATCTGGTTACTAGAGTCACAACAGTTTCCACCTAGTTTTCTTCTTCATAATGGAATTAACTTTGTTTTTATCCAACACGTCTAGCACATCAACATTAATTGTATACATTTTATTTATCTTGAGTACGTGTTTGAATTAATTAGCGAATTAATTAAATAACACAGCTCCTTGACGTATTCCTTCTTCATTTACAAGTTTAATGCTTCTCTCATTCGGCACACTTTCATTAGCATCTACCACATGCGCGTATGTTCGCACTTATATCTGCGTCGCGTACATCCTCGCTCTTGCTTTAATTTTGAACAACATTTATGAAGGCCAGCGCGGTATCACCGTCTCATTTCCTTTTACTCTGTTATTTATAATGTTACTCTTAGAAAATATTGTTCAGTGAAAACTCAAACTCTTGGCATTTATTTTAAATAAACCATTTACAAGCACTTTTAAATTCTCAAGAAGTCAGTTGGAAAAATGAAATTAATTGCACATTCTAAAGCTTAGATCTCTATGGAGAAAAACGTGCAAGAAACTCCATGAAGACTCTTTTAAATCATGTTTTGTATTAACTCGGATATAAGATTCAAAGTTAACGGTTAAAGTATAAAGCAAAACAAGATGAAAATGGTGAATTATCTGAAATCCGAATACACATTGGCTTCATTGGGATGCGATTAGGTAAATTCATCAACATTGTTTTAAACTACTTTTTATTTTATTTTCCCGTGGCACGCAGCGCAGCTGTTCATCGTGCAACTACTGCGCAAGCTTATCGTCACATTAGTATAAGGTCTTGTTAGGGTTTGAACTGAAGCAAAGTAATGATAAATTTTCTTAATCCTCGTATGATCTCTACTATCTGTACGATATAACAGTTACATTTCAGCCGTAAACGTAGTTCCGGTAGCATGAATTTGTTTATTTGGAGATGGTATTATATAATATGCGTTGTTTAGCGTGCACACGAATTACCTTGTGTGAGTTATGAATCTAATAGCGTAATAATTTAAGGTGTGTGTTTGTTTTGGTGCTATATAATATTTGGTTTAACACAATGGATATCCAAATTAGTCTTACGTATTTCATGATCATAACTCGAAAGGGTATTTGTATTAGAGTTTCGTAAATTTATCTTTTCTTTTTTCTTTTTGCTGTAAGTAACAATGTCATCTGTGTTTGCCTTTTACAACATATTACATGTTTTATTTATACATTTGGCATAAGGTGACTTTCGGGCTAGATCTTTAGACTCAATGCCACTAAGCTCATCTCCTCGGTACAATCTTGTAACTTACATACCCTTGTGTTCTTATTACAATACATATGGACCTATTGCTTCTGTGTAATTTTATTAAAGTTTATTTGGCTGTTACGCTGTTTCTTCTACGATAGGTAATAGCAAAATCGCGTTCTGTGATTGGAAATCTAAAGCAATTCGAAAAAAAAATTGTTTTTGTTTTGCAGCATTCATGTATATGATAATAGTCCTAAACAAATGTGTATTGTAAGTAGACATAAGTCACTGAATTGCAGACCCTGAACTAAATGAGATTTTATTTCACCGGCATAAAGACAGGAGTATGTCTTGTATTATTTATTTTTATTTGACAATAAGTTCGTTCTTAACTTTGATCTCGCCCTATGGAGAACCATGGATGAGTCTCTTCACTTTTGCCGTGGAAGAAAGAAATAATTGAACGTGTAAATTCCAAAAGTTCTCTCTAACAACCAAAATCACGTCAATTTATCCAACGAGGAAGGCTTTCAAAACAAATCGGCCTCGTTTTATATAAAAAGCACATTATCATGTTAACTCTGGTGAGTGAAATCGTGAACGCGTCGTTACACAAGTCGTTATCTCCTAAAGAGGTTACAAAAGAGCCGGCTATGAAATAACAAGGCGCGGGCCTTAAAAATGTCCGACCCCAAGAATAAAAAAGTAATTGGGTGAAGAAACTATTTATGTGACTAGATGACACACTCTTCAATAATTCAACAAAACTTACTCGTATCTAATTGAAATCAATGCTTTGTAAAAACATAGGGTCCCTTTTGGATCTCAATTGATATGTCTCCGGAATTTCTAGTATATATTTCATGAATTTATATGATCAGATGTTGACCCTTCGCAGACGGACAAAATAAAAGATAATTTTGGCTTTTGCTTAAAAGACTTGTTTTTAAATATGTAATTTATTTAGGTTAGTAACACTGGTATCGCGTTGCTAATCTCCGGAGCAATGGCGGGGTGACACTAGCCTGTGCCTATGATAAACTGTCGACTTATCGTTCAGTTGTTCGGCGAATATAGTACGAGTATAATGTTGTGATTTTGTTTTAAGAGTGTCCTTTTTCACTGGCCTATCGTCAACATCGAGCATGGTTTAAATGCTTGTTACTTCATCTAACGCAAGCCCACGTGATGTTTGACAAAAAGGCAATGCAAAAAAGAGAGATAACGCCTGAAAACTCTGCTAGTATTCGGTAATTCCGTGATTTACTCGAATATTTTTCAAAACTTGTTCCAGGAAATATGTATTTAAACCCTTTAAAGTTTTTGAAAAAAATTGTCGTCATTCAGAATCTTGATTAAATTTGCAAGGCTTCTATTGTTATACTTTTTTGACTTATTTGATTTTTGAATAAATTATTAAGTGCAAAATAGCAGATTTTCAGAGGACTTTACTGGATTTGTTGTACACAAATTTATAAATTGATTTCAATAGAAGCGTAGATAATATCCACAAGATACAGTGTTTCCAAAATATCTAATGAAAAATGTGTAATAACGTCATAATCGCGTAAGAGCGGTTGTATGAAAAACAGTAAAAATGTATGTCGAGTTGGATGCCCTTAAAGTGAAAATATGTAAAAGTATATAAATATTATGGTAATAGTATTTCTACCGTATTTTTTTTTTTAATTTTACAATAATACAAAAAAGCTTATACGTATACTGGAAGTTGTTCAGTGTTTATTTGTAGAATCCTCATCCAGCTTCCTTGCAGTGTTTATGTAGAATCTAGCTTCTGAGATCTTTTACATAATATACCGGCAAAGGATAAGCTACCATGTGCTTCCAGCCAGTGTGGATACTCATGTATCTACCTGTTTAATGTTCCGCGAGTTTCTAACGTGCATTTAAAAATTATGATCACAGCCGGTACACACAATAGCAGCAACCTGCATAAGGTTCGTATTGTGGATTCTGTACTTTTCTACTTTTTATTACAGAGAGGAGGCGTGCGCTCCTGCGGTGGGAACCTTATAGTCGGATTATCACTAATATCATTTTTTTTTAAAGCAACGTCTGTTGCTTGTAGTGGTTGCGTTGTTTTTGAAGGCTAAAGAGTTTGAATTTAATAGTAGAAAAATTCCATGATGTCTAGATTTTCAGCTGCATCTTAAAGGTTAGCGTGAATTTAGAATAGGATTTGAATTTGATAGGAAAATAATTAAATTGTTTGAACAGCAGATTCCAGGAGCCTTCGCCTCGAGCTAGAGCCACAGCCTGCAATACGGACATCCACCTAGAGGGACCTCGCAGCTTCGAGTTACTGCTGCTGTTCGTTCAGTCTGCTCTAGAAGTCTAGACTACTAGTATTGACTGAGTTACTAATAATTATTTTTTTCATTTTAGCTGTTCTTTAATTGAAATTAGAGTCACATCAAGTTCCAATTAAGGTTACAGTACCATTGTATCATATTAATAAAAAAATACATTTTCACTCGCCTCTAACAAAATTGAACACGAATTCATACATTTAGGAGGCACACAATTTCTTTACGTTACAACATATTAATGACAAAGTAAAGTACATCTTTTACATAGCCAAAAAACAAAGAAGCCTGTTTAAGTGAGCGTGCAAGTAAAAAGGAACTTTATCTCTGAGGATAACGGTTCCAATTCGTTCGCATGAACAGTGGTGGTGATGTACGGAATGTACTAGCATAGAGGATCTGTTGGTGGGCTGTTATACATGGGTGTCGTTAGGATGACGGCGTTGGAGGATACAGTAGATACCCCTAGCAACAAGAGATAATAAGTAGGTAATTAGGTATACACAGAGACAGATTACAGATAACTCTGACCTTCAATTTAGATGAAGGAATCAAATGGATCATCTCTTCCGATCCTCTTGGGGTTAGCTTCCAGTTCTAGATACAGCCGAATACTCTTATCTCCACAAGGCAGTTACCGGGTGCTCTGGCAAGAATGCGTGCGTAGCTTCATAGACGCGTATTCGTCACTATACACTTGGTGTACGCTTGTTCACAGCTTACATACAAAATTATGAAACTCTGTCGACGAAGCGGCAACGTTGTGCCGTGTCGTGTCGTCGCAGCTTCTCGTATAATAACGAATACGCGACTATGAAACTACGCGTCCGTGGACAATAGGCCTAAAAAGTGCACGCATTCTTGCCACAGCAAAATTTTCCAAAAATTTTTTCTCCCTAAGGGGATGAAACCAGGGGTCCAAAGTTTGTATGGAGAAATCTAGTTTGATTATATTTGCATTGCTGCCGTACCACAGTTCTATTAAAACTAAAAGTGTGTAAGCTGTAAATGCGATTCGATGCTATGTTTCATTCACGCTCCAGTGGGTGTGTGGTGCCCCGCACTCGGTCAGTCCTCGTGCGAACAAATTGCGTGCCCGGTGCGCAGGGGACGCTTAGCTGTGCACTCCGCTGTAAAACTGTGGTGTGCTGCGTAATTTGTATATAGTAGAACATTTAGCTTTTGTGGAATTGTTCCAAATAGTTATTGGCTCTGGAACGCAAAGGGCCTCTGACGTAACATAAGGGAATTTATCCAATAAAAATTTCCCACTTCATCTTGTTTAACTCGACGGTTCATTAGATTATTTCCTACGTAAGAAAAAGGATACGAAACTGAGATTTCCCAGTTAGACTTCTTGGTTTGGTCAAAGACATTGCCATTCGACGTTAGTCTTGTTAGCAAGACTAAAATTGAATGGTAATGGTCAATTTCGTATTAAAATTTTGATATATTACGATAGATTTCTCTCGGATTGCTCGATTTACGGTGGCTTGCACGTGTGAGAAGATAGATGCTTTAAATTATGAACATACTTGAATTAAGTACTAGGTATATTTACCTATGTGAGTGGACATTAGAAATCTTACGTCATTGTACATATTCAGTGAGGCGCAATGTATCGCAGAAGTGTGCGTAATTACAAAACAGGAGGCATCGGGCGGCGACGTTACAATTAAATTTTAATTGGAATTGGTGCCGCTCACCGAGACAGTGTACTCACGTCTTTATATCTAAAGTTGACTTCTCAAGACGTCGCCATTACCTGGAACAATTAAATTCATGTTGTATTAACTTGTTTAAGACTAAAGTAAAGAAATGTAAGTAACAGAGGCAGATGAAGTTGATTGTGTAGTGTTTGAGAAGGCGATGTTTCTAAGAGCTTCTAATTAGCTCGAAGAGAGAAATATACCGCTTTTGTCTGCTCTGATTGTAAGAACTCCATCAGCATAGAGCTGTAATCGATAGACTGCGTAGGTATGAACCTCCATGTCATGTTTATGTAAAACTGTAGCCTCTACCGGTAACGAGCGATACATTATCGTAACCTGTACAAAGTTTTAGCTTCTGCTAGTAGCTTCGCCCGCCAAATGTTCCCAAGGGATTTACTGTCTCGATAATATTCTATGTGTTTTTACAGGACGTGGTCTTTCCTTGTATCAAATTTCATCCAGATTAGTTGAACCGTTTGAACGCGAAGGAGTAAAATACATACACACATACCGACTCATATAAAGTTTCAGCTTTATAAAATGAGTGTGATTCGTGAGGAAGTCATGAAGGGAAGCCAGTAGGAATCGAGCTGTATGAACCCTTCGTCTTTGGTATATTTGTGTGCGTTTTTGTCAGCGCCCCTACAGTATGTATAGAAATCTATAATAACTTTCAAAAACTCTATACAATTGCCCTGTGCGATAAGACTACCTATTGCACACTTATTATAATATAATTTCAAAGTCCCCGGAATCAACAAAGAAAACAAATCTTCAGTTTATTTCAAACAAAGAACCATGGAAACGAAACAGCGTAAACCCCATCACTACCATCCATACAACCCGGGGCAAATGACTTCAAACAAAACACGCCGCTCCTCTCAGCGACCATCAATCAAGACGAGTGCCCTCGAAGCCGACAGCCATCAACAGGTCTCATCAACACAACACAAACAGCTAGTAAGTAGTTCAACAACTAGAGCTGGGTATAACAGTTGTTAGTGTCGGCTTTAAGAGAGGTATTTTTAATGCTTTAGATTGGTAGTCGATTGTTAATTGGTAATTGACGTTTTACATTTTGAAGATCTTGATCAGGGTAGCAAGCACGGTAGATCCGAGAGGATTTTATAAAAAAGTAACCCGTGGTCTTAGAATGCAAAGGGCAACAGAAGGACACAGGTGTGGTTTTAGTCAGTAAAAGTCTGAAAAGCCCGTCTGCTTCACCCAAAGCGGGAGAAGTCATTGGATGATTTCCAAACTTAAAAAAAGTACGGATGAGTTTGGGGCTCCGAAGTAGATTTCAAGTTGGGTAAACTTTTATTAGGTATAGGACAAAGAATGCCCAATCGCTTTTTTCACATGAGCTTCTGAGCTTAGCTGAGCAGATAACTCCTTCTACCTTTATTTACATTCTGTTTTTAATGAAAAATGAGAGTTAATACTTTTTTGGTTAAAAATGTCATTAGGGTTGATTAGGATAACGATTTTATAGTTTAAAATAAAACAAGTGCGAGTCTAACTCGCGAACTGAGGGTTTCGTACAAGCTTATCAATGTAAATAGGTCAATTCCCGAATTGAGTTACGACGATTTTTCCGAATCGACAAAAAAGTTTTTTTTTTCGTTATGATAAGAAATTTATAGTTTTCAGATTTATTCCTATACCCGTCAAAGTCAAAGTCAAAAGTTTTTATTTCACATAGGCCTACATGGGCACTTATAAAACGTCAGAAGCTAGTGCACGGTTCCAAATTGGTCGTTTCCTATGGAGAAGAACCGGCAAGAAACTCCATGGTTACTCTTTTAAAAAAGTGATTGTTTACAATATTTTCATATTACAGTATTAATAGACGTTATGTAAGAACAGTGTAGACCAAAATAAAAATGTGCTATAAGACCTTGATTTATGTAAAATTTCAGGATTCTGCGTCAAGTCAACGGAAAGTACCCTATGAATTTTGATTCCCTTGAGAGTGTCGAAATATACGTTAATTGCGACATAAACGGCCGTATCTTTTTTTTTCGTTAACTTAGAAGTTTGATTTTTTCACAGCTTCAAGGGACCGCAGATCTGAGTATATGGTTTTTATATGTGTTAATTTCAATTTGATAGCTTTACGCGTTCACGACATCAAGCGTCTTGAGAGACAGACAGAAAGATAGACAGACAAACGGACAACAAAGTGATCTTATGGGCGTTCCATTTTTTTTGTTTTGTGATACGGAACCCTAAAAAGTAAAGATTTTAGAAAAATGCCGACGAAAAATTCCATCACTGTCATCCGGAAACGTGTACGATGAGATACGGTGTATACTGCAATCGCAATAGAACCGACTGTTCAGTTGAAATCCCAAAAATATTGACTTGGGACCTCGACCAGCATAATCAAGTTTCATTTATTGTTAAAATCAAAATACAATCTGCATCACCAACATTATCAAAATACAATCTGCATAGAATTTAAATTCATACAAATACGCTTTATCATCAACATGCTTTCTACCGAAAGACGTCCACTGCTGGACATAGAAGTCCCTCTCCCAAGTTTCATCACATCGACCGGTCCTGCGCCTCGCAGCCAGTGTATCACTTATAACTAAACAACTTAATTAAATTAATAATAATATCTGAAGAAACTTCGAACACTTCTGAAGCGACTTGCAGCAAGTTCCAAGTTTCTTCGCGACGTTAACGTTAAATAAAACCGACAAGTTTATTAGCAAAAACGACCGCAAATATTCAAGTAAAGGGACCTCAAATGAAAACTTGCGAAGACCGCCTTTGATACAAACAGTTTCTGAAGAGTTTCGGATCGATACCGAGACCGCGGACTCCCAGGTTGTGGGCGCCGTGTACCTCTTCTAACTTTATAAAGACCAACTTATTACTTTACTTAAATTCTTAGGTGTAAGATGGTATGAATGGCGTTTATTTAGACAGCTAGATATTTGTTTCATAACTTTCTTAAAACTTAATAAAGTCCTGATTATTGTTTAATTTATAACGTTTTGTTTGTAGCAGAAATCTGTCTCTATAGTCAAAACTTCTAGCAGACTTTAAGTCTTATTAAGTAGTCAGTCATTCAGCCTTCTTATTATATTAGTATTATATAATAGTATCTCCACAATATAAAAAACAACAACTGAAACAATAATAGTTATCCTCTTAATCGCAACTGTCACGCTGTCGCGCCATTGATCCAAACACGGCGGCAGTGGGACAGCGGAACGGTGGGACAACACAGTACACTATCGAGAGCTAGTTGGACCGCGTACACCTTTGTGTGGCGTGCATTATGCCTGCTTTACTGTCGCCGTGTTCCGACGGCTGCCTACTTGCAGCGTGACACGAACTAAGTTTAGTCGGATGCTGAGGAAAACAATGCAGTGTAGACGCAAGCTTATAAGAACAGACAGCAACTGGTATAGATTTGTTGTGAGTAAAATGTATGTTAATAATTTTTATCGGTTTACCATTGGATACCCTTATAATTATGTATTCCATATAAGTACGAGTTTTATAACTCTAGATTTTCTAAAGCTTCTGGATTTACAATATGGAAAATATTTCTCTTTTTAATTAAATACACGGTTTACCAGTGCTATTGTTATGGCACTATCAAGCTTCTATGACGTAAATAGCTTTGTATGAAATGCATTGTGCTCACCTTACTGTCAGCGTGTTCCGCCTCCTGCCCCACTTACAGCGTGACATGATATATTGAAATGTAGGGAATACAACAACCCAACCCTAAACAGGTACTAAGATAGATAATCTTAATGATATTTAATTCTATTTTAAATATTATTTATTTTTTGTTGCACACTTACCACAGTGCATTATTTTTAACACAAACGTAGAGGGTAGAGAATGCTTTGTTGCATTAAGTTCACCGTTCACAAAGTTTAAAAATATATATAAATGGAAAGCCTGTGTCAGAATATTTATCTGTAAATACATAACAAACGAAAGCCAGGAAATGGTAGGTTTGTGAAATGTAAATTATTTTTTCAAAAATGCTCTCTTCACGGTGACTCGTAATATTTCTACTTTACATCACTGCAAAACGTCACCCACACAATACTCCTCCATTTATTTACTCCAGCGTGTCACCACGGGCCCCACCCTGCCGCCAGCGTGTCACCGCGGGTCCCTCCCTACCGTCAGCGTGTTCGCGCTATTTAAAGCGACACGTTCTCCATTCCGGACCGCGGCTAATGTCAACTATCTGCTCTCTCCTTTGTGCTCGCCACATAGCTGTGAACTTGGACAAAGATAGGAATGTTTCTGTTGACTGCGGTGGAACTTGTTCGCTTTGCAATTAAGACGAACATTGCTTTGAAAACTACTTATCCTTGCTTCACGTGTTATGTTAGTTATTTTACGTATGCTTTTGAATATTTTCTTTAATACAGAGGAACCCACTGCTCATTATTTAGCAGAAATTAATTAATAACCTCTTGAGACGTTCAGTGATGGCCTGTTTTTCGGACACCAGACAAAAGTAATAAGATAAATCCTGAGGCTCACTAATCAATCTTCTCCTCAATTCAGCCATTTACTAGCGTACCGTCTAGAGATAATAAATCAGGTACATACATAATACAAAACCTTCCAGAGACCGTTGGAATATAACCGTTTGTTCGAAATATCTGGAACTTGAACTTAGAAATAAATAGACAGCCGTAACAATATACAATGGATAAACGAGACCTGATACCATAACATTAGGACACCGGTCTCAGTATCGGTATCATTGGTTCACTTATCACAAAGTATGGGTGTCGCTCGGCTACTTATGGCCATCATTGTGTGGCCGGCCACTCGGCCACTCGCGTTATTGTGAGTTATCTCTTCTATTCGGTCGAACGCCTCTTGAAAGCACTTTTCTTTGAATGTTGTAAATGATATACTTTGATGCGTTTTGTGTTATTGTTGAGTATTGTTCGCAGTTATCTTTCGTGAATTTATACCATAAAGTTGAGATGAACAACCGATGAGTATGAATATCTACACAAATATCTAAGTAAGATATTGAAGATATAACTGAGATTTAGACGAATGAACTTCAAAACTTTCAAGAAATCAAGCACGACGTAGTCAAAAATATACATACAGGTACATAGATATTTAATGTCTTTGTACATACCTAAACCATAAATGTGGAATCAGATAGTTACAAAACTCAAATGTAATTCCAAGAAAGTCGTGAAACTTCGATAAAATTCGCATCATTGCTTTCCAGAAGCATTCGGCTGACTGCAGCGGACTGCGAGTGCGGCCCGAAGACATGTCCCAACTTATGTTATCTCGCTGTAACTTGGTCCTACATTACTTTAAGTTGCTCTCACATGGTGCAACTTAAGTGACAGCTCTCAGTTTAAGTGCTCAGCGCAGATTGCATGTCGGTAGATCGGGTTTCGTGATCGCGGAGCTTATTTTTAGTGCGACATTCTGAGTTGCCTCTGGGCTACCATCGAGTTGTGACTGAACTCAAGAGAGAAGTTCGGCGTCCGATATTAGATATGTTATGATTATGCTCAACGATCTTAGACAAGGATTGTGGTTTCTGGAATATAAAATATTCGAACACACAAAGCGCGACGTGTGAGCTGAATAGTGATATTGTAAAGAGATTTTATCGTTGAAAAAGAGCTGTTATTCTCAACTCATTACTTTATGACAGCAATTAATCATGGATAGTTAGAATGTCATCCTTTAAAAGTAACCTCCATTAAAACCACCAAATGACCCGTCATAACGTTGTTTCGGTTGACCTAACAGATAAATATAAGATAAAATAAGTATCAGAAGCGAAATTCTGACACGTTTCATCGGTGACAAATTGTCGGAGCAACCTTCCGTGACGTCACGACGTAACGTCATCATTATATACACATAGCTATGTATTTTTGTTTGTGTAACGTTATTGGTACATTATATTCGGGTCCCCTTCGCAGATATTATTGCTATAATCATGAATTTATGAGCCTCGTAAGTGATATTAAGTGTTATTAGTTTCATGTGAAGATTTATTAGTGCTGCTTTATATTTGAGGTGAATATGTGAGGTAAGATTCGGTACTTCCAAGGAAAATATCTTAGATTAAGAAGGCACGAAGACTTAATTTTCCTAAAGTAAAACTGTATTCCAACTTTTCTAAATTCAAACTTAGCAACAGTTTATTTTTAGGACTAAGTGTTAAAACTAAGCCAAACTTTATCGTTTGTTTTATAAAGTTGAACGTTATTACCGAAGGGAGTTTTTCCTAAAAGGAAAGTTATTTTCGTCGATCGCTTGTGTAAGATGTCTCCATTATCAATGATTTATCTTTGTTGAAGACAATCTGTCATGTCAAAAATTATATTCTTCTGAACTTGTTCTGTGATGAAAACTGTCTACGTGTACGTGTTTCTATTTTAATGCAGGCATCTACTTAGCTCTAAAAACACTACCGACCCGCGTATTAAAAATATCTGAAAATCTCAGTTTTTCTCTACTATAATATGCATGTATTGTACATACCTTTCTCATAAATCACTCTGTGCACTGGCGAAAACTCCATGAATATCGGTTCGGTATTTTTTGTGTTTATCACGTTTACACAGACAGGCAGACACTGTGGGGAACTGTTTTATAATATATGAGCATTTGGTTCGGTTTTTCACCTGTCAGAACCACAAATAATATAACAAAATTATTACCTACTTAATAAGTTTTTTAGAACATAAACAAAAAATAAGAACTCGATGAAAAATGAACTCTCTGACGGATAACAAAATCCTTTGTCACCCTTGTCATCCCGAAACAGGACACGTCTACTGCCTATCAAATAACAAAGCGTACACTCAGATCTAGGTCCTAGACTATCTCGGTTAAGTCTAGGCCTGACCTTCGTCACCGACATGTCAGTGTGAGCTCAACCGTCCATTACCGTAGGATCAGTATAGAAAGGTTTATCGTGTTAACTGCACGGTCCACTTGTTAAGGTAAAACTATACTACGCCGATCTGGGCGCGTCGGTCTCCATACATTTTATAAGGAAACTAGACTTGTAGAGCTACATTAGATCCACGCCACGCGACGTCGTTCTATGTACAAATCAGGCGTGTTACGCGTGTGCGTCGGTCTAATGTAGTTCTAGCTTTAGACAGCCACGCATCCACTGGCGTAGCTATCGAAGGACTGGGCGGCAGTGCCCGGGGGACCCAAGCACAGGGGGGCCAAAACCGGATTAGCAAACCTCTTATTAAACTACCGAAAAACTCGCCCAACTTCTAAATCTATAAAATAGATTGCAACACTAGTTTTATCACGGAAACTCTTTTTAGTCAGTAAAAGTGTGACACTCCTACTCCACCCAGAGCAGGAGAAGTTATTTGATGATTTCCGATGCAAAAAAGGGGCGTAGACCCAGGGCCGTTGGTCTCCTAGTTACGCCACTGCATATATCTGTATCGTGGCCGTAGGTGTGAAACGGCGAACGAGCACATTGTGAGGAAACCAATTCAAAGACATGTGCCTGCGAGTTCATAGAATAGCTTCTGGAAAGGACATACTATCCTAATCCTGGAATAAAAAAGGCAACTGAAGGAACATAGGTGTGGTTTTAGTCAGTAAAAGTCTGGCATACGCTCTCGCTCCACCCCAAAGCGAGAGAAGTCATAAGATGATTTCCCACCTCAAAACAAAGTACACGTGACTCAGCCGTCGTTCGTCGTCGTCGTAGCTCAAACAATACGATTTTTGTAAAGTTGAAAAGTTCTTCAGTTTTAATGTCCTGAAGAACTTCTCAACTATTTACAAAAACTGTGTGATCACAAGGCTTTTATTTCAGTTTTTAGGTTGAAGTTTTTATTGTCTATGCTTAGCGACGAGGTCGACATCATATTAGAAGACAAAACTTTTAAAACGAATCTATAAAAAACTTAACTCGCGTCGTCTAAATCTTTATTTAATTGGTTTACTAGCTTTTAGCTTCCTTTTTTGGTGCTAAATATGCTTTTATAATATCTAATAATAATAATCATTTTATTTTAGGAAATTTATTTATTTATTTAAACTTCATGTACAGTAGTGGTACATAGGCGGACTTAATGCAACAAGGCATTCTCTACCAGTCAACCTTTGAGTTAGAAAAGACAACACTGTGGTAGGTGTGCACAATAAACAAATAACTTCAAACAGAAAAAAAGTTATTTATATATGCTAAAAATAAAAACTAATAAATACTATGAAAAATATCAAATCATTAAGAGAACTTAATAATAATTCTGACGAAGACCGAACTAAGGTTGAGAGGACTTCAAGTAGTAGTTCCGAACTTTACGCTTGAAGGAAAATTTACTTCCATATTATAAATTACATAAATAAATAAATTAAATCATTCAATAATACATTTAAAAAGATATATTAAACCCATTTAAAGTAAGGTTAGTGAAGTAGATACGAAGATTTAGAGCGTCTAGTTCCAAATCCCTTTCGCAAAAGCAAAACTATTTCCTAAAAACCCTCTCACCATTATTTCAATCTCCCATCAGCCTCTAAGTAAAGCCTTCCGAATAAAGCCTTCCGCCGAAGTGTATCGTAAACGAAACGCGGTTATTTCCCCCGACAGGTCGGAGGTAAGCTCCTCAGACGAGGGTGGAACATACTAATAATGTGACCATTTGTCATAAATGTACGAACTGACGGACTAGCAGTAATGGAGTTATTGAAGAGAATTTATTGTGAAAATAGGATTTTATGAGTCAGTCGAACTTATTTTGGGGAAGGTTTTACTTTTAATGGATACTACAAAAAAGTAGTAAAAAAAATCAGGTTCGAGTATCAATAAAAAAGGGCAATTTGTAGCAAATTAATGGCTCTAAAACACTTCGTTTGAAATGCTTTCGTAGCATTTTCGTAGCACTTTCGTAGCGCTTTCGTAGCATTTTCGTAGCACAACTCCACGTGCTACGCTCTCGTAGACTCTTGTCTACGAGACTTTTTTCACAATCAATTAAGCATTATTCCATTTGACCTTTGTAAACTTCAGGGAAAACCTAATTTCCTATAACGATGTCTTAAACTAACAGGAAAACGCTGTTTTTCCTCATTTCTGTGTAGTTTCCTCCATTACGATACTACTGGGAAAAGATTATTTTGCTCGTTTAACCTTTTCTAAGATATTTTGTATTCTGTACTATGTAAAAGGAATGCTCAAGTAAAGAGATTCAATCTTTTCATATAGATAAAGAGTAATTAACGGACTATATTACTTTAAGCAAATAACAAGACGGGTTATGATTTGCATTCTCATTTCTAAAACGTCTCCACTTCCCCAACATACAGACCAGTATTTTTACATTGATTGTCACCGAGATCAAATTAAAAAACAAAATACTTTATTTCACATAAGCATGGGTACTTACAAAACGTCAGAAGCTTGTGCACGGTTTTAAATGGTCATGACCTATGGGGAAGAACCTGCGAAAAAGTCCTTCGTAATCTTTTTAATAGCAATTGAGCCTGTTTCACAATATTTCCATATAGCATAATCAGCCTAATAATGTTCCCACTGCTGGGACTCAGGCCTTCTCTCTCTAGGAGAGGGAATGGGCCGTAATCCACCACGCGGGTCCAGTGTGGGTTGTGAATGTCACATGTCTTCGAATTTTTGGTTCTAGGTTTCCTCACGATGTTTCCCTTCACCGTTATGAGAGCAGTTGGTTATGAAATAAATTACACAAAGTAATGCGCCAGGCTGGGTTTGAACCCGCGACCTACAATTCGTAAGTCGGGGCCGTTACCACTCGGCCACCACTGCTATGCTAAAAAAAAAAAAAAAAAAACCATTGTTATGCTGCTGTATTTCCATATTATACTATAAAATAAAAAAAAATAAAAAATACTATTATTAACAGGCGTTTGAAGAGCTGGGATGAAACGCGTGTTTCTACAAGAGTTATGAATATAGTGATGGTGTGAAGATGGATGGATGGATTGTGTGAGAAGTGATATGAAAGAAACTAAAAGGAACTTTGCACTTGCGTCGCGCGTTCCATCATTTGTCTGTGATATAGACAATTGTTATCGGAGCATTGTCGGGCATCGGTGAATGGTTATTTATTTTATTTACACTACTAGTAGTTTTAATTTAATTTTTGTTTTTTAATTTTTATTCACATTTTTTTTTAGTTTATTATAATTGTTATATGATTTAATATTTTTTATTTATTTATTACCAAATTAATCTCTAATCTGTATTCCGTGAGTGTGTCCGTGGCCTCACCAGGCCCTGTCAGAATACAAGCGCTGCGTTACTTATTTTCTTGTTTAAATTTCGCGGGTCTTTTTTTAAGTTATTTATAATGTTTTTTTTTTTTTTAATTAAGTTTAGGGATTAGTTACTGTTTATTTTACTGTTGTTTTGTCCTGTGCAAGTCATAAATAAATGTTTTTCGTTTTTTTTTCTTTCAAAAATATTAATTATTGATAGCACAGAAGAATGGAAAAACGTTGCGCCGACGCCGAAGTAATACGGGACCAGATCACGAAGATGATTACACCATTAATAAGCGTATCAATATATTGTGACTTCAATTTAGACGTGTATTTTTTGAGTGCGTTTGTAAAGATCGGCTGAAGTCGGCAGAATACTAGAAATACACGGCTTAAGTTGCCAGTAGACATCGCTAACATATTCAGACAATGTTAACATAAACACGCGGCTCGATTCAAAGCCGTGTCATCGGCTGAAGTCACGACAAGACGCCAGACCAGTTGTTGTGTTGTGGATAGAGTCGTCATCTTGTATGGTGTCTTGTTCTGTTGCATTGTGTCTTGTTGTGTTGTGTTGTATGTTGTGTTATAGTTTTTTTTTTTTTTTTTTTTTTCCTTATTATTAAGAATAAATTTCTTAATAATTGATTACAATCTAGCCTAAAAGACTAATAAGTAATTTAACTCTAACTTATTTTTATACGGTTTTGCTTAAACTAAGAATAGCGTCCTTTAGCACTTATAGAAGTCCATAGCACTTTCTTAGAGTCTGATGTTTTAAAAACACTTTGTTCATGTGTAATATGCATAGCACAGCATTGATCACTATTATACACTAACTTTAAACACTACACTAACTCAAAAGGTTTAGTTCTCTTTAGTCTACGCACTAGGTCCGTATTGTCTAACAGCTGTATAGCCTCAACATTCACGTGTCGGTGAAGTCTGTGTTCGTGGGCTTCAGCAAATTTTTGAATGATGGTGGTGACGAGTTCCATTTTGAGGTCACGGTGGAGGTCGTCATTTCTGATATACCGAGGTGCTTTTACAGCATTCCTAAGTACTTTATTTTGGAACTGTTGTATTATTTTGATGTTGCTCCGTTTAGTACAGCCCCAGAGTTGGATACCATACGTCCAAATTGGCCTCAAAATATGCTTGTAAATAGTTATCTTATTGTGTATTGATAAACAGGATTTCTTTCCGAGTAACCAATACATGCTTTTATAGCGTATGTCGAGTTCCTGTCTTTTCTTTTTGACATGAGCTTTCCATCGCAGCTTGGCGTCGAGAGTTATGCCAAGATATTTGGCTGTATTAGCATAAGGCACTTGCGTACCGTTTATGTAGATTGGGTGGTAGTTGCACCGTTTGTTTGTGAAGTCAACGTGAATTGATTTTGACTCATTCAGCTTGATCTTCCATTTTTGTGTCCAGTCATAAATTTTGTTCACGTTGTGTTATAGTGAATGTGTTTTGTGAATAAGTGTGATAAAGGTTTTAGAATTGCAGCACATTATATTTAGCTTCACTTTTTTTTGACTGACCGACATTTTGACAATTCAAAAGTGCCTGTAAATGGTCTATTTGAAATAAACGTTTCTGATTTCTATATATTTACGAATTTAAAGGCAATGTTTTATTTATGTACTTATTTTAAGATGAAAAATGATGCAATGACATCTCCCGACCTTGGGCAGGGCGGAAGGTCGTGTCAGTTTACTGACTAAAACCCACTCCTGTTCCTTTTTTGCCTTCTTCCCAGGACCTGGGATTCTCTTTTTCTCTTTCGCATCACCCATGGCCACAGTATTTATGTACTTGCGATTGGAGTAAACGAAATCAAACTTATCAACTTTTTTTTATCATTAATTGAACGAGTCGTTCGATTAAGGGCAGTACAATTTAAAAGCTATCCTGTTCACTACAATGTGAGTGAACACATTCGTCATGTTTTGTGTAAGAGGTGGTCGTGCAAGTGATGTGTTTATTTATTTATTTATATAAACTTTATTATATTGTACACCAATATAATAAATAGAGCCTTAGACTTAAAACATATAATTGGCAGCCTTATCTCATTCTGCGATCTCTTCCAGTTGTTGTGGTAGATAAGACGATCAGTTTTGTGAAGTATTGCTATCAAAGTGGATTTGCTGTAGGTAACGTACGGTACGGAATCTTAGGAATTTGAGTACATAAATAAAAGAGCAACTATGTTTTATTTATGTACTTACTTGAATTTGGAGAAAAAAGTCTTTGTTGTGTTTGTTTTATACTTGACACTGCGAATATACGAACCGACACACAAAAACATACCTGTTTTTGTGCGTCTCGCATCCATCGGATTCCCGCAACCCAGGTCATCGGTCCACCTTGTAGGGGGCCTTCCAACGCTACGTCTTCGGGTACGCGTACCCGAAGACGTAGCGTTGGAAGGCCTCCTCTCTGTTCTGCGAGCAATGTGTCCTGCCCATTGCCACTTTAGTTTGGTGATTCTTCGTGCTATGTCGGCCACACAATGACTACATAATGCAATCAAAAAGATTATTTGTATCCGTTTCCTGAACGCTTTCTCTCTGACTCATCTTGATGGAAGATTGATCAACTTACAACAATAAAATTACTATAAAATTGTGCCGAAAAGTATCACTTACCTGTGCCGCAACCCCTCGTAAAACTTTGCAAATATGTCCAATAACCGTTCATTGAAAAAATAAAACAATATCGTGAACTGAAATACCCAAGGCATATAAATCAAGTCCCAAACCTTCGAAACCTAGTTACGATACGTGCTATACAGCAGTCGCAGTATCCGCGCCCAAGTATTGTAAATCGTTAGTTTACGGCCGCAGGCCCGCGGGGAAATCACGCGCACTCACATCTGTTAGGAGTATTTGAGAACCACTGAAAGAACAAGCGACACACACACACACAAACGTGCACAGCTAGAAATTCGGAAAATACTAGAAAAAAATATGTGTACAAAAATTTCAAACTAGAGACATTTTTGTACACATGTTTGACATCTCTCGATCTCAGGTGGAGCTCCCGGGAGGGTGTGTCAGACTTATACTGACTAAAAACCCATCCCTGTTCCTTCTTTGCCTAATTTATTTCTTCACCATTCATCTCAATACGGTGAAGGAAAACATAGCGATGAAACCGACATGTCTTAGAACCGAAAATTCGAAGACGTGACATCCACCAATACGCACTGGGCCTGCATAGTGTATTATGGCCCATTCCTTTTCCTAAAAAGGAGACCTGAGTCCCAGCAGTGGGAACATTACAAGTGTGATTGTGTTTATGTTATTATACTTGGTGGTAGTCCCACGTAGTGTTTCACGCCGTCTCTCTGTAGACGTTTTTGGGAGCACATATAATACAGGACGAGGCCCTCGAGCCAACACTAGTCCGGAGCGTCGGAAGTCACATTGTATCCGCTGCCCCCGACACAGTGTGTAAAGGAACACCCGGAATGGTTTTAGTCAGTAAGAGTCTGACAGATTCCTCTGTCCACCCCAGGGCGGAGGAAATCCTAGAGAATAACCACCCCGAAAAAAAAAAGAGGTATAGGGACTTATAGTATACTCACATATAATTAATCAGTTATGCTTAAGTCCCGTGTAATAGAGGGGGATACGGAAGAACCTGTTGCCGTGAACCAGGCACAAACTTAGGATTTCAGAAAAAAATAACGGTAGTCGCTCTGTGAAATACTGGCACACGGCTGCATCTAGTTAGCTGCCACAACATGGTTGGGAAAATCTAGGATTGATTTAAAACAACGATCACACACACACACACACGCATGACGTCTGTGTTCACAGTATTCACCAGCGGGAACCAGTCGCCAACGAGATTGGATTCGACTGTTTGCCGCCGTTTAATTAATTTGTGTCAGCTTGCTTGTTTACTTTAGCGGAGCGCGAGAACGATTGTATTCCCTTTACTGTACCGGGGATTATAATCGGGCGCATTGTTGTACCAGAGATAGGCTTTGAAGGTGAATATTTTAGTAGATTTGGGGAAGACACCGTTAACAAAATAAAAATGTCTGGAGGACCGAGAATGAACGCTTGTTGCTTCACAAATTCTGCGCCGTGATTTTTAGAGTTCCAACTTTAACAGGCCTCACAGTATTATTTTTGTCTGTGTTTTACTGCGGTTTATGCAACGTAGCGATGCCGAGCCGCGGGAATTTTTGAATGACTTACCGTGCCCTGGAACGCCAAAGGCAACTGAAGGACACACAGGTGAGTTTAATCAGTAAAAGTCTCATACGTCCACCCTCTCGCTCCACCCGAGAGCGGGAGAAGTTATTTGAAGTCATTTGTCTCAAAAATAAAATCGATGCGGAGGATTTTTCAAACGCCATATTATATAATATGTTGAATAAACTGCTCACCCTACTTTACGTAGGATCGTGTTATGACTCCATGACGCGCGTAAAAATCGCTAGTCCAAAGACATTTTTAAACATTTGTGATGGCACTTGGAATAAAGTATTGGGCTTTCTAATAACGACCAGCGTCTTTGGAATGACCAGCAGTGATTGTGCGAGTGCGGCATTCGTTAACTGCTCGCGAGAATTCAGCTTGGTAGCGATGTTCTCCAAGTAAATCGAGAGCGCAGCCTCCACGACGCCTCGAAGTAATACTATTTTTTTATTCTTGATAGGTTCGCGCTTGACCGCTATCTCACCTGATGGAAAGCGACGATGCGGTAGACGATGGAGCGCGCTTACCTAGAAGTAACCTATTCATTCACTTCGAGGCGGCGCGGAGGCTGAGCTCTCGAATATTAGATACTTATTGTAATCAGCTTGTAGATGCTTGTAGATATGAAATATTACGTAGAACGTAGACTTTATTACGTAGAATCACATCAGCAGTGGTCAGAAACCCGTACACAGCGGTGAATGCTGAATATCCAGTAATATTCAGTTGATGAAATCCAGCTGCGGTTTCGATTTCATGTGGTTAATGTAATTACGAGCTCGCGCGTGTTGCGGCCGGGCGGATTATGAAGCCGCTCCGGTTTTTAACAATATTCATTTATATTTAATTACATAACCAACGTTTGTACAGGTAAATAGGGAAGAAACAATATGAATTTTACAGGGGTTGAGCGTATTAGGGGCTCATAATAAAATAAGTACCTAGGTAATTAGTAATGTGTTTCTTTTTGGTTACATAATATGAAGTATGACTGGAGTCTTTAGTGAATTAGCGTTTTTATGAACAGCTTTAAGTTTTACTGTTCATAAAAATGATAGTTCGCCGTCTAAAATGCCGTCCAGTAACTAAGCGACAGGACTGGTCGTTGTGACGACACTTGGCCTATGTCCAGCAATGGACGTCTTTCAGTTGAAATAAATATGACGATAGGATAACTAGGCGTAACCCGTTGCCTTATATAAAAAAAAATAGAATTCCTAAAAATATCAACGTAATTTTTTTTATTGTTTTATTCTTGGTAGGTTCGCGCTTGACCGCTATCTCACCTGATGGAAAGCGACGATGCGGTCGACGATGGAGCGCGCTTACCTAGAAGTAACTTATTCATGAATTCTACCAAAACCAAGTTTAATATAATATTCTATTCACTAATAGAAACATCCAACTTGAATATTTCAGTTTATAACTAAATCTCACAATAGCTGCACCAAACTATTCACTCTAACAGACAGGAATGCAGAACATGTCCGAAACTCTCCACTGCGTGAGATAAGAGTTTGGGAGCCGAGTGCTCGCTTGGATTCACACGAGACATGCTGTTCGAATGTTATCGCCGGATCGTTCTTAGACTTATTTTCATTGGACGAAAACTCGTACGCTAGTACATGAAGACGTAGGCGACCTAACGACTATTAAAAGATAAGTCGATAACGCGATCTGCCTATGTACCCCGTTGCGGACATATTGACCAAATATATTACATCACACACAAAGTTCTAGTTCTAAAACCACACTTGTCACCTTCAGTTGCACTTTGGGTTCCTTTCCATTCCTTTTCAGAAAGTCCGTGTGGCCATCGCCTCTATGGGTCCCCTGCGGTTTTGATCACATCTCTTAGAGGCGCGCGTGGAATGGGTTCCGTTCTTACAGGACGGCGAGTTGCGTGTTGCAAGTGCTATGAATGCGTTACAGAAATCAACCTTACCTAAAATACCGTGCCGTTTAATTTAAAAAACATTCCCCACATACGTACCATCCGTACGTAAATCCTAGCAGTCAGCTGGAACTGATTAGACGGGTAGCCGACCCTAAGATACTTCGGAACAGGCGGCGGATTGATCGCAACCTTATTAACGACTCAGGTTTATCTGCCAAGGTATTGTTCTAATTGCGTGATATTAGTAAATTATCGCCAGATTACGTGTCAGTGCGTTGATGCAATTGCGCGCAAACAATGCGTGCTCGAGACGTCGTGAGGCGTTGGATTGAACACGACGGCTTGCATTCAACCTAGGGTAGGCTGAATGCAAGCCGCCGTGTTCCCGTGTTCGTAGCTCGTTGGCAAAAACATGTGGGAATATTATGAGCTTGTAGCGACGTCTATGGCGTCACATAAGAACTATTCCTGCATCGCGCATTTAAAGTTCTCCGCGCGATTAGAACATATAGAACAGCCCGAAATCATCTATCGGGCAGTTGCCCACCAGACATAACACCCGTCTGGCCGAGGATCCTCCCTTTTCAACGGAGAATTGCGGGACTTTACACTCTGTTCCGCCTACCTCCAAAAGCTGATTATATATATAACGTTACTTTTATGTAAAATCAAATCAAATAGTTTACAATTAAAAGTCTTACAAATCTGTTGGACAAAAACCGGTAATTCTTCAGGCGCAAACATCGAAACCATTTTAATTAGCAATAAGAGTGTCATCACACGGGCGGAGTGGCGACGGCGCGTCCTCAAGCGTGTGTACTATATTAAATTCACGCGACGCCGACGCCGCTAATTGGCTGCCCGGCGCCGGTTGCCATGGCACCTGGCGCGCTCCGCTGGGCTGATACACTGCCTGACAAATATCTGCACGTGTAGTCTAAAATGATAATTTTGGGATTTCAACTCTAATCGTACCTATTTCAAATTAATGAATAATTTTATAAATCTATACATAAAATCAGTAGAAGTTTTTAGATGTGCGCGCATCACGTAAAACGTACGAAATGGATGTAGATAACTTTATACATTAAAATTATGTGATATATTATTTAAAATTTTTTCATCGCAATCGGTTGACTATATCGAAAGATATTCTACGATCATTGACTGATAAGCGGTACGAAGTTCGCCGGGTCAGCTACTTAAGGAATAATTTTGATGAAACTTAGAATCCGTAGTAAGAGTAATAACAAATGCGACACTAAATATCTCGTCTGCCTATTTAATTAGCTCGTCACGTCTTATGAAATGATCATAACGGTAAACCATGTCCTGAAATGGGACTCATTTGTAATGTTTTAGTGGTTCTGATAGAAAACATTTACAGACGAGTACGTAATTAGTAATTTGTTTTCGGTAATAGGGAAGAACTTGTCAAACGTTAATTATATATAAAACGTAAAATATAAAATGTCAAACGTTAATACTTAAAATGAGTTTTATGTTTTGGTCGAACATTAAGAATATATTCAAAATGAAGAAATGTGAGTTTAGTTGGTCCACGCACTCTGTATATTTTCTCGTAAAGGAAATATGTTACCTCTAACATATTCACCACTATCAATATTTTATGTAAACAATATTTATAAAATAAAGCTTTCAACGTGCTTAGTTTAATGAATAAATTACATTTCTTATTGTGCCAGGCAGCTGAGAGGTTTTTTTTTTTATATAACACGTAGGCGTAAGCCTAAAAGGTTTGCAAAAATCAATTTCACTAAAACACTACTTACAAAGAGCCGAGAAAATATTCTCGACAGAGCAGGATATTAAAATTCAGCGCGCACCTCCCGATAAAATATAAAGTTGTCTATGAAAATATTTTGATTTCGTCTCGTACCTTATTATAAGTACAAGTACTTAATATAAAATTCAATTACAGCAAAAGTTATGATGAAGGTAAAAATAAAAAAAAACGTTTAGTTTCAGTTCTAAATTAAAGTGACAATCTCACTTTTACTTTATTTTAAAATTCTATCGAAAGAATTAAACCAGACACGAATAACCAAATTGTAAAATCACGTCCATACAAAACATTCTCTCCCTCACACACATAAACAAACACCACATCTGAATTAAATATAAAATTTATAAGAACCTCGACGAGAACTTAACTTGATCTGCGCTAAAACTAAACAGGACAAAGCAACGTATTTAACGTAGATAACACGGTCTTTTGTGTGCGAGGACACAAAGGGCGGAGCTGCGGTACGCATAGCCTCGGGTACGTCTGTGGTACGCGGGCTTTACGCGCGCAGCGGTACGCGCCCGTGTGACTACCCCTTTACTAATTAATGCCGCTATTGTTTTCGCGAGCATGTGATGAAATAAAACAGTTTATCAAGAGTACATTCTGGGCCTTTGTGCGACTATCTTTGCCTCTTTGTGGACGGCGGACGTAGCTAGGTGTTCATTATAAATATGAGTTTATCAGTTTCGAGGGTGTTTTGTGTTTAGGTATGATATGATAGCTTAAATAACATGTAATACAGTATTTGACATCGTTTTCTCTTGTTTCTGAATTTCAGATACGAAATTTGTTCTAGCAATAAACAAAACTCTTGCAGCGGAACCGAGACGCTCACTTCCTGTTTCAAATTTCGGTTAAAAATTAAAATCCGGGTTGAAGTAAGTCTTAGATCAACATAGGTAAACAACAAACCTGTTACTATTTGACTTCTCGCACAAACTCGGAGCTCAACTCAAACAATAAGTTTGTCTTACCGTTTAATTTCAACAGAACGCCAAATTAATTTCCAGTAAATCAAATTTTCAATTTCGACAACCCTTAGTTGGCGATAGGGTTTTCTACATCGGAAGTTGAACAAAAGAGAGATATTGTTTGCCAGCAGGGGAGTAACTTGCATCAAATCAAATACGGTTGCTCCTTGCGCTTTCCCGGGCGTATTATTCTGAAATTGTAGAATTATCCCCGGGAACAAAGCTCGTAGTTCTGACAACCCTGTGACGTGGCGTACAGTACATTTATTATGCATTTGAGGGATTAGTGTCTCTTCAGACGTAACGTTAGCGCGTTAGTGCTGGTCTGATGAACATTGTAAAGCCTAATGTGTGAGTACTTTTGGAAACACTAATAACATCGTATACATTTTGTATGAGCGGCTTATTTTGATGGTATTGCATTGCAGGCGCGAGCGATATCTGTATTTGATTCTCTATTATGTTAATATAGTAATAAAGTTGCATTCCTGAATTAAGCTGTCTTCCTTGCTCTCCTTGTTTTATTCCTGTCAGTAATACCAGGGTCAAAGTGCAATACAGCTTATATTTATATGTAATTACAGAAATATTTGTTGCCGCGTGTCGATCGGTTCATAGGGTAACGACATGGGTTTCATGGAGTGGGATAACGTGGGTCTCGGACAATGTACGGTGACATTGCGGTAGACCAAGACGAAGATGGCAGGACGAGCTTGACGACATGAACGCGGGAGGAATGGTCAGAAGAAAGGCGTTGCAGTGGGACATAACCAGCTGAAAATTATAATTTAGTCACGTAAAATTAGACAACGGATCAATGAGTGGCATAAACTAAAATATGGATGTTTTCTACGGGAGTTTTCCATGCGGGCACAAACATGTCGCACAGCTAGAATAAAAGCGAAAATGAAATAAAAATCAGTGTAGCTTGTCTCGAAACAAGGGACATGACGTGTTTACTCGTTTTGTGTGGCTATGGCTGACGTCACACGCGTGTCACTGGCGGGAGACGCCATGTCCCGTTGTCGCTGGTCTGGTACTGACGTGTTTACATACGACTATGTTTTTGTAAATGTACATTGAATTTTACTTTTAATCTATAGAGATTTTTTGTGTCTGAACTGAACTTTTAGAAATCGTTCAAAGTTATAACATTCGTAACCTACGCCTGTATAATGTAAAATTAATGCGCGTGGAACACTACGCGCCGTCGACAGCTCGGGCTTGGTCCGGACGGTTACCGGACGGTCAGACGGCGAGATACCCATTGCTAACCGTCCGCAAGGTGCGCCTACGGTGGCCAGAAATCGAGATTGGGCTGGGGCGTGAGGGCCGTTGCCTCGCGCGTGCAGCCGCCTCCTTTGCTTGCATTACTGTTTCGCAGAAGGAGGCGACCGCCTGCCACTCTTACTCGCTTCGGACCATGGCCTGTACCAAGGCCCGGCGCGAGAGATCGTTGCCGCTGATCGCCCCCACGAGAACACGGCGGTGCTCTGTCCACCGGGGCACACCTCTACCGTATGCTCCACCGTGTCCTCCGGGTGGTCCTCACAGTGGTGACAACCGGGCGATTGTTCCGCACGAATCCAGTGCAGGAACCTCCCGAACTGACCATATCCGGTGAGAATCTACGTCTTGCGGAAGGTGAAGACGCCGTGACGTCTTTCCAGCCACTCCTCCAAGGGGACTTACCTGTGGTCCTGGAACGCATAGGGCAACTAAAAGAAAACAGGTGGGTTTTAGTCAGCTCAAGTCTGACACGCCAACTCGCTCCACCCAGAGAAAAAAGAACAATATTAAAGTAGTTAAGATGGTCCAAAAAAGAAACTGATTTATCAAACTGCTGCTTTAAGCATGGTTTTGTACAAACTGAGGGTTTCGTACAAACTTATCTATGTGAAGAGTTCAATTCCTGATTGGAGTCCCGAAGCTTATTCCAAATCGCAAAAATAAAAAATGTGACGTACCAACAAATTTTCTGTTTTCAGATTTATTCTTATACTTGTGTTATAAGACATTGCTTTATCAAAATTTCAGGATTCTGGGTCAACGGGAAGTAATCTAGAATGTGGTTCCCTTGAGTGTCGAAATATACGTTTTTTGCGACATAAACGGCCATATCGTTTTTTTTCGATAACTTAGATGTTTGATTTTTTCACAGCTTCGAGACACCGCAGACCTAAGTATATGGTTTCAACTCAATACGTCCATGCGTTCCTCAGTTAAAGGGTCTTGACAGACAGGCAGACAGACTGACGGACGGACAAAAAAGTGATCCCATAAGGGTTCCGTTTTTTACTTTTGAGGTACGCAACCCTAAAAACAGACAACATATACATAATCTTTTTGCTATTTATCTTCACCGAATAAAAAGATACTCTCAATTCTAAAAACTAGTTTTATTCTGGTCTTAGAGACATTTTGTCTGTTTGTCTATTATGTATGTATGTTGCCTACTACACTAATGGATATTTGATCAGTCTGTGGGTGGCGTCTCTGAGTGCGGCTATTTTGCGACTATATTTTTTATCTTGGGTATACCTACTGTTAAAACAATTGTATGTGTTGATACATAAATAAATATATTTTTTATGTACACCCAAATATTTCGCAAATAAATTCTTCTTGAATCAAAGCCTTGGAAAACTTTTCTTGAACCTTCATATGTCAGATTCAGCACCTCCATCCAACCGACCCAAATTCATTACAAGTTTATCTGTTACAAAGTGAAAAGAGTTTCTAACACGGAGGAGGGTCCAGGCGGCGATCAGGAGGTGCACTTAATAATGGTGGATTTTTTATTTTATTATTTTGTTACATCAAAAATCATTTATAATAATAATTCTTTATTTCAGATAACTAAGATCCAAAGTGTTAGTAATTACAATAATGACTTAAGACTATTGTTAGTAAAGTGACACAATATTGGTGATTTTTATTTATTGATCACTGTCCTTATTTATAACATCTGCCAAACTGCTAAGCAGTTTGTCGGTAGTACGTTCTCGTGAATTTCGCTTACTACTAAGACCACATCCGGTCACCCCCCAAGTTCGTAGGTAGGTACTCGTTGTGAGGTAAACAGATGCAGCACCACAACACTATCTGAGTCCAACATACCGCGGCAACTATGGACACATAGACAGATAATGTTTTATCAGAACATTTTTTAATTGGTTTCTATTTTTGGCTCGATTTATTAATTCATCAGGTAACTCATAAATAAGTGTAGGTGCAATCCATCGTCTCGCACGCTTACCGTAGTAATTATTCACCTTAGGGACCTGGAGTTTCTTTTCTTAGATAGCATGAATAATTATGAGGTGGTCTAAGTGAAAAAACTTATGATTGGCAGGTTGCACCTGTTCGGACATACAGTATCCAGATATGGGAGTTGCTAACAATGATAATATTGCTTGCCTGCAAAGGGTGCAAAACGGCATACTTAAGAATCTCACAAACGCTCCATGGTTTACGAGGGAACAACGACATATGAATAACTAAGCACTGCGACACTGACCTCGGAAATAGTGCACTATAGAAGACAACACACAGTGTCTTGCCCGTCAATGCGCTTGGCTCTGGATTGCTTTACCCTGCCAATGTGGTTGCATGATTGAAGAGACACCACGTGCTTTAACCAGAGTGTAGGGCGCTGGCTCCCGTTTCTCCGAATAACTAGTTTTCACGCAACTCATTTACTTAATGTTTAGCGATAGCAAAAAAATTAACAAAGAAAAAAGGTTGGGACAAGTAACCTACTGGTGTTGTTGCGTATCAGACTCATGGATCGATTGCCTATCTAGTCTTTAGAAAGGCATACTGTATGAACCAGAATACTTGCAAACATTTGGGGAAGATGTTTGCTAAGTATACATATAAAAATGATTTAGGTCAGTCAAGACTCAAAGGACCAATATAATAATTATAATGGTCCTTCTGAGTCTTGAATGTTGACTCTTAGTTTTTGTAGCATCAGCAACTAATTGAATGAAAATAAATTATAAGTAAGTTAGTATGTTTACAGCAAGCTCTGAGGCAAATCTATTTCGAAGTTTACCATGTGTATGATACCATATTTTATGCGGTTAAACTTACAAATATGATACCGTGTCAATGTTGTGAATTTCACATGGTATTTAAAGTATTAATTAGGTTCTCTCGTATACCTGTGATTAACTAAATATTACGATAGTTATAATCTGATTAAATTCTCTGCTAAAGGTTGTTAGGGAAAGATCCCTTGTATTTGCAACAATACGTTACCAATCAGGTACGGCCCCGTACTCTTGCTGATTAATCCGCTTACCATCCATACTCAGACAATAATGACTCTCCCTATCTCCATGGCAGCCCACAGATAATACTCGTATACTACCAACACTTTGAAAACAAATATCATAATACAGCCCTGTCTGTGAAAGGACTGAAGTGAAGATCCTTTCATTTTAAAATGAACTAAAGCATTTATTTTAGAGCAGTGGTGGCCGAGCGGTAACAGCCCCGACTTACGAGTTGTAGGTCGCGGGTTCAAACCCAGTCAGGCGCATTACTTTGTGTAATTTATTTCATCACCACTGCTCTCAAAACGGTGAAGGAAAACATCGTGAGGAAACCGGCATGTCCTAGAACCAAAAATTCGAAGACATGTGGCATCCACCAACCCGCACTGGGCCCGCGTGGTGGATTACGGCCCATCCCCTCTCCCAGAGAGGAGGCCTGAGTCCCAACAGTGGGAACATTATAAGGCCGACTATGCTATGCTATGCTAAAGCATTTAGAACATAGGGTTGTGTTTCGTTAAACATTGATTTGGGAGTTATGGTATTCCATTTGCAGAAATATGGGATTTATTGACGTCTAAATTCATTACTATGAAGCGTGGATATAGGGATAGTAATAATTGGCCGTCCGAAGTATGCAAGCGATTATTGTTTGTTTTACATGTTACTGTTGGGGGCTCGTTGAACGATGGCTGTCTGGAAATTTGCCCCGAGGGGTATTGAGGGGTTAATTATTGTTTGTTGTGTCTGCCGTCAAGTTGTTGTTCAAAACAAACGAATAGTTTAGCATTCTGTTAGTAAACTTATTGTGTTAGTTTGTTCTCTGGCTGAGATCACACGTCCATCGATACCGGTTTAATAAAACTTTTCGATTAGCGGCCCCGTTAAACGTTAATTATAAAATCAATAGCAATGATATTACTTGTCACGTCACTTCTCTACAGGTAAGATGAGAATGCTAACAGAAATAATACATTTTGATACAAGTGGAAAAAAAAACTGTCATTGCGACTGAGGCGGAATACTGTTCTAAGGAACCGAGTGCTGCAGTAACAAATTTTCACGTGTATCAAACGATCTTTTTCAATACACTTACGAAGCAATAAATAGAAGGGGTTTGACCGGCGACTTGAAGGGGTCGCTTAGCGCCTAACCTGATACGATAAATACAATAAATAGTGGCGGGGGCAAGCTAGGGCACTTTTCCGCACTAGTCCGAAAAAAAGTAAATTGCGTACCTAAGAGGGTAGTGTACCTAAGTAGGGATAGGATCGGTTTTTCGAGTAGGTATGTTAAAAATCATTTGTCTAAGCCTGTAAGTCGTCCAATGCGCTTTCAGTTTAAGGTATTGTGATAGGGCAATTAAACGGCTCAATTAAAAGGTTCAATTTACTATTATTATAGTTACATCATTTATAAAAAAATATATCATTTGCTTAGTCTTTTCTCATTTGACAATCTCTAATCAATCATGTTTTCGAATATGAATATCTAAGCTTTTTGAACATAAACCTTAAAAGTAAATCTTGACAGTTTGCAAGTAGTATCGGCGTGGCCACCATGGTCGCCACAATATCTACTGCCTAAATTACAGATTCCTGTGTTCCCCATTCTTCTACAAGGAATAAAATTGTTCTGTTGCTATATAGCCCCGCTGGTGCCGTGCCCGCAGGCTTAAGGTTGGTTTAGACCGAACGAGGGAACACATGTCTTCATTCTACCGAATATTTTTGTGTGAACGGAAGTATACTCTTGTTGGTCTATTTTTAACGTTAGTTCTAGTTCTTCATTTATTTATTTCTTTATTTATAAATATAAGTTAACAACACAGGAGCAAAACACTTATTTTATAAAATCTTAAAGACTAAAAACAAATGTGGTACGGCTTGTCATGGAAGATATCCAGATCTATGTGCTGTGTGAGCAAAGTTTTGAGCAGTGTGACTGCTGGAGCTGTGGGCGCTGCAGCAGCTCGACGTGTTTGTTTTTATAGGTATCGCTAAACAGTAGTCATTCAGAGCCTCTATATAAGCACATATTATAAATAATCTGACGTCAAGCAATATCGGGCTATTTTACTTTCCCACCTTAATTCCTGCCCATACCTGCCCTATTCCGGTGGTCGCGTGAGGCCAGGGTCACTCGCGTGCCACCACCCCGCCCACTCGCTGTTCAATGCAAATTACAACGCCTGCTTGTTAGACTAGCTAGTAGCAGGGAGCTATGTAGCTGTAAAGGTTTGGTCTAACTAAAGCGGATCCCGCGCGGAATGCGGGACAAAATAAGCTCGCGGCAATTATGAACTTACATGTAAGGTGAGTAACAAAGCATATGTGAATGGAAACGCCACGTTGGGGGGATGTAGATGATGTCATGGACACACATGGACCTTGTACGTAATGTTTTTCTGCAAGGTGTAGTACCCGCATCACTTACTTTGATTGGCCATTCAGTTAACAGCCTAGCTTTTTTACTAAACGACGCAATTCCACTAATCGTCCGAATGATACGTAGCCTTTCAACCAAACAGTTAGGCGAGTGACTAGAATCGATTGATAAACATGTAAAGTCATATGTCTCACATACACAAGGCACCCAGACCCGATACACCTATCTGTAGGTCATACAAATGTTTTGAATCGAACCCGCGTCATGCAGCGTCACAGTCAATCGCGCAAACCCTGCGCCTACCATGCCGTCAAAGTTATGCCGTTTAATTATTTACCTAGCTCGGATATGAGAGGCTTTGGCCAATTGTAAAATTAATTTTGATTTGACTTCAGCTGGCAATGTGTTGACGATGATTCTAAGCAAGATCTTCACTATATCTGGGCTCATTTCTGTCCGTATGGTTTAAAGAAACCTATCATGAAGGAGATGACGCGGGTTTCGACCGCTCACTTTGCTTACTTGCTCTAGCCTTATCTCCTGCCAACCTAACCCGTCCGTGTAAGGATGCACGAAGTTTTTTTATTCACATGGTCACCATATTGAATGGAATTAAATGTTGTATTAAACGCATAGGTTGAATAGTTTCTAAAAGGCTAGAGTGTTGAAAAGTAGTTCATATACAAGTATTATGCGTGCGCCACCTTAAACGCCACAAAAGCGTGTACAATAGGTAGTCGCATCTCGCGCGTGGTTCACCTCAGTGTGGTCACAGCTTTACACCTCTATTGTTAGACTAGGCAGGGAGCTAGGTAGCTATTACCGTACTTTGTCTATCTCCCTCGCTGCAGGCGTTTGAGTAATGAGGGGTTACTATTAATCAAGTTACCGCAGTTAACTGCAGGTCAGGTATGAGTTTATTCGTCTTTCGTGTTTGCAGTTATTTTATTGTGATGGATTGCTGGAAATTAGGGCGGACTGTCTAACGCCTGTCTCAAAAATCTGTATACGCATCAGGCTGCCAGGTCCTAATGGAATAGAGCCGCATGTACACTAACCGCTGGACTAAAGTTTCCACGCAGTAGGTTTATGCAGATGGAAAGTTCTTCTAGACCCAGAAATAGGTGGCAAGATGGACTGGTTCGAGACGGGGCGGGAGAAGTCTGGATAGACTTACTCGCTCCATCCATCATTCATCATCATTAATTCAGCTGCATCTGGTTAGATTAAATTGGAAGTATACCGCAACACAGTTGGGAATACAGAATAGGCTGGTAGATTAAGATGGCCGTGATCAACATTACTCAAGTGTCAGAAATGGTTTAACTTGTAGAGCTTCACTGAGGATTGTCCCTATAACAAAATATATTCAAATTCAGTATCACATAATATGTATGTGAGGTAATGTTGCTGTCAAGCCCAAGGTGCTGTTTATTTAATAGTTTAACACAGCATTAAATTAATTATAGTTCACGAAACGTGTTCCACAAAGTTTAACCTCAAAATAATAAACCCCAACTTACGTATATTTTATATAATCGAGATTAAAATATAAATTTTAATGAGTTACTGTTCCATACACGAGCTCTGAAACTATTTGTAGGTGCTTTAATTTTCAAGTGCAGTCGTACACCCGATGGCTTAGATTCACGTTCGGGAGTGTTCGGCTCTCATTCGAAGAGCTTGCTCTGTAATGAGGCTCTATGACTAATAATTTGGCTGGAGTAACGATTTGTTAACGTAGTGAGACTGATTTTATTGTAATCTGTGGTTGTGATTTACAGATTTATATCATAATTTGAGAATAATTTTAGTTTTTGTCCGGATTTTTTTTTGTAGTAAATATAGTTACGTCACAAAAAAAAAACCTTTTTTTGCGAACTGTTTTCATAAGTAAATTTATACGGGAACCTTAGTGCGTGAGTCCGACTCGCACTTGCCCGGTCTTTTATTGTAATGTTGAATATGAGGTAAGCGAAGGTTGAAAGAAGGGTGATATTCACTGCAAAAACATTAGAATGTGTTACATCTGCATTCTAATGGGGACAAAGTGACTGTATTCTACATCAAAAACTGTATACTCTCTAAACTTGACAGTGGCTAAATGCTCAAAAAATACAAGTTTATTCCGGTCCTCAAATTGTTTAAGTGAAATTCACGGCGATCCAAATATTATCTAGCTGGTTTATTTATGGGTTCCTCCAGTCATCACAAAAGCGCCCAGGGAATAAAGGTCGACAATTCAACCGTGTTGGATCCACAATGAAATATAACAAAATAGCGGATAGAAAAGCATAAGAGCCACTAGCTCAATATGAACAATCTCTAGGAAGGCCTGTATTAGTAAGTTCAGTTAGCTTGATCAATAAAAGGTTTACAAAAATAGTGCGACCTTTACAATTCCGGGAAGAGCAGCAATTCGATATGCAAACGATCTAAACTGAACACATAAAGCGGAGTCGCCTGTAGCGGACAACTTTACACTGCGGGCCAATTAAAGTACTCGCTCTGCTTAGCATTTTAATGTCACTTTTTGTTTCAAACTGCTGTTCGGGATTGCAGTATCGTAAATACTTGTAATTTAGTGGTTATTGTGTCGTTTTTCAAAGGAATTTGTGTAATTGGATGTTTTGTATATGAAAACGAAAATAAAGTTCAGAAACATATCGTTTGACCTTTGAAATAAAGAACTAGAATTATTATTGACTGGCCTGTCGGGTTAGTGGTTAGTGGCCCTGACTGCTATGCCGGAGGTCGTGAGTTCGATTCCCACCCAAGACAAATGTTTGTATATGTATTTAGAAATATATAAGTATTATATGTTTATCAGTTGTCTAGTACTCATACCACACAAACACACACAGCTCTGCTTAGTTTGGGACTAGATGGCGTTGTGTGAAAGTTGTGGAATATTAAATTATATTATTTATTTGCTCTATTTTATATGCAGATTTGTTTCAAAGAGCATTTATGTTACTTACAACAAGTTTTTAATTAGTCGAAACTGTATAATTAGAGTAGGTACATAAACTTTCTTACTTAAACTAAAATTATAACGTAGTTCAGCTACTTTAATTTCCGTTTTTAGTACGTTGTATATCTCACACGTAACACATTTCAACTGTAAATTCAACGGACTCATTAAACAAGTGCTATCTACATCACATTAACAGCCGTCTAACATAAATACCCAGCACCTACATAAAGTACCTCTCAGGTAATTACATGAAAACAAAAGACCAGCCGTGGGCGAAGTCATGCAAATTACGACAAAACATAAGTACAGGGGCTACTTAATGACAAAATATCCTATTATCCAAGGACTATCTTAAACAAATTTATTCGGGTCGTAAATAAAATTATGTGGTTCAGTTATTTTGGCCCGCTGTGCAAATCTCGCGGTTGGTTAATCGGTTAAAAAGATAAAAATAAAATCTAGACTTGTTAGCTTAAAGCTATTATAACCTGAAAACTTAAAAGGTAACTTTTTAGGTAACCTAAAAACCTACCTAAATTTTCTTTGGTGTTAAATGTAAAAAATATTTTTACATAAAGGCTTCTCAAAGTGTTCTATAAAAATCTAGATTTTTTCATTCTCGATAAAAAGGGCACTAAACTTGTAAATCTGATTTGAGATAACTATATTTTTAGTACAGACTAACCAATTTTATTCTAGTATAAAATCAAACTGTATTTCTTCAGCGAAATTCTGTATGAATAGGGGAAAATCTACTAAATGGGAATTTAAAGTTCAAACTTTCCCTTTTCAAGCAAGTGGATCGGGGAGAGCTGTACGTACTTGCTCTTTACTAATGTTAGTGGATAATAAGGATAATATGAATAACAAGTGGACTTTGGTAATGTCAGTGGATACAAGCTCTTTACTAATACCTACCGATTATAAAATGTTCCCAAGATATTCCGTCATTCAGCAGTTAGCAGTGAATGTGGTAACACTGAACATTTCTAATATAAAGTGATATTTTAGAAAATCATATTCATTCAAGTGCTCGCCACGGGACGTAGAACTGTCTAACATATGTTTTCCAAAACAATACCTGTGTAAGTATATAAATATTTGATTTATATAACAATCAGATATAGAAGCACTTGAGCCCTTGGGTCCGTATTAAAACTTCTAGACATGTAAGAAAAAAGCCGACGAGATTCAAAAACTTATCTGCAATATTGCATTATACAACGAATGATGTAATACGCGATGTGTTTTCAAAAGTTCTGGTAGAGAATGCCTTGTTGCATGAAGTCCGCCTATGTACCACTACTGTACATGAAGTTTAAATAAATAATTAAGTTTGAAATTGTTTTTGAAGGTAATACTTGCAAGCTTTATAATAGGAGACAGGCAATAAAGATTCATGTGTACGTTAGTACGTACACATGAATCTTTATTGCCAGTTAATTTCACATTAAATTGCTGTAAGAACTCATTGTAGGACTAGTGTCCTACAATGAGTTTTTACAGCAATTTAATGTGAAATTAACTGTTTTATAAAGTTTATCATATTAATTTTTTCTAAGTTAATAGTGTGTTAATCTCGCAGCCCCGGTGTTCGCAGTTCTTATGAATACAATCTACAGACACAATTAAAATACTGCTTTTACTGCGCTAGGAAAACGTTCCCGTAACAATAATAGAATAGCTCAATTTACGTTAGTGAAGAGCTTAACGCGAATCATTTTGTAGACGATGTTTCTAAATTCGCAATTGCTAGATTGGTAATGAAAGCATTCACTCATGTCTGAATTGTTTAAATTACATTAAAACTATTCCCCAGCGGGCGGGTTCTAAGAAATGTAAACAGTGTAGCTAGACGTTACATTACTGTGTTATTAATTGCATAGTAATTTGATCGCAGACATTAATCTTTCACAGTCACCTTAAATACTCGTAAATCAGCTTTTCAAATGTCAATTTTCACCCGGACCTTAGTCAGCCTCGCTGAGATATAAACCGACCAACTCATTCCTGGACACATCTCCCTCACCCGTATTTTCTACCTGAAAAATATTTCATTTCCAAATATTCGGAAACAGTTCGCTGTGTTCGTAGAAGTCGCAATACGAATAATCGTTCGCTTTCATGGAAATACACCGAAATATGAAGTGGAAAACATTTTAGATGTGTCTCGACTCGCTACACGTCCCAGTTTTCAAATGCCAATTAATATTACGAACACGATTCTGGGTATCAAAGATTGTTAGCGGTACAAACTTGTATTTTATTTATTTATAGCTTTCATGTGAAACGCTTTATACTCTCAATTGAGGTGTGGACTAAAATATTTATTTACAGAATTTAACTTTGATACATATTTCATTAAACAACATTAATTAAATATTTGACTGTAGATATTTATGTAGATTATTTGTTCATCATTAATATTAAAGCTAGTAAATATTAAATGAAAAAGATAAAAACACCACTCTCTGAAGTTCATCTCAAAGGATGCGAGCTTATTAAAATGTAGAGCGTCTTGATAAAAGTTCGAAGAGTTTTTAAAGAAAAACTAGAGGAGGAGTTACGTGAACCCTGAGAGTAGTGAGGGACCTGCCGTGACGGGCAGCTAGTGTAGGTTACAAGTTTAGTTTGATTAGGTTTTAAAATAAAGAAAGAGTGAATAGGTTACTTCTTGGCAAGCGTGCTTCATCGTTGATCATATCATCGCTTACCATCGGATTAAAAATGGCCTATTAATAAAAAACAGTTAATGAAAAAAAAACCGACTTCAATAAAAACAAAAAATACTAAAAGGATCTAAATAACCGGACAGAGTTCTGAGGTTAAAAAACACAAAAAAAAAAAATAGAACCGAATCGATAACCTCCTCCTTTTTTTGAAGTCAGTTAAAAATAACTATGTTTAAAATTAATCGTAATGTTGTATTTTGAAATGATTTTCTGAATGGACAAGACAATAAAAACAGGAACGTTGGAAAACAACATGAGTTCTTTATTATTAGATACTAACAGGTTTTCTACAAATATTCACTTGTACCTAAGTAATAGGCATTCGTGTATCATCTTCATATCGACGGTTAAAAGGCTAAATGATATAAGTGACATTTTTTCAAAAAACATTTGAAACCTGACTCAAACGACGGAGAAAAATTGGCTGATTACGAATGCGTATAAAACTCAATATTTAAAAAAAATGTCGTTTAGATCAATTAGCCTTTCAACCATCGATATTATTTTATATTTCTATAAAACCCAGACTCGGCTCTATCTGTAAGGTACATAAGTATTTGTGCTGTGCGGGAATCGAACTCGCCACGCAGCATTGCAGTCAATCAGTCAACCTATATAGTGTGACTGGTAATTAATGTATGCACGTCATTGTGCTCATGATAACCAACAACTTTTACTATGGGAACAAACCTGAAATCGCGAAAAACAATTAGCTGTTCATTACATTTATGTTTGCCTAATGTACTGAACAGCTTTTTTTTTGCGATTTCGGCTTTGCTCCCATACTGAAAATTGTTTGTTATCATGAGCACAATCACGTGTTTAAGTATCGTACACTAATTACCAGTCACCCTATATAAATATACAACCCTATAGGGGTTAAATCAAAACCCACAGCTACATCATCAAAATAATAAACCACGTACTGCCGTCACATTCGAGCACAAATTTCCCTTTAATTCGAATAATTCGTCGAAATCTGCCGAATTCGCTCTTCGTACATTCGCTCCACAAGACCGCAATGCATCGGTTTTCAATACAAATCGTAATTTGTTCCGACTACCCGCGGTTTCAATATTCCTGACTCACCTCTACTGATTAATACGTTCATTAACGTGAATTTAATATACTGAGGCAAATGTTTCGGGCTTGGATTTTGTGTTAACCTTTCTGAATGATTTTATAATTAGGTTCATGGATTAGGTACATATGTGAATATTCTAGTAGGTGCGTAGGTACTACAAAGGTTGCTGAAGGGAGCCTTATGCATAATACAGCCAGCTCGATGTTATATTTGAAAATTATAGAGAATTAGCTCAAGCCAGCGGCTTCGCCCGCCTGAAAGAAGAAAATATATAGCCTATGTCACTCTGTGACAAAATAGCATTCTACTAGTGAAAGAATTTTCAAAATTCATCCACTAGTTTTTAAGTTTATTCAAATAGTTTATTTAAAATATTAGTATAATTAAAATAAAATAATTTGTATTCATTTCTATTTACATTTCGTGCGGAAGCGACGCCCGGGTGTCGCCACTGTGTGGACCGCCCGGAGGACACGGTGGAGCACACGGTGGTGTGCCCCGCTTGGGTAGAGCAAGGCCGTGTCCTCGTGGGAACGGTCGGCGGCGGCGATCTGTTGCGCCGGGCCTTGGTACAGGCCATGATCCGGAGCAAGGAGGAGTGTGCAGGCAGTCGCCTCTTTCTGCGAAGCAGTAATGCTAGCAAAGGAGGCGGCGGATCGCGTGAGGCAACGGTCTTCACGCCCCAACCGCCACTGGGATTCCGATCTCGATTTCCAGCCACCGTAGGCGTGGGCTTGCGGACGGCAAGCAATGGGTGGCTCGCCGTCCGACCGTCCGGTAACTGTCCGAACCGAGCCCAAGTCGTCGACGGCGCGTACTGTTCCACGCGCGCCTCAAGGAGATGTCATCAAATCGTAGGGGCCCAGCAGGGTCGAAGCCTACTGGGGCCATGGGTAGTGTGAAAACGAAACCCGGGGCCCTGGGACGAAGGCAACGAATGAAAAGGAGTGGGGTTTTTTAGTCAGTAAAAGTCTGACACTATCTCGAGCTCCGCCCAAGAGCAAGATTTGTCATAAGATGATTTTCCCACCCAATAATAAAAAAACATACCAATTATATTTTTAAATTTTTCAACAAAAAAAATACATTTAAAACTATAAATTATAATTCTTCTTATAATTATAATAAGTATAGATACAAATTAATTATACTTAATCAGAAAACTGCTGAAAAAAAATGGCATATTACCAATAAGAATACTCTATTATAGTGTTGGAAATATAATGAACTGAGGATCGCTAGGTTCATATAGTAGTATACTTACTATTGCGAAAATCTATATATATAAAAGTGAAATACCACTCACTGATTAATCACGAAACCTCAGAAACTATAACACCAACAAACTTAAAATTTGGCAGATAGGTTCCTTATAGGGTGTAGACATCTGCTAAGAGCGGATTTTACGAAAAACGGGGGTTGGAAGTTTGTATGGAGAAACCTACTTTTACGCAGGTGAAACCGCTGGCAGAAGCTAGTAACAATATTGGTACTACGTGTATACTACGAAGATATAATCTATATATAAAATATTAAGTCATTTAGCCAGGAGCGGACGAAGCAGAGCTGACGTGGTGCACCCAATATCTACATTTTATTAAAGAATTTTGAAATTTCCTTCATCCCTAGTCCACCGCACAAGTCCATATTGTGAAATTCACTCACAAATTCAATACCATTTTGTGCTGTTCGATGCGAAATTCATTTCACAAATAGCGTGTCTGTTGTTTTTGGGCTTTTTGGGTTGAAAATTGGTTCAGCACGAACTAACATTATTCGTTATTTACATTTGTAAATACGTTCATACGATATTGTACACGAAACCATTTTCATCTGAATAGGTAAATGGAATTTAACAAAAAGTACACCCAGATAGGCATACATTTTTTTTTTTTTAGATATCTCTTTTGTCCCGAGAGGCTTGATTATTATCTAAATAAAGTTGAACCCTAGTTTTAGACGTAGGTAAAAAAACACAAACTCAAAAACCTCGTGTTCTCTTGTAAGTCACGCCAATCCCATACCTCACGGTATTTCTCAGTACTGTTTCCAATATTTCCCACTATGTAATAATCCGCCCGTTTCCGCTCTCCGTCCGAACACTAATGTGTTAGTACACAGAGCGAGCCGCCATATTGCCTGTTGGTTCGCACGGTAATCCTCTTACAGCCTTCGTTAAACCCAGCCCAGCGGATGAAAATCACTTACGACAAAATATTGATATTCCCCGAGTTCGCGTTGAAAAAGATTGTCGTGTATAGTCAATATTTTATGAATCAAAATTTTGTTCAATTGGTGTAAGTTTTCATTAGTTTTTAGGGTTCCTTACTTCAATAAGAAAAATCGGAACCCTTATAAGATCACTTTGTTGTTCGTCAGTCTGTCTGTCTGTCTCTCAAGACCTTTTATCTCGGAAACGCGTGGAGGTATCGAGTTGAAATTAAAACCATACTCTAAGATCTTAGGTTCCTTGAAGCTGTAACAAAATCAAACTTCTAAGTTAATGAAAACAAAAGGTACGGCCGTTTATGTCGCATGAAACGTGCATTTCGACACTCAATGGAATCAAAATTCATAGGGTACTTTCCGTTGACCCAGAATCCTGAAATTTTGTATAAAGCAAGGTCATATAGTATAGATATATTAATAAATCTGAAAACAGAAAATTTGTTGTTACGTCAATTTTTTTTACGTTTCGAAAAAGTTTAGAGACTCCATTCGGCAATTGAACTATTCACATACTCGTATTTAGGTAAGTTTGTACGGAACCCTCAGTGCACGAATCCGACTCGCACTTGTCCGGTTTTTTTTTAGATGGAAATATTCAAATGAATTCACCCGCTCTAGAGTGGAACGATAGGGTATGTTGGGCTTTTGCTGACTAAAACCCACTAGTGGCTATATCTCTTTGCCAAGGCTACGGTAATTCTTTCAAAATGTCCCGCAGTTTACTTGTCAATTTGGTTTTCTATGTATGGATTTCTAAATTGAGTATTCCGAGTTAAGAACGTGTCAAACCCTACTCGAATGCCAAATCTTAACGGGTTTTCAGGCTTAAGTAGAGTTTGAGAAATACTCAACTTCAAATGCTTCAATCAGAAATCGGGAGAATCTTTGACAAGAAACCATTATACAGTCCGTTCACAGTTATGTTCCCTCTAATTCAGCTTCACAGTGAATTATTCCCGCAGCTATAATAATGCTCTCAGAGATAATATACAGAGATACACAGAAATAAACACGTATCAACCAGAAACAATGCGTAGCTACACAATACGCGATTGTTGTCATAGACACGGACACAATAAAAGCACTTCACATAATCTATGGCAGCTTGTTCAGTCATCCGTCCTCTTCTGTTTGCTGGTGTGTGAGTGAGACAGCAAGAGCCGCGTGTGTCTTATGATAGATTATCAGCCACACTACCAATAAGAGCACACGCAAGGCTCCCGCTGACGCTCAACGTCTTCAGCCGATATTGGGCTCCCTCTTCAAGTTCCGGTTTTAGGCGCACTCTTCAACTTTCAGGTTCGTTTTCATATTTTAGTGTTAACTCCTTCCCTGGTGACTTTATGCTGGACGGCCGGGAAAAAGTTAATATTATGAACAATAATATGAACTTTATCCGGGCTGGCCGACATTTATGGAGAACTGCTGCTGGTGATGAACCCTTGGTGTAAAGAAGCTACATGTAAAACATTATGTACAGTCAGCAAGGGAGATAACTAACCAGGGATTTCTTAATACGATATTACATAGTCTCAATTTCAGTTCAATATCAATAAAATCATACAATATGTTCCATAAATTATAATCGACGATGTAGTTGAGTATATAATATAGATAATCTTACGGAAATTACATTTAAGAAAGAATAATCAAAATTCTGGTCGAACTAGTTTTTAGGGTTCCGTAACTCAAAAGGAACCCTTATAGGATCACTTTGTTGTCTGTCTTGGCGTCTGTGTGTCTGTCTGTCTGTCAAAACCCTTTATCTCGGGAACGCGTGAAGATATCGAGTTGAAATTAAAACTATATACTCAAATTAAAAAAATGCAGTGAAAAAAACGAGTGTGCTTATGACCACACGACTGAAGTGAAACTTAACTTCCGTTCGCCTTGACCGATCACACTTTTCGTAACGCTTACGTCACGCGTTCGCCAGCTTACTCCCCAAGTCAAGCGTGCGTAAAGAAGTTTCACTTCAAAAATCAAACTTCTGAGTTAACGAAAAACACGATACGGCCGTTTATGTCGCAAACAACGTATATTTCATCTCTCTCAAGGGAATCAAAATTCATAGAGTTACTTCCCGTTAACCTAGAATCCTGGAATTTGGCATGAAGCAAGGCAGCACAAATATAGGAAACAATCTGAAAATTGAAAATTTGTAGTTATGTCACAGAAAAAAACTTTATTTGAAATTCGAAAAATCTTCGTAACTCAATTCGGGAATTGAACTCTTTTCTTAAGTAAGTTTGTACGGAACCCTCAGCGCGCGAATCCGTCTCACACTTGTCCTGTTTTTTTATTACATCTACCAATAGTTTGAGTTTGACAGTCATGAAACTAAACTTGTAACATTTGTTTTGAATACCTTTTTTTAAATGTACGTACGTCTAAAATATCCCAAAAAGACTTGCATAAAATCAAGTCCAAAACTTCCACCAAACATTTAATATAATTCACAAAAATAAATGCTAGCAGCAAAACTTGAAAACTTTCATCGGCAAACTATTTAGCCGATCAAAAGGCTTTCATAAAAGAATAAATCAACTTGGATCGCTCCCTCGCAGTCGGACGCGAAGTTTAGTGAATGAACGAATGAACTGAATGGTCGGCTTTCGTAAGCTTCCAACGATTGGATTGGCATTTAGTTCAGAAACACTTCATTACTAATAAGACTTTAAACTGAATAGGATTACAATGGGCTTAAGGTTTCTGTTGGACTTTAGATTGCGGAGTTCTCAATAGTTAGAAAATGTTTTTTTATTCAAATGATATAAACTAGTGCTTGACTGCGATCCCACCTGATGGTAAGCAGTGAAGCAATCGGTGATGGTGAGGCGCACTAGTTTATTAAGAGCTTATTCACTCTAGCCTTGCATAGCATAGCATAGCGTAGTCGGCCTTATAACGTTCCCACTGCTGGGACTCAGGCCTCCTCTCTCTAGGAGAGGGAATGGGCTATAATCCACCACGCGTGCCCAGTGCGGATTGGTGAATGTCACACGTCTTCGAAATTTTTGGTTCTAGGACATGCCGGTTTTCCTCACGATGTTTTCCTTTACCGTTTTGAGAGCAGTGGTGATGAAATAGATTACACAAATTTATGCGCATGGCTGGGTTTGAACCCGTGACCTACATCTCGTAAGTCGGGGCCGTTACCATTCTGCCACCACTGCTCTAGCCTTGAGGACACCTAAATTATAATCGGACGGGAAGACCGCTGCAGGCAAACTGTTCCAGTCCTTCGATGAATTGTACTGTATTATATAAAAAACCAAAAACAGTACAGATGTACCTATGTGACCTATCAATGCATGTTTCGTTTATGATAGCCATATCAATAATGCAGTATATTTTTCATAAAATATTTGGCAACCATCAAACTTAAACGAAGCGGTAATAAAATAGTCATAACTGAAACGTTGCTATTATTAATACTTAGATATTTGAGACACTGGGTAAGTGGAATACCTCTTTAAGTGGGACAAATTTGTAGGTCCCTTAATGTCCCAGTTATCCAGGTTTCACAGTATCTGTGAAAACCAGGCGTCAACACTCGAAGGAAAAAAAATAGAAATCGGAAGGAATATTAAAATTGTTAACATAACCTGCTTTTTATCGTCACCAATTAAAAGGTTTCTGCTAAATAATCGCTTCCTAACCGACGGCTATCAACGTCACCTTTCTTTTAATAAAACTGACACAAAAAAGAACAAATTCTACACAAAAAATACGATCGCTTTCAATTAATATTCAAATGAAACCATTAGACCGAGAGATCGCGATCACTAAATCAACGTTACCTAAAATAATTTTCCTTCTTTTGCAAAAAATGACAGCTGTATCAAAAAGTGACGTCGGAATATTCAAAAGGTCTTGGAGTTGAATTATTCAGATGGTTGATTATTCATGGAGCCGGCTCCTTGCCTGAGTTCAGCGCACGTCATTCAAACTCATCGTACGTCATGCCCGTTTAATTAACAAGTCTTGCGTGGGGAAGATAATAAATATTGAGATTTTTAGACGTAAATTGTTTGAAGATTTTCCTTGACAATTTCTGTAACGAATCACACAAAAAATATGTTACCTTTAGATTTTTCATGATTTAGGTTTTAGAATATTAATAACAAGGGTTATCCTTGGGTGCAGTTGCAAAGTGCGAACAGGGATAAAGATTCAAAGATTCAAAAGCATTTATTTCAAATAAACCATTTACAGGCACTTTTGAAATGTCAGTCAGAAAAAAAAGATGCTAATTGCACATTCCAAAAGCGTATATCTCTATGGAGAAGAATGTGCAAGAAACTCCATGGACACTCTTTTCAATCATGTTTTGTAATTACAAATATCTCTGTTACATTTTCTTGTCGTTATCATGTTAGAACAATGTAAATAAAGTAAAAATAATAACTAAATATAGATATTAATAAACTAAATATAGATAATCGCCGTTAGTTGGTGATGAGAGTTAACTTCGGCCCTTCGCACGCGCTAAGGGATCCCAATCCGGAATAATAAATTCATTTATTTCAGGCTAAGGAAGACCCATGATAAAAATAAAATTACATAACAATAGCACTCAGCAGCAATAACATTCAATTACACATCATTTTATATCTTGAATAAAAAGAAAGTAATACAATTGATTTTAATTTAAAAGTTATCACAGGAGGCTTTGAATTATTTTTAGAGAATACTTTAAATAATTGAAAGCTTTGCCGAGATAAATATTTCATCCGTCACGCAACTCATCCTGAAATTCAATTTCTTTACATATTATACAAAAGAATATCGAATAAGTAACATCACAAAGAAAAGGTAATACAAGCACAGCGTCTTATATTCAATTTACTAAAGCTCTCCAAAGAATAACATAAAGTCTTAAGATAAAATAAAGGAATATAAACAACAAAGCAGCATTTAATATTGCGCAGTCGCAGCTGCTTAATAAGGCGATCTCAGACAGCGGTTAATATAACTAGCGGGAACCGCATCCATCTAGCTTATACCGGATAAAACTGTATATAATCGGTTTGACGCAAACTCTTAGATTTACGCGACGTTTATTATTTTTCTTCTTTCACTACACAATAACTAGAGACAAAGAGGCAAAAACAAACAATGGAATAAGGAAAAGAACATACTGTGTTGCTAATATTGTGAATATGGCTTCAAAAAGATTCCAAAACAGTTTCAAAAATACACGCCTATTATCGTGTTTAGATGTTAAACGAACAACTGGTTCAAAAAATAACTGTTACAAATTAATGGCATACACAGGTACTTGCATATTAGAAAAATAGTTAATTTTCAACAAAATAGAAGAGGTTTGTCCCAGTCATTTTAACGCTAGACAAAAAAAGTTCAGAGACTGCAAAGTTGGCGTTTTTTACACGAGACTATGGCCGATGGTGCACGCCAAAGTTTTAATTAATCCACAGTTAGGAAGAAATCGACTTTTTAAAGGAATACGTATTGTCCCCAATATGAAAAAGAACTGCTCCTACGATGCTTGTATTCTGCAGAAGCTCCAGAACTCTTTTATTGTTGAGAATGTTAACATAGAATTTATTCAAACTTGATCAAATATCTTTGTAAATAAAAATATTCATGAAATATAGCAAGAGCTCGTGCGTATATGGATCGAACCGAACAAAACCTAACCTCGAAACTGCGAGCCAAACAAAGTATCTCCCACAACTAGCTTCCGTTGGCCTAAATTTCAGAGAGATACCTGTCAGTCACAACAGCTGCAGACAACGTGTGCAAGTCGGCCGTAACAAGTGTCAGCCGTGTCCGAGCAGCCGGACGCCGGACGAGACAGCTCTCATCCGCCACAACAGCTGGCGAAACGGCGGGCCGGGAGAGACAGAGGCTGTTTGATCTGGGTGTCGGGTTCTATCAGGTAGCTACTGCTTGGTAGATTAAATTATAATGTGTTTCGTAGGGTAACTTATATTGTTCTTTTGTATTTTAGTTGGTTTCGATGAACAAAAGACATTTGTATGGTAATATGTAGTTAGTTCAATTTGTAAAGACATGATTCTTTATAATAGCGATTTTGTCTATGTAGATGATATTGTAGGTACTTTTAATGAAGCAGCATAGGAATTGACTGACATATTTAGAGATAACTTGGACTGTTTGGTATCGAAAACTTTGACTTTATAAAAGATTAAATACATATTTAGGGTGATTTTTAAGAACGACTTAAAATCTTAGCTAGAACTTAAATTCTACCCAATTTTAAGGTTAATTGGAAATCATTGCTATCTATTGCAACTTTTAAAGCAAACTATTTTGCGAACAAACACGCTACTCAGAGTTACTAAATCACAATCCATCGCATGCCAAACAACAGTAAGTTGCCAACGAACTGATCGATACTCAACATGCACAGCACGTGCTCAGCTAACGAGCATAGTCGAGCATGTTGAGCATAGTAGAGCAAGTTGAGCATCGTAAGCAATTGCGTTTGTGAAGCTATGTAACGTTCAGTTATCGTGTGTGTTCGATTGCTAACAAACAGTTTACGAACGTCAACATATTGGATAACAAAGGATTAAATGCAGGTATTCAAATATTCGAAATACATGTTTCAAAAGCTTGTTGGTGCTACAAAAGTGGAAGGCTTTTGTCCAGCCGTCGAATGTAAAATTGTTGGTTTTATGCTGCAAATATAGAAGCGCGTAGACTATTATATTTATTTACTAGGACGTTGAATTCTCGATGAGTCTCCTTCGTTGATTTTTAGTTATCAATAGCGATCCGCCCCTGTTTCGTAATAAAATCCTCTTAGTGCTTTCCAACGTCATAAGGGGAAACCATGTGCAAAATTTTACGTTTCTAATCTAAGCAGTTTCGGCTATGCGTCGATATGTCAGTCAGTCAGTTTTTTTTTATATATATAGATCGGCTTTATCAAAAACGCAAAAGTAAGTGTCGTTTTAATACAGAGACTTACGTTGTCTCCAATAAAATAAATAAACACCAAATCGTGTAGCTGTCGAATATCTTTCACCCAATAACCGACGAATTGGCAAAAAATCACAACAAATCGTGTACATCCGGTGAGAGAGCGTGAACCGTGAAGGCGGAGGTATCGGTGTTCGGGTGGCTGAGGTAGCTCCCGCCGCCCGTCCACAGATATTAATAACAAAAAGCTGGTTCTCACGAGTCTTGCGGCAGACCTCGATTTTGATCTTTACGGCTTTTTGCGTTCTTATTGAGATGTCAAAAGGATTTGGAAGGTAAATGTTATTATTTATATTTATTCATGTTTGGCTTGACGTGTTTATTTATCATCCGAGGTTACTTACTATAATGTTCTATTCGATCTATTGTCATTCCATTCAGTAGCCAGCTATAGGAGCATACCTGTAACAAAAAGATTTTATTAGTAAACAACTCAACAACTTTCTAAAAGTAATACATTTATACAGGCTGGTTAGTTACTTTAATTAACAAAAATAAAAACTAAAAACCAGTTATTAATTGGTAAAATATAAGTGTAAAAATATCTGTTGAAAATAAAATAGGTACAGACAGTTAACGGTTTATCCATGCTAATATTACAAATACGAAAGTAACTCTGTCTGTCTGTCTGTTACCCTTTCACAATTAAATTACAGAACCGATTTTGAAGAAATTTGGCAAGGAGGAAGCTTGAACAACAAGGATGGACATAAGCTACTTTTTGTCCGTTTTTAGAGTTCCGTACCTCAAAAGCCAGGAGAGAGAAGTCTGTCTGTCAAGACCCCTTCAATATATAAGTATGTTTATCAGTTGTCTAGTACCCATAACACAAGCTCTGCTTAGCTTGGGACTAGACGGCGTTGTGTGATAGTTGTGGAATATTATTATTATTATCTCGGGAACGCGTGGAGGTATCGAGTTGAAATTAAAACCATATACTCAGGTCTACGGTCACTTGAAGCTGAAAAAATTAAACTTCTAAGTTAACGAAAAAAATATACGGCCGTATTATGTTGCAAAAAGTGTTTTTTCGACACTCTCAAGGGACCCAAAATTCATAGGGTACTTCTCGTTGACCTAGAATCCTGAAATGTGGCATGAAGCAAGGTCTCATAGCACAAGTAAAGGAAAAAATATGAAAACTGTAAAGTAGTATTGTGACAAAAAAAACCCATTTTTTGCGATTCGGAAAAATCTTCGTAACACAATTCAGGAATTGAACTGTTTTTATAGATAAGTTGCCCACAGTGCGCGAATCCGACTAGCACCTGCCCGGGTTTTTGAGTTCGACTTCACGTCCGCAATAACCAACATTCATGCTGACGAAACCACTGGCAGAAGCTAGTTATTATATAATTTTTAACAAATATCTACAGTAATAATAATAATTATGATGAAGTCGAGTCATCATAATATTGTCCAAGTTTCTTTTACAAAACTAACATACAATAAAAAACTATTGTAGCCAATAAGCCTGATATAGTGGTGGTGGACCGAAGCGAGAGGCGTGCAATGATTGTTGACATATCCGTTCCGCATAACGAGAACCTCGTGAAAGCCGAGAAAGATAAACAAATCAAGTATATCGACTTGGCTCGCGAGGTTGTCGACATGTGGGATGTGGACTCAGCGATCATTGTGCCGATAGTCGTGTCGGGCAATGGCTCAATAGCCAAGAGCCTCGACCAACACCTTAGGAGGCTCACGTTAGGCGGCTGGATCAAGGGCTTGATTCAGAAAGCGGTACTCCTGGACACGGCTCGCATTGTTAGGAGGTTCCTTTCTCTGGAGCCCTGACCGTCGGTAGCTTGGACCCTGTTCCCGATACCAGTGGGGTACTATTTTTTATATTTTTAAATGTTTTTTTTTTTTGTATGATTTAGTTTAAAAAAATATTTAAAAATGTAATTTATATGTGTTTACAAGGAATAACGAGAATAATGATGAAGTCAAGTCATCATTATATTGTCGAAGTTTCTTTAACTTACAATAAAAATCAGGTAGTTTTATTATGTTTAGGGTTCTCTTCAGTGGTCTCGTTAAAGTTCATGAATACATGATGTATGTACGTCTGTCAGCTCAAGCCCTAAGGTTCAACTCTACATATTCATGAGTCTGGTTTTATTTTAATATCAAACTGTAAAATGAAAATGAATTTATCAAATTATTCTATTTTCTCTTGTAATACGATTGTACCTCTGGGTGCTCTAGAAGCTTAGTTACTACTCATTTTATAATTGCTTCGGGGTTGAATTGAAATATTTATTATTTGAAAAGCAAGTAAAGTGGTTAATTTTGAATAAAATGTTTTTAAATTTCAATTTATTTATCCAATGGTTAATTTGCACACAAGTGTAGTACCTAGTACTACACTTGTGTGCAAATTAACCATTGGAAAGATAATAACTGCAGCAGTGTGACACAGTAATGAACATGATAAGATTATGTATGTGATATAATTAATTAATTTAGATTATGGACAATTAGTGACGATACCATTATGACCAGTGCGTGTTGCCAGTGATGGCATATGGCTCCGAAACGTGGTCGCTTATAATGGGCCTCATCAGAAGACTTAAGTCAACCAAAGGGCAATAGAATAGGCCATGCTCGGAGTTTTCTTGCGTGATCAGATCAGAAATGCCGAAGCCCGAAGAATCACCAGACTTAAGTGGTAGTGAGCAGGGCACATTGCTCACAGGAAAGATGGCCGTTGAGGCCCAAAGGTTTTGGAATGGCGACCACGTACTAGAAGACGTAGCGTTGGAAGGCCTTCTACAAGATGGACCGATGACTTGGTATCTCTTTCCTATCAACAATTACTCTAATTTTAATATAGATAGATAGATAGATAGATATATTCTTTATTGTACACCAAAAATGCAAATTACATTAGGAACTTAATATTAATATAGTGTAATATACCAAAATAACTCAGTTTATTAGTATCTAGTTAAGTCCGTTTGTGGGTCTAATTCCAACATTTCTATTTACAGCAGCATGAAAACTGTTCACGTCTCCCTATAATCCAATAACAATAACATTATCTCCTCCCCTCCCCCTCGCCCTCCCCTCCAGTGATCGCGCGCCAGCTGCTCTCTAAACGATCGCTTTACAAAAACACGTACCTACCGTGACGTCACGTACGACATGTCGTTTACTGAACAGTTAAAATGATACAAAAGGTTTACATTTAATTTTGTCCTGCGTGGAATATCTTCCACAAATGTTTGCAAAGGTAACACAGGCATCTCTTTTTCCAGCTCTCGTTCCGCAGGTGCTGGAAGAGATTTTTATGGAAATAAGCATCACCTTTGAGCCTATTTTCCTGTTTCCTGCTTCTTGTATTCTACACTAATATTATAAAGAGGTAAAGTTTGTTTTTTTTTTTTGTTTATAGGAGGTAAACTCAGAAAGTACAGGTCCGATTGCTAAAGTATTTTCACCGAAAGATAGCTGCTTTATTCCTGAGTGAGATAGGCTATATTTTATGTTCGCGGGCGAAGCTGCGGTCAAAAGCTAGTTTATTATATATATGTGTACATGAATTAATAACTAAAAGAATTAAATAAATAAAAGCTTAAAGAAAAGGTTCAAAACGTGACGATTCAATGTCAAATATATTTTATTATTATTTTTTTTTAAATTATGCACTAATAAGTAACGCTGTACAAAAGCGGACTTAATGCCTTAGGCATTTTCTACCGGTCGCCATTATGCCTGCCATGTTATGTTTCTGAACTACCCAGTGCAGAAACATAACTTGGCAGGTGCAACTTAATAAATAGACTAACAGAAAAGAAATAAGTACCATAATCAATACATACTTAGACACATACATATAAATAAGTACGAATAACGTTGTTTATATGTATGTGTCTATATATGTAAATATTTTCTAAATTTTCCAAAGAACAATCTTAAAAAAGATCGATCGATTAAAAAAGTCGGAGAAAACCTGGACATCACTATTAGGCAGAGTGCAAGCGCATCTGTATTAGGTGTAGTTATCTGTGTCGTATACTTTTCTGTCAAGTTATAGACGATTTGTGGCGTTGATTGCGAAAAATGTATAAAGTAACAAAGTTATAAATCAATTTTGAGTTTAATATGAACAATTGAATTTCTGAATAAAATTAATTATGGCCAAAATTATGTTTTTTTCAATCGAATAGAGTGAACCTGCTCCAACTTCGTGCAGCGTGGCGCAACTTAGAGACACCTATCGCGAACTTGTACGTGGCGCTGATACTGATGCGATAGGAGGAGGGACCATCACTAACGATGAACCGACTAAGTGGATTGTATCATTTGTTCTAAGGATGTACAGAAATAGCAGATTAACTTGTACGGTACAAAAGGTCATTGAAACTTTCGAACAAAAATTTATTTATTATATCTTTACCTCATAGTGTGGACAGGATAAACATTTACAAAAATTAAGTGTCAAATGGTGTCAGTGTAAAGAATCATAAATAATATCAGTTACACATAATAATAAAATTTCAATATCAATTGATATACTAGTAAATTTCAAATACAAAATTGAGAAAGGAAAATAAAGAAATATTACAGTGAAAGGTAATGCTCCTTCACCACTGTTTTAAGGTCGGTAGCGTATAATTAATAATTTTTATATTCGTGAAAATAACGTAAAAACGCTTAGTTTTGAGGATTATGTAAATTCCACCTATATTATCAAGATAATAAATCTTCAACAATGTTGAATTAAAGTCTCATACTTCGCTACGCGGCTACGTGCTACGTGCTACGCGGCTACGTGCTACGAGCTACGTGGCTACGTGCTACGAAGAAAGATTGATTAAGGCCTACTGTCCACGGACGCGTAGCTTCATAGACGCAACACAGACGCAGGCTGCAACGTCGTCGTGCCATCGTGTTATTGCCGCTTCGTCGACGGGGTTTCATAGTTTTGTGTGTAAGCTGTGAGCAGGTGTACACCTAATATTGACGAATACGCGTCTATGAAGCTCCGTCCGTCCGTACCGTCCGACAACAGTAGGCCTAAATCATTGAGATTTTTATTTTAAACCAAAATTCCATTCCAAATTTTTGCGTCTCATATTAATAGCTACGCATATTAAGTTGTTCATTTTCGATAATAATATTCCGGGACAATGTAATAAGGCTCAAATCATAAATATTGTACTTTCCAGCAATTTCCTGGCATATTTCCAGCGCTCGCTTTGTTTAAAGGCAGTTCAGACGTGCGGTTATTAGGGAAGACATTACCATTTACCGCAAAATGGCGGAAATTGTGCTTTACTCTGATTGACTGGCGTAGTGGCGTGGAGCTGCCAAAAAACTAGATTGGGGCTCGTAGTTAACTGTGTGGTCTTGTGATGATGGTGGTAAAAGCTGAAGTTGGTTTTAGTCAGGAAAAGCCGTAAGAGATAATATGTGTAATACAATGGAGAATACATGATAAAAAATATTACGTATAAAATTGACTTTTCCAACGTAATCATAAAAGAACTAGCTTCTGCTAGCGGCTTTGCCCGCGCGAATTTAGGATTGTCTGTACAAACTTTGGACTCCCATTTCATCCCCTCGATCACGTCATAAAAGGAAAGCTTGTGCAAAATTTCACCCTGTAGTTTAGGCTGTACGTTGATATGCCAGTCAGTCAGTTTCTCCTTTTATATTCTTATATAAAGATAATCGCTCTTCATTATTCTCGTTCAAAACACAGAATTTAAGAATAAATACAAAAAACAGAGCTCAGAAAAAGTTACGGAATTATAAATTGGAAAGAATTGAAAAACAAATACATTACCTAAATAAGTATTCTCGTGTGTAAGGGAAATCGCGACCAACTGACTGGCTTTGTCTGACTCGCTTGCGGCTTCCGCGGAAACTGAAATATTCCAGACATTCGGAAATTCTCTTTTCTACAAAAGAATATTCTTACAATCAGATTATGTTTAAATTCTACTGTTTCATATTTGTTTAAAACACATTCTGAAAAAGACTGCGTTAAAATACGAATCTAATAAGCAAATAAAGCTATTCTCTTTATGGTGGGAATATATCAAATTACAGAATCTACTTTAATTCCACTGATTATTTTGAGAAGAATTTATAAATTATTCTAAAAAGAACTACGTAAAAATACGACTCCAATAAGAAACAAAATTACCTTGCCTTTGATGAAAAAAAATACCAAATTATATTTATTCCAGTATTCACAAAGTCACAAATTTTCTACTATAAAATTCCAAGAAAAATATCGCTGAGTATTCTTGAAATGAAGATGTCTTGAATAATATTCCAAACGCCATTTTTCATTTTCTGGAGCGACGAAGTGCAATAATAAAATTTTGCTCAAAGAAAACTTAAATTATTATTGAAGGGATAAACGAGTGCACGTACTATTTTCATCTTGAGTTTATTAGGAATACGAATATGAGACAATGCTATTTGGTTGCAATGTTCTGTGTTCATTTATTTTTAATTATAGTCTAGAAATAGTTGAATTTCATTAACATTTACCCCTGAGAGAGCGTAATGAAAGTGTTTGCATTTGTAACTGATGGCTTTAATATCAGCTACAACTTCAGTTGATTGTTACTAAGACGATAAAAGACATGTCATAATCAGCTTCTTAAAGGCAGTGAGCCACAATCTGCCACGAAGACTCAGTATAGATTGGAGTTTTGTTTGTAAGAAAAAAATCTTAGTCAAAACTTCAGTCTTATTTCTCTCTAAAATAAGCCTAATTCCTTAGCGTGACGATAGCAAAAATAGAATATTTTCTTAATCTGAATCTGTTCTCTACTCCAGTATCCAGCTACAGCAATGCCATCGGATGAGGTTGTCACTAGATCTTTACATGAACAGGTATTGTGATGCAAGGTGAACAGTGGAATATAGTCTGCGGAGAAATGCAGCACAATCACTGAAGACCGACCCGAGCGTGAAATCTGTTTAAAGTTTTCCAAGTTGGCCATAGCAACTCGTGCCCAAGCGGGAAGCTCTCCGATGGCTCAATGAAATTATCAGGAGGTTTAAGTATTTCCCGACAAATGTTTGACTGGCCTGTTTGTTTAGTGGTTAGTGGCCCTGACTGCTATGCCGGAGGTCGTGGGTTCGATTCCCACCCAGGACAAATGTTTGTGTGATGAGCACGATCATTTGTTCTGTGTCTGGGTGTAATTTATCTATATATGTATGTATTTAGAAATATATAAGTATGTTTATCAGTTGTCTAGTACCCATAACACAAGCTCTGCTTAGCTTGGGACTAGACGGCGTTGTGTGATAGTTGTGGAATATCATATCATATCATTATTAAAATTTAGAAATATATAAGTATGTTTATCAGTTGTCTAGTACTCATAACACAAGCTCTGCTTAGCTTGAGACTAGACGGCGTTGTATGATAGTTGTGGAATATTATTATATTATTATTATATTGTAATGTCGCATCTCTCATGGTAACACAACCATGAGATGAACTCATGCTTTCAACAAAGGCGTATAAAACATCACCTAACAGCCCTCCCAAAGGCCGTGACAATCCCTCACTTTACACTACAATGTAGCTCCCCACATGAGGTGACGTCATAGCCCGGTAGAGTGACTTTATATCACAACATTACCATGAGAACCACGCGGCTCTCCCGAGATCTATCGACACTTTGACGTGATAGATCGCGCAACCCGAGACTGATACAGGTAAAAGGATTTAGTTATAGTGGTGGTTCGAGTTCACTAAGACACAATTTTTTTGAATTATGCCGAAAAACGTAAGAATTATTATATGTAAATGCGACTTATTTTCGGCAATTTTTAATGGTATTAGAAGAAACACTTACTAGATAAATAACTTAAATAAGTTAGATGAATGTGAGATCTGTATTACGAAAAAGATTGTATGTTAGTAACACAATATATGTAGTATTTACCAGAGATAGCCTTTTAATAATTAAATAAAATACTGAAAAATAACAACATTGTTTTTGTAATCTAAGCAATTTCTTAAAAATTACTTGTATTTCAGTGTATTTTCAGCATCGAAACTTTGTTTTCACACCGAACACTAATTGACCTCAATAGGTCAATTTGTTCACCGTGAAAACAACGTTTTGACTGAGTTACTTTGTATTGACAAAGAACAAAGTAGCTCTTTCAAGACCTCAAAAATGATCGAAAAACTTTATTTATAAAACTTACTTAGAAAACAGATAGGACCCGTATCAAAAATAATAGCCAAACGTAGTAGAATGCAGTACAAAGTTGGTACCATTAGTTATAAGTTAGTACAAGTAGCTAAGCTGCCTGCTGCGACCCCCCCTGGCCGCCTTCCAACTAATTCTTCAGTTAAATACAATGCAACACATTTCTCCGCTACATTTTATTTACTAAAAATATATATTCTTCCGTTGTTTGCGCTATCGGTTACCGGCCTATTGTTGTCTGTGACTGTTACAGAAGTCGTATGATAAAACGTATAACCAGTTATTTTTAGAGTATAAAATGGAGTTTCTTGCACATTCTTCTCCATAGTGATCTAAGGCTTTGGAATGTGCAATTAGCATCATTTTTCTGACTGGCTGACTTGTTGATATTTCAAAAGTGCCTTTTTTTTAAGGTGGTAAATCATCCAAATGACTTCTCGCGCTCTGGGTGGAGTGGGAGGGCGTGTCAGACTTTTACTGACTAAAACCACACCTGTATCCTACAATTACCCTTTGCGTTCTAGGAGTACGGGTTTCCCTTTCAGAAATTCTCCGCGGTCCTAGTTAGCGGGCATCGGCCCTGTTGGGCCCCTATGGTTTGCTGACATTTCTTTGAGGGGCGCGAGGATCACAACGCGCTGTCGACGACTGGGCTCGGTCCAGTTAGTTACCGAACAGCCGGACGGCGAGCTACCCAGTGCTCAACGTCCGCAAGCCCGCGTCTACATTTCAAAAGTGCCTGTAAATGTTTTTTTTTTTTTAATAAAATGCTTTGAATCTTGAATCCTACTGACTCGTTTTCCAAGATTTCAGAAACATCCGGAAGAAAAGACATAAAATCGCTTGCGGTACTTGAGTGGGATTACGATCTGGATAGGCTTAGGTCTCAACTCTCAAGTCTTAAATCAAACTTTAACTAAACGAGGGTAGTTTGTAGGATACTTTATCGGTGCAAGGTTTTATCTCGTATAGACTTAAGCCTTATCAGTTAGCTTCGGTTAAATATTTAGTTAGTTATTGTTGTTGGTTAAATATTGAGGTTTGGTTAGTCGGTCAAATATTTTTGCTTATTTCGGGTCTTTTACCTGTGCAGGATAAATAAAACGCTACTATAATCACATGTCATATACTCGTATATGTTTTATAGAAGAAATAAAGATATTTTCTTTTCAAATTAAATATCTTTTATTTTAATCAAGTTATAGATGTTTTATCTATTAATTCAAAGGTGTTTGTCTTACAGTACGATTGTTACAGGTTGGCATTACAAGTATTAGTTTTACTAATTAAAAAATTCCGGATACTTATATGTGAAACAAAACAATATTCGACTTATGTTTTACAACAAGTGACCAAAAATAACTGATTTATCAGTTGTATAGAGAAAACTATTTAACAGTTTACACAAAAAAAAATTAAACATAAAACCACACCTGCAATAAAAATAAACCACATTGTAACCTTCTCGCATTGAAACAGGATCAAAGTGCACGTGTTTGCGATCGACTTCCGGCCGTAAACGACAGGAAGCCGGAAGTAGGCTTTGTGCCGATAACCGCGGGAAATCACACGAGAGCACTTGCCTGGATGCTGATTTACACGAGAGAAACATTTGTGTGTAAGATTGAGCAAGGTGTCCGTGTGAAATTATAACGTATATATGAGTAGCATTGTGCTTTTGTGATGATCGACCGCAGTAACTAAGCGATTAGCTTCGGTGTTAAGGGTCGCAAATTTAAATCACATGTAGAAAGCAAATTTTTAATAGATTGTCATCGCTCTGATAACTTTTCTATATCTTTGAATTTTAATTTACTTTAAGTTTATTCGACAATTGACAATTGCCATTCGAAAATTGACTATCTTCAACAGACATTTTGTTATTCTTTAATTTTTTATTCTGTTTTCACCCATGATTCACGAAAAGATAAAATTCTAATGAAGTGATAGACAACGTACAATAAGAACACACATTTAGGGAACCCTTTGCAAAGTATGAAATGATTGATCACTGACTGTTTTACATCATAACTAATTCAGAATTTATAATGTACAACGAAAAAGCAATGCAATGCAATACAAACAAAATTTCATCAAAACGAGTAAATAACGTTAAAACATGAAAAATCGTCTTAAAAGTCTGACAAACATATCTGAGTCATTTAAAATATGGATGGGTTCCGTCTGGGGCGGGTCCGCAAGGCTACTTATCGACGGGAGGGCCATAAAAATGTCGAATCTTCTCTGATAAATTATATATTGGCACCACATTTATACAGTACCCTGCTGTGCGCGTGCCTGTGTATGTGGTATGTGACGTGGTGTCCGAATGAGCCCAAGAGTATTATGGTTTGTATGATTTGTATTAATTTGTAGCGACATCTATGGCGTCACATAAGAACTAATCCTGCATCGCGCAATCAAAGTTCTCCGCGCGTTTAGAACATATAGAACAGCCCGAAATCATCTATCGGGCAGCTCACCAGACATAACATCCGTCTGGTTGGAGGATCCTCCCTTTGCAACGGAGGTTTGCGGGACTTTACTCTCTTACTTCCGCATACCTCCAAAAATTTACTTATTATTTATTAAAACTTCATAAAAAAAAAACCAAACTAAGTGGACTTAATGCCTTAAGCCTTAAGCATACACTAACAGCTTTACAAATATAAATGAGGAAATGGAATGATTGTTCCTTCAGTTAAATAATCTGCTAATAAAAAATGATTAAACATAAAGAGGACAGTAATAATACCTACCGACCTGTTACTGTTGCACTACAGAGCAGAGACAAAGAGGGTTTTGTTTTTGTTTCTTTTTAAGCATAAAGAAAGCACAAGCATTAATTGTCGTGACTTACTCAAGACAATTATTTGTTATATGTAAATCATTTTATTGAAGCCTAAAATTTTCAATAAAATGAATTACGTATAACAAAGTAAATGTGAGTGAGTACATAAAAAAGTACATCTGTAGGAAAAACTTAAGCGTAATCTTACCTTTTAATCAATGACTCTCTAAATCACTAATTATTTCAAACTGTGATTTACCGTTCATGTACTTTTTTCTTTTATAAAAATTTTGCCCCCTAGGAATTACTACATTGTATCGTGGGCGCGTTCACAAATATTGAAACTAAAACAGAATAAAAGTAATAAAGAAATACGTGATTATCAATATTTGTACGCCTTTATTTAATAAATTACTGCAGCTAACAATTATTTATTAATCAAAGGTAAATATTAAAACAGACGCCTATGAAATATAATATTCTTTGTATAGAACAAATAATTTCTGTGTCAATAATATACAATCGTCGTTATTTGTGGGTACGTATTTAGTTTCATTAATTATTTCTGTTTGCGGATCCCAATATTTTGTTAAAATCTCTCTCTTTTATTATTAAAAGTACACATTTGAACCAATTATTCGGAGCGAACCGTATTTTATTTATTATAACTAAAAGTAGGTTAACTGTTTAATACAAATATAGATATTATGGATGGTCAAAAATACTTTTTTATTTAAGTTAACAAATTGATTTTTTTCAAAAAACCCGACGGCTAGAATAAACAACCCTGACCCTGACCCTAAGACCCTGTCCTACATCTTGCTTGCAGGGTTAGGTTTTTATCAAAAATTTTAAGACGTATGTAGGTACCTATATAAAGTACCGCTTTACGAATGCGGCAGTAAATAGAAACAAATGTGACCGATAAAGATTCCGGTCACGGCGCGGCCCGCATATCAGCTGGTCGCGCCGGCCGCACTGCGCTGAATTAAACCGCGGCCATGCTAAAGTAATGTCACCCGGAGGTTGTGAGGACAGAAGGAGGGAACGGGAAGTGAAGAAGTTACATCAAAGAACACTAAGCTGAGCTCCTCGGAAGATTAACGACAATTTCTTGTTTCAATTTCTGTGTACGTAACAGATTCTACGCATTGAATCGATTAGACATACACAAAAAGAGACCATAGTATAATAAAAACATTTAAGGCGTGTTTTTTTTATTAGCACGCATTTATGAAATACAGAAAAAAAATTTTTTTTATTAAAATTAGTAGTTGTATAACCAAACAGGCCAATCACGCAATTTGGGTAGTCTAAAATATTTGCATTATGCTATCAATCCACTGGTTTGACCACTATCTCACCTGATGGTAAGCGATGGAGCACGCTTGTCTAGAAGTAATCTATTCACTTTTAACTTGAAGATATAGATTCCGGCAGGGAATTCTACTCTTTACGTATACGCACAATAAATGTTTTCTCAGAACGTTGTACGTATGGGAGACGAGGATGTCCAATTATGTATGAGTATCTACCATGTATCGATGGCGCAACGCCGTACGTCTTGTGGAGTATTTACGATAGGCGCCACATCATCTATTGTCTCTTATCAATAAACCAGCAAGCCAGGCGCGCTTGGGCTGGCCAAGCACGTCTTAAACCCATAACACACGCTATGAACCAACAGAGCCATTCTCGGTAATATTAATTGAATGGTCATAACTACCCTTGCTAACGAGCACCGCGTCGTGGGGTGTAAATCGGCCTCAGGGACCATTTACACGCGGCGTGCACTGCAGCGATATCTGTGGGGCAGCGATACGTGTGCACAACTGATAAGGTTTGGGTCATAAACAAGGTTAATATGGCAGGTTTATTCTTGTATGTTGTGGAAATAAGCTTCTAAAGTTTACTTTAATATATTGACCATATAACCTAACCACAACAGAATAATTAAAACAAAAAATGTCATAGAATTTTAAGTGCTTTATAAAAACCAATATACTATAATAAACGAGTACAGTCTCTTTAATACAGTCAGGACGCTTTCAATTTATGCGTACTGCAACCGGCCGGCTGCGGCACGGTAAACGTGCAGCAGCCGGCCGGTTGCAGTTGCATTAGCAGACCGACAATAAGCGCCTAAATTGAAAACGTATCTGGCTGCTGCGCGTTTGTATGCCAGTGATGCGCTATTCAACACCGAATTGAACACGTGGTGCTTGTGACGTTGCCGTCCCGTTGTCAACCGTTAGCCACACAGTTGCCGCACCACGCGCGAAGTATGAAAAATATGATCCTCCGTACGCAGTACGACTAACGCACCGCTTCCGCACCGCAGCAGACCGTCAAAAAACGCATAAATTAAAATCTTTATTTTCAGTTGGAAACTCATCCAATGACTTTTCTCGCTCTAAGGTGGAGCAAGAGGTCGTGTCAGACTTTTACTGAATAAAACCCGAACGGATGTCGACGACTCGAGCTCGGTTCTTACCGGACGGCCGAACGGCAATCTGCCCATTGCTCATCGTCCGCAAGCTTGCGCCTACTTTACCCGAAGATCGCCCTGCTACTCGTGTCTGGGCACACAAGAGAAGCAATTTTTAATACTCGAAGTACGAACATCGCCTTGCTACGCACAAATATAATCAAACTGCTACCATTAAGGTGTGGACGTATTCATTTATAAATTAACGTTATTGCTCAGTCCGACTCAAGTAATATTCTGAAAGGTTTTATATAGACAGGGATTCAGTTTTAGCGTTTTACGTGTAAGTGCTTACAGAAAGTGAGATGGCTATCCAGCACAATATCCATTCTATCTGCTTTACGATACGCCCAACTTTCTAGATAGGCTCTAAGAAGTATCGTTAGCTTTTATGTTCTAGAAAAAAGCAATAAAGTCCGAGTTTATAGTTGACCCGCTACGTATTGTTAGAACGCTGCACATAACTTGTAATGGAATTGTCGAGAGCAGTTGCTCGGTTTATGCATGCCGCGGTGCAACTTTCAAACTCAGCTGTTTTGAAAACTTTCCGGTTATTGTTTTTTTTTTAATAGTTTTGTTTCTGTAGTTTTGAATTGTTCGTTGCAAGTTAATGCGGTCACGTTACTGCAGAAACGTGATTTGTTTAAAAAATAACTGTATGAAAGTTTGTGAATTAATTTTGTTAGAACCAGAGAGAAATGTTTCGTTTTATTACTAACTAGGTGCTGCCAGCGGGATAGTAAACTATTATGTCAAAACATAATATAGCCTATGTTACTCAGTGAAGATGCAGCTTTCTAATGGTGAAAGAAATTTTAAAATCGGTTAAGTCGTTTTTGAGTTAAATCTTAATATAAAAACAAACAAAAAATCAATGCTTTCCTCTTTATAATATTAGTTTAGATTTAGAATGGATTGAATTATTAAAAAGCTATGAATATTTAAAGCGGATATTTTGAAGAAAAAAACACCTACGTATAATTTTTTTTAAACAGTATTGTTAATAATTATTAATATTATATCTGTCTTAAACCACCATTCTTTACATTGTTACCCGTTCTGGATCTTAGTTTTTCCAAAAAAAAAAGCTAAGTCGCCATATCCTTCATCAGTTTAAAAATCAATGTTAACAATAACAGCCATAATGGTAACAATCATTTGCCAGACAATAAAGATACCAAACAAGACAACAGTGCCGCCTGGTGACAAAGTTAGACAGTTCGAGCTAATTGCAGTGCTCACTATACTGCCGTAATTGCCAAACATGCATTCACACAACACTCTACCTACAAATCCGAATCATCCCTAAAACACTCACATAGGAATTTAGGCTTTCCGACTAGAAGATTAAAGAGGAGTTCTGCGTAAATGATGGCGACTATCAGTAATTACATGAGTCAGCGCCTGCCCAGCGTGAGATATGGTGTTCATTGGAAGATATTGCTGGCAACCCCGATATATTAGTAATTAACATAAGTAATAGTGTGGACTTAGGATATGGGCTGGTGGTGCGCGGCTCTTGTGGCACGAGATACGATCTCGAGTGATGTAGGTTTGGTAGTAATAAGGTGGGAGGATATATCATTCATAGGGAGTCTTGTGCTCTATTTGGCATGTCTATGAGAGAATTAATATTTTTCAATATAACTTCCTGTATATATGTCTGATAGCAACTAGGTCTTTAAAAAACCTAAGTTCACACTTAAAATCTTTGTCTTACATTCGTCAAAAAGTAAATATCATCTTTTTGAGTCACATTAATCAATTTACTTAATGTCTAATTGCAAAAATATAGATGGTAACGGTAAACATGTTGACAAGACATGGTAGGTTTTCGTTATACACGCAAAATGACTAAAATAAGGAAAAATGTTACTTATTCCTTTGATTTAATAATTACTGCTGGCATGTCATATATAAATTGCGTCTTAACTTACCCAGCATCAACTCAAACGGAATCATAAAAGCGTACGCTAAGTACTGCCTCCTCACACATTCCTCTCATCCTCCGAGGACAGTAAGGTTACGTTAAATAAATATGAGTGAGGAGCGCCGCAACCTCCAGCCACGTATAGAGGGTCGGAGGGCAAATATATCAGCCACAGATCCGCGCGAAGAGTGAGTCAACACACGAGTGCTTATCACTCGACAACTGATAACATATTGCTGTTTGATTTGGAGCTATCTTTTGGAATCGTGACGTGTAGTTTTCGTGAAAAGTTTTTTTTTTCTATATTAAGGCTACGGTAAAATTTAGCTCTCAACAGGGAACTGTACGTAAAATTGATCACGATTGAATGAAATTATCATTTATAAAATGAGTGACAAGTTCATCATCATTTCAGCCGAAAGATATCCACAGCTATAAATAAATAGGTCTCCACAATGACCTGTCCGTGTTCGTCTCGCATCATGGTATTCCCGCGACTCTCACCAGCTCATCAGTCTATCTCGTGGGAAACACATCGATCGTCCGGTCACTTATGTTTGACGATTGCTAATGATAAGGTATTTAATTTACAAGGTTTATAGTATCAAAATGTATGCTATCAATAATGTGACGCTCACAATTCATGCTAACATAAATATTATCAACCCAACCTGTTCTCAAACTGTACTCCAAAATTATATCAACAAAAACAACCTAATATTTTATTTACACTTCAATCTCTTCGCAAACCATTTTCCCACAATGTTCAGGCGCTCGCACATAATGAGCGAACCGAAACAAAACCACTCAATATTTGCTTATCTTTATAACAAACAAGTGAGTTTTAGCCGCTCCTTAAAAATGTACAACGAAAATTGAAAGCGACGAGTTTTGAACAAAATGCTCGAGACCGCAGCACGGCGCTGCGGCCGGATGTTGCGAGGTGAGCCTTGATTACTGGTGTTACTGCAACATGGCCGGACGAGCTTGTACGATGAATCTTTTATGTTTATTCGGAAATTAATTTGGATATCATTGTTTATTTATTTGCACACGATGTTTGGGCAACATTTCAATATATCTGTAGATAAAAAAGGAGAAACTGACTGACTGACATATCAACACACAGCCGAAACTACTGGGGCTAGGAGCGTGAAATTTTGCACAAGGTTTTGTTTGACGACGTAGGCGAGCACTAAGAGAGGATTTCCCAAAATTCACCCCCTAAGGGGATGAAACGGGGGTCCAAAATTTGTATGGAGAAACTTACTTTACGCTGGCAGAAGCTAGTCTATATATATTAAAATCAATCCCTATTTCCTTTGGTCACGTCATTACGCGTGAACGTCTAAACCAATTTCGCTAATTCTTTTTTCGTTGTGTTTGTTATTGTCAGTAGAAGGTTCTTATGAAAGAAAAAAAATAAAAATTGTATAAAACTAGAACTATTCCACCTTTGCCCGTTTAACAGTTCATAGTTAAGACGGGAAGTCTGTCGGGTCAGCTAGTGAAACATATATTGATGTTTGGTTTCGTGTAAATTTAAAGTAAAATAAAATAAAGTACTTATTCTAAAGACACTGCACAAATATTTTATAAAATGAAAAAAAAAAAACAAAAAGATTCAATTTCAACTTTGAAAAATCCCAACCTTAAAAATGTACAAAGTAATAAACCACATCATTCATTCTTTTTTCTTTATTTCTCCGCAGGATCATAAATAACAGTCTTATTACCCCCACAGGCTAGATCGAGCTCGGCCTAGCCACCAAGTCATATTTCATCTACACGTAAAATCACCGAGATGCCCAAATAACTGTTGGATTTAGATCACAGTTGTGTAAAAATGTACTTACGAACAATGTAATAAAGTCCTTATTACGTATACAATAGAACTGAAGATAGATTACACTTGATTTGTTCTAACAAAGAATGTCGAAGGGTTTCTTTCATCGTAGCCATTGTTAAAAGGTCGTCTACGAAGCTACGCGGTCAGCTACGGCTGCTACACGTTTAACTACGACTGCTGCAGTTGCTATGCGTCGTAGCACATTTGTTGTCCGCTACGCAAGCCGCTACGCGGGTACGCACTTTACGACGCGAATTTTATTGTCAGAGTTTAACTAAGATAAAATTCTTAGTTAAATTCTGACAGATTAGTTATAAGTAACATTAACATAAGATTATTATTATCACACCTGTATTACTTGAGGAGGCTAGGCAAAGGTCTATAGCCTATATATAGTTTTGTCATTTAGTAAAAGATTTTTATTTAATTTTAAGAAACAAATGCGGGTTGCGAGTCAAGAATAAACGTGATATATGAACACTAGCGGTCCAGACAGACGTTGCTGCCCGAAAGCTGGCTTTACGACATAAAAAGTTGAGAACCCGATTTCAGCGCCATCTTTTGGGTTCAATTGTATTTTCAAACCACCCAAGGATCCACTCAAATGTACACACAAAGTTTCATCCAAATCGGTCAAGTCGTTTAGGAGGACTTAGGTGACAAACACACGTACAGAAGAATTATATTACATGAATATATTTAGCGACAATACATTGAGGATATATTTCATTGCTGAATATATAAGCCAGGACAACGACAAATCAAGTTTAAATTAAATTGAAACAACTACCCAACAATATGTCCGCTCCACTTTGTCCACTATACGCAAACCGCACCAAACAAGATTAGCAACTACAGTCTACTATAGCCTGGACATATTCCAGCTCACGACACAGGACTCAGCCCTTTAACCTCACTGTGCCGGGACCTCTAGCCTTTGCGCGATACAACCTAATTTGTAGACCACTCTAGTTCCCGTACCTGCAACACAATTGTAACAGGACCTAGCAGGAAGGTTATTAAGTAGGCTGTGTTAGAATTACGGTACTCAATTATTGTTTAACTAGTAGTCGGCCCCGGTTTCACTCGAGGGCAAATTACCTTCCTTGTTTGCTGTTGCTGGAAATCTAATAAAGAAAATTCTCGTGTCACAATGTTTGTAACAAAACTCCTCCAAAACGGCTTGACCGGTTCTTATGAAATTTTGTGCGTATGTTCAGTAGGTCTGAGAATAGGACGTAAACTATTTTTTGCTCTCCTACCCCAATCCCCCATTTTTAAGGTTACGTACCTCAAAAGGAAAAAGCGGAACCCATATAGGATCACTTTGTTGTTCATCCGTCTGTTTGTCTGTCTGTCAAGACCCTTTATCTCGGGAACGCGTGAAGGTATAGAGTTGAAATTAAAACCATATACTCAGGGTCTACATTCCGGAAAAAAGTTACGGCCTTTTATGTCGTAAAAACCGTCTATTTCGATTTCCGTTGACCTAGAATCCTGAAATTTGGCATAAAGCAAGGTCTTATAAGACAAGTATAAAAAAAATCTGAAAAACTGTAAATTTGTAGTTACATCACCAAAAAAAAAAACTTTTTGCGATTAGGATGCGTATTAATATAGAAATGATATGTATTTCGGTTGTACTTCGACAATCTTTTGTCTGGACCTTGCGGCAATTTCTCTTATTACCTGCTTAGGCTTAGAAAAAGGGTTTCTTCTAACAAGTAATAAAAATAACTATCGATCATGCGCTTAAGACGTCTTGTCTTGTAGACAGACTCAATTTGTTATAAATTGTTCTTTTCAGTTTAGGCCTCGAGGACTTTCTATACAAAGGAGAAGGTTTGATTTCGGTACCGTAATAGGGTTCAAGTCGTCTGTTATGTTTCTATAAGAACAACAATTTCTGTTTTATTGTAACGGTTGAGAGATATTTTACGATCGTCATTTAAGACATCGTCGTAATGTGCCAGTGCTTAAAGCACCCGCCTCTTATGCATAAGGTTGCGGGTTCGAAACCGAACAAGTACCAATGTAGATTTTACAATTCATATGTACTGTTTTTAGTTTATGTGTATGTTATATGTTAATGAACTAGCATTACTGAAACCCCGTGCCTCGGATAGCACGCCGCCGCCGTAGCCGTTGTTCCCAGTTATCATTCGTAGATTTTTGATATTTGTTATAGGCCAGACGCCAGAAAGTCTGACCATCAGATTATCCAAGAAGTATTGCCCAGTAACTGGGTTGTCGAGGTGTGATAAGCAGTCGCTCCATGTATTCAGGCGCATCCAATTAGACTGGAAACCGACCCCAAGCTAGTTGTGAAAAGGCCTAAAATATGATTATTATTTAGGGCTATAAATAATTTCAAGTTCACAATTCAATTAAAACCTCAGTGCTTTATTCGGGAACAAAATCAGTATAAATTGGAGTTTGAAATAGTGTGAGACAGGAGATGCCATTATTCTCTCTATTTTGTGTTATAACAGGGTTTAATTAAGTTAGTTTGTTGATAAAGTAAATAAGTACGGTCGGCATTCTAACTAGATAGACACCCTTGACTGTCTTGTAATATTAGTTATTTAATATGGCACTTGTTGACTCGAAACATAATTAATTTTAAAGTAATATTGCTATTGTTATTTACAAGCTCCCACAGACAGACACAACGCATTAACATGACAACGATACGTATACGAAGTTTTCATTAAGAATTTTTTTAAGAAACTTTGCTTGAAAATAATCTTTGGTAAAATTATAATAGTATAAGATAACTTGTCTACATTACATATTTTTTACAAATTTGTATTGCACTACAGAATCCTTTTGATTATTTGTTAATTTTAAACTATTTTAACTTTCTCGCCTGAAACACAGGATTTTCTAGTTCAGGCACGTAAGACTTCAGAATTACGATTTATACTTAAGAATGTATTAATTTATCCTGTAAAGAATTATGAATAAATATTATTATTGTTATTAAAATTGTCGTATGGATGTTAAACGGATTAATTAGGTAAATCACAGCAAATATTAACTTATTTTAACTCTGAATATTGATTATGTACCTACTTACGTATGTCGAATGTTTTTAGTTACTTGAGTTAACTAAGCTCGAAAAGTGACAGTGGTTGAAGGAAGCTGCTGCGCTGCGAGTCGCGAGTTTGATGCCCGCACGGAACAAATATTTATTGTAGCCTACAGATCTGTGTTCCGGCCCTGGGTGTTTTGTGTGAGTTCTCATGTTTGTGAACGCACCCACGCTGTAGGAGTAATTCCTAGTGTGGGGTAGCATTAGCATAGCATACTCGGCCTTACAATATTCCCACTGTTGGGACTCAGGCCTCCTCTCTAGGAAAGGGAATGGGCTGTAATCCACCACGCGGGCCCAGTGCGGGTTAGTGGATTTTACATGTTTTCGATTTTTTTGTTCTAGGACATGTCGGTTTCTTCACGATGTTTTCCTTCACCGTTTTGAGAGCAGTGGTGATAAAATAAATTAAACAAAATAATGCGTCTGGCTGGGTTTGAACCCGCGACCCACAACTCGTAAGTCGGGGCCGTTACCACTCAGCCACCACTACTCACTCGGCCACCACCAGTGTGAGGTAACGTTTAAAAAAAGCGTAGAAAATAAGAATACAGTAAAATCGAAGCCTATATATGGAAGACCTGTACTATACAGGTAGATAATAGTAGTCCGAAACAATATTATTAATTCAGTTCCATTAATATCAATGCCTACTTAATGAATCAATATAAAACGATGTTTCAATACCGGCTCTATTATTACACTCATAGCATTATCATTAAATAATAATATACTAATAACTTACGAGTGATGAATACGACCGGCCTATATAAGTGTATTGGGACGTGGCCCAGATAACTAAGATGCTCATTAACTCCCTACGTTATGAATGACATACGTTACAACTATGAGCTCACTCGGAGATTAACGGCATGAACTAGAGTCAGCTAAAACTGTGATTTATGATGGGCAGTATCATGCGCTCAGACGTTAGCGCAGAGATGAACAGATTCATATTTTGAACATAAGTATAATCAACTATATAATGATATCACACAGCAAAGAATCAAAACAAAGTTAAATTATAATTGTAGTGGCCACTGCTTGACCATCAATAGACCTTGCGAATATCGTCAATTATTTTAGCTTTCATCATCAGCATATACATAGTACCTAGTTCACTGCTGGACATAGCATAATCCGTCTTATAATGTTCCCACTGCTGGGAATCAGGCCTTCTCCATAGGAGAGCGTTGAGTCTGAGTTGTAAAGCCACATTGGCCCAGAGCGGATTGGTGGATGTCGCATGTCTTCGAATTTCAGGTCATAGGACATATCTTGAGCATCAGGTTAAATGGGCCCAAGACTTGACATGCAGCTCAGTAAGGGCTCCAATTACCTGGTTAATGTTATAGGTGTGATGGTGTGACTTTCTGTTTTAAACCTTAATAACATTTATTTATTAAATGCTATATTCACACAAAAGTACAGAGGCGGACTGCATTAGGCATTTCCTACCAGTCAACTTTTGGGTGATGCAGAGAAAAATAGTAATAGGCGCAATAAAGGAGAGAGAAAAAAGGAGAAGAAGGATTAATTATCAAAAGACGATATTATAACGGAATGTTCTACTAGAGGACAAGATACTGTTCTCATACAGAGAAGACTGCTTAGATTTATTGCTTACTCACTGCATATTTAGACAATTTTATTACCATAACCAAAATAAGGGATGAACAAGAAAATGTTCAAAGTATTTCTTCTTGTTAAATTTAATTCAAGCCACTTTCCAAAATGTAAATATTTCATTCCACATCACAATCTGACACATACATACATGAACGACCCCCGAATAGTTTTATTTCCATCCTACGAGCCCAGTGAGCGTGACGTATTGGGGGCGCTAGTTAAGGCCAGCTTCGACGGGTCCGACCATATTTAAGTCGACAGCTAACGGGGATCTCGTCCGGCGGCTGTGTTACATTACATGTTATAGAGGTTGATACGTTACGTGCTACAGTCGTGATATATGCTATGTTCATAATGTGAAGTTTATGTTGAATGATGACTTTCAAATATGTTGGTTGTTATAGGTTATTGACGCAAAATGAGAATGTCTCAAGACAAGAAGACTAAACTAATGGAATGGTTTGTTTAGTTTTCAGTATTACATGCTTGACAGATTGTCTTACAAGTGTTTCAAATAACACTAATATTACAACGGCGCCTCAGGGAGATGTCAGCTAATCGTAGGGACCCAGCAGGGTCGAAGCCTACTGGCGCCATGGGTAGTGTGAAAACGTAACCCGGGGCCCTGGGACGAAGGCAACGAAGGAACAGAAGTGGATTTTAGTCAGTAAAAGTCTGACACAATCTCCCGCTCAATTAAAATTTAGCTTTATACTTTAACGAATTTAAGGTATTATTTTATACACCATCGTGGGCTCTTGGACTCATCATAATTTTAGTTACCACCTAAGTAGGTTATACACTGCACATTCTTCTCCATAGAGATCTACGCTTTAGAATGTGCAATTAGCATCATTTTTTTTCTGAATGTCTGACTTCTTGACATATCAAAAGTACAAATAAATTACAAAAGTATAGACAAAGAGTTTGCTCTTACTCTCAGTACAAATATCCTAAAACCAATTATCTCCTCAGCAAGGAGAAACATCAGTAAACTGAGTCACATAATCCTGTTAGTTCACTTAGTGGTTCATAAAGTCACTCTGGCAGTGGTCACTTCCACTTCGCTCAATTATTCGGAAGAGTGGAGCAGAGCTAGGCTACACGGAGTACGCTAGATTACACAGGTGTCTACACACACAGCCTCCTGCAGGACACACAGACACACGAGCTGTAGTGAGAGGTACTGTAGAGATAAAGCTGGTAAGCTATAGACTTAGATAAAAAAGGGAATTCTATTCGTTTTAACATATTCTTTGAATAATAAATAATACCTACCTAACCTATTCTCAGATGTACCAAATACACACAAAAAAAACATAAAAAAGTGCGAGTCGGACTCGCGCACTGAGTGTTCCGTACAAACTTACTTAGGAAAACAATCCAATTCCCGAATTTAGTTACGAAGATTTCTCCGAATGAGGAAACTAAAATTTACAGTTTTCAGATTTTTTCCTGTACTTGTGCTATGAGACTTTGCTTTATGCCAAATTTCAGGATTCTAGGTCAACGGGAAATACCCTATAAGTTTTGATTCCCTTGAATTGAGTGTCGAAATATACATAAACAGACATAAACGGCCGTATCGTTTTTTCATTAACTCAGAAGTTTGATTTTTTCACAGCTTCAAGGGACCGCAGACTTGAGTATATAGTTTTAGTTTCAACGCAATACCTCCACGCGTTCCCGAAATAAAGGGTCTTAACAGACAGACTGACAGACAGACGTACAACAAATCCTATAAGTTTTTTCTTTCTACGGTAAAGAACCCTAAAAATCAACCAAGCAGTTTCAGAGGAGTTCCATAATAAACACTGTGACACGAGATTTTATATATTAGAAAATGGACTCATATTTAATTTGTATATGAGCATGTTGGAAGCATTAGGGATCAATGTCACTGACCTGAAGCAAGCAACGAAAATAGAGAGAACAGTGAACCTATTAGTATTGTTGACTTTTGCAATGAATTTAATATAAAGTTTGTTGCCGGCTGCAGTAAACTAAACACAATAAATAAATATTGAAAACTTTTCAACTTCAAAATTGTTCATTCACTGGAATACTGTGAGCAATAACACATAATATTGGCAATAACAGAGAGAAGCATCGCAGTGTGAACACATGGAGAGCTCCGAGTATCGGGTTCGATTCCTGGGCGGGAGCCAAGCGTCAATTAGGCTAATATCCCACACTTCTTGGCACGGGAGTCAACTGGCGCCCCACTTGAATAAACGATACGGTTTTATTTTATTGTTTATTAAGTAGTGTTGATATGGAAAATATTATTTCGGCTAATAGTAGAATGTGTACTTAATTATTTATTTATACACTTGTATATAAAAATTAATCCGTATTTCCCTAGGTCACATCATCACTCGTGAACCGCTGGAACCAATTTCGCTAATTCCTTTTTAGTTGCGTTTGTTATTGTCAGGTTTTTATGAAATTAAAAAAAAAAAACTGGGCAAGTGGATGACGGACTCACGCATTGAGGCTTCCGTACAAACTTATCTATGTAAATAGTTCAATTCCCGAATGTAGTCTCGAAGATTTTTCCGAATCACATTCGTTTTTTTGCGTAACAACAAATTTACTGTTTTCAGATATATTCCTACATCTGTGCTATAAGACCTTGTTTTATGCCAACATTATTTTTTTTCCTTTTGAGGTACGGAATGTAACAATAATAAAGTTGCGCAAAAAAATTCAGAGAACTGCGACTATTTAATCTTCGCGTGTTTACCGGTTCATAACTAAGACAAGACCACGTTTGTTGGGTCAGCTAGTTTATAATAATCAAAAGAAGCTTCACCGTGATTGGCAGGAACCGTGATAAGTTCATTTTACTTCCGAACAAAGTTTAACGTGTCCAAGACAGAACCCCAACAGTCTGAACGAAAAACAATCTGGTTGTCTGTCCGAGCCACACAAGTGTCGTTAGTTCCCAGCCTACATACATTATTACAAAGGCAACTAGGCCTCCCGGAAGCGCTTTCGTCCGAATCCGGGCCGGACGCGCACCGGACGCGGGCCGGATGCGGCCCGTCTCGCCGCAACTCACAAACGTACTCGCACAATGTGACGACTGGAATTCGTTTCACTAAATGTGGGTTTTGATTTAGGTTGCTTTAGAACTTAGAGTTGTTGGAATAATATGAAAGTAAATGTGAGTTCTGTTGACGTTAAAAGAGTAGGTACGGTCTCTTTGTCCGTGAAGTGTCACGCTACAAAGCTATGAAGTAAAAGCATAAAAGACAACGTGTTGCTTTGTACCGAATACGACGCTCTACTAAAAGTTTGAAACCAGTCCAATAAAATTCACAGCCATTTTGAAGTTTCACATCAATGCGCGTACACTACATAACATTGGTATTTTTAACTAAAAAATTTTTAAATAAAAATCAACACCAAAACCCCATTCCTTCCCCGTCCACTCACAACTAACGCTAGCACGGCCGCTCGCGGTCGGTCCGCCCCGCCACCGGCGCCACGGACAATCTGACCCAATTTAAACACACCATTGTCAAAGACAGGTCACCCGTCAACGGAATTAGCGTAATCCCAAGATTCAAGAGGCAATTAGCAAAGGAAATTCTATTATAACCTTGTAATTTTACGTAAAAGGTAAAGATGCTCACTTTCGAGGCTTAAACTTAAGAATTATTAGATTTGTTTCTCTACTTTGAAATTTGGATTAGGTTAGAGAATTTTAAATTTAGAAGGAAACTCGGATATGAGATCAAAGCGACAATTAAACAAATCAAAGCGACAATTAAACAAATTAAAGCGACAATTAAACCAATTAGTTGGAATTTAAATAATGAATTATTTCAACCTGGTGTTTCATGAAAACCGATTTAATGAGTTGTTGGTATTTTGGTTGACCAAACATCGCCCATAGTTACGATTGGTGGATAAGTTTTCTTTAATTAAATTAGCTTGCAATTCATTTTTCCTCGACAAAAAGCAAGTTTCTTTCAGCATTATAATATTTTGTGTAACTTTAACAAAAGGAAAAAGGTCTGATACTTGACACAAGCATGGCTGTGTCCGCCACAGCTAACGTAACGTAAATAAGTCTTTGTGAGTCAGTGGGTTGTGCAGAATATAATGGTCCCGACGATTGTAAGATGTTTACTCAGTCCGGGCGCTCAAGTACATTTTTTATTGCAAATGCAAAGGTAGAAATCTTGGGTACTCAACTATTTACTTTAAGATATCTTGTAGGTCAGAGGCGAATGCTTTATGTTTTTAAATATTTAATTTAAAGCCTAGTGTCGACCTTCTTTTCTAAGATAGCTTATTTAGCAAAAAAAGAAACACATTTTTAATCAATTAACCAGGCGTTCACTACATTGTGCTCCAAAACGCAAATCATCGATGTGGTTCAGAAAGCTGCCCAATTTAACTGGGAATAGGCAAGACATGTCTGCCGCATGCCTGACGAGCTGCGGGTCCGTAAAACGCAGGATTGGTGCCCGTGACAAAGCGGCATGGAGCCGTGGCGTGGACCACGAAGGGGAACGTCCAGGAGGGACTACCTGGATATCTTCCTTAAGAATTGCAATGAGAAAGCGAGGAATAATGATCGTTGGAGGGAATAACTAAGCCTTTTGTAACCCATACTGTATTGCGAACATAATATTAATCTCAAAATACTGTATACATCAATGAACAATTGCTGTAAGTCCATTTTCCGCACGCAACTAGTAGGCCGGGGGCACAAAGCGCGGCAGGCGAGCGATCACTCAGCGGCCACAATGTCGCGCATCGATCACAAGCTCCTTGAGAGCTCGGAACGCGAGGTTCGCTTGATTTATTTTGGGCTCTTAAGACCCACTGAATATGTGAGCGTATCAATGTTTACGTCATAAGTGAATTTTTATGGCTGTTTTTCGTTATGGAACGCTGGTTATTGTCTATTCTTGGCATATTTTGTAATGGAGCAATTCAATTTAAATTCAAAATGATTTTATTTCATATAGGCGTAAATGGGCACTTATAAAACGTCAGAAGCTAGTGCATGGTTCCAATTAGTCGTGTCCTATGGAGAAGAACCGGCAAAAAACTCAAAGTTTACTCATGCCATGAAAAAATTGCTTATTTTAATTTCTATTTTTTTAATAACTTTTTTTTCATTATTAACTATATTGTTTTCGCCTAATAGAAGCGACAAGGAATATATAAACAAGATTATATGCGACTCCTAATATGATTTAAAAGAGTGTCAATGGAGTTTCTTGATTTTTGACTGACCGACATTTTGACAATTCAAAAGTGCCTGTAAATGGTCTATATGAAATAGACGTTTCTGATTTCTGAAGAAAGCCATGAAATACAGAATAAAGGAAGCTTCTGGAAACACACAAGTCAGTCATTGACAAAACAATGTTTTATCAGAATGAGGCAATATCCGCAGTCGGCAAGATTGAATCTGACAAATGGGGAATAATGCATCACTTGCTATCATGACACTTGTCAAGCAGCGTGTGCGATCAATCAGGGGCCTTACCATGGCCTTACGAATGTCAGGCGTGCGAGCGAGAAGGAAGGATGGAGCTATAAACCCTGTATAGCTCCATCCCCATAACAGTCGTAAAATGAATCACGTTAAGAGCTCTTGGTAGGGCCTCAGACCTCATAACGAACGCGGCGGCGTTTTTGACCACGTAGCCGTCATACGCTCTATTCCAGCTGATAACTTGCCCGAAATTCACTACAATTTACTGAAAATTCCACGTCAACAACAGATAGGTAAAATTCCAATGTTATATTTTGTGAATATGTACCAAAATTGCGTGTGACAGCTCACCAAATTGATAAGCTTTGTGATCGTTTATGCGGTGAATTTTATGTAAAATGTTGCAATATCACAAATTACGTATGTATCTATCTCTATATTAACGTGTTTATAACTTTGCGAGGAGTAGAAACCGCAGATTTCACGGAAAATGTACGCAGTAAATGGTCAAAAACTCAAAGCCCCAGATAGAAAAGCACTTTAAAAAAAATTACAGTAGGAACTTAAAATTAATAGGGTGCACGTAACAATGAGTGCTTTAGCTATCAGACAAGTTACGGGACAAAATGTCCGCCGACATAACGAGCAACGCACAATTTATGTAACGCTGCAACGTTGCCCAGTGTCGCACAACTTGACTCCCGACATTTCCAATGTATTTACGTAACGCGGGACATGTTGTTGGACGTTTTGACAGTGTTGCGAGTCATGTAGGGGGACATTTTGTCCCCTTCTTCTTAGCGAATGGATGGCACTAAGTTACCTAGTTAGATTCCTAGCATGGTCCAGTATTTGGTCACGGCAGTGCCGTCCGCTGATGCCGTCATTAGGTCCCAACGTGAACAGGTAACAGGGCACGTGTAGTCCCTTAATGTATTTGAGCCTTTAGCTGTATGTTAAGATAATAACAACATAATATGTATTACATTATAATCACACAAGTCTATGTAGTTATTTTCCTGATTATCCAGTAAGTAAACCCAGTTAACCCTTTTCGCACCTCGGAGCCGCCGTTTTCCGTGTATATTATTATTGGTGTCCATTTGCGCGAATGCTAACCTTTTCACACGTCGGTACACTCCCCCGTCCCCCCAGAGGCTCGGCCCCCGTCCCCCGGTGGTTCGGCCCCCGTCCCCCGGAGGCTCGGCCTTATATAGAATCGTTTTACGAAGCCGTGCGTGTTAACTATATTTTTATTCGGTAAGTAAAAATAGCAGCTACCAAATTGTGTTCTTATAAAAGTTACACTTTGTTAAATTATATACGTTGTTAACTTATCACGGAATTAGTCAGAATATTATTATACTATGTATGTATTCATGAGTGAATGATATGAGTCACATTGCAAAACATGTGTGTAATAGTATTTCAGAAAAATAGTTTGTATTTTTTTTTAATACTAAGTGTGTCAAATTTTTTATTGCTAATTCAGAACATTACACTAATATTATTAAGGCAAAAGTTTGTTGTGTGATTATGTGTGTGTGTTTGTTACTTGTTCACGCTCGAATGAACGACTTCGATGAAACTTGGTACACAGATAGACAGTATCCTGGAATAACAGCTTTTATCCAACGAATATATATTTCCATAGGAAAATTTTCTACTTTCACTCGTGTGAAGCCGCTGACAGCAAAATATGAGTGTGACAAAAAATATTGTTTAGTCACACTCATATTTTGCTGTCAGCATCAAAAAAAAATTTTTTTGATTATATTAAATAATCTTTCCTTATTTAAAGCTCTAACTTACTACTAAAAAGATACCTATTATGTGTTCACAAATAAATTTTTGCTTCCGAAAATATGTTGAGAAGACGGAAAACGACAATAAAATCAGTAACAAGTACAAATTATCGCGAGTCGAGACACGTGTCTGTCTGTGTGATTGATCACGTCATCGTTCACGACGCGACGCCTTGTGTTACAAACATCTTCAGAAATTCTAACACCTTTGTGAGGTTATTCCTTTGAGTCATAATTTATTTGACGTGTAAAAAATCATCAGGTTGTGTGAAAATCATGCAGATTATCTTTCGACAGCAATGCGTCGACAGTTTACTAAAGGTACCGTAGCCTATAAATATAGTACCTATAGGCATCCAATGACTTCTCGCGCTCTAGGATGGGGTGGGAGGGCGTGTCAAACGACATGTCTACTGACTAAAACCACACCTGCGTGAATTTTCCTTTGCGATCCAGGACCACGGTGTTTCCTTCATGGTATTACGATAACAAGCGCTTGACTGCGATCCCACCTGATGGTAAGCAGTGATGCAATCGTTGATGGTGAAGCACACTAGTTTATTAAGAGAACAGAGGCTCTACAATAAATTGCTAAAGTCACTGCTGTTCCATTACAAAAATGGAATGATATATTTTTTTACCCCTGAGTTTGTTTCGGTGTTTCTTCTCAGGGTAGTCAGCTAGGAAACACCGGCCTCAACTAGTTTAAAACGACGAAAAAAAAATTGACATGTTAAAGTGTTTTTTAAACCTATTTGCAGAATAAATATAATTTATCATTTAGCTCTATTTCTTTCTCACGCTAAATCTAAATCAACATATTCGTGTGAAGTCTCCAGGTATTGAATCAAGTGTCTTTGATATGCCACGTCTGTATACGTAATGCGCAAATCAGTTTCACTTTCCCAAAACAGGCTAGATTTAGCTTATTCCTTGATATTACTGAGTCCCACGCCTTCAATTTTGCCTAGGTAATATAGTGCTTACATCAGCCCTAGATCTATCCTGGCATAATATATTATTCAAATGTAAGTACTACGTCATCAAGGGAACAAGATTGAATTTAAAGGTAAACTTTCTTCGTTGTACAAGAAACACAATATTTTTTATATAGGGAGATATTGTGGGCAGTATTAACTTTGATCAAAACTAGGGTACATTTTATTAACTTAAAAGATGAACGTAAAATATCTCTCAATTGTTACAATAAAACAGAAACTGTTGTTTTTATAAAAACACAAAAGACGACCTGAACCCTATTATAGTACCGAAATCAAACCTTATTTGTATAGAAAGTCCTCGAAGCCTAAACTGAAAAGATCAATTTATAACAAATTGAGTCTGTCTACAAGACACGTCCCAAGTACATGATCGACAGTTATTTTTATTACTTTTAAAAATAAACCCTTTTCCTAAGCCTATACAGGTAACAAGAGAAATCACCGCAAGTTCCAGACAAAAGATTGTCGAAGTACAACCGAAATACATATCATTTCACGCTTCAATATTTCACTAGACATCAGAAAAAAATGGTATACTAAAAGTAATATTAATTTTGGACCTAAACTCCCACGCGCATGAACTTGAAGAAAGAATAAATTCATTTCGATATTATAATATTTCTGACTAAGCACTTACTACGCGATTTTCAGAAAAAGCTTCTTTATCGTGACGTGAATGAACGAACATACTAAGCGTTTTGCCTCGTCGTTTATACCGCATACATCGAAGAACTGGAACAATTTGTCTGCTGCGGTCTTCCCGTCCGATTATAATTTAGATGATTTCAAGGCTAGACTGAAGAGGCTCTTAATAAACTAGTACACCTTACCATCAACGATTGCATCGCTGCTTACCATTAGATGGGATTGCAGTCAAGCACTAGACTTATATATTTAAAAAAAAACATAGTAATTGTTTTGCATGTTATTTCTATTCATTTCTGCCCAAGTAACTGACGAAACTTTGAAACTGAGAGTGAATCCTTGTCCTGCCACCATCCATAATTATGATATCGAGCAACAAAACCAGTCATTCACCTTTATGTATAAAATAACGTAACTATAAAGACTTAATGTACTTATGTAACTATCTTCTGCCAGCGGCTTCACCGTACACAACGTTCACAAGTAGGCTTCTCCGTACTAACTTTGGACTCCCGTTTCTTCCCCTTAAGGGCTGAATTTCGGAAAATCCTGTCTTAGTACTCGCCTACGTCATAAAAGGAAACCTCGTGCAAGATTTCACCCTTCTACTCTCAGTAGTTTCGGCTGTGCGTTGATAGGTCAGTCAGTTAATCAGTTCCTCCTTTTATATATATAGATAATTAATTATACGAAATGATTCAAAAGCTTTTTGTTATCATGGTTAGGCTCACGTTTGACCACTATCTCACCTGATGGGAAGCGATGATGTGCCGACGATGGAGCACGATTGCTTAGGAGTAACCTATTCACTCTTGACTTAAAAACCTTTTGCATAAAGCCTTCAAGCAAAGTAATATACGAGCTTAGCCAAAAAACATTATACATATCTTAAGTGAAAAACTGAGCCAAGTTGAAACAAAATACTAGCAGCGAAATTAATACAGTATAGAAAATATACATTTGGAATCAGGCTTGATTCCAAATTTAAGTATATGGCCATATATAATATATTTATAGCTCCTCCAAAAAAAAAAAAATATTGCTGCTTTGGATTCAATTCCATCGGCTTATTTATTAGCCATAATTTGGAAAATGTAATATATTATATAATACATTATATTAACACATTTATTATACGTATTCAAATTCAATTGCTATGAATTGGTTTTGTAAAGGCAATTGCAAATTTCACACAGTCACTCTATATCCTACGGAATTTAATCATACGTTTGATTTTCATACTGTAATGTCGCTAATGATTAATAATATTCAATCCATCTAATTATGCTCTGAGTATGTTTCTCTTTGAAGTGACTGAACTAATTCTAGTGAGCTATTAATTAGACGAATATGAGAGACTAATTAATAGGTAATTTTGATAATTAATTTGAAGGAGGTACTTTATTTATTGTTAAGATATATAGAATCGTACAACATAATATATCCGTTAAAGGAATTTAAAAACTTAATAGATTTAGACAAAACGCCTTTAAAAATAAATTACCTTATTTTGAAAACACGAAAACTATGGCCGCCAGCCAAAACCAACAGCTTTTGTTTCTCACGACCTACCTCAACTAAAACAACAACTTTATTCTAGAATCGTTAAATTCTGCGGAACACCTCGGTATTTAACCACAACGGTTCCTCTCGTATGTTTCGAGTCATAAATCTAATAAAAATCCGTCAGCATGATAAACTACGCTGGCTGGGTGCCAGCACACCGCTGCGCCACTGCCCGACATTGCCCGACATCGCCCGACATTGCCCGACATTTTCCGGTATTGCACCACCGTATAAGTACAGAGATGCAATAATAAACTGAACTTATACAAGCAAAGTCTTTACGATAGTCGTAGCATGTTAATAGCGATAGCAACGCGATTCGTATACGTAATAAGTGCCAAGTAGTTGTGATCTGATTTTGTAAATCGTGCTTATGTAATTAAAACATAAATTGTGAATTGTTTAAAAGTAATTTTGAGCAGTTAAAATTACATTTATATTGTTATAAGCAAAATAATTAGATTTGAGCGTCGTTAAAAGAAACGAAAAAGTTTCATTCCCTAAATTTTCACAATGAACTAAAACAATAGGTCTATTTGTATCCCAATACTACACTCATTCATAACGACAGAGCATTGAACTTTCTGGATCAAATAAAATTAGTTTTCAAGATGTCAAGAATAACGATATCTATTTAATATTTTTTCCTAAAATTGCCATGGAAGGCTAGAAAAAATCCTTTACTCTTTTCCAGAAAATCAGCGATAAGCCGAAAGATTTTCTTCTAAATCCGTCTTATAAAAAGAACATCTCAATCTTATGTTCTCCTGGTACCACAACGCCAGGCGTCATATAAAATGTTCTTACAGACAATTCACGCTAAATGGCTACCGATTATTACTTAATGGCTTTCTTTTTCCTTCTTTTTAAGTAAATGTCTTCCAATTTTGTACGGTTTTAAATATAGCCAGTGTAACAATGAAGGCGCATTATTCCTCCGTCATTTTTCCTTCATATTTCTCGTGCTTTATAATAATAAATGTCGGTATAGATCAAGCGCAGGTGCGCTAGATAAAACAGTTCCTTGTTAATATCAGAACAGTTTCCGTAACGCTGCAATTAAGTTCAATGAAGAGTTAAGTGGATGGTTTAACACCTCGGAGCCTTGTTTTATGTGGAAAATAATAAAGATGTTATTATAATGTTCGTAAAACTGAAATTACTCATCGCTTTATTATTTATTATCTCAGGAGTAAAAATTGTTATAGCTTAAAGAAGAAAACTTTAAACAAAAATTAATCGTCTGAACAATATTACAACCAGTATAATACTTCGGTCAGCACCTCAATAAAAATCTTAAAATCGTCGCCATGAAAAATGTGAAACCGTTATTTTGATCGCCCGTAAAGGTCAATACCCAAATGATCTGCAAAAAGAGAGGTGTCGATGACAGCCGCATTGCGGTCTGCGTGTCGTGAACTCTTAGTGAGCACTTGTTCACCTAGGTGATCGGTAGTATACGCGATCATTCAGACTTAATTAGTACTACGGAGGTGTAATAGCTATGAGTTTGTCAACCTTTAAATCTATGAACTCATTCTCATCTGCATTAGGTCCGTCATCTAGACGGTCACCAGGGAGAGTGAAAACGGCGAGAGATGTCGTGCGGTATCACACAGGTATTGGTACAGTCAGTAAAAGTCTGACACGCCCTCTCGCTCCACCCTATAGCGAAAAACTCATTGGATAATTGCCACCACCAAAAAAAAAATATTGTCATCTGCCTTCCTTTTCCCCTGTGTTGACTTCGGTTTTCGGATGCTGTTCAATACCATCATCTTACATAGAAAGACTGCTTACCTATCCTTTACAACCTAGATAAAGGCAATTCAATGAACTACTAAAGAAATAAAACCTACGAAACTAACTCAACTAAATAAAGTCACGAAGACTTTATCTAGTTCAGTTTAAGTAACATGGTTAAAAAATGTAAAAAAGTGACATTTGAAACGTTTCCAAGTTACTTTTATTTTAAACAAAGTAGTTTGCGGTTAGATTTGGGCAGAACATGTGATTACGCGGCAATTCGCGCTTTCATTATGAATTGGCACGAATTTTGTTGTTCTGAGAAGTGGAAATGAACACAAATTCTGTGTTTTTCTTAAGTGCTTGGAGATAGCAGTTTAATGGGACTGAAATTAAGTTAACGCAACTGTAAAGATCTTGTTCAAATAAATTAAAGTGGTAGAAAAAGTCGTTAAACGAACTACAATGTAGTATTAACTGTATCCATCTTTTTTTTTTTTCTGTTTATGTAGTGGTCGTCTTTAAGAGATTGGTCGAGCGCCTTTTGTACACTTGTTTTGTAAATATTTGTCTTTTGTTATCTACGTGGTGTGCAATAATGTTATGTATCTAATAAATAATTGCTAATATTAGAACACAAATGCTTCAAAAGAGCCATCTCGTGTAAGTTAACTTAATAACTATCTCTTGCCCGCGAATCATCCGGGTGAATGCCAATTTAGCTTCACTTTTTTTTGTTGACTGACCGACATTTTGACAATTTAAAAGTGCCTGTATATTTGAAATAAACGTTTCTGATTTCTGACTGCGGACACGAAGTCGAAGTTAGATAAAAAGTATAGTATTTTATTCTTCGGGCTTCAAGCTTACGCCCTTCAAAATTTCATCATCGGTAAAATCGGTTATGTAGTTTAAGTGCAAAAGATTAACTGACAGACAAACTTTCGCATCTATTTTAGTAGGGATTATCTTCCACCGCATCAGAAACATTAAATCCCCACTCAAAAATAAACAACAAAAACACAACCCGCATTACACCGTAATAACTCAAACTTCACACACGCCCCGAAAACGAATCAAAATGCAAATAAAAAACCTCCGTCTGATTCAACCAGGCTCACTTCGCTTTCCATTGTGTGACGTCACAACGATGACGTCATGTTTGGAGTCACAAGCCGGTGCTAAAAGTCTCAGAACTAATTTAACACGCGACACAGGTGGGTACAAATGGCGGTTATGGCTCCCCCATTTGCCGATTGCTGGTAGGTATAGGGATGATAAAAAGTATGGTGGAACGTATGGTAGAAGATATTGCTTGGTTTATGTTGAACTAACAAATGGTTGAGGTAATAGGGACTAGAACACATGTAATTTTACAAAGTGCGGGGGTGAGCGCAATAATATTATTAGTCTTCATCAGCACGATAGGGGCAACAAATGTTTATTTTTCTAAAAATCTTTAGAGAGTAAAGATGTTCAGAAAAATACATTTAGATTTTCTTGCAAAATAGTCGCTATTATAAAAAAAGTCAGCCTCCGAACCTTTCTGAAGTTTTTCCAAAGGACCCAGGTGTGTCTAGTTCTAACCATTACTTCGTGACAACTTATTAAAGTTAAAAAATGGCATACAATAAAAAAACCAGATTTAATTTTTTATTGCATGCCATTTTTTTCCTAAAAGCCTCACAAAACTATTCAAATAAAACAGAATTGAATATTTCAATGCGAATTACATTCAATACACTTTTATTTCGAGTTCAGTGACTATTGAACTAATTGCATTCGTTACAGGCAACTGGTAAAATATTCTCTTTTGCACAAAAACGTAACATCCAATATGCAGAATTTAATATCAGGTTCAATCAAGCGAGAACTTAATGAAATTAAAATAAAAAATATTTTCTGCATTGAAATGGAGAGAGATATCAAGTATTCTGTTTGTGCAACAGTAGCGTAATGTGGAGTGACGCAGTGAAGTCGTGACATTGATCCTCCAAGCTTGGTCGGACTGTCAGTAGCGTGGCGCGTAGGTGTGGGCGAAGTGGGCCCTCGCCCATGGCCTCGCACCCAAAGGGGCCTTCATAAGCAAGGGCTCTTTAAGAACGAGGCTTTTTTTTATAATTGATATTCATATAATACTCATACTCGTTTATTTGCTTGTACAATGTTGGTAAGTTGGTACAAATAAGCTAAGAGCTATGTATCATAGTAGATCCTATTTGGGCACATTAATAGCCTCGCGTTTGACTACTATTTCACCTGATAGTAAGCGATGATGTGGTCGAACATAGGGTTGCGATAGTCTCTGTCTCGTTTTCGAATTTATGAAAAAAAGGCCTCGCTGATGTGCCTTCGCCCACGTCTCAATTAGTTCACGCTACGCCTCTGTGGACTGTCACGCGCCTATTCTAGGATATAATTAGCTCCAATTTCAGCTCTGCGACTAGTCGTTTGAATGGACAAAATCCGAAAAAAGGAGGAAATCAACATCATCTTCCAGGCCTTGTTCCGTGTTATTTAGGTTCTACGCAACATGTTTTTTTCGGCGGAGAAAATCATTGCATAATAATAACAGCAAGATTTTTTTTTGACGTAGAAATCTTCTAATGACTTCTCGCGCTCCACGATGAAGCGAGAGGAGGTGCCAGACTTTTACTGACTAAAACTACACCTGTATCTTTCAGTTGCCCTTAGCGTTCTAGGACTACAGTTTCCATTTCAGAAATTCCCTGTAGATATGAGGTCAGCCTCAGAACAATTATATTATTATTTGGCATACATATATGCAACCATTCAAATTACCAATTTAGACAACAAAATTTGGACATCATGATGACACATCTTATTGAAGGAATAAAAAGTAAACTTACTCCACCGAAATCTCGAATCTTACATTTTTCCCGCCTGTATTTTTATTGCCTAAATTGAGCCAATCCTAAAGCATTTTACTATCCACAGCTTGTGTCAGTTACCTGCGTAAAAAGTCCCCATTATCCCTCCACGTCACTCTGAGGGCACTCGCCTGTGTTAGCGTTTACTGCTTAATCCACTATAGAGCGAGGACGATAAAACTCCGCACATGCTGCCTGACCCTCAAGTTTGTGACAAAGGAATATCCATAAAACTACTATTTTCCAAGCCATATCACTGTGTTCATGTTTTAATACACGTATTTTTCATGGAATATGTTTTTATAGATGCTTTTCATCCAAAGGTTACTAGCAAAAAAGGCTAGGCATCAGGTGAGTTAGTGGTCATACGCGAGCCAATCAATAGAAGAAAAATATTATCAAAGTGCTTTTTTCACACTTTCTTTAAACAGGTGACATCAAGTCACTGTATTGTATAAAACTCAAAAATTGAATGCTATCAATGTCAAAGTAACTTTGCCCAAATTGCCCATTTACCACCAATATCATTTCCAATACATACATACATTGACTGAGTAATAAATTGAACTACTCTTTTCGTTCACAGCGCAGTTCACGAGCGGTACTCCTCTGAAGAGCTGTTGATGGCCGGCGTTCATTCCCAATCCTATTCATTCGCTCATTCGTTCTCGGTTACCCATCAAATGGCCAATATTGGCACCTCTCGTATATTTATTGACGATCGTTTTTAAATTATCGTCGGTTTAAAAAATATTTTCTTGCTGTTTGACTACTGAGTAACTTTTTTTAAGTAATATAAACTAATTACTGTGCTCCCACCTGATGACAAGCAGTGATGTAATCGTTGATGATGAAGCGCACTAGTTTATTAAGAGTCTATTCAATTTAGCTTTGAAGATACCTAAATTATAATCGGACGGGAAGACCGCAGATATAACACTTTTTGACCAGCGGGCCAAGTTTCGTATTTTTTTAAAAACGGTTGCATTCGGTCACAGTCACAATCTGTCAAAATACGAATATATGGAAATTACTTAAGGAATAACGTGACAAAATATTTGTGACTATTTACGTATCTGGCATCGTAATTCAACCCAAGCATCATACTTAACTATTAACTAAGCTTCTCGTTAAGTTACTTAGTTAAACAAATTACGTCAAAATTAAATTTCCGCTATGCTCAGCTATTCAAAACACTAAACAAGCACAGATTATTAATTTTAATGTCCGTAGAAGCTAAACAACGATACCCATTAGTGATAATTGCACGTACAGTCAACAAAAGCGGCGAGTATGCAACGATTATCATATTTGCAATCCGCAGGTAATGTTTATTGTCATAGCGCAGGTTTTCATTGTTAAAACATAAGATTGTATAGTACTTTATAGTCTTGATAACATTGGTTAAAAACAAAATCAAGTCTACTGAACAATTATTCATGCGGATTTTACCAATAAACAGAGTAATTCTAAAGGAAGGTTTAAGTGTATATTCAATGTATGTTATATGAGAGAAAAACCGTGAATTCAAAAGATAGTTTTTGACATCCGTGCGAAGCTTAAACGGTTTGCTTGTCACAGATAATCCAGTAAAATAAGTTCAACTTTTTAGAGCATCGTCTGTGTCATTTATATTTCGGGCTGGTGTCCGCGACTACAGCGCGTATGTTGCGTACGGTGACATTGTAGTTGTAGTGTGTTTAGTTTGTACTTCTGACAGCAACCAAATAGCAACTTTATCCGGTCGACATCTGTAAGGGGGACCCGTGGTCCTGGGACGCGAAGGGCAACTAAAGGAACATAGGTGTGCTTTTAGTAAGTAAAAGTCTGACACGCCATCCCACAGAGCGGGAAAAGTCAATAGATGATTCCCCACCTTAAAAAATCCCAATAAGAATGACAATCACAGTGATGTAACATCAGAGGTACGCGGATCAGAGTGTAAAGTCCCGCAAACCTCCGTTGAAAAGGGGGGATCCTCCGACCGAACGGGTATTATGTCTGGTGGGCAAGTGTGACAGTCACATCAAATCTTTTAAAAATTTCATGTTATATATTAACGGCCGGGTAGGTACTTTCACAGGCAATAAGATAAACAAATTGTCACATTTTCTATCTATCTTAACTTTTGCCATTCAAATATTATATTTATGAGAATTGGTTTGGTTCTAAATGACCTATTTGATGTTTAGGTAACTATGCACCATTTTTCGTACAATTATTTCCTGAATAACAGAAGTTACGATTGAGCTTATTGCTTGTGACTAAACTGCACTAACTTGTCGGGTATAATAAATAGTTATTTTGTTGACTGTATGTACACCATTATGGGCTCACATATTATACAATGTATTACAGTATTAATTGGATATTCGATGTACGTAAATAATTGAGCGAAATTGGAATAGTCTTCGCGTTTAGTTAATCCGATTATTGTTCCGCACTGATTGGAAAATCGCTAGTATTTGATGCTAATTTTATTGTTCTGAACCGAGAACGTTTAGTGGAAATAGGTCTCCATTGCTTTTAGTAGTAATTACTAATTTAGGTTAAACAGTGCCATTTGGTAATAATGGCCTTCTGTTTAGCAAGATTACTTGCGGAGGCTTGAAAATAACACTTTGTTATAACTTATTTGTAAAATAAAATGAAATAGAATAATATACTTTATTGTAAAACATGAGTATACATCAAATAATATGTGCAAGATCTTAAAATAATAGGTAGATCTGCATGTTTAGCCATATATGACGTACAAAACACAACATATTTGATTTGGAATAAACTATAAAAAAAAATGAATCTAAACTACAAACTATAAAAATAATAACTTCATTCTATTGCTTATTAAAAAGGGGAAGAAAAAAAATAAGTGTTTACAGTTTTAAGGGTCAAATTGTTTCTAGGTACAATTTGTTCAACTTTTTGAAGTGAAGGTTCAATGTTACAGCTTTAGCAGGTAAAATCATTAACAAAATCTTTCAAAATCATAAAAACGCAATCCGAAGCATTAAAAAAATCAACAAACAATATTACTTCTCTTCAAACTTCGTCAAAATGACCTCAATTGTGTCCGAAACAACGAATAAAAAATGCTACAAAACAGCTTTAACGAGGAAATTAAACATCTCTGTCCGGGCAAAGCGGCGTGTCACGTTGCCCGGGCAAAGCCGACAAAGAGCAAATTAAAGCGTTCTTGTCGCTCTCCGATTACAGTGGCAGATTGTAACGCGACACCGGGGGACGTCCGCCGAAACTGTTTGAAGTCTGTTGTGGGACAACAATTTAGGCTGAGATATTTTTTCTTTTATTTGAGCTTTAGAATATAATATATACAGGTTTGTGTCAGTGGTAGTACCATAACTATCACTGACACACAGCTTTTGAATACATGGAAAGATTGATGGCTACATTAGTATAGTTATAACTATTTATTTTAGCTTTAGCTGTACCCCACGTACGTAAATATTGGTATATTTTTTGAAGTCTTTGTTAACACACTGGCTGTCACCCCCCGGGCCCCCCACATTTTTGCTCGCGTTTTTAGTAACTGCTCCGTATCCGTCGGCCGTAGCGTGCGTGGTGGTAGATTTATTTATTTATATTCTTATACTATTCGGCATAATCTTGGCTATCACACCCAGAACGTTTTTTTCCAATCTGACTGGTAGTTCTAAAGATTAGCGCGTTTAAACGACCCAAAATTCCACTTTATTAAATCAGTACAGAGATATAAATAAACGACCCCTTAATTTTTAAGGTTTTTTTTTTAACATATTTGCAAAATAAATATCACTTATAAAAGTAACGAAATACATCTTATTTTAAATGCTTTGGTATCGTATACCAGCCGAAGATTTCAAAGTTGAAGTCATTTGTTTTTAATAAATAGACAAGAGAATAAAGGAGTTTCTTACACATTCTTCTCCATAGAGATCTACACTTGTGCAATTGGTATCATTTTTCTGACCGACTTCTTGACAATTCTAAAGTGCATGTAAATAAATATTTTTATTTAATTTGATTTTATATCAAAGCTGAGTAATAATGATTTTAAAATATGTAATATAATAATTATTTAACATTTATAGAAGCAAGACTCACCGGATCGACCGCTGCACCCTGATTGGAGAGTTTGTACGTATCGGTACGCGGTCCCTACAACACATGGTTTTGATAAAATTGATAACAGCAGGATAACGTTATCGCTTTGTTTTTTTACATTAATATTAATTACTACTGTTAATTATTACGATAAGTGGTAGCCAGAGTAATGAGCCCTGATTCCATTAGTTTTCACTAAATATCGGTTATTATTATTTGTTAATAGGAAACGTGTAGCCTAAATTGGCTATAATATATTAAAATATTTCCACATTTAATGTTGCTGATTAAAAATAATAATCATTAAGATTTATTGTTTTGCGCAATCCCAACGGCATTACGTCATTACGTGTATGTTTAATTAGTTTTAACTTATATACTTACCCAATATTCGGATTTCACGCGGAAAAATCCGACGGCAAAATCAAGTTATTACTAAACTTCAACTAACGTAAATGAACATATAACATAAATGACGACAATACTCTAAACCCTACACTTTTTGATAAAATCTAGCCACAATTTCTAGTCCCAAATATATTACATTCATAATTCTACCCTTCTATATTTAGAAGATCATTGACCTGTGACGTCACGACAGCTGCTCGTAATATTCAAAGAAAGCGGGACTACTTAGCATTTATCTCCGAACGTAGCGCCGTAGCGGTGTGCTACGCCGTAGCAGTAGATGTAGACATGTGCTACGAGATTCGTAGTAACCAGTTTCAAGGTTATAAAATTTGAGCAATTTTTGCTATTGTGTAAATTATACATAGTTGTAAGATGGATACTATAATTCGGCGGTTTGAGATCTATCTATTGTAACTTTTAAGTCTTTGGAAATAAAGCATTACGATACTTATAATTGTATCATTTTGAAAAAGACTTCGATATTCTAATATTATCTACACTAATATTATAAAGAGGTAAAGTTTGTTTTTGTTTTGTTTGTAGGAGGTAATCTCTGAAAGTACTGATCCGATTGCGAAATTTTTTTCACCGATAGAAAGCTGTTTTATACTTGAGTGACATAGGCGCTTATGAGCAAGTCACCAGATTCTTAACTCACCAGATTCTCAATTAACCAGATTCGCAACTCACCAGATTCGCAGCTCATCAGTTAATGTACTATCGAACACATCAGATAAAACACTTTTTGATAATTTTTTTTTTTTGTTGGGAAATCATTCCATTGATATCTTTTGCTCTTGGGTGGAGCGCGATTCGAGACTTTTACCAAATAATCACTCCTATGTTCCTTCGTTAAAGTCAAACTCAAAGTCAAAAGTTTTTATTTCACATAGGCCTACATGGGCACTTATAAAACGTCAGAACGTTGCCTTGCGTTCCTGGACCCCGGGTTTTCCTTTCAGAAACGAACGCATAGTCCCAGTAGGCTTCAACTATAGATATCCGTGGCTTCGACCCTGGTGGCTTTATTAACCTGGAGCATTGGTTGTCACCGACGTCACCGCCGTGGTCCACATCGATACCGCAGGTGGCGGAGCCACGAGCAGGGGAGGATGTTCTCCTCACGCGAAAACAGAAGGATCACCCTCCACAAGCTGAGGCCGAGATTCTGCGTCATCGGGAGTGCTTAGGGACGTCCCCACGGGTCTCTATTCAGAGTTCGCGATTCCGATCCAGCTGCTTCTTGCTGGTCCACGGACCACACGAGGTCAGTTAAAACGGCGCGGTTGAGGTCTGGGCGGAGACATCAAATGGGATGTGTGTGTCGGGCACGTACTGGCTGGACTCGGGGCATTGCCACGTCACAGATTTGCGACATGGCCTCCCGGAACCACTCTGCCTCGACGTCGATGTTGACAGGCCTGTCCGGTGCTTGCACCCAGGCCTGTACCATCGCGGCTTCCAGGAGAAGCTCCCGATCCAGCTGCTTCAGCGCCCAACGCGGACCACACGGGGTCTGTTGGACCGGCGCGGTTGAGGACTGGGTGGAGACGTCCAACCGGATGTACAGATGGTCTGAGTACGTCTCCATCCCATCCATGACGCGTCAGTCGACAACACGCGATGTCAGAGCAGGGATGGCGAATGATATGTCCACCACAGACTCACCCCGCATATCCCCACTCACGTGGGGATAGAAACCCGGGTTAGGACGACCAGGCCGGTCTCCAGAGCTGTTCTCTACCAAGCCAAGTTCTTGGCGTTGAAGTCCCCGTAAGCGATCACGGGAAGGGGTGTACCTACCTACTATATATTATATTTTTTTATACAAATCTGTCATGATATAAACTGATAAAGTCGGTTCAAATGCATAAGAAGTTGTATTAAATTACGGATAGACAACCTCATTTCGTGAACATTTTCTTTTTTCTTTTTTTACATTGCATTATTATGAAGTATTGTGACACTGACATATTGTATTTTCTATTTTGCGATCATTGAACTCGTAATTATAAAATATCATAGATAGATTCATTATAATTTAATTTATTCACTGTGAATTCTATTTTTATAAATTAGTGTAAAGCGTAAAATTAACCAACATGGCAGAGAGTGAACTAAAATTTATTAAGAGTCAAAGAGGCAAGATGATTTTATTGTATGCAGGCTATAAATATAATTTTAATGTAAAAAACAAATCGGGAAGCAGTAATTGGAGATGTTCAAATCAAAAGGAATGTAATACCTCGATTACCTTGAACCCTAACAATATAATTATAAGAGAAGGAAGACATCTATATACTCCAGACCATATCAGAAATTTAGTTGACGCTACAATGGACGAATGTAAGAAAGAAGTATGCATCAATTTAAATACAGTACCAAAAATTTTCGAAAATCATATTTATAATAATGTGACTATTAATGAAATGCCTGCACATGAGATTCCTCAGTTTTCATCAAAGAAGGATACCTTATATCGGGCAAGAGCAAAATATTTGAAAGTAGGTCGTTGTTTAATAACCGATACGAAGGATGTAAAATCATCAGAACATATTGTTCAAGATTTTTTTTAATTTGACGACGGTGACGAAAAAAACATCATTATTTTTGGAAGTCAACTGGCAAAGCAAACGATAAAAACGGTTACTACATTTTACGGGGATGGCACTTTCCGAGCGGCACCTAAGCCGTTTTATCAAATTTACTCAATCCATGCGGACTTCTCGCGCAATGAAGATGCAGTTGGTTTTGTGCCTCTCGTTTACGCATTTCTACCGGATAAAAGCCAAGATACATACAGTCGTCTGTTTCGGGTACTAAAGGAACAATTTGGCTTGAACATAAAAACATATAAATCTGATTACGAACTTGCAGCGATGCAAGCGGTCAAAGAAGTGTTTTCTGATGCATTAGTCAAGGGATGTTATTACCATTTTCAGAAAGATAATTGGAAAATGAGTAAAAAAATTGGTTTGAGTAATACTCGCGAAGGTAAAAAAGTTACGCATCTTTGCAGTTTATTAGCCCTACTACCACCAATAATAATTCCGGAGGCATATCTGGGCATTTGTGAAATGGCACCTCAAAATGAGTCCTTTGCAAAATTTAAGAACTATTTTGATGATCAATGGATTAAAAAAGTAACCAGTGATGTTTTTAGTTGTTATGGAGAAAAGAATAGAACCACTAACGCCATCGAAGGGTGGCATAGACGCTTAAATACAAAAATAACTACTAAACCATCATTGTTTAAATGTATTTTAATTTTGAAAAAAGAAGCAAACTTTCAAGATGTCAAAATTAAAAAAAACCGCTTTGCATTTTAGGGCAACCAAAAGAAGTAGTAAGTTGCTACAAAGAGATGAAAAAATTAAAAACATTATTTCAGATTGTTTAAATAGTAAAATTAGTGTAAGTGATTGTATGATGCATGTAGCCAATTTGAGTAACAGTAGGTACTGAATAATATAGAAATGAGTATCCGTGCAGTTTCTTACGCATTGTTCTTCATAGAGATCAACGTTTTGGAATATGCTATTTCAATCATGGCTTAGTAGTTATTTTTGTATTTAAACGTCTATGCCACCCCCTTCGATGGCGTTAGTGGTTCTATTCTTTTCTCCTTATTAACTAAAAACATCACTGGTTACTTTTTTAATCCATTGATCATCAAAATAGTTTTGCAAAGGACTCATTTTGAGGTGCCATTTCACAAATGCCCAGATATGGCTCCGGAATTATTATTGGTGGTATTAAGGCCAATAAACTGCAAAGGTGCATACTTTTTTTACCTTTGCAAGCATTGCTCAAACCATTTTTTTTAGTCAATCCCCAATTGGCATTATGAAAATGATAATAACATCTCTTGACTAATGCATTAGAAAACACTTTTTAACCGCTTGCATCGCTGCAAGTTCGTAATCACATTTATGTTTTTATGTTCAAGCCAAATTGTTGTCGTAAAACATACCGACTTATGAATTTTGTTTGAGCCGAGAAGTTAAAAATGTTTTTTTTTTAAATCCTCAATGAATTTAAAAACTTTAGTAATATAATGTATATCTATATATATAAAAGAAAGTCGTGTTAGTTACACTGTTTATAACTCAAGAACGGCTGAACCGATTTGGCTGAAAATTGGTGGGGAGGTAGCTTAGAACCAGGAGACGGACATAGGGTACTTTTTAACGAGTAGGGTAGAGTAGGGTAGAGTAGGGTAGAGTAGGGTAGAGTAGGGTAGAGTAGGGTAGAGTAGGGTAGAGTAGGGTAGAGTAGGGTAGAGTAGGGTAGAGTAGGGTAGAGTAGGGTAGAGTAGGGTAGAGTAGGGTAGAGTAGGGTAGAGTAGGGTAGAGTAGGGTAGAGTAGGGTAGAGTAGGGTAGAGTAGGGTAGAGTAGGGTAGAGTAGGGTAGAGTAGGGTAATTTTTTTTTTTACTAAATCCCGCTTTTGGGCAGAACAACGTCTGCCGGGGCCGCTAGTAATTAATAAAAACTATGATTTCAAAAATATTTGAGAATTCAATGTTTTTTTTTTTACTTTTTTTGGTGAATAAAGTGTCTACCCCTAATGTTATTTTTATAATTTTAGTGTTTCACTGTACATTTGGTGAGCTGCGAATCTGGTGAGTTGCGAATCTGGTTCATTGAGAATCTGGTGACTTGCTCATAAGCCCATGGGCTATATTTTATGTATGCGGGCGAAGCCGCGGGCAAAAGCTAGTATTTAATATTAGTACTAGTCCATAATGTCCCACAGCTGGGCACAGACAACCCACCAATCATCAAATTTTTCGCTTTTCCTTTTCAATTCTTCTATTAATTGGAAGATAGGCAAATTAATAGGTATTTCGTTTTCAATTTAGTCCATTACTACTACAAGCACGGTTCCTGTATTATAACATAACAGGTTAAGTTCCCAGCGAGCAGTATACAGGCGCATTGCGGCCGCGGTTCAACTTCACCGCGGTTAACTTAGCGGCAACTGAACGAGTAATGTCCTGCACGGTAATGTGCAGTTTGAACGTATTTCTTGTTCTGCAGTTATGATAAAATTCTAAACAAGGTTACGTTAAACATGTATCAATTATGTTTTTAAAGAAAATTACGGATTCCTTCTTATCTTCGCCACATACGCGGTGTTTTAATACTTCAAAGCCACTCAATTTTTTCTTCTTATTTTATACTAGATTCTTCCAGCAGCTTCGCCCGCGTCAAAGTAGAAAATATATGCCTATCACTCAGTGATAGGTAGAAGAATATTCAGAATCAGTAGTTTTTGAGTTTATTCATTATAAACAAAAATACAAATTTTTCCTCTTTATAATATTGGAAATATATTGTGGTGAGAGTCGCGGGAAAAGATGCGAGACGCACAGGACCGTTCGTTGTGGCGACACTTGGAAGAGGCCTATGTCCAACACTGGTCGTCGTCATAAAAAACTTCATGGGACTGAGAACCAGATCTGCATAATAGGTACGCGATAATGCTTTGATATTAGCTATAATAGCTGTAAGAGTTTATGCTCTTCTGACGCTACGCATAGACAGAATAGAAAACACCGCTTTGCTTCAACGATGAAGCTAATTGTCCATTTAACCCGGAGCCCGCGGAGGCCCCGCTATACAATAGACGGTAAATAAACAGCAGCTGTCAGCCCGACCGACGCGGCGGCGCTGATGGATCGGTTTCAAGTAAAATGAAGTCATTGACAAAGTCATTGACAACTAAATATATAGTACGACATTAAACAAGCTGTCTATCTGTTTGTTACGAACCATAAATTTCCTATTCGGTAAAACTTAAATATTTGTATTGATATCATTTATATCACGATAAAATCAAACCAATACCATTCAATGATGTTTATTTTATCTACACTACTATTATAAAGAGGTCAACTTTATTTTTTTGTTTGTAGGAGGTAATCTCTGAAAGTACTGGTCCGATTGCTAAAATTTTTTCACCGATAGAAAGCTGCTTTATTTCTGAATGACGGACGACGGGCAAAAACTAGTAGAAAATAAACAAACAATCTTTATTCGAATTTAAGATGATCTAAACTTTAACATGAATATTAATTTGGACTGTAAAATTTTCGTGATTTTGCTTTTGATATAATTATTTTTATGTGTAATTTGATTTCTATTTATTTCTTTCTTGTAATTTCTTTTATTGGTTTCACATATTTTATTATTTGACATTGTTTAGTAATGTAACTTATTTTTAATAATTTGTTGACTGGAATGTAATATTCTGTATACGACTTGTTGTTCGTATGAGATATTTATAATGTGAAAATTGTTGTGGCTTGAAAAGTGGTGTGGTATTGTTTACTGTCTTAGATATGAAATGCTATGTTTGCTACAAAACGTGTATTCATTTCCAACGCGCTAGGCATTGGGAAACGAATGACCGTAGGATTTAACAGAGGCATAGCGGATATACAGCGTTAAGAAACAAAAAAATATCTTCCGGTCGTATTTTAAATAGACTGATAACTTTTATCTAAAGAATAAACATGATGGTTTCACATTATAACCATAGGCACAAAGACTGACAAACCACCAATTTAACTCCCTATATCACAGTTATCTGACGCTAGTAAAATCAACCTTAGGAACCCTAAAATTAATATCGTGGCGAAATCTCAATCTAATCAAAGTCAGATCTCTCTCACAATCTGATAGCATGTAATTAAATTAGTAGATACTGCTAACTTTAGGGATCTGACGGCTTGTCAATTTGTTCAGTTTAAGTTTCAGACAGAATCGAAGAGAAACGACCACTGAAGCTGTCATTACAATAATATCGCAGCATTTGAAGATTTGTTAGTCTAGAGACGAAAGCTATTTTGTGTAAAACATTAATCTAATGTCTGAGTTGATTAATCATACTTTGAATATTCAAAATTGCTCAACTCATTTGCGTTTTACAAATACAAAATGGACTAAATGTAAACGTTATAATGGACAAGCGTGTGTTTTACCGGACTACCTTTAAAATATTCACTACCTTCAACATTAACCAGCTACATTTTGAATTTCCACAAATCCTCGGAGATTTTTCTCGCTTCAAATAAACCTGAGTACACTACAATTTCGAACACAAAACAGTAAACAGAACCTTTTAGTATTACCAGCCTCAAAAATGAAACGCTATTAAAATTAAAAGTCTTTAAAAACAGCACTTTTTGTTGAAGTTCCGAACGAAAACCACTAGAAATATTACCATAAGGTAAGCAAGTCAAATATTTGGGCTGGTAACTGGCGGGAAGCTGAGCGGGCTTCATGAATATGCAGGGGATGCCGCGACCGGCAGTGGCGGCACTTACGCGTGTTTTATTATCTGTCGGATATACAAATGGTACCACTGTGCACTGGTTGCTATTTGCACCCGTTTGTTTGAAAAACACTGTAAGGTGCTTACTGTGTCTATTAAAATACTCAAGGTGTAGCAATTACAGATTTTTGGACATAAACTTTTTAAAATACAATACTTTTATTTAAAGTTTATGTATATATAAATTAGAGTCATTATCAGTATGAGTCTCTTGTGTCCCACTGCAGAGCAAAGGCGGGGGGCCTTTGCTCCATTCTTACACTCTTCTCTGTTTTTAACTACTTCTAGCTAATCCTTTATTAGGAAGGAGTCCAACTCATCACGTCAAGTTAGGATTACATTGCTTATTTTAATAAAATAGCATAAACTACCACAGATGCCTGCTGCGGTCTTCCCGTCCAACTATAATTTAGGTGCCTTCAAGGCTCTTAATAAACTAGTGCGCCTCATCATCAATGATTGCATCACTGCTTACCATCAGGTGGGATCGCAGTCAAGCACTGGTTTATATCAAATTAAAAAAAATGATACTTGTGTTGAGTCCAAAAAACCGTTTCGTTTTGTTGCTCCGAATAAAAACTATGCTCTCTTCACATATTATGCGTTATTAAAGTTTTCCGTTGAGACTATAAAATGTAGAACCAATTTCCTTACTTAATTGTTTATTTTCATTATAATCAAATTAAATTATCAAAGAACACTTACACCACGACTTAAAATATAAATTCAGAAACTAGTTCATTTTTCACGGAATGCTAGCGAGAGAGCTGGTTAAAACCGCGCACGTAAGAGTACACGAGATTTTAAGCGAATAGCTAATGCACTTATCGTAAAGGAGTGGAAACCGCATACCCACTCACTCGGACGAACGCTAACGTGCACGTTTACGTTAAGTATACGTTTTGTTATTTTACCGAAAACGCGGCGTAAACACACGAGTAAACAAGCTTGTATAACGATCCTTGTACAATATTGTTTTTGTTATGTAAGTAAGCGAAAACTTTTTGTACAAGAAAGTTAATTGTTCCTCAGAAGACACATCTGAACGTAACTAAATACATTTTTTTGTCACATGTATATTGTGCGCGGAATTAATAGCTAGCTTTTCATGCTAGCAAAGCGAGCAAAGCCGAAGGATAGTTACTTAGCTTGGAGCACCACCGCGTCCTCGTAGAGACCACAGAGACATGATAGTACGGAGCGAGAGGGCTTGGGGAACAGAAACTTCCTTCTGTGAAACAGTAATGGAGGTGAAGAGCTTGAGATGAAAGCAATCCTCACGCCCAAACTGCCGAAGGAGGAGGCCTCGCAGGCGCGGGTTTATGGACGGAGAGCAATGGCTATCATCATTCTACACAAACAAGCTCATGAAACTAGTACTGTTATTAGCGTTTACAAACATATAGTGTGTGCTTTATATTCTCGGGCGTAACATACCCAGTTCAAAGTAGCAGTAACAAAAAATGTTTTAAGCACTCAGTCAATTAATGAAAAAACCGTTCCCTTCTATCTTCTAAATTTTATCTTTATTTCAAACCAAGCTGCTAATCGGTACCATCTTGAATCTTCAATTCCACGCTCACCGTACCACGTTAGTACATATTACGGGGAAACTGATCGCACGTGTGATACCACACAATGAGACAATAGGGGAGGGCTGTTTACAAATGTAGGCGGAGGGAGGGGTAAGGTAGAGATGGTGGGTAAAGAGAGGTAATGGAGTCTGCGCCAGAACGTGAGAGACATTTGGGTTTGATTGTTAACAGGGTTAAATACGTATATAATACATCCATCCATAGACTAGTTTCAAATCATCAAAGCATTTATTACAAAACTAAGTGTAGAAATATAGGACTTGGACTATGCTATACTTCACCATTTAGCTAGTCTTGTCAGAGCCCACCATTAGAAAACAAACAAACTGCTCTCACGGCAATATTTGATAGAATTACTTCGGTCTTCGGTCATTAATGAAGCGATTAGATATCTCTTAGTCGATCTTCTATTAAAAACAATCTTACGGTTCTATATATTTCTATCCACATTAGAAAATCGCCAATATGAATAAAGTAAAAAGAAAGCCTCAGAAAAGAAAACATTGCAATAAGTAGCGAATTAGTTTACAAGAAAAACACTCCCCATAAATAACCTCACCACTTATCACTGACAACCCATTACAATAATATAATAACGCTCTGATACCGATCAGGTAAACACGTGAAAAAACACCATTTTCCTCGTCCCGTCCGCTTGTTATCATTCTCTATTATACTTTCCATTTTCCCGTCCGCTTTGCATTTTACTTGATAAAATCAAAGCTTGCTTATAACGGAGTGCCGGACCGGGCCGAGTCCGATCGTGCGGACCGGCAGATTTATCGCCCGTCCGATAATGCTGCTGCTGTAAAGCGCTGACCGGCATTGAACCCGTTTTAGCGCTCCCACGCGATTTAAAAATGAGAGAGAGATTTGAAGTCTTGTTGGATTTTTATTGGCGATTTACGATGGGCTTCCTACTTTTAAGTAGGTAGTTGATTTATATTTCACTATTTAAAACTTTTATTAACGTCAAATAACTTTCCATGGATGGACACCGCCGTCGAGGTCGACCTGGGAAGAGGTGGCGAGGTAACCTAGACGCCTAGCGCAAGAGCTGGTTCGAGGTAATAATAATAATAATATCCACTTTTACTTTCACACAACGCCATCTAGTCTCAAACTAAGCAGAGCTTTTGCTATGAGTACTAGACAACTGATAAACATATTTAAATATTTCTAAAAATACATACATATTATAGAAAAATTACACCCAGGCACAGAACAAATGATCGTGCTCATCACACAAACATTTGTCCTGGGTGGGAATTGAAGCCACAACCTCCGGCATAGCAGTCAGGGCCACTAACCACTAAACCAACAGGCCTGTCAAAAAGTCGTGGCTCAAGAAAAGGATACCTGAAAGAATTTGGGGGAGGCCTATGCCCAGCAAAGGGAAAGTGGAAAAATATATACTTTAAAGTATTTAGCTAAATAAAAAATAAAAGCTTTCCATGGAATTCTCGTAAGCTCCATTCAAAATAGCTAGTTATAGTAATCCAATAAAGCTAGTTATGAAGGTCCTATCAAAGTTGGTGCGCCGGAAGTTTTTCCGAAATGAACCTGCCACTTTCAGTTTCCGAAACTAAACTAATTATTCCACCGCGTAGTTAGTTGGACTCAAACTATTCTAACTTGTTGCCTTCAGACGATCCAATCAAACAACAAACCATCAATGAGGTTGCTACACTTGCCAATGGAATGTACTTAACCTTTATACAAAGGATATTTAAAAAAAGGTTCAAGGCAAACATGCCCTGGTCGGTGGTTATCTTATGAGTATGACGGCTATGTAAGCTATACTATGCAAGTTTAATTTGCGTTATATAGTTTATGTAATTTAAATGCGAGTTTTAGTTTTGTAAGTGGGGCATGTATGCGCCTGGCTTACTCTATATAATTATAAATTTAATTAAATAATTTTTTTCCAAATATTAATTTATATCTGGCAACGTATCGCGAGCCATCACTTCGGAGAAGTTTTGTTTGTTACAGTGGAATTGAGGTCGTTTGCAAGACGAACAGTTTCAGCGAACTCACACCACGTTACATAGCGATCATATAACTCAGAACATTATTATCTAAAGTTTCGAGAAGTTATTCTGGTTTACGACGAGTTTGGCAGAAATATTTTTGTAAGATTTTTCTGATTTTCTCTTAAAATTTTTCGAACGAGTTGCGAAAAGTGACACATATACTGAATTGATAAGAAAAGAAACAAAACGTTTTATGAAAATGGTTTCGTCACAAAACGCATTTACAAAGCCATTTTGTTTTCTTGTTCTTCTTATCAGTCCAAATCCTCAAAAGTCCGAGACAAATCGGCAAAAACGTTGAGTTAGGTAACAACCGCAGTCCTGACTGCGAAGACGTACGGCCCTGGAGGCCCAAAGTCCCAAAACAAAGGTTTTATCTAACGAAAGTCCTACAAATTACTTTCCGCAAATACCATTCGACACCTATTTATAGCAGTTTTGAAGTTGGAGGGAGTTTGGCGAACTTATTTGGCTATCAAAATCCAGCTCAGAGATTCCGCCGCCAAACCTAATCCGGGGTTTACGACGCATAAAACTTGCAATTACTTGGAACATCATTTGGACTATAGTTGGGGACGACCGGCGCGACGTGACGCCACAGGCGAGCTCCTACTGACGCCGTGTTTACCTGGAAACAAAGAGAAATGGAATTAGAACGTTTAAAATTATACACGATTTACATTAAGACCAAGTTGGTTATTCAAATATTACTGAAGTTACTACTTAAGTTAGCATGTTTTGAGAACAGTAAAACTTGGATGTTACTAACGTAATCTTGTTGATTTTAAACTCACAAGTCTGTTGTATATCTGCTTTTAAAATTCATAATAACGCGAACCATAAACTATGTTTATGATGAAATATTTCCGGACAGTTTAATGTACATGTGGTCGTATTTTATTTTATATTACACCTAGAAGAGTCGTATCTCTTCGGGGTGAGAGTAGAGGCCTTTGCCCGCAGTGGGGGTCAGTCACAGGCTGGTATTACTTATGTAGAAGACTATCTGTACAGGTATATAAATAAGGCGTAAACATACATGCTTTTAAATTTCATGAATGATTAATTCGTAGTGATATATTGTGTTGAACCTACAAGTTTAGTCAGCCGCCACTAAAACCGGACCTCGTGTGAAGATTAATGAATGCGGAGCAGTGTCTGACTGGAACCTAAACACAAACATCATTTGCATGTTTGTAAGTTTCACAATCTTAAATAATCGTCTTTTACGATGTCCCTCACACCGCTCTGGGCTTTACCATGTCCGTTCCTCCTTCTTTGTTGCGATCTCCCTTTGGAATGCGCTCCCTCTGAACGTCAGGACGGTAACCAACCGGTTCTCCTTTAAAGTGAAAGTACGAAAACTTAAATCATCACACTCTTAATTTATTGGATTCGCTTTTTTCACAATATCATTCTTTATATTTGCCTTCTATTAAGTTGCACATGTCATGTCACCCTGAGGTCGACAGGTAGAAATCTGTCTAAGGCATTACGTCTTTGCATCACCCTAGTTTAGTTTTAGTGCATAAAATTTTAAATAAATAAAATCTTAAAACAATGTTATGTATTGTTTGCATAGCTTTTGAAAAGTAATTTAGAAACTTTAATAAATAATTGTAAATGTGAAAAGCAGTGCGAAAGATCTCCCATGGCATAATTTTTAGAGCATCCCCAATGGATATAGGCCTCTCCCAAATGTCAATATTATTGGAAAGAAGGCTAGCAAGTCTTCTAACACCGTGTCTTTCGGTACGCGGTCGAACCTTTCGGCCCCATTGACCATCTGATCTGCGATGCCTCTTCATTAGTCTCACTTTATACTCATGCCGAAATCTAGTTAACTTTTAGTGAATATTCTTGAATCTACAACACCTAAATCTTACACGAAAGTTTCTAAGAAACAACATCATCGTTAAATCTCTTTCGTCTCCAGAGGCTATAACTCCATGACCCCCGACCCTCAATTACTTTGTTAGGCCTTGATTGATGGCCCTATCAACCAATACTTAGGTACTGTGAAGGTTGTTAGCTGGAGGGAACCTCAGGGACACCATGCAGGCTGATAAAAAAACTGTTCTGGTTAGTTTTGAAAAGTCATGCGAATTTTAATTCAGTTCAAAATAGTAGAACTCTAAATCAAAAAAATATTTCTAACTTTTAAGTTTTCACGTCACACTATTAATGTTATAAATGTGAAAGTTTGTGAGCGTGTGTATGTTTGTTACTTCTTTACGCTCAAACGGCTGAACGGATTTAGATGAAATTTTCCACACAAGTAGACCATGTCCTGGAATAGGAAACTTTTATCGCGGGATTATGCTTCTTAGAATAATTTTCTACGGACGAAGCCGCAGGTAGCAGCTAACTTAGATCAATAAATACAACTAACCCATCAATTGTGTTAGTTGTGTAGTTCGAGACAGTCGCATTTTAATACATTCTATTTTTTTAATATTAAAAAATGAGTAACTCTGTCTGGCTTCCTGTCTGTGACTCTTTCACGGCTATACTACTCAATTGATTTTGATGAAATTTGGTGTAAAAGAAGCTTGAACTTCAAGGACGAACATAGGTTATTCACGCGAACAAAGCCGCTGACAAAAGCTACTTTTACTTTAAAGGTCCGAGTAATTGTTTTATAAGAACAAAGTATCCTATCAATACTCTGAAGTTTATTATTCACGCCGATCCCTGCAGCACCCAGCGATCGGAACACTCACCTACATATAAAAATAGTTTCGAGTCAAGATACCCTTTTCAAAGATTTACCTTCTAATTTAATATTCATTATACCCTTCCTTAAGACAGTTTTATTAAAACTTGGGAGGTTTAATTAAGTTCCAATTTTATACTTTGGTGGGTTTATTCGCAGAGTTTTATGAAAAATCTTAAAAAGTGATGAATAACAATGTATTTTCGTGGAAAAGAGGTACTTAGTGATATTGAGAGGTAGCGAGGCGATACCTTTATTGAGGCTGTGTTTTTTTAGGAGTAATTAATTTAGTATTTATTAATATAATTTTAGTTTCTAGAGTAGATAATTTAGGTGAGCTTTTAGTCTTAGCGGTTATTTTTAGCAACGTGGTCATATTTTTCTTAATGTAAAATAGTTGGCCCAGTGGTAACGGTCCCGATTTTCGAGTTTTTCTTATATATTATTACTTTGTATAACTTATTGAATTACCACTGCTCTTAAAACGGTGAAGGAAAACATCATGAGGAAACCGGCATGTCTTAGAACCAAAAATTCGAAGACATGTGACATCCACCAATCCGCACTGGGCCCGCGTGGTGGATTACGGCCCATTACCTCTTCTAGAGAGAAGGCTTGATTCCCACCAGTGGGAACATTCTAAGGATGATTATGGCATGCTAAAATTGTTTCACATCTATAACACAGATTAAGATAAAAAAATATAGATGAACAAATATAAACTATACCTGATGCCAGATAAATTTAGAATAAAGTTCATTGACCTGTTCCTAATATCTCTGCGTAGGTATCCGAAAAATAAACGATTAATTGTTTTTCGTAGATCCAAACCGCTTTATATCCTTTTTTTCTGTTTTTTAAATTTCGAATGTCTAAATGTAGGAGGGTCAATGTACTTACCTATCAAAAATATATAATCTACTATATTCTAAACTAGATGAGCCGAGAGACGTAGTTCTGTCATGGCTATGAACTGTCAAACGCGCGATGACTAAACATCGTAGTTTTCTAAAATTTTCCAATTTTCTGTCCAATTTTCTTAATTTTCCATTCCGTAAGAACCTTCAACAAATTATTGGAAATCTTAAAAAAAAAAATACGAATGAAATCAGTAAAATCGTTCTCAAGTTATACCGTGACCAATTTATCTGGCGCCTACGTACCTTAGTTTAATTTCACAAGTAATTAAACTAGCAAAATTAAAACGAACTCTCACGAAGTCTCCACTATCTTAATCCCAACTATAACGCTAATAAATAAAGAAGTAGCGCCGAAGCCTTAAACAAAAGAGTCGTATCTGGGTCATGTACCGACTACCCGGGTACCCGGGTACCCGGCGCCATCCCGCACAGCACAGGCTGGGCCTAATCCCGTTTTTTTTCAAACAAAACCAGGTATAAAGCCGACAGCGGACAAAAGGAGGCTATAAAAGAACACGGCTGTTTGTAAAGAACGTAAAAATGTTGTTAACAGCTGGTTTTTGTAGCAGACATTACCATGCAGATACGGGAGATGTAATTATCGTTTTTTAGCGGACAGATCTGTCCACTGCGACTGGTATTATGAACACTGTTTTTTTTTTGCTTTTAGAGTTCCGTAGCCAAAGGGTAAAAACGGGATCCTATTACTAAGACTATGCTGTCCGTCTGTCTGTCACCAGGCTGTATATCATGAATCGTGATAGTTAGGCAATTGAAATTTTCATAGATATTGAATATATTGTTTAACTTTTATAGATAATGGTACGGAATCCATTGTGCGCGAGTCCGACTCGCTCTTGGCCGGTTTGGACCAGACGAGATATGCATATGAGACTATGTGCACTGTTAATATTTATTTATTTATTAAACGGTATAACTCAGGTGAATATAAAAAGTCAGTCAGCCAAGCAGTTCGATCTCCTTCCTAAAACCTCCATTTTTCCCTCACTCTGTACCTCAAAGGACTATGTTATTCGTTTCTACGGCCAATACACCTCAAGTAGAGGCGATAAGTCGAGTGGAGCGGCCTAATGTCCTGCCATTAGCCGGAATGTCCGCCATCGCGTGTGTTAACAAGCTCAAGTTGAAATGTTCCAGACTGTTACATTGGAAATTTGTCGGATAAGCTAGTCTATTAAATAGTAAAAAGTAACAAAAAAAAACTGTGGGATCCAACGACTTAATTGATAATGCTCTAAAAAAACAGGTCCAGACACCTCAGGCAAACCACTTGGTACAAAAACATATAATTTGTCCTAAAATTCATAACCATTTGCTTTATCTCAATGTACCATCCAACATTCTTTCATCTTTAATTATCAATATTACTTGTTTTCTCAGTCGTTATCTCTTATGGTACAATTCCGAGATGGACTGCAGACCGCATACTACAAGCGACACTACTAGTTTCTATTGAATCTCTTGAAATTGATTCCGAGTGCGGCGACACTGCAGCCTGCAGCCGCAACACGTAGCGTCCGCAGACTGCAGCACAAGCGGTGTCGCGAACCGCAGAGTTCACACGTACAAAAATGACAACTTTTTCGGAAGATGGTAAAGAGAGATTAATTAACTTTGTTGCTGGTCATCCACACAAGTCGTGATCATCTTCCTCTTCTAACAAAAGTAAAGTATCGATAGCGTTGTTGGATATTCTGTCTTGCACGAAGGTACTGGAGTAACTGAAGCATGGTTCTGTGCATTGTGCAGCCGCGACACATCGCCACGCTTGGAACAGAAGCAAATACGACCTCAGGCAGCACTGCGGTCAACCGCAGCTGCTAGCCGCAGTGTCGTCTGTGGTTGCAATCTGCAGTGCGTCTCAGAATTGTACCTTTATGATTTTTAAAGTAGTGTCCATTTATCGTGTCTAAGTCTAACCTTTACACTGTATTGAGAACGAGCAGACAGCAGTTATAACTGCTGTCAGCTGCTTCGTCTGTGTGATAGTAGAAAATTGTCCCACCGGGACAAAACTTGATCCGGAAACGTACTCCCCGGATGAAAATTGATCCGGAAAAATTCTCCTGGGATAAAAAAAATTGCCGGGAAAATACTCCTGGGATAAAAATAATACCCGGGAAAATACTCCTGGGATAAAAATAATGCCCGGAAAAATACTCCTGGGATAAAAAAAATTGACCCGGGAAAGTACTCCCGGGATAAAAAGTATCCTGTATGCCATTCCAGGACATGGTCTACACATGTGCCAAATATCACGGACGTGAAGAAGTAACAAACACACTTCCAGACAGCCTTTATGATATTAGTGTGATGTGATCTCCAGTGCGATGGTCTTATATTTGAGAATATCGTTTTAGTAGAGCAGTATATTCTTCTTTAGTTGACCACATTGGTCTCGTGGTCACTGGCGCTCCTACTGAGTGTGGCCCGAGGTTTTTCCACTAGAAATTACTCAATAGCAGCCCGGAGTCAAGAAGTTGATGGTGTGTGTGTGTGACACCCCCGTGACTCGGAAAGCACGTACAGCCGTTAGTCCTGCGCTTGATTTCTCCCGTTTCGTGTCGGATTACTGTCTCATTGGACTATGGCAGAAAAGGAACGGAGAGTGCACAAGAGTGTGTATTTTAAGTAGGTAAACTTTCACACAGTTACAGCTATATTTCGGCTTACTACACCGTACCAATTAGTGGTTTTATATAATGAGAAATTATAAGTTAAGCCACATTTCTTTATTAGCCACGTAATCAAACTTCTCATTTTATAACTAAGCAACCGGAAAATAAAATAGCCTCTAATAAACTTGACTGGCCTGTTGATCTGGTGGTTAGTGGCCCTGACAAATGTTTGTGTGATGAACACAATCATTTGTTCTGGGTGTATTTTATCTATAGGTAATATGTATGTATTTAGAAAATATTTAAGTATCAGTTGTCTAGTAGTCATAACACAAGCTCTGCTTAGCTTGGGACTAGACGGCGTTGTGCGATAGTTGTGGTATATAATTTAAAAAAAAAATAAGAAAAAAAATAGTATGTCTTTTTCACAACGCCAACAACTAAAGGCTAAGATATAATTCAGACGCTCGTTAATTGTAGCTGACTTAGTAAGTTAGAAGGCAAGGTAGATTTTTTAGAGGCCAATAATGTTATTGAAAAGAAAATCTGTTTAATTAGCACCCCTGTATAATAAGCCGAAATAAGACTGCACATTTCGTACAAACAATTAGAGTATGTATAAACATATTTTCGGAATGGGTCACGGATTAAGCCGCGCCTGCATTTTCTCGTCAACAAAGCACTCGGAACAAAACTTAAAGCCCACAACTAAACAATGCGGCACAAGTAATAAACAACTAGATAGTAAACGAGCTGCGTAATGAACTCGCCCTCAGGGTAACTGGACCTTTCCTGTTTTGAATTCAGGCTGAAGGAACGTCCGGGTGTCACCATTGTGCGAAACGCCCGGATTACACGGCGGAGCATACGGTGGAGGTGTGCCCACTCGCCATTTTGCTCCAACCAAGAGCGAGAGAAATCATTGGATGATTTCCCACATCAAAAAAAAAACTGATTCCTTTGTGCTGACGTCATCTCAACGCTCAGTCACGTGGTCAGAACAAGGGAATCGAAGGCGTGGCCTACTCGAGGCGTTCGACGCAAACGAAACGATCGTAACTTATAACTTGGCTAGGAGGGCTGACTCCTGTATCATGGGTGCGTTCACAAACATGTGACACCCAGACCTGTAACATCTGTAGACCATACAAATATTTGTTCCGTGCAGTAATCGAACACGAAGCGCAGCAGCCTATAGCTCTATCTAGCTTATCTCTGCGCCAACCGTTCATTCAAGACCATAATACCGCTCCCGATGCCGCTCATAACTTGCGCCGCTCTCCGCGGAAGCACAATCTCATTGTTTTCCGCGTCACCTGCGCCGTGCGGGCGTATTGTTCAACAAATTACGCGACAACATTGTACCGGCGGCCGCTGCGGACTTGCTGCCGCTCTGAGCCAAATCCTCGCTTGTGCGATACGCGAGCCTTTGACGCTTAGATAACGTTTGTACAAGTTTTATAAAGTCTCAAACTCAAAGCGTTTATTTCTATTGAAGCATTTACTTTTGAATTGTCGACAGCGAATACATATAATGGCGGAGGTTGTCTTGTGCTATTTATAGATACTTTGTGTTAACTTGTGTGGGTACTTTTTCAGTAGTGAACGAAGTTTATATTATATAACGTGGTGTAGTTGACTGATCCGATGTGGTTCACGGAAATTCAACGAGGCGCCGTGTCTGTGTCCTACGTACGCGCGAAATCGCCGTTTTAGCCGCTATTTATATTAAACAGGTCATCGCAACGAAGAGGGCGTGCGAAAATATCAAACCAACTGATTGCGACCGCTTCGCTTCGATCATTGTCACACCTCACCCACGTACAATAAGTCACGTAGACGACTACAATAGATTAAACATGCATTGTTGGTTCTATTCACGTCGCGTCGCCTGCTCAAGACACCAGTATAAGCATCGCCTCCTTCTCCTTGTCTCTGGTACCTCCCTCGAGGTCGATGTAACACGTTTTCTCATTCCATTCTGTCCTATCAATCTGTTGTGATATGTCTTTTGGTGTAGACAGCATCGTTGGCGCAGTGGTTAAGCGTTTGACTGTTGTGCTGCGTGTCATAGATTCGAATCCCGTACCGAACAAATGTTTATAATGGATAGTTGTCCCGGGTCTGGGTGTAATGTGGATGTGAATTAACATGTTTGTAAACCCACCCACGATGCAGGAGTAATTCTTTATGTGTGGATACGTTAAAAAATACTGTCAGGTTATTGCTGACTCGACCTACGTGTCATTTAAGCCAAGAAAAATATTATACTTCATTCTTACGGCCAAAAGACATTCACTGATGAAACTTAATAATTTAATCTTCAACATAAACTGCATGAATAACTCTAATCAAAACTGTGTAATAATCTAGGTCAAGAGTCCACTGACCACAAAACCACAGCTGCCAAATCTTCAACCATTAGCAAGCCACTTGATCTACCTTAAGACCAGACAATCAGCTAAGTTACACTGTCGTGGCCACCCGGTTTAAAATAATAGCCGGAGAGGCTAAATAATGGTCAGAGAGGATAAATAATAGCCAGAGAGGCTAAAATAACGTCCGGTTGTCTAAGGTCGGGCCGGACATCGTAGGTAACGAGGCCACTTGGGGGTTCATAAATTGCATCTGTAGTGCATCGGCGAAATACACGGGGAATGCTTTGTGCGGACACGGTGGTTAACTCAAGGGAAATCGAAACATAGCTTTAATAACATACTTATTAAATTCATCAATTGTTTAGATTAGGTACCTTAATTAAATTTATTGTATATAATACAAGCTGTCCCGACAGACATTGCTCTGCCCGAAAACTGGATTACAGCCAGTTAAAAAAAAATTACTTCTATTTTCATTAAAAAAAAAAATATCCAGAGACTCACTCAAATATACACACAAAGTTTCACCCAAATCGGTCCAGCCGTTTAGGAGGAGTTAGCTGACAAACATACATACAGAAGAATGAAACATATAAATAATATTCCGTGAATATGTAACTTTGGTTAAAGATACTAGTTGTATCTTTAACAAAAGTTACTCTGTAACCTAGTTGAAATGCCAGTTGCCATATCGTTCTATGTAGAAACAAATATTAATGTGCATGAGAATTTATTTTGTAATGTTATTACTGGTTGTACTATGTAGTAATAAAGCATAATTACTATAATGAATATTATATTGCAGCTTTAAAATTACTATCTCAAACTGTATCGTGTTTATCTGCGTTTGATCATTAAAAAACAAATTATAAAACAACCAACTAGATCAGTTATTATCATATCATGTTCAATTAAAAAGAAACAAAGCCAGTAATTTATCAAAGTATAACTATAATTAACACTTCAACACAATTTTTATCATTCAATTACTTCAAGAACTGATTAGTCTCATTATCTAGATAAATCAAATTATAAAAGACAAAACGGCTGCAATTTCTGCTAGCTTTTCCCCGCGAATTGGTTCCAATGGCCTATCTCACGGGAATTGTGCATGTTATGGGAAAAAACGCTATCGACACTCACCGATACTGTTGCTTTCAATCACTGAAAAAACATCGTCTGTTGAGAATTTACAGAGATTACCTCTTTATAACATCAGTCACGTGATAGCGTAGTGGTTAAGGCACCTGCCACTCATGCATGAAGTTGTGGATTCGAAACCGGGCAAGCTAATTTTATTTAAGACTACTGACACGCCGTGCCTCGGAAACCACGTAAGGCCATTGATGCCGGTTGACAGTCGTTACAAGTAGTCAGACGCCAGAAAGTTTGATCAGTCTGTCCAAGGTGTTGCCCAGTAACTGGGTTGTAGAGGTCTGTTAGGCAGTCACTCCATGTAGCAGACTAATAATTTTCTCCCTAGAAGAGGGCACGACAACGGCAGGAAGACAAAAACGTGTTGCGCCGACCCCGAATAACACGGGACAAGGGCAGGAAGATGATGATGATGATGATGATGAAGTGCGGATTGGTGGATATCACATGTCTTTGAATTTTTTATTCTAGGACATGCCGGTTTCCTCACGATGTTTTCCTTGAGAGCAGCGGTGATGATGAATTACACAAAGTTATGCGCCTGGATGAGTTTCAACCCATGACCTCCAACTCGTAAGTCGGGACCACAGGTAAAACACAGGTATTCAGCCACATCCGATTAAACTGGAAGCCGACCCCGAGATAGTTGAGAAAAGGCGAGGAGATGGTGACCCCTGATGGTGATAGATGGAGAGGCAGCGTCAGGCCAAAGAAAAGATGGATGAATTGTATAAAGAGTGATATGAAAGAAAAGGGAGTTTTACTAACTCCCTTTTCTTTACATAGCGTGACAGGTGATAGGACATCATGGAAGAAAAAGTCGTGTTGCGCCGTCCCCAAGTAATATGGAACAAGGGCAGAAAGACAATGATGACTTTACGCGTACAACTGCAATGAAATTCGTATCTGTAACGAGAACTTAACGACTTAAGCATTTTCAACCAGTCAACCCAAAAAGTTTATTAAGATTAATACCCACCGCGGCACCGCCCCCCACGCGGCTCCTATGTTTTCCAACTAGGAAAATAAATGGCGGTGCTTAAGGCGAGCATTTAGGTGGTGCGGGACACAGCGCGCTTACCTGGCTCGTTTGTCTGCCTAGAATTGGTAATAGGGCTCGCTCGGAGCCCCTATTAATTGCAGAGGATACTGATATTGTTTGTTAATGACCAGTTAAACTGTAGAGTATTAGAGTGGAAAATTGCGAGAGACGCGGCTGTCGATAGTTAAGAGCAAGGGGCCTTACCATGATATATTAAAATGTAAGTGATCGTGCGAGCGAGAAAGGATGGAGCTATACACTCTATCTATAAAAGGACCCTATAACAGTTCAGTTTAGGTCGTCAAATGGATCTCGTCAAGAGATCGTGGTTAAACCTCTGGGCTGCTATGGACATAAAAATTCGCATACGGATATAGGAAAAATATTAGACCAGTTTCGAATACAGTTACGGATATGAAATAATTTTGGATTATCCACTAGATTCTGATAATGTCGGTTAAAGTAAATACAAATAGCAAGATTGGCCATTCAATTCTAGTTCAGATTATCATTTGTTTGGCCGGGCAATACAAACATAAATCTGTTGTAACCTGTCATTTCGACTCCGCCTTTATCTGAAACTTTTATATCGGTTACGGTTACGGTTTTTTTATTTCGAATATCCGATAGTTTCGGATACGGTTTAGATAGAAAAAGAATATTTTTAGGGGTCTTATTTCATCATCATCATCATCATTTCAGCCGAAAGACGTCCACTGCAAGATGGTTCTTTAAAAGGTATTAATAACGACAAGTTGAAGAAGTTATCAGTTTTGTTTTTGTGTTATCTTCTACTGCCTTAAATAACACAAGTTTACAGCGACATTTATAGTAAGTTGTGGCTACACTAGGCAGAAGATTAGAATAAGATATTGATATTAGAATATGAGCTTACGTGCGACCACAGCTGGGCTGTAAATCGACCTTTGAGTTTACTTTTCCATAACAAATGAGTACGCTTTACATAAAATTCAGTTTACATTCAAAGCTATTCCGTGGAAGCTGATAACGCATCTATAAGAGTGAAATATTTCACTAAAATGACACAAATACCGTATTACAACACCGGTGGGGACATAAATCAAGGATTTTTGAGTTCCGCCAAAACAAATTCAGAATCTGGCGGCTATTATGAACAGGAGTAAATTCCACGAATTTTTAGCACTCGCAAAATGACAGTTGATGCGCGAATCTGGAACGACATCGCAGATATTTCATATCTCCTATTTGCCTGCCTTCTGTGTCGTGTATATGTCGTGGCCAGATCTTAGAAACTGATCGCTTCATGATATGGCCAAGTAAAACTGGCCAAATCGTTTTAAACGTTAAAGTTTGATGATATTCCAATCCTGGCTTGGCCTACCTTCTTTATACATTTTATTATCATAGAATTCCTACATCAATGATATGGCCAAACGAGGACTGACATATCATCAAATGTTAACGTTTATACGATCTGGCCAGTTTGAGTTGGCCATATCATGATATGATCAAATCTAAGATCTAGTCACGACATATGTACCTATGTATATACTGCCACCGAGACGATGCTGTGAAGAGCGGCGTTATTTTAGGTAAAAAAAAAACTAACAAATGATATTTACGTCACATTCCCGCTACGAATTTGAATCCGTGTGTTTTCAGATAGTAAAATCGGAGCACGAATTAGGGGGTCGCTTAGTCCGCAATGCGAAATGTCACGGGAAGAAATATTGGTGTAAAACCCAAGTGCTAGAAGTTGATAAACTTAAACCTTACGAGCTTTAGTTCTTACTGTAATAGATAAGAAATAAGTAAGTGGATTACCTGGTGTATGAAAGGGAGGTATGTGGAGAAATCTTTCCGTAGCAAGAATGTGTAAACGTTTTTCTCTACGGTGACTTCAAAAAGAAATACGTAGTATAAAACTATCTAAAAAGCGAAGGTGAAAATGCTTATTTTTTTCTTCAATTCCTAATAAAAAACATACCTGTATAACTTTATATTGGTAACAAACATAAAAGGAACGTATTTTGCGAACAAGAAAACATGTTAACCCTTTTAAGTGTGAACATATAAAGTTTACAAGAAATTAATTTCCGTAAGAACTCCCGCAAGTATCGACTGAATGATTCAGAAAGCTCCTGTGTATTGTAAACACGTATAATGTATCGGAAACATATTCAACGTTACAATCCTACTTCCCAACTTCCTTCCATCATTTCCATCTGTCATTCGAGATAGGAAGATACACTTTTTAGAGTTCCGTTCTTAACCCCGCCCCTGGGACGAAGGCAACGAAGGAACAGGAGTTGGTTTTTAGTCAGTAAAAGTCTGACACTATCTCCCGCTCCAACCAAGAGCGCGATTTGTAATTAGATGATTTTCCCACCTAAAAAAAAACCTCAAAAGGAAAAAACGGAACCCTTATAGGATCACTTTGTTGTCCGTCTGTCTGTCTGTTTGTCAAGACCCTTTATCTCGAGAACGCGTGGAGGTATCGAGTTGAAATTAAAACCATATACTCAAGTCTGCGGTCCCTTGAAGCTAACAAAAAATCAAAAATGTAGATTAACGTAAAAAAAGATACGGCCGTTTATGTTGCAAAAAAACGTATATTTTGACACTCTCAAGGGAATCAAAATTCATAGGGTACTTCCCGTTGTCCTAGAAAGCTGAAATTTGGGATGAAGTTAGGTCTCATAGCATAAGTAAAGAGAAAAATCTGAAAACTGTAAATTTGTAGTTACTTCAAAAAAAAAAAACTTTTTCGCTATTCGTAAAAATCTTTCGAGACTCGATTCGGAAATTGAACTTTTGTACGGAACCCTCAGTTCATGAGTCCGACTCGCACTTGCTCGGGTTTTTGTATTGACTTGCCTCAGTTAATGTGGTTACACTCACGTTTATTTTTTACCTACTAGCGGCCAGCCCTGGCATTGCACGGGTGCAAAAGTTTCTAAAAAATCTTGTCGAGACAATTACGAACAAAAATCAATCAACATCAATAACCCTAGGTTTTAGCTATCAGGAGACACAGAACCCAGCAGAGAATTCTACTCCTTAGCTATACGTACAATGAAAGTATTCCCATAACATTTTGTACTTATGGGAGGTTGTCTACCACGTAACACAAACACACATATATATAAGTACACCTCCCGTATCATGCGCATGACTAACAGTTAGAAAATATTCTTTTATTCGGAGGAACACATCATGAATGGAGAATTGCCCCTTGAGAGTCAAAGGTTTCCCATAAATAACGTTTTCAATGCTTTTCCTTCATTTTTATCGCTCAATAAAAAATACACGTCTCTATAATTCATAATATGGGGAGGTTTCACAATACGGACACATTTCATAGTATTATTCATATGCAGCTTGGTACTCAACTGCTAGTTCTGCTTCTAATTGTATAAAATATCTATTTCTCCTTATTTAGTTTGATTAGCGGTCTTCCCGTCTGATTATAATTTAGGTGTCATCAAGACTAGAGTGAATAGGCTCATAATAAACTAGTGCGCCTCATCATCAACGATTGCATCACATATTAAATCGCTGATATGATTTGGTAAACCAACCCAAGCTAGAATCTTAGTTGCCTAAAGTGTTACTTAGAGTTTTTTACACCTGAGAAGACACAGAATTCCCCAATTTCTTTTGTTAAAGTCACCGAACAGACTCTTTATTTACCTGAGCCGGTCCCATTTAGCCACAAACCCCTTTATACCCGGTGATCAAATCCCCCATTTGTAACCGAAACGTATTCCATAATTTTATCTCCCCTACGTATATCATTGCGATTCTGTGATCAATTCGAGAACCTCCTTTTGTCCTGTTTGAATGGAATTTAGACACTTTTGTTGAGGTATCTCTAATAATCTGGGTAGAGTTATTTGTCGGTCCGAGGGCTTTTTAAATAACCTAAGTCAATGGTAAATGTATCTTCTGGCCTCTCCATCTGCCTTACCATTTGAACTTTCAATGGTACAGTTGGCGCAGTTGTTGTGCGATTGGCTGCTGCACTGTATGTTGCGGGTTCGAAAACCACACGGAAAAAAATTGCACGCCCAACTGATGGATGTTCCGGATCTGGTTGTCTTGTGTGAGTTTACATGTTTGTGAACGCGCACACGATACTGTAACTGGAGTAATTAAAAAAAAAACCAGGCAAGTGCGAGTCGGACTGGCGCACTGAGGGTGCCGCACCAATGAATAAAGTTCAAATCCCGAATTGAGTTAGGCAGATTTTTCAGAATCGCAAAAAAAGGTTTTGTTTTTGACGTAACTACAAATTTACAGTTTACAGATTTTTTCCTATACTTGTGCTATGAGACCGTGCTTCATGCCGAATTCCAGAATTCTAGATCAACGAGAAGTACACTATGGATTTTGATTTCCTTGATAGTGTCGAGATATACATTTTTGCGACATAAACGGACGTACCTTTTTTTCATAATTTCAAAAGTTTGATTTTTTCCGCAGCTTCAAGATATTACAGACCTGAGTATAAGGTTTTAATTTCAACTAGATACCTCCAACATGGTAGTTACTCCTTGTCCAGATTATTCGGTTTGGCACCAAACTGTTTTGTCTTCTAAACTGTTTCCAACTATCTTGAGCAGTGATTATGTCAATATCAACATCGTACCTTCATCGCGTTCTTGACGTTTAACAATCGACAAATACTAGTTGATGAGCTGATTACTAGTGGTGTTAATATGTACAGCTTAAGCTCTAATCAAATAAAGCAATATTAAGTGGATTGAAAGCCAATTATCTCTGGATTAACGATATAATATTGACATTTCCTCATTCGGCGTCTTCTAGTTAGCTATACGAGTGTAACTTAAGGGATGGGATGCCAGAGCTGATGTCCTGGAACGCAGAGTGATTAGAGGAACATGGCATAAAACCTATGCGCAAAAAGTACCTATTGTACTATCGAATTCGAAGAGTTTTGAACACAGAGCGACCTAAGTCCAGATATAAAAACAAGAAGACCCCCTCTGCTTAACCTCAAGCTAAATAGTACATTTAGATAAACGAAAGTTGGTCAATGCGACCGAAGTGTATGTATTAAAAAAAAAAAAATCTATACACTTATTCAAACCTGACTTTATCTCTACCGCTTTTAGGCACACAATTTACTGTTGCAAGCTCGCCCCGCCACAATTTATTACATTTATCGTATCAGGCTGGGTTCCGGTTTAATATCTGCGTAGTGTTAAAAAACAACGTTTTAAATGAAATTTCTCACTGCAGCAGTCGACTCCATAACACCACGGTTCCGAATTCCGCCTCAGTCGCTATGACAAACTTTCTCCACTTGTATCAAAATGTACTATAAATAACTTACAATTGAAACACAATCTTACATCAAAGCAAGCAACTTGGAATCGAAAACTAATTCAAGTCGATTCTCAATCGATAGAACCCGAACAACAATCGCTTAAGTTGGGACCGACATTATCAGATCATGTAGACGACACTTTAAATACTAATGGACTTAAGTTATGCTGTCTAAGTTATAGAGTTATGTAACTTGGGTGTACCAGCGTGTGCGAGTGGCTCTGTGATGAACACTGTACGATCCATCAAACGATTGCGAAGTTATGAAGAAGTTTGTCGCATGAGATATGCGAATAGTGAGGACTTCGACCGTGTGGTTAGAGATTCTAGACTAAAAATTCTGTGTGTAAGACAAATTTAGCAGTTTTCATTTTTTTGTAGCTTGTACAATAGAGACTTTTGCCTCCTTGTCCATTATCTACCTGTTTTAAATTCATAGTTGTGTGTTCTTTCTCTTGAGTAAAACATTTAAAGTTGAGTATATCTTAAACTCTACTTTAGCCTGAAAACCTGTAAAAAGTTGTCATTAAAGTAGGGTTTAATACTTGCTAACTTGTTGCTGAATTAGTTACAGTCTAAAGTTTGGGTAATAGCGGGATGAGGGATGTTATGAATTAAACCACCAATAAATCAGTTACTAAGTAGCCAAACATGTTCCACATCTCTCAAAGTTTATTTGACAACCCGACTCTTATAGAAGTCAACGGCAACATTCATTGTAATAGCTGCGCTAAACTACGTTCACAAGTAGTGACGTCGCGAAGCCATCAGCAAAGGCGACGGGCCAATAGCGACTTGCGATTCAAACTGCAAGTGTAGTTACCCTCACAAGTGCAGCTAACAAACCGCAAGTTTTCGTTGCGAGCTTGTCGAATATCTGATGCGAATTGAAATTACCTGGGCAAGTTCGAATGTTATCGAACTTATAAGTGCGACTGCATTTGAATGTTAACGTAGGTAATAAGTACCCTGATTTTGAACCTTAAGTTTTTAATTTACATAGCAGCATACTAAAGCCTTTATCAAAGTACTTAAAATATATAAAATACCTGTTTTTACCGTGTCTGGGCTGAGAAAGCAGTATGGTATACAGGTTGAATTTTCCAAGTAGGCATGGATGGTCAAATACGAAATGAAAAATACTCTTAAGAGTCCCGGGAGGTTCAGGAGATTTTCTAAAAATCAACATTCTTATCCAGGATTCGATTTCGTAGATTATGAAAAAAAAAATACATGCTGCCATTTTATTTGTTGAACGAATCCTATAAGAATATATTCAACATGTTTGTCAAAAAGGCTTCAAATTTAAATATTAAATCACAGTTTAAATTAGTTTACACCATAATAATAATTGTAGATAGTAAACTACAAAGTCTATAATGGAGCTCAATTTAATGAAACTAGGTGAGAGTGAGGCCATGACAGGCGACGCGGTGGCGGTATAGCACTCCAAACTTGCAGAGTTTGGACTAATATTGACCATCCCAGTTTGAAACTAAAGCTTTCCATTAGTCCGGAGCTAACAGTTTGGATGACAACCATGATTTTATGCCCTACAATCAGGAAGTTGTAACAATTGAGGTGTTTCGCAAAAAGGGTTGATCTTTCAAAAGTCAGATAACGTTTATTTATCAAGATTTTATGCACTAGTAAATAACACAGTACAAAGGCGAACTTAAAGCCTTAGACATTTTTTACAAGTCGACCTCAGGGTGGCGCAGAAACATAAATGGAGGAATAAAAAAAAACTTATTCTAAAAAGTTTGTTCTGGTTTTGTATTGTTTTATGATAATAGTTAATAAAAGAAGATATGAAATTTTTTAACCGAATGTAAAGATATTTGCCCACCCATAAATTAACATAAATAATATTTATTTATAATAATATTTTTTTTTGGTGCCTTTAACAGCACTTTCACTTACAATTCAAATAAATTTACATGTAAAAACGGAATTTCAGTAACCATGCAAATAATAGGTATGCATGATATTGATATAATGAATTTAAGATACAAATAGAAAAAAAAATATCCCGTAAACCTAAATCCAGAACACTACAAAGACAAAACAAAACCGAACTACTTTATAGTTCGGTTTTGTTTTGTCTTTGTTATATCTTTATACATTGTTTGCACTGTTTTTAGAGCAATATATGCAATAGTATGGTACCTTTAGAACCAGTTTATAAGCAGAGTGCGAGATGTATTCTGTTTATAGTTTTAATGGTTCACTCGAGCACAATTCCAATGAGCCGAAACACAGCACAATTCCAATTAGCACAACACAATAATATCTTTGCCTTTTACTTTCTCTTTCATACCTTCCAGAAGTCCTTCTACATAAACCTATTCTAAGTTATAACTTTCAACTAGATCTTACAAGCAGTTTTGTTTCACTATTCACCACTGAATTAGAGTAGCTGGATCTGAAAGGAACTCACAGTAGTCCCACAAGTTTGAACGTAAACAAAAGCCGTGCGTGAGAGCGTGGGAGCGCACTCGGGAACTCCACCACATCCAGTTTAATTAGTTTCGCAGTGTAGGTGTGAAACAATTATGTTCTGAGAGAGGGTATTTAATTAGCGAGTGTTTTCAGAAAACTGTAGTGACATTCATATTAGGGAATATGCATGTTTTTTTTTTATTTGCTTAAATGATTGATTAAATCTATTTAGCTCTTGAATGAATCTAGCCATAGAACTGCATTTTGGCGAGAGTTGCAGATATATTTGTTTAAAATTGGTATTGTTTTCGATTAGTTATTAAATTTTTCTATATTTATTAATAAACTGGGTATATAACAAATATTTTTTTTTCTTTACAATTACTATATAGATCCCTATTATGAAATCTATATATTTTTACTAGTTTTGTTTCTTTTTTTGCCAGCTAAAGTCAAGTCAAATTTTCATAAAAATAGAGAAGACATTTTGGTTAATGTCTCGTAATAATATTCCCTTAGGGAGAGAAATTAATATCTACCCTACTAATTTACCTCCCAATTTAACCCAAAACAAAATCAGAATTTATTTCATCACTCTGAATAAGGTAAAAAAAAGCACATTCTCTTATTAAAATGACGTTTACCCCAAAGTACCTTTAATTTACCTCCCTGGCAATATAAGCCGCGATAGGCCAGGGAAATTGTGGAACAATTACAGTCAGATCTAATATGTTCGTGTCTGGGGAGAGTTAAACTGTCCCGGAGTCTGTGGCAAATTAATTAGAGGAGAGGAGAAACGTTTGATGATATCTGGACCAAACGTGCGGAGATTTGCTGAGTCTGAGCTAATACTGGGGACCGCGGTGATGTTGGGATCAAGCGTGGCTTGTGTTTGTAGAACCGTTAGTTTTAAAAGGAGTTGCGTTTACGTAGTCCTAATAAAATACAGTGTAGTTACAGAGACATTTAGTAATCTATACTAATTTAATATTATAAAACTGAAGAATTGTTTGTTTATTTAAACGTGCTAATATCGGGAACTACTGCTTGGAATGGAGAAATGTTTTAGTGCTAGATAGTTCATTTCTCGAGAAAAATAGGCAAGCCAAGGAATATAACCAATAGGACGCGTGTGAAACCGCGGGAACAAATGAAATAATGGCGCCCAGTTGATGGTAACTATGGCAAAATATAACTTGCTCTCTACTAAGCCTTGTTCTTCCAAGAAAAATAACCGTGATGTTGAAATTTTTTTGAAAGTAACAACCAACTTTAGGCCATTCGAATATTTAGGACGTGCGGCAAACGAACGCGCGACACGTAGCGTCAAATTAACTGGATCATTATAATAGATTAATAGTAATTCAGTTTTCTCTCATATCATGAATAACTAAGTAAGAATGGCTAATAATGTCAATCATTCAGACATGTAGTAGAAATTACCGCATTACTGCAACACAGTTTTTACCATTTTACTCGTAAGTGGCAAAGTAAATGCCACTCAAGGTTAAAAAAGTTTTCAATGAAAATCATTTTTTCATAGCAAACTTTTACAGCTAAATGATAACTGATATCTATTCTGCAAATAGATTTATAAAACACTTTTACACGTCAATTTTTTTTTTCGCTCGGTATTTACTCATACCTAAATAATAGTCATCAAGACCATTCAAAAAAGTTGAAACACAACAGTATTATCTGAGTTCCTCTGGCCATGTTCCGGTTCCATCATCAAATCACCTCCATGTCATAAAAATTTTTCATTGTTATCTGATTTACACATGCATGCCAAATTTTACCTCAGTCGGTAACCGGGAAGTGGATCAAATTTAATATGCAAGATTTAATTACAGACAAACAAACGTCGAGTCAGGTGAAACTAAATAAAAGACTTGTAAAAGACAACTAATTTCCCTCAACACTCAACCCTCCACGCTTATACTAATTATTCAACCCTTCCACCGCCGTTAGAGCTAGCAAACAAACCAATCACCCCACTACCTCTCGCCATCACAGCGTGTGGCCACCAGCCGGCTGCTCGGACTCCTCGTTAATACTTGATGACCACCAACAGGTTCATGTATGATTGACCTGTTGACTGCAATGATTGGCTGCGTGGAAACGGGTGAAGGTCGGGTCAGGGTTGATGATCAATGTTGTCTGTGCATTTTGAATTACTAGCTGCTTCGTGCGCGTAAAAGGAGAAATTTTTCCCCAGGGAACACGCTCCCGAGGTAAAAAGTATCTTGCGTTTATTATAGGACATGGTCTACCCGTGTACCAAGTTTCATCGAAATCCGTTTAGCTGTTCAAGCGTGAACACATAACCAACATACTTATATACGCGTTAATAAACTTTTAACTTTATAATATTAATGTGATGGATGACACATACCCTAGCAACCTTTGTGTTCTGAACAGGAATTAAATCGCTTTGTCACAAATTACCTAAACGCAAGTTAAGTGTATATTCATAGCACTCGTCATTTTCATAATAGTTTCAATAGCTTACAAAATAAAAGTAAAAAATTGCAAATCGATAATTTTCGTTTCATTATCTGGGCGCATCTATTGGCCGATAGTTTAGCCAATTTACTAATATTTATATTATATTTTAAGGACGGCAAACATGTTATTAAAAGCTTGTAAAAGAGAGAGACGAGACGACTAACCATATAATAACCTCATCATTTTAATTATTATGGACGTTGTTATAACTTATAACTAAAATATGGAACCTTATTTAATAATACGTCTACGTACTTTGAGTAATTACTATCGCTTGTATATTTTATAAAGGAATATTCCTCATTCAACCTTCAAACTCAAACACAGCGGAAATAACGCCGAAAAATAAAATAAGCTCAGATATTTAAAAAAAGGAAAATTCCTATGTAAATTATTACGCTTCAGTTAGCAAAGTAAAAATGTAAAGCAGCGAATGCAAGACAAGCAAAAAAGAATAATTTAATTAGGAACTTGCAAACATTCTTCCAGCTCAATCAATGTTGAACAAATCGAGAGAAAACTTAATTAGAAAGAACAAATAATCGCGGGAATTTTGTTTGGAATTTGCGACTCAATCGCAATAGAAAACTTATTTTCGGTGTACAAGAAACAAAAATGTGATGTGTTGGCGCGCAATGCAATTTGACTGGAGAAACAATATGGCCGCCGAAATAGCGTGAAGCCTTTGGTACCAGGCGAACATGAAACATGTAGATGTAGAGCACACGGTACACAGCCCACAAAGGATTTCGGTTCGTCTGTCTAACGAGAATATGAGTGGAGTAATTTTGCTTGTAAAATAATATGAGCATCCGCCGGTACATCCGTTCGTGAAAATATTTCAGAGAGCTCGCTGAATTATGCGAGCTTTATTTTGATGTGAAAATTAAATATACAGAGATTTCATCAAATATACGTATTTTTAGGTTTGTTGGATACAAAAAGCTAGTTTAGTAATTTCGGATTTTCCAAACTCTAGCGTATTTACTTGTAAAGGAAACGCTGCCTGTTATCCTTTGGAAGAAAATATTCGGCGTTTGCATTATTCATACTTATTAGAGTACCTACGTGGCAATTATCATCATCTTCCTGCCCTTGTCCCGTTTTATTAGGGGTCGGCGCAACATTTTTTGTTTCTTCCATTCTGTCCTGTCACCCATCACGCTATCACTTTTCTTTCATATCACTTCTCACACAATCCATCCTTCTATTCTTTGGCCTCCCTCTCCCTCTCCATCCATCCACACATATACTCATAATTCTTTTCTTTCTTTTTTCATCCCTCCTCTTTACATGGCCACATCAAGATAAACGGTTCCCTTTCAAGTTTTCTGTAACTGTTATGCCCCGTTTACACGTGGGCCCAGCCTTGGTCAATCGCCATCCCTAGCCATTGTGTAAACGGGGAAACTTCTTTTTAACAATGGCGATTGGCCGAGGTTGGGCCCACGTGTAAACGCACCATAAAGTGTTTTTTTTTTAAGTAGCTGGCAATATCGTTACAAAATACGCGAATAATGCGTCCACACCCGCGTAAAAAACATTATTAAAAATATCCCAAATATCGCATAACAAAGGCCCTTTCACATCGAAATCCGATCAACCCCTACGGCTACCTCGTCCATTAACAACGTTACATTTCATTGGCAGCCATGCATATCATGCGGCACAATATGCATACACGGGCCACATCAAAGGAAAATGCTACTCATTATATGGACTGTACGAGAATATCGCCCCTCGCTGACAGATGTATCCACGTGTGTAAAGGTTTTAATGAAATATGTTCGTCTGTTACATCCCTTTATTGTATTCGAAATGATAGTAGGTATTGTTTGGTTGGTAGAACTGTGAATTTTGCTTTGTTTTGTAGTTCAATGTGTGTAATGTATTGTTTTGTTATAAGGAACATTCGGAAACATAGTTTGTGGATGTAATAACCGAATATTATACGATAGTCGCTGATTTTCGAAAACAGCTGGGCAAAATAGACTACATTCAAAAACGGAACACTTTTAGCGATATACAACAAAACTCAAACATCCCGCATCGCTGTTTAGAGATTTCCGCCGCGATTAGAACATATAAACTATCGGGCAGTGGCCCGGACCAGACAAACTATCCATCAGGTCGGAGGATCTCTAAACACTCTCTTAATTGAAATTTCATCAAAACATGATGCTCAAACACATCCGATATTCATAGTATAACTAGATCATAGTGCGCACTATCAACTTAAAAGGTTTTCATTAAAGAGGTCGCGACTCCCCCGACCTCCCCTTACTACCCATTTCAATATACATTAGGGTTGTCTAACTTTGACTTTTAAGTGCATAAAAGCAAGAATAAATTATCTGTTCGTTTAATATTTAGTGGGTTTGGATGTGAGGGAGTCGTTTGCTAACTTTGTGCTGCGATAGTTTTTGGTTTCAAAGGTTATATAATGTGTGCATATTATTTGCAAAATTAAATGTGATATGTTTCATATTGTTAACATGTTTACATTGTAGTATTTAAATTTCATAAAACATCACAAAAATTGTGTGTAGGTGCAAAAAGTTGTAGAGTTGTTACTAAGTTTTTGTTGTTTTCGCTGTGTTACGAATTTTCGACAATCTATACCTATAAGTTTATAAAACTGTAACACAAGGATATTTATTTAACTCATGAACGGCTAGACCGATTTTTGTGATATTAACTTTATTGGATTCGTCTTCGCCCCAAATAGCAGATTAAATATTAAAATATCGAAAACATTCAAGTAATAAATTCAATCATCCAAATGACAGTAACTGTCAGATACATTGGTCTCAATCATTCCATCATTCGGTCAATACATTCATTGACTGTTTGGCGGTACGAATTTCTTCGGGTCAATCATTTACTTTGGTAACACCAAACAAATATTAAGTACTAGCTTTTGCCCGCGGCTTCGCCTGCGCACATAAAATATAGCCTATTTCACTCAGGAATAAAGCAGCTTTCTATTGGTGAAAAATTTTAGCAATCGCACCAGTACTTTCAGAGATTACCTCCAACAAACAATAAAACTGGGCAAGTGCGAGTCGGACTTGCGCACTGAGGGTTCCGTACAAACTTAAAAGGTAAATTGCGGTTTACGATTTATGATGTATTAAAAAAAAACTACTTAGGTACTAGATCTCGTTCAAACCAATTTTCGATGGAAGTTTGCAGAATTAAATACAAATCGTAACAGTTTTATTTTCAATTCTGTTGCGGAAATTGTTTCGGATTGTGTCAATATTGTGAGTTACTCCGATTATTGCCAACAATCAGATATAATACTTGTTAGGGTCTATACTTGGACTTAAATGAAAAGCAGTGGACTGTAAACTGATAAACGTATATCCAATCACAAGTGAGGAATTTACAACGCGCGTGTATCGTCGGTCGTTCTCGCTGGTGAAGTGATGGCGGGCCAGTCGCCCCGCATGTCTTGCACGACGTCGACGATGCAGCCCGACAAGTGCCGAAGGTAGCCGACGGCGCCCGAACATACTTACAGTTAATAATTGTTCTCTAAATGAATTATATTTCGTAGAGTTGGATTTGTATGTTTACCTAAAACAAAAGAAACAAATCATTAATTTTATACGAGATATAAAAGCAATAGTAATTTATCATTACTACCTAATACATATTACTCTATGCAGATGCCAAATATCTATTTCAACTTCATCTGTGTTATGAAGCGGTGCCCAGTATCTTTATGATGATAATTGTAGAGATAAAGCTAAAGACAAACTGAGCCCACGTATGTCACCCATTATGCCATACATCTAGACTCTTGCATTTGCTTCAACCAAATTCAAGACACTAGATGTCATAATGTGTAGCATACTTGGGCTCTGTTTGTCTTTAACTTCATAAACCGGTCTGACTTACAAACCAGTACCTTTATATGACTCCGCATAACTCTTACACAACAACTTTTTGTACAGCTCAGTCGACTTCCAATCCTCTAATACGAGTAACTGCCCCTCTAGCCAAATTACAACCGTTTCGTTTAGATTCTCTTTCGTCGATCGCCTCGAGTAAGCCACGCCTCCGATTCCTTTGTTCTGACCACGTGACTGAGCATTGAAATGACGTCAAAACAAAGGAATCGGAGGCGTGGCCGACTCGAGGCGATAGACAAAAGAAAATCGAAACGAAACGGTCGTAACTTGGCTTGGCTTGGCTAGGCCAGCTGACATGAAACTGAGTGAAGAGCACATTCCATCTTACAATAACAGTTCCAAACTTAAAACGAGTGTTGATGTTAATTCCCCGCGGGAGTCGGGCTGGCATCCGTATGGCATATGGCACAGTTGGCAGTTGATGGGAGACCTGTCAGCATAATACTTGTTATTAAATCCTGCACGCTAAATTATGCGTGGCACACTGGCAGAATATTTTTGAGCATTTTTAGGGTTGTGCTAAAAGTAAACAAAAGCGCTGTTACGGATATTACCTCTAAGTGTTATTGTTGTTACTCCTGAACTTTATAACTTATTTATGAACTTGAGTTTTGTTGGAACTTTCATTGGCAGTATTTATCTTTTTGTTCAGTTAATTTATTTGGTTAGAATATTAACTTTTTGGTTTGTTAAAAACAGCTAAGAGTGGATGGCTGGCAATCTATTAGGTATATACGAGATACTTCAGTACTTTAAAAAGCATGTGAAGATGTTAGCCGTCCCGGATATATTTGTACATCTATGACAGCCGTTACGGATGACCAGGAGACGGAAACCATGCCAACAGCTACCGTGGTAGTCTGGGTTATAGAGGCCAGTTTAGCAATCGCTCCATGTAAAACACTGTTTTTATATTAGCTGCATATTTCTCGCAGAACGGATGGCCGTTGGGGCCGAAAGGTTCTGGAATGGCGACCACGTACCGGAAGACGTAGTTGGAAGGCTTCCTACAAGGTGGGACGATAACCTGGTAAGGGTTGCGTGAATCCGATGGATGTGAAATGCACAGGACCGTTCATTGGGGCGACACTTAGGGGAGGACTATGTCCAACAGTGGACGTCTTTCGGCTGAAATGATGATGATGATGATGATGATATTAGCTGCATTTATTTAGTCTGGAAGCCAAGGCCAACTTCGTTAGGGAACGACTAGACTGATTTATGGAATTTTTGGTTAGATTACTTGCTACTGGTATAATGGGGGATTATAGACCCTTCGAAATCCAGTACGAGTGCGGTGCTTCTGACCAGATGACTCCTCTTACTGGAGTGCCCAAAATATTTGTACATCTGCACATTGAAGAAACTAAAAAACACCATTAAACGTGCGAATCTACTGGGCCCAAATACTTTGAGGGGAAAAAACCATCCAGATGAAGTCTTTGTTTCTGAAGATACAATCTGACTTATTGACTAACTCGATTTCAATACTATTGTCACAATAAAATTAATATATTCAATGCAAATACAAATTTCCTATTTCATAACCTTCCTTACAACATGTTCTAATAATTACAAGCTTCTGCTAACTTTAGTAAAAGTATTATAACTATACGTGTTCAGATTAAAAATACTTTTATGACTGTAGCGCTAACAGTCGACTCATGAATTATAAAAAGTCGTTAGAAAACTATTCGTAGCTCATGTTTCTAGCACAAATTACACAAAGTGACTCTCTACACCTACCCTGCCTACAGTATCAATCCCTGGGCGCTCTATAACAAAGCAATCCATCTGAGACCCAATCAAATAGGTTTTATTACTTCGACAACAGAATCGCTTTAGTTCACTATCCTTGGACTAAGCAAATAGCTTCTAGTAATTGAAATGTTCAATTTACAACGTTGGCCTAAGAAATTAATTTTAAAATTTCTAGGAAAAGATTCGTTCGGGCGGGAAGATTTATCACTGTCAACTGAGGAACAAATAGCGCATTACCTGACAGCAGAGAAAAGCTGCAGCAGCCAAATGATGCCAGTTCGCAACCTGGCGGGAGTCAGGCAATTTCTCAAACTTTCCAGAGAATTCGTTGGCACGTTTGCAGATTACCTTCGTACGTATCGGATCGCGTTGGAGTGACGATAAATATTCGGCGATCCAATTTCAAAAAGGTTTTGGAATTTGGAAAGTTTACATCGTTTTGTAAACTTGGCCGTCGGCGGCTTCGTATTTGGAGAGGAGGCCATTTTGTTTTTTTTGTCGCCTCGGAATGTCTGCTAGCATTAATATATTCATGTACCGTAAAACGGGGTGAATAGGAATGCAGGGGTAAATGGAAACAAAACTTTGGTTTGGTTTTCCACTTTGATACTATATTATCGGCTTCTAACAAAGCATCGACTTTTTAGAATAACAATTCATTAATAAATTGATACAGTTAAATGCTGCAAAAAATATTCAAATATCGTGATAATACCCCTTTGATGTTTTGTTTCTATTCACCCCACTTGAATAATATCCTTAGTATATAAAGTTAGTAGTGTATTTACAACTCATAACGTTATCCACATGTTACTTATTAAATTTTTATAAAAGAAATAACTAAACAGTAGCCAATATATTCATTCGCATGCCTGCAAATGAATTTACATATTTGTTATTGTTTTTTGTTACTTACATTTTTGTTACATGTAAATAGGCATATGTCCGATAAAAGTTGTATACATATATATTTATATATATATATATATAGGTATGCTACTGTACGGCCTATAGGCAGATATGCAAAATAATGATTTCGTCTAACAAAATTAACGAAAATAAAACTGTTGTAGATAAAAAAAGTTTACTGTAGGTTTCATTAATCAAATCATGGCTAGATATACCTAGCCGTGTCTTAATTTTTAGCCACATCTGGACAGGAGAAGCAAACCACATTAACTTATCAAAATGGCTGCAATAACGATCTAACCCGTCTTCAGCAAGTGTCACTTTTCACAAACTTTAAGCTGAACTGTCATTTGTGTAACTTTCCGGTTAGCGTTCCTCCATCTGCGAAGCGAGTAGCGTGTGGTCCACAGATGCTGTAAGTTATTCTGTTGCGCTGAGCTGGTGTTAATATTTGATACGCTCGTTATAAAGTACAGCTTTCTATGGAAACATTGTGCTTCGAATGTGGAATGGGATCGCTCTTAGCTTAGCGGATAAATTAAGTGGGAATTCAGGTTCTTGTCTTTGTCTTTTCTTATCTTGTTTCCGCCGTTAGTTCTTTGGTGGTACGTAGAATTTAGTGTCTTCTAATAAAAGAAGTTACTAACCGTAACAACACGGTTATAGTTGCCCCGTAGAGCGCTTAATTAAAAAAAATAGAATAAAGTGGTCCAGGCGTAACTAACCGAAACACGTATTTTCCTCCTCACATATTATATCACATATGTATACCTATAGTTGATTCAAGTATTGTACAGTTTACGTCGCCAAAAGGAACAGAGACATAAACAAGAGATTATGCGTCTCAAAAAAAAAAGTTAGGTATGTCAAATGGGATATTTTTTGCTTCTATAAGTTATGCTCTCCTGTTACTATAAGGGTGCCGTTCCTAACCCGTATGTATCCACATCCGACAAGGAAAACTAAATTAGGGGCAAGGCGTGGCCATTTTGTGCCCCATCGGTTTAAGGCCGTCTAACCAACTAGAATTTTTAACGCAGTTTAAAAATAGAAAGAAAAGAAAAGAAAGAAAAAGAATTTATTTGGTACAGCACAAGGCACAAACACAATATAGGGTAAACACGAAACAAAAAAAAATAAAATAAAAAAAAGAAGTAACAAAAAATGTATTTGTGTGCCTCACGGCTGCACCAAAATAGGTCCAGTTCAGCATGAATGTCAGACAACTAGTGCCTGACGCTGATTTTCAACTGAACCTGTGGTATAATAGCTGAGTTTATTCATTTATTTATTTAATCGTAGGATAACCAACAGCTATAACAAAAGGATAACAAATAACAATAGTATATGAGAAAATGAGCCGTAACATAGGTTATTTTTTAAGGTATGTGTAGAAATTAAAATACATCTTTTATGAAAGCTTGATAAATTTTTCCAAGTGATATTTCCTACAAAAAAAATAACCATAACCAAACCAGAAACAAGACAAGCTCAAACCAGGTGGTGTTTAAAAAGCTTTCAAGTAAATTGCCAGCAGAATATCTAAACTAAGAATTAACAAAGTGGGAAGAGGACTTATTAAGTAATTGATACAACTTAAACCCAACAGAAACTTGAGGAAGAAGGTACCAGGTAGGTAGGTATGAGTTTCGACTGACCTGTTGGTCTAGTTGTAAGTAGCCCTGACTGATATGCCGGAGGTCGTGTGTTCGATTCCCACCCAAAACAAATGTTTCGGTGATGAGCACAATCATTTGTTCTGTGTCTGGTTGTAATTTATCTATTATATTTATGTAAAATTCATGTATGTTTATCAATTGTCTAGTACTCATAACACTAGCTCTGCTTAGCTTGGGTGATAGTTGTGTGAATATGATAAATTATTTTAGTTCTCGCCTTAAAAAAGAAGCCTAGTTGAAATTACAGTCGAAATAAATGCCCTCGACGACGTAAAAAATGATATACAGTCTTCTTACAACGATACACTAATCCATCTGACAAAATGATTCCCTTGAGAAAATAACCTATATATTACGGTACAGACTTGATGTTTTTAGTGTAGCGGGACACTAAGAAAAAGGGCCAAAAAATAGTGAATAGCGAACGTATTCCGATATCTAAAGAAGATTTATTTATGTACTCACAAACACTTAAAAATGAAAAGAACAAAAGCAGATAGAAGAGTACAAAGGCACTGCTTATTTATTTACTAAATTATAATAACACCTTTACAGACGCGTCCAAGGCGATGTTATAACGAACACTTAAAAAATATATTATAATATTATTAAATTAAATATGATTATAAATTAATTATCAATCCAGACCTTTCTCAATAATTTTAAGCTTTTACAAATTTCGGTAGGTTTTGGCTAAATATTTCTTCTGATAGGGATATCTCATTAACTATACGTATGGCTCGTGACAAAGGGGAAACTTTAGGAGGTTAGTATATTAAGATATTAATTAGCCCATTGTCTTTGAATGGGAAACTTTTACAAAGGCTTTCAGGATTAAAACCTATCTTGGTTACACAAAATGAGCTAAATGACGGAGAATGGCGAGCGAGCTGAGCGAGCTCCGGTACTGATGAGATTTCAGTTGATGCTTAGCAAGAAAAGCGTGACGAAGGGGTGAAGGGGTCAGGGGGTAAAGAGGTCAATGGTCACCATTAATTCTGCTAGCTGTATTGCATGTGCGAAGGTTTTTTTTTACTAAAACCTATGTTACTGGTAAAAGCCGGGCAAGTGCGAGTTGGACTCGCGCACTGAGGGTTCCGTACAAACTTACCTATAAAAACTGTTTAATTCCCGTACGATGATTTTTCTGAACAACATTTTTTTTTTTGTGACGTAGTTATAAATTTACAGTTTTCAGATTTTTCCTATATTTGTGTTATGAGACCTTGCTTCATGCCATAATTCAGGATTCTAGGTCATCGGGAAGTACCCTATGAATTTTGATTCCCTTGAGAGTGTCGAAATATACGTCTTTTTGCCGTATCTTTTTTTTTACATTAACTCAGAAGATTGAATTTTTGACAGCATCAAGGGACCGCAGACCTGAGTATATGGTTTAATTCCAACTCGATACCTCTACGCGTTCCCGATATAAAGGGCCTTAACAGGCAGACAGAAAGACGGACAACAAAGTGATCCTTTATGGGTTCCGTTTTTCCCTTTTGAGGTACGAAACCCTACAATGTTAAGTAGTTATTTAATGCAAAGAAAATTAAATTAAATTGGTAGTGTGTTTGTATTGGCTCATAAGACATTTTTTTTTTTAAGTGGGACATCATCCATTGACTACTCCCGCTCTAGGGCAGGGCGAGAGGGCGTGTCAGACTTTTACCGACTAAAACCCACTTCTATGTTCAAGGTAAAGAACCTTCGTTCCAGGACCCCGGGGTTCTCTTTCGCACAACCCATGGCCCCATTACGTTTCGACCATGCTGGGCCCCTACGGTTTTGCTGACATTTCCGAATTTTTGATGGAAAAATAAATAAATTTAAAAAAAACTCCTTGAGGCGCGCGTGGAGCACTACGCGCCGTCGTCAACGACTCGAGCTCGGTCCGTTTCATTAGCCAATATTGTATTATTTTATAGCAATACTTTAGTTCAACATTTGAATTATCTACAGTGTAAATAATTAAACTTTATGTTTACTTATTGAAATTCTTGAACAGCTTTCCAAACTATATTTCACTTCAAATTACTTGAAGGGTAATTTGTAAGGCAATTAGAGGCACGAGCCAATAATCGTAAATGTTCGCTCAAATGTTATGCTTAGTTAATTAAATGCTGCAAGCAATTAGCAATCTGACCACACACACACATACACGTACTCAGTTGGTAAATAACAACGACCTTACAGACACTAGACGCCTCATGCTTGAAATAGCGCACCAAGACAATTCTGTCAACTAGCCGAGGTACGGGGAACGGTACCCCGTTCCGTCCCCGTACGTACCCGTGCGTTCTGATTGGTCAAGACATCAGATCTATAATCATATGTGTTGACAGACATGCGTCGCCTGTTATTAGGCGTCTAGTGGCCGCAAGTTAAATACATACATAGATACACAGCTACCCAACACATACACACACATACCTATAATAGGTACTGTACAAGTGTACCTGAGGGTGAAATCCCTTTTGTTACTCGTATGGTCGTTATCTTTTTGTAACACGGTTTCAAATTGAATTTTAACACCCTTTGGTTTAATTGCGAAAAGGGCTGTGTGCATGGAAATAGATTTAATTTCCATATACCTACAGCGTTACCCCACACCCACGTCCATTGTACAATAAAAAAGCCTAAATACCTACATTATAAAGTTACACAGAGCAATCACTTGAGATTGTTTCCTGCAGGCCCAGCCAAGTTACGACCGTTTCGTTTCGATTCACTTTCGTCGATCGCATTGAGTCGGCCACGCCTCCTATTTTTTTGTTCTGATCACGTGACTGAGCGTTGATATGACGTCAGAACAAAGGAATCGGAGGCGTGGCCGACTCCAGGCGATTGACGAAAGAGAATCGAAACGAAACGGTTGTAACTTGGCAACATAATTATGGGTCCTTAAAGTCAAGAGGTAATAGGATACTTCTAGGTAAGCGTGATCCATTCGTTCGCCGACTATCAGGTGAGATAGTGGTCAAGTGCGAGTCCACCAATAATAATTTAAATAAATCTGATTTTTAATTCGTAAAACAAGATTTGTCAACAAAAAAATTAACAGTAAAACGATTTTAAAGTGTCGTACCTCAATAGGAGCTTGCCCCGTTTTTTTTAAAAAAGCTTTTATCTAAATGCGCTTTAAAGAAAAATAACATATTTGTTTTCAAGTTATAACGGCATTACAATGATATAAAAAAATTGTTACAAGATTTAGTACTAAAACATGGGTATTAAGGGCCTATTACACTACGCGATATTCAGCATACGATATTCAGACTGTCTTATTTTTTGTTCCGAGTAAGACCGGTCTAACCCTTATTACACTACACGACGTCGAATAAGACTGTCTGAATATCGAGTAGTGTAAAAGGCCCTTTATTGTGGGAGTGCATTTAAAATAACTAGCTAATTCAACATGTTCCACCATTTTCACGGCTAACCATGTTTTGTCATCTACACTAAACGTATACACATTTCAGCCCAATCAGTTGATGATATCTGCTTAAAAATTTTGTTGCAAGATTCCACCCGAACACAAACACCTACACACGAATACATACATTACAGGAACACCATGGCGGCGCGACCAGTTGCGCCGCCATGGGGTCCGTAAGCTACCAAACTAGACACCAGAGTCGCTACATCACACTGAGACAGTATCAAAATGGACCTTAAGTGCACGCGTCCGAGTTGGTCACGCCGCCAAATTGGTTGCGCAACCAAACGGACACCAGGTGAGTAACTCCACGGCGACTGGTCGCGCCGCCATTAAATACAGACCGAACGACAAAGATATGAAAACGAATCAAATCTTTTAACAAAGAACAAATCCATGCAAGAAACTCCACCCCGCCATGCTAGTAAAGTAACCAACTTTGCTAGCTAAATGTATTTCCTTTGCCATAAAGTAGTGACAATGTTCCATATATTATGGTAAAGTGCGCTCGCAAATGGGTTTTTCATTAGCTGCAGTTGTCGCATCCAGTGCAGAATTGCAGTTATTTTGTTTTCAGTCGTAATTTATATTTTTATAGTGGCTTCCATTACTTAACTGTGAATTGAGTTCTTACAGATCTTAAATAGCTATACCACCTAACAGAATTTATCGAGAAAATCTTTTTATAAAAAATCTACAAACCTCGACAGATCAGTTCGATGGTATCATTTTCATTAAAACCGTTTATTTATTTGTATCGTCATAGTTGCTTCACTATCATAATTGAGATCTCTGTGAGTGTGAAGTTCCGTTGGCTATCTATGGTCATATTCATCAGTTCATCAAATGCTACTTCTGACTGTAGATGCTTGAGTTCTCGATGAAAATACCAAATGCCTATAAGATTTGACAATTCAATTTCTCATAAATCTTATCTTCGGAACTGTATTAATATATGAATTTGGAAGTACATGTTTTTTAATGTAGAAATAATTTTTCAAATCGGTTCATAAATGGCGGAGTTCCGAGATAACAAATATAACAATACAACCTGACTCATAACCTCCTCCTCCTTTTCTTGAAGTCGGTTAAAAATGCTGGTGTTATTCGTGTCGAACCTTAATTAAAAAAGTTTTGCTGGGCAAAATACATTTCATCCCTTTCTGTTCATAAAAACGTAAACTCAGATCATAATTAAATTACCGCGAAACCAAAATCCTCTCAAACTTATTTGCATTAATAAAGTAAAGGCCTGCACATACTCGTATGTATCTACATGAACATACGAATCAGAAACCCGCATTGCACTTTATATAACAGTGTATTTAACTCGGAATATTGGTCCAATTTACGTTTGATATCGCACACACAACCTCCCCCTGGGGGCGCAGGGGGTGGTACTACTGCCTACACTGTTCAACTCCGGGTTATCTCATTTGATTTTATGTTAATTAATCCCTGCATCAAATGAAATGGACGTTTTAGTTTCCAATTATTTATGACTTGTCTTCTTCCTGCCCTTATTCCACATTACTTGGGGTCGGTGCAACACGTTTTTTTCTTCCATTCTCTTCTGTCACCCGTCATACTATCACTAACTCCCTTTTCTTTCATATCACTTCTCACACAATCCATCCATCTTTTCTTTGGCCTCCCTCTCCCTCTCCATCCCTACATGTATACTCAGAACTTTTTAAGTAACATGCATTTCCAATTATTTATGACTGCTATTAGTAAATGGTAGAACTAGAGGTTATACTTATATTATAGGTATAACATTGATCAATTTCTCTATTTTAAAAGCCGATAAAATGTTGTGACACTCCCTGCCCCACTATATTTAAATTGACAAGCTATTGTTTGAGTCCTATCACACTTTAGGCCCTACCACGAGCTCTTAAAGCGATCCAATTACAATAATATACTACTGAACTGTTAAAGGGATGATGATATGGTCGACCGTAGAGCACGCTTGCCTAGAAGTGGCCCCTTACTTTTCGTAGCCCAAATTCAAAATGGGGACCACCATAACATATCACAAAAATAGCCCAAACAATCTTAATACAATGTCTCTGTCAAAATTCCAAGGAGAATATATCTGATTACTTTTTAATCCCATTTGTTCCGGAGTTACGCTTAAAAGCGAAGTAATTACATCGGAACTCCGGCGCGGCTGCCGGATCTACTAATTAATATTTCGTACTTCGAAGCGCTTCGTAAATCAAGAGATGGATGGGACCCCGAGTTATTGCATGTTTACGACTGTTTCTGTTTTTAAAGTGGGACGAAATTAAATTAATTACAAGGGAATTCATTTCAGCGGCCTCCGATGTTCTTAATTGGTTTGATATTAAAGTCAATCTGAATTTCATAGCAGTTGCTGGAAAACAAAGTCTATGGCTGGTTGTAGAGTCACGCAGGCGGTCAGCGCTGACAGCTCAGCGAAGCTCGTCAACACCTAGCTTATGACTAAAAGTTCTTGTTTGCTACAAATCGTGGGACTGAATACCATGTCTTTCATTCCCCCTCATTTAGTCATATTGCCATAACGAGTGAAGGGATTTTCTATTTTCAAATCCTATTAATTAAAAACTGTGATTGTGGAGGTCTGACAGGCGGTCGCTCCATGTAAAACACATGTATTCAGCCGCATCCGGTTAGACTGGAAAAGTAAAAGTACTAGTTGGGAAAAGGCTAGAGATATGATCATATTGATTAAAAACTAGCTTGCTATGCAGACTGTGTTCGTTGAACAGAGATAACAAACTAAACTATGAAGTGTGGTTCAGCAGGCGGTCGCCTCCTTCTGGGAGCAGTAATGCTAGCGAAGGAGGCGGCCGCATGCGTGAGGGAACGGACGTCCTCACGCCCCAGCCGCCGGGACCCCGACCCTGATTTCCAGCCACCGTTAGCGTGGGTTTGGACGACGAGCAATAGGTGGCTCGCCGTCCGGTAACCATCCGGATCGAGCCTGAATCGTCGACGACCCAGCAGGGCCAAAGCCTGCTGGAGCCATGGGTTGACTTCCGAAAGGGAAACCCGAGGTTCTGGAACGCAAGACAAAGAAAGAAAATAGGTGTAGGTTTTAGTCAGTAAGTCTGTCATGCTCTCCCACTCCGTCCCTGAGCAGGAGAAGTTATTGGATGATTTCAGATCTAAAAAAAAACCAACAAATAAAACGCCAACAACCAAAATAATTATATAGGTATATTGTTTAAAAAACTAGTGCTTTATTGCGATCCCACCTAATGGTAAGTAGTGATGCAATCGTTGAACGCCAGCACTTATAAAACAGCAAGCACATCGCTAAAATTCCTGTTTTAATAACTTTACAACAAAAAGCTAAACCACACAGCTTCTTACAAAACGCGGCGACGTCTTCAGGACAAAACTTCTCACCAACCATTGTTTTGAACTAAAAAGAAATCGCGGACAAGACGAAAAACAATCAGGTTTTTTTTTGGTCCCAACTTTGCAGACGACCGCGGTCTAACTAAATGGTTGTAGTCAACCACAGCAGAGCGGTGGAGTTTAAGACAAAAACTTGAGATATTGCGAAGAGCCTTTAAACTCGCTGGCAAAAACTGGGGTTCACGAAGTAAAGGCAACTAATGTATTTCTCGTTTTAGGGTTCCGTAAACGAAGTGTGCCAACGAGACTATATTACTAAGTCTCCGTGTGCTCTTAAACCATAAGAGGGAGTTACAATTTTCACAAAATGTGAATTTCTATTGACACTACAACAACAAATAATACCTAGAATTAAAATAAAATTAAAAAGGTTCCCATACAAAAGACGTTATTTAGCCGGTGTTTTTTTTTTCTCGATATTTTTATTGTAGTACGAAACCTTCGTGTACGAGTCTGGCTTGCAATTGGCCAATTTTATTAAGTTAGCTACTTCTTTGGGAAATAAGTACAGAGTTAGCTTGAGGATAATAAATAGATGAGGAGAGTGCTGTTCCAAGTTTGAATCAGATGTGGAGTGTGGAAACACGAGCCAAATAATTCAAACTTGTAACTCTTGTAAGAACTGCATTTCCAGATACACACACACATGTACTCATGTACAGTATCCGAGTAGGTACTGTACATGTGTACATTCATCTACAAATGTAAAATCACTTGGCAAAGATATTTTCCGATACATTTTTTTTAGGTGGGAAATATCCAATGACTCCTGCTCAAACTTTTCCTTACTAAAACCACACCTGTATCCTCGCTTGCCCTTTAACCTGCGTCATGCGGAAGGTACGCTGTGACGCCTCTCCGCCCAGTTCTCAAAAAGGGGACTTACCACCGTGATTATGGTGTGCCCAATTCCCATTCGAATTTGTGAACCAGCTGCTGATAGCAAAACATGATCCCAGGGGAACATACTCCTAAGATAAAAAGTATATATAAGCATATAGCACAATCAGCCTTTTAATGTTCCTACTGCTGGGACTCAGGCCTCCTCTCTAGGAATGAGAATGGGCCGTAATCCACAACGCGGGCCCAGTGCGGGTTGGTGGATGTCACACGTCTTCGAATTTTTGGTTCTAGGACATGCCGGTTTCCTCACGATGTTTTCCTTCACCGTTTTGAGAGCAGTGGTGATGAAATAAATAAATAAAAAGTCTAAGTGCTATTTTAGGATATGGTCTACCCGTGTACCAAATTTCACCGAAATCCTTTCAGCCGTTCGAGCGTGTACAAGCAACATACACACACTCAAGCTTTTGCCCTTATAATATTGATGTTATTACAGTTGCAAATGTTGGTTGTTTTCTGTCAAGAGTATTTAAACTAATGAAGAAAAAAGTTCCCCTTAAACATCAACCAAATAGAAATTATAATTTCCCAATTATAGGTAACAGAAATGATGATTTTTTCTAAGAAGAATCCCGATATATTTTGTCTTGCAGCATGCAAAATTACTTAATTACACATAATTAAATACTCACTAATCATAATTAAATATCACTTAATTGCTTAATTATACATTCAGTAAGTTTCTGAATTATAGAATAGAATAAACTTAATTGTACACAAAATAGTAACAAAACTTTTAAACTAACGTAACTACTATTATAAACAGGTTTTTGTTGGGATTTCTTTGAGTGAAGTTCAGTGGCTGTTTTAATTATTCGTAAATTGATTCCTAGAGGATATTGTGATATAAAATTGGTGTAGTTTCATATTTTAAGTGTCTACGCAGCTGGACAATATGTGGAATCAATGAAACAGGCGCGGTTTCGGTAAAATGGAGCTGAGAATTATTTTAGTATTGACTACCACAGCGAAGCATACCGAGAAAGCTGACCCGATACATTTGCTACGAAATACTGCAAAAACATCAGATATTACATCCGTGTTCTAATCGAACTTAAGTAATTTAAAGTGACAGACAACTTAATACTTTGTAAACTTGACAGATGCTTTCAATTAGCCAGATTAAACCAACAGTGCGAAGCAAAAATAAATAAAAAAAAAACAAATAAACAAACGTACTTATATGAAGAAACTTCAGCATGATAGAAGGAAATAAAGCACACAGCTGCACCTCGCAAGGACGCAATGCGGCGAGGAAGCAACTGTCTAGTTGAGCGTGCAACCGCAATGCGTTCTGTGCCGCCCACGTATTACCTTTCTGTTAATTATTAAGATTCTCTGTGATTTCGATTAAGTCACCGATTGATGTGGGTTTTAATACCAAATAATTATAAAATAATGGTATTATCTACACTTCTACACTAATAAAAATAATTATTGACGAAAAACTCACATACAAGGAGCATGTCATTGCACTCTCAGCCAAGACCAGAAAGTTAATCTACGTCATTAGGGAACTTAGAGATGTTGCTTGCATGAAACTTCTTAAAGCTATTTATATCTCCTTGTGCCAATCTATCTTATCATACTGTATAAGCGTATGGGGTGGGACATCGACATCACACCTCATGCTGTTGGAAAGAGCGCAGAGATCAGTTCTCAAAGTAATGTTAAAAAAGCCTATTAGATTTCCAACAAAAGATCTTTATAAAGAGGCTGATCTACTTAGCGTGCGAGGGCTCTATGCAATGCATGCAATTATCTCCACTCATAAGCTAGTTATAAATTCTCCAAGTTACAATGACATGCTGAAGCTTAGGGTCTTTAAAATCACAAGTACTAAATGTAAAACTTCATTTGCTAGAAGATCACAGAAGTTTATGTTTCCATACCTGTACAATAAAATTGCAAATAAATATCAGCTCCAGCATAATACGACTCGTGAAGCCAAAGTTAAAGTTAGGAAATTAATCACCGGCATGAACTACTATGAGATGGAACAATTGCTACGCACAGTTGTCTAAAGACTAAACTAAACACTCTCATTAAATTCTATCACACACGACACACAATACACATAATACTCCCTCAAACACTTATTTACACTTTTTCACTCATATACATACAACACACTTGCACTTTAACTTCATGAGAATGATATGCAGATTTAACTTATTTTACTAATATTGGAGTAATCGTTTTGTTTGATAGCCACGATTCAGGCCCTGCCTAGTGTGGTTTCACCGTTATTTTTGTAAATTGTAATTTGAGTTGCTAATAAAGTTATTATTATTATTATTATTATGTAATATTATAAAGAGGTGTCTAAAGTTTGTTTTTTTTTTTGTTTTTTGTTTGTAGGAGGTAATCTCTGAAAGTAGTAGTCCGATTGCTAACATTTTTTCACCAATAAATAGCTGCTTTATTCCTGAGTGACATAGGCTATATTATTTATGTGCGCGAGCAAAGCCATGGGCAAAAGCTAGTGTATTATAATCCTATTGTACGTGACTGTACAATTTTCCCACAAAAATTGCCATTTCATCTTAACATAAAACGTACACTTTTCGGGGCCCTCACCAAGCGCGTATAGCTTAACTTTATTGAAAGCGTAGCCCTAGAACTGAACAATGGCATAATAATGGCGTAAATAACAGCTAAGGTATAAATCCGCTTATGTACCTTTACTGATTATAAAGTTTAAACAAATAAACGTTGTACATTATTTACATTAGTTGCCGGAAGCCTAGGATTCTAAAACATGCTCAAACAACTTTAATGTTCAAATAAAATAGTTATACGGTTCCCTTTACGGAGTCCCGTAACAACCCGGTCAGTGTCCGGTCCGGTTCGGACGGCGACCGGGGCCCGGCATCCGGTTTATGAGCGCTTTCACAACACTCATTAACTCACTTTGGCATGTTAGGGGTTCTTCAAAGTGGGTGGACGTTTCATGGCTTATTTTCAAGTTTATTATTGCGTTTCAAATTTATTGTTTTTGTTATTGCGTTTAGTTTAAAATTTATTGAGTCCTGGGATTCAAATATCGGTTTATGTATTGTGAATGTGGGGGTTTTGTGGGGATTGTTTTTTTTTTCTTTTCAGTCATTTTAACATATGTCCGGCAGTTTGAATATTTTGTGCAGCCTACCCAAGTGTTCTTTCTTATGTAGGTATTATTCGTCAAGTCGTTAAGATCCCTAGTGGTCCTGAATTGAGCTACACAAATACTGACAAATGCTTGCACTGACTAGACAGGTCCACTCAAATCTGTGTGATTCTTTCCTCAAAAGACCATCTCAGATGCTAACCTGCATGCTTCTCATATGATTTGACCTTTATATGTTTACTGTACGGACTTTAAGAGACATTGACCTCTGAGTTTGTTTCGGTGTTTCTCCTCAGGGTAGTCAGCTAGGAAACACCGACATCATTTAGTTTATATTAAAGAAAAATAACGAGTAAAAGTTTTCTAAGACCTATTTGCAAAAAGCTATCATTGGAAGTTCATGTTGAAAAGTTATTTTTTCACATGACTATCTTTATTATTATTATCGCTATCTTTGAGCACACCGCGCATGCGCAGATTCCCATCGAACGACCAGGAGTGGGTTTTTAGTCAGTAAAAGTCTGACACTATCTCCCGCTTCGCCCAAGAGCGGGATTTGTCATTAGATGATTTTCCCACCTAAAAAAGAGTGTATATTTCAACAATTTCATAATTATTATTTTCAAAATTATTAATCTTTATAATCTCAATTGTTGAGCTACATGTCACCCATTCAACCCTCATCTATTTCTAGTAGTAAACTAGTTCTAGTTACAGTTAGATAAACCGCCACCCTTCTTTTCATCCCATTTCAACACGCTAACAATAACGTCGGAACTCAAGCGCTGAATGCGTCGGCCGCGCTAGTGTTACGCCGCCCTTCTCCGCTGCGGTGTGTCCCATCCCTCGGTCGGCGGTTGTATTCAATGGCTCGAACTAACTCACTTAGCTCTGAAATAGATCGCGCTGTCACTGATATAGGGGCTGAATAGGACTGGCTCTGAGCCTACGTGCTAACGTTATGCTGAATAGGCTTCACATGAAGAATATCTGAATTCAGAACACGGCCTATTTCTAGAAAAACCAGTTTCTTTTTCTATAATCCACGTGACACAGAACTTATTGAATCGTCTGATGAAAGACATGATTTACAACTAGCTGTTTTGGTTGTAGAAGATTATTTGTAAGTTTTTCAAATCTCATAATGTAAGTACAGTAGTGGTACACAGGCGGACTTAATGCAACAAGGCATTTATTTTATTTTTTAGGTTTATCTACATGAACTAATATAATAAAACGAAAGTCATTTTGTTTAAAAGCACTAATCTCTGAGACTACCAGTCGGATTGGATACAATCTTTCTCTATGGGACAGCCATGTCATGACGTATAGCATAGACTACGTAACATTAGACTACGACCCACGGAAGCCTAATAAATATATAAGTAAGAAAATCTTTAAGAATATCAGTATAAACATAGCTAATGAAATACTAAATAAATAACATTTAAGTAACTAATTGGAAAGAGCAAGAAACACCAATACGTAGATTTTATTTATTTATTAAATTTATATTGCATTCATGTAGTTTACAAGGTTGTTAAAAATTAAATATATATAAGATTCGTACATGAACCCCGCTGGGGCACCGCAACATTGTGTTTCTTAGTTATAAATTAAATTATTATTGCAAGCATTTATTATATAAAGTTATTTAGTAATATATTATTACATTTTTAATATCATCATTTCATTATTAATTAAATTATTATTGGATGTCTTTATTTAATTTCTACATTATTACATTGCGTCAATCTTCAAATAATCTAAAATATTGATATTACAGAATGTCAATTTGTTAAAAACTCATTTAGGCTATAATAACACTTCTGTATTAGGATTTGATTAGGATCTGTATTTTAGTTTTAGTAAAGAACACAACGGATCGAGTAACAAACTTCACTCCCAGAGGAAATTCACTGAACACTGTACTCTCAGAGCGAGATTAATTCCGTCAAGCAAACTACTACTACTACTACTACTACTACTACTACTACTACTACTACTACTGTACTGTACTGTGTGTAGTACTTTTTAATGGGTCTACATTTAACTACTTCATTTCTAAGTAAAGTCGCAGCATTCCCAATTTTCAAAATATATTGTAATTGTAATTTTGATGTCTCTTACCCACAAGGTCGTAAAGCGAAAAGAGGATAGTCGTCTTTGAACTTGTTAATTATACACCACAAATTTTTTAATTAGTACAAATACTTAAAGAGCTTATTAGAAAAGGTCTTGTTATTATTCAATAAATAATATTCATAAATAGCAAAGTTATGTAAATTTATGTAAATAATAAACATAATTTTTATGAATGAATAAATGACGATCACAATGGAAAAACTCTGCGCGTAGTATTTTCTAGTAGCAATTTTTATGAATGATTGATTCTATTATGAATTTACCAATTATGACAAATTTTCGTGGTCAATTTTAGGATTTCGTTTTTTTTTTACGTTAGACTACAAGAATATGGTCAGTAACGGGTAGGTACATATAGAACCCCATTTTTGTATTAATTAAAAATAGGGGTGTAGAAGTAATTTGTGAAAACACTTTTAACCATTTTTTTTGCATTATGTAATCAGGCGCTGGATGTAATAAGAAATAATATTTAAGTATTTTTTTTTTATATAATATAATTTTACTCAAAAAAATATGTTACGACTTTATGCGTAGAATAATTATATTGATTCAATCTTGAGGTTTAATGAAGAATTTAACAGCTGTTTTAACTTAGTATGACATTCAGAACTATTTATTTTACTCAGCTAACTATTTTAAATCAAGCAGCTGTTTCTAACTGAAACTTCACCAAACTCGCAAATTCGCATTCAAATTCAGTACGCAAACAAATCCCTATAAGCCATAGATCTTAAGTTAAGACCTAAATACTAGAGCAACCCCTTCATGCTTAACCCTCCAGTGCTAAGAGCAGACCGTAACGGCCAATTGACCCGTTTGCGGTAGACAACTCAGCAGCAAGGGGTTAATGACTTTTTCTCTAGCCGTAACTGAGTTACAAGGCTTTATGTCCTGTTAACAAGTCTAGGGTTAAGTTGATTCAGTAAACAAGTATCTTAAGCCACTTAGATCTTAAAGAGGATCTAGTCGAGTCTAGAATCTATCTCCTTTATAATAAAACTTCAAGGAGAAGCTGTCTTTAAAAGGATATTTAACTCGCAGCTGGTATAAGAAAAAGGTAAAAAAAACTGGAGCAAACTTTAACGTAAACAAGATTAATAAGAACAGGTGGAAGTAAAGTTTGTGAAAACTTTTACTAATAACTATTGAGGAAAATACGCTGCGTCCAGCGACTCTAATTAAGGACCGACTACAAATATAGTTTATTTGTTTTAGCAGTGTGCCAAAGTTTACTTTATTAAAATACTAGCCCCAACTTCGTACGGGTGTTACAGCTCTTTGAAATTCTCGATTTTTCTCTACTAATACACTTTTTTTCTCATTTTTTTTTTAAATTGTATAATCCAGTGCTTGACTGCGTCCCCTGATGGTAAGCAGTGATTCGCACTAGTTTATTAAGATCCTTTTCAGTGTAACCTTGAAGACATCTTTTTTTTTTTTTTTTTTTTTTTCCGGTGGGAAAATCATCCTATGACATCCCCCGCTCTTGGGCGGGGCGGGAGATAGTGTCAGACTTTTACTGACTAAAAACCCACTCCTGTTCCTTCGTTGCCTTTCGTACCAGGGCCGAGTCTTCCTTTCAGAATCAGACCCTTGGCCCCAGTAGGCTTCGACCCTGCTGGGCCCCTACAGTTGCTGACATCTCCTTGAGGCGCGCGTGGAACAGCACGCGCCGTTGACGACTTGGGCTTGGTCCGGACGGTTGCCGGACGGTCGGACGGCAAGCCACCCATTGCTCGCCGTCCGCAAGCCCGCGCCTACGGTGGCCGGAAATCGGGATCGGAATCCCGGCGGCGGTTGGGGCGTGAGGACCGCTGCCTCACGCGATCGGCCGCCTCCTTTGCAAGCATTACTGCTTCGCAGAAGGAGGCGACCGCCTGCCACTCCTCCTCGCCCCGGACCATGGCCTGTACCAAGGCCCGGCGCGAGAGATCGCCGCCGCCAATTACCCCCACGAGGACACGGCGTTGCTCTGCCCAAGCGGGGCACACCTCCACCGTATGCTCCACCGTGTCCTCCGGGCGGTCCACACAGTGGCGACACCCGGGCGTCGCTTCCGCACGAATCCGGTGCAGGAACTTCCCGAACTTACCGTGTCCGGTGAGGACCTGCGTCATGCGGAAGGTAATGACGCCGTGTTGCCTTTCCAGCCACTCCTCAAAGAAGGGACTTACCGCCATAATTACGGCGTGCCCAGCACTGGGTTGCGATAGTCGCTGTCGCCATTCCGCCATGAGATCCCGCCGGAACTCTTTCCGCCATGCCGTGATTTGTCGCGGCAGCGGAGTTTCACCACGGCGTTGCATCTCCACGCGCAAATCGTGCATGCGTGCAAGGTCTTTTGCTACAAGATCCCATGGTGGCTGGCCAGCAAGGAGGCTCGCTGCTTCGCGGGAAACCGTGCGGTATCCCCGCACCATACGTTCAGCTGGGCCGGCGGTCGCTTTCCCAGTGACGGCGCCCACACCGGCGCCCCATAAAGGGCCATGGACTGGACGATGCCTGCGTAGAGCCTCCGGCAGGAGGCGTCTGGACCCCCGAGGTTGGGCAGGAGCCGCTTGAGGGCAGCCCCGTTCCGATTCAGTTTGGGAGCCAGACGTCGGAAATGCTCCTCGAAATTCCACCGGCTGTCGAGGACGAGTCCCAGGTACTTCATCGTCGACCCGACGCCGATGTGAACTCCTCCTACTGTTAATTGGGAGCGCCGAGGCGGCGCGCTCCGGGGGCCGTGAAAACACATGGCCTCGGACTTGTGCAGCGCCACCTCGAGTCCCAACTGCTGGATCCTATCAACGACTATCGCAACCCCGCGTGTCGCTAATTCGACCGCCGCCTGGTACGACTCTCCCTGCGCCAGGACCAGCGTGTCGTCTGCGTAACAGACCACGCTGACCCCGTCAGGGATGTCGCCGCGCAGCACATAGTCGTATCCGATGTTCCACAAGGGCGGTCCTAGTACCGATCCCTGCGGAACACCGCACGACATCTCTCGCCGTTTCCACTCTCCCTGGTGACCAGGGTAGATGATGTACCTGTCCGACAGGTAGGCCTCGATCACACGACAGAGGTAGTCGGACACCCGGTGATACCGGAGTGCCCTTCTAATGCTACTCCATGGCAGGGAGTTGAAGGCGTTGGCGATGTCCAATGACACCGCCACGACACACCTGCCCTGGGATACTGCATCCCCCGTAGTGAGAGCTCGCACGCGCATGATGGCGTCCACCGTGGAGCGCCTCCTGCGAAAGCCGAACTGGCCGTCGGCCAGATCCGGCCCCACCCGTGATAGGTGCGCGACGAGGCGGTCTGCAATTACTCTTTCAAAGAGCTTGCCCACCTCGTCGAGCAGCACGATGGGCCGGTACGCGGACGGAGAGTCCGCAGGGCGCCCCGGCTTCGCGATAAGGACCAGTTTCCCCGTCTTCCAGCGAAGTGGGAACTGGCCCCTCTCCATGCATGCGCTGAAGAGCCCTCTTAATCGAGACCCGAGTGCCTCCATGGCCAGGACCCAGGCTTTCCCAGGCAAGCCGTCGGGTCCTGGGGCGGTATTCTTGGCACTCAGCCTTCGTACCGCCACACTCATCTCTACCTCGGTCACCTCTGGAAAGACATCTAAATTATAATGAGACGGGATGACCGCAGCAAATTATTCCAATCCTTAGATATACGAGGTACGAGTATAAACGACAAGGCGAAGCGCTTAGTCCGAACCGTTGTTTTCGCTGTCACACGTTGCACTACTTTCCCTCCCTACATGTCGCGCCAGGAAGGTTTAATACCTCTGGAATATAAGATAAACCCATGCCTGATATATCGAGACAAGTTCGATAAACGGAAAAGGAGCTGGATTAAAACCATGCACTGTTCACCTGATTCATTCATGAAGGACTTGAAGAGTAACCATGGAGTTTCTTGCCGATTCTTCTCCATAGGAAACTACCAATTTGGAACCGTGCACTAGCTTCTGACGTTTTATAAGTATAAGTTAAATAAAAATATTTTTGATTTTGATTGAATTGGGTTTAATCTGAATTGATAAGTTATTAAACTTCAAAGGTTTTGGTAAAAAAAGGTAACGTTTTTACTTTTCAAGTAAGTGATTTTCTTAGTCCAATGAGAAAACTTTTGATTTAATGGAAAACGAACTTACTTTCCTCTCAATATCTTCATACAGTTTTCAACTCATATTTAGGTCTAATTTTTTTTTTTTTTTAGATTCTTTATAAGATTTTATTTTCATCGTAATGAACAATATGGTGGAGGTGTGCCTCGCTTGGGCGGAGCACCGCCATGTGATCGTGGAGGCGATCGGCAGCGATGACTTCTCGCGCCGGGTCCTGGCTCAGGCCATGGTCATGTAAGGGAGTGAACATCCTCAAGCCCCAGCCGCCGCCACAGGAGACGCCCCGGGAGTCGCAGAGCGATTCCTGGCCACTGTAGGTGTGGGCTTGCGGACGACAATCAATGTGTAGCTCGCTGTCCGGCTAGCTGGTAAGGACCGAGCCCAAGTCCGATCGTAGTGTTCCACGAGCGCCTCAAAGAGATGGACCGCTGCTCGCTAGGGTCGCGGAAATTTTTGAAAGAGAGATATCGTGGTCCTAGAACACAAAGGGCTACTAAACGGCACAGGTGGGATATAGTCAATAAAAGTCTGTCACGCCCTCTCGCCCCACATTATGATGATTTATCACCTCAAAACAACAATCGTAATAAACCCAGCTATATCAATAAGTACACTGAAAGCATTACAGAAGATTAGTATCACTACAAAACCAAAGATGAAGTTTCCCGGCTTTGACTTCAGAAGCTTATTAGGATCGATGAATGGCCGCTGAAAGTTATGAAAGAACATGATACCGTCGGTAATTGATCGCTAAGTCGATCCAACTGGAGCTGGAAGCTGTAAGTTAGGCTTCAGAACTGTTTCAAGAAAGCCTTTGGTAAAGATTGTCGGACTTTTGCTGTTTATCTAAATAATGTTGGTATAACGAGAGTATTGTGGTCGTTAACTTCTCGTCTAATAGAAAGTTTTTTGCTTAGAAGATAGATAAACAGATTAGCCATTATATAATCACTAGTTGCTGCCAGTGGCTTCACCCGTGTGAAAGTACAAAATTGTCCCAAGGTAACATACTCCTATTATGCTCTATCCGTGTGCTAAATTCATTTTTTTTTTTCAAATAGACCATTAACAGGCACTTTTGAATTGTCAAAATGTCGGTCAGTAAAAAAAAAAGTGAAGTTAAGTTGAACAAACATACAAGCTCACAAACTTTCAACTTTACGAGCACGATGAAATTCTATGTAATGAACAACGATTTAATATCTGGGTTTACAATAAAGTATATATAAATAAATAAATAAACGATTTAGCCTATTGTAATGTTTTGAGTAAAATCATACGAGTAATTTCAAACAACAATTTCTCAATCTTGGCTCATTTTTTGAGTTCTTATAGCAAGTTAACGCTGAAAAAGAAAATGATCCTAAAAAATTACATAAGTGTCGTAAAACTGTTCCCAACGTTTCACACCTCAGAAAATACTAGATAAGCCCTCTGTAGCACAAGCACATATTTCAGCACCTAACGTTCTCTAATCCCGGATTAAAATATCAAACCGAACCGGAATAAAACCTAATTCCACGTCGATTTTCAGCGGCGCAATTCCATTGGCCAGCAGCCACCCGTTTACTAGCGCACTCCCCCAATACTTCTACTACACATATTTCACATTTAGCTACCGTAGAGACGGGGTTAATCCCTGAACGTACTTTTTACACAAAAATTGTTTTACGGACGAATTTTCGGGAGCCGGAGACTCCGACAGTAGAGAGTGGCTAATGGATCGTTTGAATGTTAAAGTGATAAAATAGATGGTTCGCCTCAGGATCATGTTCGACCTGATTTTGTGAAGATGTTAATTTATCGTTTATCTTGTTTCAGAATAAATAAAAAAAAATCTTAGTTAAATAGTTTTTTTTTTAATGTGTAACTTTCAATTAGATATTTATCGATTTTTCTTTTTCTTTGTCCTCTTCTATTCTCATTATTTGGCGTCGGGTCTCCTCACTAATCGACGCCACTCACCAGGATATTCTATCCTGGGTGTTCGGCTTTGGCAAATGGGCTAACTTAAGGTCTCTCTCGGTTCTCGACCACCAGGTCAGTGGTGGACGACCTCCGTCTTTCTTTTGTTCTGGCAGGTTTAGTGTAATTTTTACCGCATGGTCCTCGCTTCTCCTGCTAACATGTCCATACCATCTGCGTTTTCGGTAAGTTTCGGATATTTATTAATTATCTTTTGAAAACTATTAAATGCTGTTATTAGTTCTTATAATTGCATCTAATTCCTTTTCCTAGAGCTTTACAGAGGAATCAACTAACAACAAATTAATAAGATATTATTTGCATCTGAAATTTTTGCAAGACAGAGTTGACTATTTTGTTCACTGTACATATATTATACAGCCACCAGTTTTCTCTCCAGCACAATATAAAGCTAGGCAGCTTTCTAGAGCAGAACATTACTTGTTGATAAGACGATGCCCCGGAGCGTTGTCCGCCATCAAATGCATAACAACGACGCGCCGCGTCGCTCGCGAGTCTCGGGATTATCTCATAAACTAGCTTTTACTGCTGGATATTTAGTGACAACAGCTTTAAAGTATTATGAGGAGCTTTACATTAAGTGGACGAGCTAATGAACTCTTGACAGTTTTTTTTTTTTGGTAAAATTATCCAATGTCATCCCGCAATGCCTATTCGCTCTAGCCTTGAAGACACCTAAATTATGATGGGATGGGAATTATAACAATAGAATAGATACATAATACTCATTATAATTAAGAGAACTGGATCTTCACGGACGGCAAAAAACATTTTTTAATTCATATAAGTAACAATAGCCGAAAACACTCAAATTTGTTCACGATTTTATGCAAACAGAACACAACACTCCCCCTAATGAAAAATAATATCAGTCGTTTGCATTAATACCCAAAAATATGCGAAATCCAAGCCCCATAAAATAAATCAAACCTACATTATGTAAACATCGTACAACTTTATAAAACAAAAAACTGGGTGGCAACAACAGTTTTAAATGTACGATATCCATTGCTCGTCATTCAGTGTAGGCGGCAATGTAATAGGGAACGGAGCGGGCAGTGTACATAAATTTAACGGACGGCCGAGCTATGGTAAACATAAAGTCGGTTTGATAGTACCGGCGCTGACCTACTTACCAATTGTACAGGGTTGACAGTGACACATATTTTACGAGGTTTTAAACAACCCAGATTTTTCGAGGGCATTGCTTTGTGCTTTCTTTTTTTAAGCCTTTCTGCTGGATGTTTGAAGATTTTCTTCTTAAATGTCGTATGAAATAAAACACGTTCAAGGTGAGACCTTGGTTAGCGTAGCTGTTGAAATTATTTGGAAATTGCCCGTTTAGGAAAATTGCTTTGCACCTGCCATTCCCCTGAGAAATATCACCCGTGATTGGAAAATTAAGTAAATGGAAAATAGATACCGTGTAGCAAATCGATATTCAAATTAAAACAGTACTGCTTGAGATGTTCATAAAAACTAGTAAGCTACAAACATTCAGCAGAACATGAAACAAAAAGAATGACAGGCTACGTACAAATAAATTTCTATCATCCATCTATTCCCAAGTAATTTCAGTTCACCATTTCCGTATTTGACAACTCATAACTCAACACAATCACACCATATTTCGTTGTATAAACCAATAAATTGTGCTTCGACAACCCTACGTAGACTAGAAAAGTACAAGGATTTTTTTTTGTTCGCCGTTCGGTTGCTACAGCACGTTTTGTGTTGCAGCAACTCGTTTTATTGTGTTGCTGTAACTTCGTTAGCGTGCTCTGAGCTCTGACGCCTACCGACTATCGACGTATCACTACCTACACCCGTTCTTTATTTACCATACTAGTTTTAGGAAGCCTTTTTTTAGGTGGGAAATCATCCAATGACTTCTCCTGCTCTAGGGTGGAGCTCGAGGTCGTGTCAGACTTTAACTATTTTAAAACCACACCTTTGTCCTTTAGTTGCCCTGTGCTTTTCAGGACCGCGAATTTCCCTCCCCGCGGCCTTAAAGAGCATCGTTTTACTGACATCTCTTTGAGGTACGTGTAGAACAGTACTCGTTGACGACTCAGGGTCGGGCCGGACGGCAAGCTGAAAGCCCGCGCCTTCGGTGGCCGGGGATGGCCGTGCGACTCCCGACGCCCAGGGCAGTTTTAGGAAGCCTGTAGAACTATGAACTAACACTGTGTTACCTGTACCACTGTGCCTTGCTGGTATAAAACTTTTTATACAGAAAATGTGCTGGTTCCGTTACCGTGTAGAATTATGTTTCGTTTTAGTTAGCAAGATTGAAACTGAAACTTTATTTTCAGTGAACTGAAATTACACCGTACCTGAAGGCTTAAAATATTAACTAGTAACTGTATACACAATTCTGAGAGGTTACATTGAAGCTTGTACATTTATGGACACTATTACTTACGTAGTTTGACAAAGTTTCTTGGTGCTAAAATGCTCTATAGATTTTAAGCACTGGATGCCAATACCTGCTGAAGATTGCATGTAGCGGAGATGAGAATGTTGAAATGAATGTGTGGTGTGACGAGAATGGATAAAGTGCGATATGAGTATTAGAGGAAGTTTGAAAGTGGCGCCAGTGACTGAAAATTTGAAACGAAATCGTTTGTCTTGGTATAGTCATGTGAAGAGGAGGGATGAAACGCATGTTACTAAAAGAGTTCTGAGTATACATGTAGATGAATGGAGAGGAAGAGGGAGCCCTAAGAAAAGATGGATGGATTGTGTGAGGAGTGATATGAAAGAAAAGGGAGTTAGTGATAGTCAAAGTCAAAGACCGAGCCGAGCCGAGTGTGACGGATGAGAGGATAGAATGGAAGAAAAAAACGTGTTGCGCCGACCGCAAGTAATATGGGATAAGGGCAGGAAGAAGAAGAAGGATGCCGATGCCTAATAAGGCTGTGGGATTATTAGAAAGAGTTATCAACTGAAGGATCACAGATAGGTTTAAATTAGTAAGTCTCCCTCATTCATTCATTCCCTCTCGCTCCACCAAACTCCAAAGAACGAAAGGAGGTATTTGAAGATTTCCAATCTTAAAAAAAAAAATTGACAATTATGTACTGCTTGTTTATTTTTTCTTTTTTTTAAGACTTGATTCTTGATTTTTGATTGACATTTAAAACCCTAAAATAAATTTAGATGTTGATAAAAAACAGGTTGTACAAACAAGCACAAAAATAGTACATTCTCAGCCAAAAACATGGCATAAAATACAAAACCGAAATAAATGTAATTGAAACAGGACATGGCGAACCATTTCAAGTTCACGATAATGTAGCCGTCGCGTGCTGAACGATATAATTCCACAGTTATTAGAGCATCAAGCCACGAAACTTTGCTACATGGGTACGTAATTTACTTATAGATTTCCGTGGAAAAGTAAAGTCATGGACTGGTTACGGGCGAAGATAATTACGTGAAATTACATTTAATATTACCTCTAGATTTACTGCAAATGCATGAAGTTTATACTTTAAAAATCTAACACCATCTAACACCAGTCTTGCCAAGGAGTATCTTATCTCTTATCATTGTGGTCTTCGTCACGCGTGCGGCCTCCTCCTTCGTATTACTGCTTCGCAGAAGGAGGCGACCACCTGCCACTCTACGGTGCACTGCTCTTAAAACGGTGAAGGAAAACATCGTGACGAAACCGGCATGTCCTAAAACCAAAAATTCGAAGACATGTGACATCCACCAACCCACACTGGGCCCGCGTGGTGGATTACGGCCTATCCCTCTCCTAGAGAGGAGGCCTGAGTCCCAACAGTGGGAACATTATAAGGCTGGTTGTGCTTGTGCGTGTGCTGGTACTGTCATGGGGTATCGCGTTACCCAGGTTGTGGAGGTCAGCTAGCTCGGCAGCCTGTCCACATGAAACAGTGGTACATAGCTGCAGTTGTTTCAGTTAAGTTTTTCAAGTCAAGAGTGACTAGTTTACTTTTAGGCAAGCGTGCTCTATCGTCGGCCAGACCATCAGGTAAGATAGTCGTCAAGCACAAGCCTATCAATAATAAAAAATGCTTGGCAGATTCACTGTTTTTTTATGTTTATTGTTCTTATGTAAAATACTATTTTCTACCGATACAATACTGGCGCAAGCTCTAGAAATACGCGATTGTACACCTTTTCGTTTCAAACTTAGTTTCCTATTTCAGGCATAAACTGGTAGTTTTAAGTACGAGTTCTGTAGGGGGCGGAGATGAAGGAAAGGGTTACGCTCGTTAACTGTAAGATTTATTTCTAACAAACAACTATTTCATATTAATTATACGACATTACTCGCGCCTGTCAGTTTGACAGCCTTCCTAATTTAATCTCACAATCTAATCTTGAATTAGTTAACCCTTCACTAATGACGTGTCATAATGTAACACTCTCAATGAGGTACGAATAACATTCGTCTAAAACTTCAAAAGTGCAGTGATCACGTAATATATATAATGCAAAGCTCTTGCCCGCGGCTTCGCCCGCGTACATAAAATATGCCTAAGTCATTCAAGAATAAAGCAGCTTTCTATTGGTGAAAAAATTTTTGCAATCGGTGCAGTACTTTCAGAGATTACCTCCTATAAACAAAAAAAATAAAAAAACAAACTTTACCTCTATAGAATATTAGTGTAGATAAACAATAAGTTTTCTATGCAAACTACCACAAAATTTCAAGTAAGTATAAATTATCACTAGCAAATTTTATTTATCATGTGCCAGTTCTCGGCCTATATAAGAGGTACTGATGGAAGACGTCCCACAGTACTAACATTAGTTTTTGAGTATGGATTTTGTATCGGGCACGTGCGAGTAGGACTCGCGCTCCAAGGGTTCAGTATAAACTTACATACCTATATAGTCTAATTCCCAAATCGAGTCTCGAAGATTTTTCTGAATCGCAAAACAGTATTTTTTTGACGTAACTACTAATTTAATTATTTTTTTACCTACATATGCTTGTGCTATAAAACCTTACTTCATACCAAATTTCGGGATTATCTTTACATTACTTTAACTTAGAAATTTAATTTTTTCACTAATCCTTGGAGTAGCAGACTTCTTACCGCATTCCTGTTAAAAAGGTCTTAACAGATGGTCAGATAGACAGACGGACAAAAAAGTGATCCCATAAAGACTCCATTCTAGGCAGATTTACGAGTAGGTACGAAACCCTAAAAATGAAGGCACCTTTACACATTTTTCATTAAACTCAGTACTTTAATCTACTTTTCTACCCCAATAGCAAGTATCCTTACTTCTCAAAGAAAAAGCGCAAATCCTTTGAGAAAAAATCTACATATGCTCTCAAACCTGCTTTCAGTTTCGTCTGAATAGTCTTCAAGCGTCGCTTGAATGGCTGTCAAGCTCACAAAGTTACAATATAACATCGGAGCTGGGTACATTATCGTGCTCCACTTGTCAAAGGTGTACGATCTAATAACTGAGACATAATAACTAGCTCCCGGAGAGATCGAGGAGTATCTCCTCTAGATGAGAACTGTCAGAGAGGGTTGTAGCCCTTGACATGTTAGATCTGGATGTTATTGTATTTCAGTATAGATTATGCTGTTTATCAAATCGAATATTGGTTTGGAGATTTCTCATCTGGATATTATTTGTAACTTATTGGTCCTTACTTTAATATAAACAGTCCGTTCTTTGCAAGATGAAGGAATTTGAAAAATCTAAAAGAAGGACCCTCGCTTAGCAATAAGACCATTGTGACACTCTATTAAGTTCCTATTATAATTTTATTACTGGTGTACAATAAAAAGTATATTTTTTAATACACTTACTCGAAAACCCGCTCTTATCCCACCGCTTTTAGCCACGCAATAGACTGCTTTCCGCACTAGTGCAGAAATAGCGCGTGCTCTCCCCACCACAATGTTATTACATTTATCGTATCTGATAGACTGGGCGCACGTCGACCCCCGCAAGTCGCCGGTCAACCCCCGTTTATTCATTTCTTCGTAAGTGTATTGAAAAAAGTCGTTTGATACACGTGCAAATTTGTCACTGCAGCCCTCGGCTCCATAACACACTCGCCTACGGCTCGTATGAATTCCACCTCGGTCGCAATGACAAACTTTCTGCACTTGTATCAAAATGTACTATTATTTTATTTTAATAAGTACAGTGACAGACTACAGATTAAGACAATCAGCACAGTTAAAAATAACATATAGTACATAAATCTGAAGTCCAATTATTGCTGTACACAGCACTCAAAGTTTAATATGCTTCAGAAACAGAAAAGACACAGTAAAGGTAAAGTATTATGGAGAAGTCAATAAAGAACATAAATCTATCTATTTTCTGTGAGACGTAGAAAAAATTGTATTAAGTTTTTGTTGTTCTTGCTCACATTCATTTTAAAAATACTACTATATAGATAATGAAAATTCTGAGCTTTTATTTTCAATTTTGTAAAAGCTTAATAAAAGTAAATTGGTGGTTGAAGGACGAAATCGTGGCAAAAAAAGATAACATTTTCCAGTTCCGTCGCTAACTACTCCACAGAGATAGCTCTATTTTCCTTAAACCCCCGATGACCATAAAGTTGATCACCCATAGTCTATAGCACCCTACTGCACCCTCAAACATGGGAGAAACACGCACGCTGGCAACACAGACAACGAGGCTGCTCATACCAATATGGGATTAAACGGAGGAGCGCCCCACTACAGAGATGATAGCAGAAGGATCATAGATACAAGCAGAAGAGGATGTCCTAAGGACCTGTAACTAAGGAATATACTCTTTATTAACTCCTTAGTAGCTTTTGTATAATTAACGATATCCCGTTTCACGCAAAATTCAATTTACATAACATAATATACAGTCATATAAGTTAGTAGGTCCCTCGTTTCATGTTTTTTTACGTAGACTTCAGTTTTTCGAGATTATACTTTGTACCGTTCAATTCTGCTTACAGAGTGAACATAAAACTTAACAGTTCAAAATTCTTTGTAACATAATATTGCTTCACTAGACAACGCTGCGAAATGTGTAAAATTTAAGCTTGAGGTAGAAATTCTAGTTAACACTCGTGAAAGTTGAAGCAGAATTTCTAAACTTACAACTTCAGCTTCAAAGAAATTGTAGAGAACCTAGCAACTGGAACTTCCATTTTAGGCAAAAGTTCTACTAGAATTCTTCGTTGCTTTTGCAATGCAACAATGCCCAAGAAGTTATAATACCTCAATTGGAGAGAGTGGAACTTCTGTGTTTGTAATGTACGCTGTGACCATATCGTATGTAGTTAATGGAAGTATGTGAGAGGGGTAAGCACAAAGGAAGGCTCAACGCAAAGAGCAAGTACGAGTAACAAAAACGAAATTGGGTTCATGAGACAGGGGGACATTTTTTAGAGGAAAATAGCGAGTGAGACGATTTTCCTTAAGCATTCTGTGATAAAATTATGTGAGAGGAATGGTAAGAATTGGTTTTTAGAACAGTTCGTATATTTTGGGAAGATATTTATGCTCTCGTAGCGAACTGTGGAATTCTTTACTTACAGTACACGCTAGTGAATGAATTGACATTCAAATATTATTGGAATAACACATTTTTATACAAGTGGAGAATTTTTTTAATTGCGACCAAGGTGGAAGTTTTATGGAGCCGAGTGGTTTCCCCGTGTATCAAACGAAGTTTTTCAAAATACTAACGAAGTTATAAATAAACGGGGGGGTTGACCCGCCACTTGTGGGAGTCGCTTAATGCCCAGCCTGATACGGTAAGTGTAATAAACTATGGCGGGGGCGAGCTCGTGCACTTTTCCGCACTAGTGCGAAAAACAGTAAAATACGTGCGTAAAATCGGTAGGGATAACACCGAGTTTTCGAGTAAGTGTATTGAAAATACCTTTGTCTACTTTTGCTCCATTGAGAGTGAAAGAAAAACAAGTCGACGTGATACATTACGCCGTCACAAAGTTAGTCAGTAGGTAACTAACTTAGGACCTGTGCTCTCGACATTAATTGACTTTTCTGTCTTACAAACTCATCCAACTAAGTAGGTAGGTACATTAGAGAATCAGCAATCGCAAATCTAATTCCGACGTCGCCATATTAGTTCGAAAATTTTAATCAAATCACAGATCTCAGTTCGAAAGCGTTGGAACATACAGTTCAAGTGAACTCAAAGGAGTAATCAAAGTTCTTTGAGAGGTGCGGAGCTCTTGATCGAACAGCCAATATTTTGTTTTAATTAACAACTCCATCCGATTAATGTTTGAACGAAGAAAGTGCAGAACTTGGCAAATAAATGTGTCCGGAAGTAGCAAGGCGAGGAAACGCAGAGTTGATGACTTTCGAGGCGTCACGTTCGCTCCGTTTATGAGGGCCCCAGGAGTGAGGTTTATTTCACATTACTTTGTTGAAAACAAAGAGTTTTAAAACTCCAAATTGTGTGACGGTTTACAACCGCAACGTTGTGTACGACGCCTATAACCAGCCACCCGCATATCCTACGTTTACAGTCGCCGCCGCGCCACTCTGTCGCACGTGTGTAACTACCTCATTCAAAGATGGAGTTCACTCGCGAATCTTTTTATGTTTCGTTCAGTCGTTCACTCGCTTCTTTATTGAATGAAGATATTTATTTAGACAACTTGGAAGTTGAATCTATTCATTCTTTTACAACGTGTTTTCGAACTGCGATCAAATAACTATAAATATGGAAAACTTTTCGGTAGTAACCATTCAAGTAATATTAGCGTAGAGTAGTTTATCTGCCATCAATTCAGTATTTCGCGGATAAAATGTAATAACTGTTCCCTGAAGGAGCATTGTGGGGAAATATTACTGATTGTATTCGATTTGACGAAAGTTGAGTTGAAATGGGAAAATATAGATTAAGGTTCCATTCAACCCCGCTTACGACTTTGGTACGAACATTTGCAAATATAAATGAATGGCAGGATTTACCCTTTTCATGTTTTCGCGAACACGCAAAGCTTTTGAGAGTCGAAACAAGTGCTAAAGAGATAGCAAGAAAGATCTTCAATAAAACTTCAAATGATGACGTCAAACAGTTGGCAAAAAATGTTTCGGTGGCTGAACCAGTTTGGGTGGAGCTCCCATGTTTGACACTCTCTTTGAAAGTTAAAGATCTCAGGGTTCTTGTGAACTGGGTAAAGTATGCTCACTCGGCTCGTGACGAATGTATGATATCATTTCTTCTGATTCGTCATACAAATAAATTACACGATGACTTTGTGCTTTTCCTTTGCATACATTTCACGTGTCGTTTTGAAGGATTTTATGTTATCTTGTATACATTCATTGGGTAAATAAAATGCGTATGTATTTGAATGCTCGTTCTCGTAATAATACAGTTATGTCAGAGCGCAATTTGTGTTACAGTTGAATCAATTTGCGGCGACAAATTTTGGAAATGACGAATGGTTTTGCACATACAAACATGTAGATATATAATAATACATCCTATCTTAGATATAACACGATTGTGAGCAAGAATATATGTAGGCAAGAATATATGTAGCCTTAGAATATAGAAAGAAAGAAAGAAAGAAAGAAAAAGAATTTATTTGGTACAGCACAAGGCACAAACACAATATAGGGTAAACACGAAACAAAAAATAAAAATAAAAAAAGAAGTAACAAAAAATGCATTTGTGTGCCTCACGGCTGCACCAAAATAGGTCCAGTTCAGCATGAATGTCAGACAACTAGTGCCTGACGCTGATTTTCAACTGAACCTGTGGTTCTGACGCAACGGACGTAAAACTGTTTTGGAGTGTATAAATGTATCGGTGATGCATACTTAAATAATATAAACTATTCAAATAGTGTTGTGTTAATTATAATAAATATGTGCAATGTATGTAATGTATGTGTTTGTTTAAAGTGTGAAAAATAAATAATACACGAATAAAACAAAAATGTAACAAGAGAGAGAAAAAAAAACGGTAGAATAAAGATACAAAATGTGGGTAGATGGTAGATAAATCTCGAGCGTCGAAGTCGGGATGCAAACTGTGTATAATTTACTCATTCCCCCCACACCAGTGCGTTGCATGCACACGTGCGACAGAGCGTTTAAGAACGAGGTTTCACCATTTTTATTTCTTCTTGTTGCGAGTTGCATTGAAGGTGCAACAAAAATATATAGTCATTATAAAAGTTGAATGCAGAGTTGTGCCTAAAGTATTTTATAGATAAAAGAGGACTACAAGTACGGAAGGTAAGCGCAAATTTAATAATTGATATAATCATAATAATTCAATATAATATATGGAAATAATAATAATATAAGATGTCATTTAAATCTGTGGTGTATTATCTAAATGTCCATTTGATTTTTCAGTAATGTCTCAATATTGAGATGTACTTTCGGACTAGCCACCTTGATACTTCAACATTGCCAGGCTCCTTGTGGAAGGCGAATGGGAATGAAAGGCGCCATCCAGACTACGTGCGCCTGTCGCAAGCAAGTAGGCCAAAAACAGTGGGTACGTTGAAAAGGCAATGTTTTAAATATTATAGAGTTAAAAAAAAATAGTGTAAGTAATGTGCTGCTTTGTACTTTACAGGTCCTACACCCGCGACAGGACGCCACGCTGCCGTGGAAAAGCCCTCTCCTGGCCGAAGGACAGGGAACCCGAGCAGACCTAGTGTGAGCAACTCCCACCATTATGTAAAAGCACTTAATTAATTGTCCTTACTTGAAACACTAAATGATGTGAACACCAAGCACTAAAAAGTATTATCAATCAAAGGTACTTTATATAATTGAAATATTTTGTGCCACCATATCCAGCTTTCGTTGTGCATCGATCAGATATTGTCGCAAGCGTCTTCTAAACGTCCCCATCGTGTTAGTCACTCTAATAGGTGGCGGGACGTTATTCCACACTTTGGAAGATGCATAACGAAAGCTGCCCCTAAAAGCAGCTGTACCATAGGACTTGGTCGATAGTTGCTGTGAGCATTGCCTTCTTTCGCATTCTCGTCGGCTCGTAAGCCAACTCAGCTTATTGAATAAGTAATCCGGTTTTTTGTATTTAACTACACCGAACAGAAGGCAAGCTAAGTGCAGTTTGCGTCTGGACTTCATTTTCAGTGAAAAGTGCTTGTTTAGATAGGGTGTTACATGGGTTCTATGAGGAATGTTGTAACAAAACCGAGCACAAGCATTTTGTACCCTTTGAATGAGCCGATCAGTACGAGCTAACAGGCGCGGGCCATATACCGTGTCTGCGTAGTTCAACCTAGACAGAACTAGAGTTTCTAACAGTTGCTCTCGCAATGTTTCCGACAAGTACGGTCGCATCTTGTATAAGACTTTCAGGCGATAAAAACAATTTCTAACTGAGTCTGCTACGTGTTTTTCAAAACGCAGGTCTTTATCCATAACTAGTCCTAAATTCTTCGCCTCATACACTCGCTCGATCTGCTCGCCCATTAGCTTTAGGTCAAATGATAAAGGTAGCTTCGCAAGCTGCTGTCTTGAGCCAAACACCAAATATTTGGTTTTTGTAGGGTTTAATGACAAGCAATTCTCTTCAGCCCAGGTGGCAATTCTTTGGAGGTCATCGTTAAGATCTTTAATGGCATCATCGTACTGGTCTGGTCGGAAAGATATATAAATCTGAACATCATCGGCGTATATATGATATTTACATTTTTGAAGACATTTAATGATATCTGCACAGTACAAGATGAAAATAATTGGACCTAAGATGGAGCCCTGTGGGACTCCTCTCTCTACTGCAATGAGTGCCGATCTTAGAGTAGTGCCGTCACCCAAACGCAAATCGACAAACTGCTTTCTATTTGTGAGGTAGCTGCGGAACCACTGCACGGCGGTAGGGTCGAAACCGTAATAGTTCAACTTGGATAATAACAGCGGAATATTTATTGCATCAAATGCACGGGAAAAATCTAGCAAAACGAGCATTGTACACATTCCCTGATCCTGAGCAGCCAAAATATTGTCAGTAACGTCTAGTAAAGCGGTAGACGTACTGCGTTGCCTCCGGAACCCAGATTGTAAGTCAGGTAGAATATTATTTTGTTCCAAAAACTGAGTTAACTGTTGGCTAACGACTTTTTCCAATACCTTGGACAGGCATGGTAAAATGCTTATAGGGCGTAAGTCTTTCAACTCGGTTGGATTTGAATTTTTCGGTAATGGCCTAACTGAAGCAATTTTCCATTGTTCTGGAAACGTTGACGTCGCTATAGAACAGTTAATTATTTCGGTTATAATGTTTAAAGTGTGTGGCAGAGTTGCGTTAATCATATCCAAAGTAATGTTGTCGTGGCCCTCGGCGTTACTTTTGAGATTGCTGATAATCCGCGAGATATCGCTCGATCCTACTGGAGTGAGAGTAAAAATAGCTTCACTATGTTTGTTTTTGTCATAGAACGACATCAGTGGGGTGCTAGCTATAGGATTACCAGGGACTATCAGAAATTTCTTATTTATTAAGTCAGGATCTGTAAATTGCGACGGTAGATCTTGTATAGTTTTGAAGGGCAACAAAGTGGATTTAAGGTTTTTCCATAACAATTTTGGATTTTTTATTTTATTATTTATATTATGCTTGAAGTACGCAACCTTTTCACTGTGCAATGAACTAACCACTAAGTGCTTTAGCTCCTTATAATATTTTATTTTCGACTCGGTTTTTGCTTTCCTACAGGCACTTAGTGCGTCATCACGTAAACGCATCATAAGTTTTATTGTATCGGTAATCCACGGATATGACTTTTCTTTAACGGTGCACGACTTAATCGGTGCGTGAGCATCAAACAGGTCGATCATTTGAGTGTTAAAGACATGTACCATGTCAGTAACACTGTCTAGCAAAGAAATATATTCTAAACCTAAAAGTGATAGATCTTCGTGCAACCTTTCTGTGCAAACATCCCTAAGAGGCCGGAATTTTATTAAGTAAGGTTTGAATTTGTCACGCTTAATGTGGAATTCACCTATCAAAATAGAATGGCCATTAAGAGAGCCAAGTGATTCTACAGATATAAATCTTGCTCTCATATCTGTACATAGAAGGTCGATGAGAGTTTCACTGGACGACGTGAAGTGTGTGGGAGTAGTGACCAATTGCGTGAGGTTGAGACAGTTGAGAAATTCGTTAATTTTATTTGTTTTTATCCCGCCTGTGTCCAGCAAATTAACATTAAAGTCCCCAAGCAGAATGTAGTGGTCGCAGTCTCCCAGTGAGCTTATAGAATCCGTTATGGCGTCCAGGAATAAGACCAGGTCAAGCCAGGGGGGTCGGTAGGCCGTACCCACGGCGATTTTTTTCCCGTTCAATGTCAGCGTTAGCCACATTTGCTCAACCGTTTCGAACCTGGGATCGACCGCTATAGTGCAAGTACGCGCGCTAAGTCCCCGGCGAAGATAAAAAGCAACCCCGCCACCGCGACCTGAGCGCACGCTCGCCGGCCGCGGCGTGTGACGCAGTCGATAGCCCGGCACCACCGGAGCACGCCCTTCTTCCCCTGGTCGCAACCAAGTTTCGTTAATGGCCATAACCATATCAAGATACGAGCTGATATTATATCCTGACAATATAACCGACATGTCTATTGTAAACACAATATTCAGTATGAATCAGCCGTATCATAGCCTGGCCTTGCTGAGGCTTTAGTAATATGAAACTGAAACCCTCCAATTTCTATCAGGACCTGCGTTACCTATGTAAATATCAGGTATTACAGAATGACCGGTTTTGATGTTACGGGTACGGTTTTGTGTTTTGGTTTTGTTATTCAAGGACTAGCTTCTGCCAGCGGTTTCGCCCGCGTCAAAGTAGGTTTCTCCATACAAACTTTGGACCCTCGTTTCATCCCCTCAAGGGGTGAATTTTGAAAAATCCTCTCTTAGTGCTCGCCTACATCATAAAAGGAAACCTAGTGCAAAATTTCACGCTCTTAGTCCCAGTAGTTTCGGCTGTGCGTTGATATGTCAGTCAGTCAGTCAGTTTCTCATTTTATATATATATATATAGATAATGGTAGCCAACTAATCAAGGCAAGCAATTCCATCGGGCTCGTGCCTAACTGGATTTCCTAACGGAAAAAAATAACTTCCATGTAAACTTTCATCCCATAGCTATAATACATTAATTGACAAAAATGCTTCCTTAAAATCTAGTAAATCCATCCTCCTGACCAAATTTCGGCCACGGTGGCCAATCTCGATGGAGATTAGCCAAGTACACAGGAGATATTTTAGTGCACAACACAGGTGCATACTCTGTTCCTTTATTGTCGTAGTCCGATGGACCGGCAGTCCGGAGAGAGATCAGGCGCTGAACCAACGGCTTTACAGGCCTTCCGAAGTACGGAGGTGTCACACCACAAACTTCTAAACTCTGGGCTGACACTGAGACATTGATGGAAAAACCTAATAAAACTTTTTTCCGGACCTGAAAGAATTTTACTAAGTACCTAGATGTTGCACACAGACTAAAACAAACGCAAAGTTCATCCTATTAACCGTAGGATCGTATATTAATATAAATGAAACACAACGACATATTAATATCATTTTTATGACCCTAGAGATCCAACTTCCGATAAAACCATCAAATTCATACGGAACCCAATAACTCGAATGTGACATTTATTAGTCACCCTTATCGCTTACACAATTACATACCTTTACGTGCCTTTTTATCATAAGACTCAATAATATCTGATGCTTGACAGCAACATATTCGTTGAGCTATCGGAACATGTATGACAGTTACGTTTATTCTGTCCATAGAAATCCGATTCTGTCTCACGAACAGTTTTCTTTCTGCGTGCGTAAGAAACGTTAGGTGTCATAGAAAATGATCACGTGCACAGAAATAATTTACATGTGAATCTACACAGAAAGTCAACAGCAATTGACATCACATCATCGATCACTACGTCGCTTTCTATCAGATGAGCAAGTGGTTAAGGTGAGCAGATCAATACCTAATAATAAAAATCACCTTATTGAGATAGAGCAACTATGCCGGAATAAAGTTAACACCGAATCGCCGTATTGAAAGCCTAAGTTGATATAACATGCGAAGTTAAGCAGAAAACACTCAGCCTAAACCGCTGCGTCTAAAAGTACGTACAAAAAATCCTTATGTAACAAGGGAAAGCAATTATTTTGTATTTGTCCGTAACCTAACCTAACTAGAGTTGACAGACCCCCGGCTATGTCAAAAGTGAGTAGGTTACTTCTAGTGAAGAGTGATCCAGCGTCGACCACAACGTCACTTACCATCAGCCCCCCTAGCCAAGTTACAACCGTTTCGTTTCGATTCTCTTTTCGATCGCCTTGAGTCGGCAACGCCTCCTATTCCTTTATTCTGACCACGTGACTAAGCGTTGAGATGTTGTCAGAACAAAGGAAACGGAGGCGTGGCCGACTCGAGGCACTCGACGAAAAGAGAATCAAACGGTCGAAACGGGGTTAACTTGCCTAGGGGCTCGCAGTTAAGATAGTGGCCAAGCGCGTGCCTGTGAATAATAAAAACTGTCTTTTGCGCTTTCACGGTTAAACTACTGAACCGAGTTTGATGAAATTTGGTACGGAGTAGGCTTCGACTTCGTGTCCGCTGTAACCGAAACTAACGCGAACGAAGTCTTGGGCAAAAGCTAGTTTTAAATAAACGGTATAAGTTTGAACTAAAAAGTTTAGAAAACTCATCTCCAAAATTGGTAAAACAGGGAATAAAAATAGATAAGTTCGTCATAATTATTTGCTATAATACCTTTGTCCATACGGTTTGTACATGTGGAAACATTACAGGTTTATCTACGGGATTACGAGGTTGAATATTTGATAAACGAATATCAATTAAACGACATTTGGTTTCGATTGGATCGGTTGTCGCAATTAAAGTAATTGGAATCGATTACAAATAAATGGAAAACGAATTTGTTGAACGATGGCCATCATCGTATGAAATCCAATTCATTTTCAACTACCTGCAGGTTCATATCCATTTCCAGTCGCGTAGCTAGGCGTGGGCGAAGTGGGCCCTCGCCTACGGCCTAGCACCCAAAGGGGTTTCGCGTGTGCGAGGGATCTTTAACAAAGAGGGTTTTGTTTTATTATTTATAGGTTCGCGTTTGACCACTATTTTCCCTGATGGTAAGCGACGATGTGGTCGAACACTGTGTTGCGAGAGTCGCTGCCTCGTTTTCGAATTTATGAAAGAAAAAGGCCTCGTCGATGCGCTTTCGCCCACGTCTAAACTGAATCCACGCTATACCTCCGTCCATTTCATATAATTATTTATTAATCGACTTGTTTCTGGCAGCGGCTCCACCCGTTTTTCTTTTGTGGTAGGAAATCGTCCAACGACTTCTACGAGAGGGCGTGTCAGACTTTTACTGACTTAAACCCATTCCTATTCCTTCTCTGTCTTTGTTCCAGGGCCCCGGAATTCACTTTCACATAATGACCCTGCTGAAACCTTACGCTTTTGGTGACATCATGAGGCGCGCGTGGAACACTACGCGCCGTCGACGACTTGAGCTCAGTCCGGACTGTTACCGAACGTTCGGACTTTTACCGGCGTGCTTATAAAATTAAACACATACACACATATATTATATCTACAAGCTTTCGCCTTTATTACTAACTTTTGAGGAAAATGTCGAAGTCGAAGATAGATAAAAAGTAACCATGTCCTTTCTTGGGTTCAAGCTTACTCCGCACAAAACTTCATCAAAACCGCAGAGTTTCTGTCACATTTACAATAGTAATATGGATTCATTTCAAGTTTGCAATATAGCCAAAGAGTTTGCACATTGATTGCTTACCTACCAAGATAAGCAAACATAATTTGGAAAATGGGAATCATCGATTCACCCGACATAACTGTGGTGCTCCTGATCATACTATGTCCATCATGTCTCATTTTCTAGAGTGCCCCGAATGCCCATCCATCTGCACCCTTGACAATCTAAGTAACACATCTGATGCTGCTATAACGCGTCCACCATACTTTTTTTTTTTAGGTGGGAAATCATTACTTACGTATGGACGTACCTAATAATGTCTACAAAGTAGCAGATCTATCATGTATAAAAGTGGATAGCTGCAGAGCTATCAAGCGTCATCATTTAATTTTACCTACCTACCTAATTTTATCTCAATTAGGTAACAAAATTAAAAAATTTTTGCGGTCAAGTTCTTTTGTATTTGAAGCCATACTAAGCCTTCGTTCCTTTCCATCATGTATCGTGGTAGACAAGAATATAATATCCGTAAGTAAGAACGCACCGTATTGTACACCTGCTATTGTTGAACCAATTTATTGTGCAACTTTCAACAAACTAAATTTATTATAAAAATCTATTTTTAAGAAAAAAAAAACAATTAACTTCCAGAAAAATAAAACTAAAAATGCCAAAATATTTCGGAAATCGAAGTTTCTGTTAAGTGGTATAGAATAGAATAGTTCTATCTTTATTGTACACCAAATTAGTAACAATTTACAGAAACTTAAATCTATGACGATGGTGATTTAAGTACTTTATGAAATGGTACTAAGAATAAACAAAGCATGCGACTGTAGACAATCCCGATAAAAAAAACATTAATTCAAATCGAAAACCTGAGAAAAATAGATGAAGATTTAGTGAAAATAAATACTTAGTTATTTTTGTTGCTATGTTTTTTCATTCAGACAATTTTTACAGTTAAACAATTGTGTTAATTCATAATCAGCCTATTCAGACACCACGGCATTTGCAGAAGAAGAAAAGAAGAAACTGGTAATAATGGAATATTATCATAAAAAGTAGAGAATATGGAATGTAACAGTACCTACCTACCTACCTAATAACTTTCCCAAATCATACAAGTTTTATGATACACCACCACAGTTTCTTAGACGGCAATTATAAATAAACCCTAAAACAAAAAGCTTGGGGCAACAAGAACCTCCTAAGATGACCACACAAGAACCTACTAGTATCCAAAATTCAATCTAACTAAACTAATACCTTAGGTGTAACCAACTGTTTACATTAAGGTAACTCCTCGGTCCTGAAACCTAAGTCAAACGTAACGCCCACCTGCGCTAAGTATCACTAATTGCTTGCCTACGTACTTGTACAATTGTTAGCTCTACTAGATTTTAGTAAATTGATTTAATTTAAACTTAAATGAATTGTGTCAAAATACTTATCACACTATTATTTTAACATCTTCACGCTTGAATGTCTTAAGAGGGCCCTTCCCCACTTGTCTGTCGTCAACATCGAGCATGGTATAAAAGCTTGTTGCTTCATCTAAGGCAACCCAACACGATGTTTGACGAAAAGGCAACGCGAAAAAAGAGAGATAACGCCTGAAAACTCTAGCTACTTAGCATTCGGTAATTCCGGATTTAGGTACTCGAATATTTTACAAAACATGTTCCAGGAAATACGGAAAACACGTATTTCCTGGAACAAATTTTGTTTATTTATTTATTTATTTATTTAGGTTCATCCACAGCACATATATACACAGACATAAAAACAGATCAAAGGTACAGTTCTTATATACATGCCAATTACGGATAAACACAACATTTACAGTACAAATTCCAGTTTACCGTTTAGTAGCTAACTTAAATTATTTGTACAAATGTGACACAAAACGAAAAACAGAGGACAATAGAGGAAACAGGTTACGAGAGAAAAATAAAATAAAATAAAAAAACAGATAAAAATAAAACAAAACAAAACAAACAGAGTAAGAATGGACTCGATTACTTGTCCCTGGCGTGTAAGGAGGCCAAAACTCTTGCCTTGAACTTCGCTTCAGAATCGTCATATACATCAGCTTCGGGTACGGACTTGTAAAATGAATTTAGGTTGTTACACATTTTGATGAATGGTGAGTTGAGACCTATGTTTGTAGAGGTGGTAGGGCGTTGTAGCAGTGTGGTCATAGGAAAGCGTGGAATTTTGTGCGGAACCTTTAACAAGATACGCGATAAAAGTTCACTACAGTCTATGCGACCGTTCACTAATTTGTGCAGGAACATAAGACTATGCATAGTTCTCCGTTGACGTAGTGAGGTCATCTTGAAAAAGCTCAAACGCTGATGATAAGGACACCTATGAGATATGCCAGGGGAGATAAATGCAAGGTGTCTGGTGAAAGCCCTTTGGATGCTCTCCAGACGCTGAGAATGTATTGCGTAAAAAGGGTCCCAGACAACGCAGGCATACTCCAACCTGCTGCGCACTAAAGCATTGTATAGGACAATTTTAGTTTTAATAGACCTGAAACCTTGCGTATTGCGTTTAAGAAAACCAAGTAATTGGGCTGACTTTTTAACACAAACATCTACATGTTGCCTAAATGTCAATTTACTATCCATGATCACACCGAGATCCCGAATCTCATCAACCTTACTTAGTATCACGTTATCCAAAGTATATGATGTTACGCTGGCTTTTTTCTTCCTTGTAAATGTAATATGAAAACATTTTTTGACATTTAGAGCCATACCATTTTTATTACACCAATCCTGCACTCGATTTAGGTCACTTTGAATCGCCGCGGAATCGTTCGGAGACGTGATTGTTTTGTAAATCTTCAAATCGTCAGCGAACATTAAGAACTTACAGTTTTTGATTAAAGGACCTATATCGTTAATGAACAGCGAGAACAAAATTGGTGCTAAATGGGAGCCTTGCGGTACCCCAGAGTTCGATACATAAGGTTGTGATGCATAACCATTCAAAACAACAACCTGTGACCTTTGTTGGAGATAGGATGTGAACCACCTCAGAAGTGATCCGTGCACTCCATTAGCTGCTAATTTTGACAAAAGTAACGAGTGACTCACTTTATCAAAAGCACTGCTAAAGTCTGTGTACACCGCATCTACCTCCAGTCGTTTGTCTAGAGATTCAGATATGTCGGATACAAACTGAATCAGATTGCTTTCCACTGAACGACCGGCTTTAAAACCATGTTGGCAAGATGAGATATTAGAGTCGAAATGATGTGTGATTATAGGGCAGACAAGAGATTCAAATATTTTAGGAAAACATGACAGTATTGAAATTGGACGATAGTTCTTTACGTCTGCAGGATCATCTTTTTTATAGACAGGAACAATTTTAGCCTGTTTCCACACCTCAGGAAATATGCCCTGTGCCAATGAATGATTGAAAATAATAGATAAGGGAAATGCCAGTGCCTTGCAACAACGCTTTATGAAGATGGGAGGGATGCAATCAGGGCCGGGACCTTTCGAAGAGTCCAGATTCTTTAACTTCATAAGAACTTCTCTTTCAGTGACTTGTATTTTACTTACAACTTTTTGTACAGTAACTGGTTGTTCAGATACGCCTATAAAGTTGGAGCTATACACTGACGAGAATTGTTGGGCAAACAAGTTGCAAATGTCCGGTCCAGTATTGGCAACTGACCCATCCAGGCACATGCTGGAAGGAAAATTTGATTGTTCCTTACGTTTGTCTTTTATAAAACGCCAAAAAGCTTTCGGATTTTCTCGCATATCAGATTCAATTTTATTTTTATACGTGTGATAACATGATCTTATAAGTTTATGACATTGGCCACGTATCAACTCATAATCTATCACATCGCGTGGATTTTGATGCTTGCGACATCTTTGTCGTATTTTTTCTTTCTGGTGAAGTAGTTTAATCAATCTAAATGAAAACCAAGTTGGATATTTTTGCTTTTGATGATTATATTTCGGTACCGATGTATCAATAACGTTTAATAGAATGGTGTAGAACTGTGAGACCATATGATTCACATCATTGCATTCAGAAAACGCAGCGATCCAGTCCACTTGTTTCAATTTTGGAATAATTTTAGAATAGTCAGCCTTAAAGAAATTATAACCAGTCTTCTTGTTAGTTTTTAGTGTCTCGTGGCTTGTATTGGATATACTTATTAAAAGACAAGGGTGTAAGGCGTCAAGCTTGCTTAGTTGATCAAGAGGAGCAGAAACTTGAATGTCTTTTAAGTTACTGAAAACCAAATCCAATGTGCGACCATCAATATTTGTGATGTCATTGAACTGAAAGAGATTATTCAATGAAATAAAGTCTGTTAGTGAGTATCCTAATATGTTGTCATAATTTGATGGGAGTGTGTACTGAAAACCTTCATTCACTCGAGTCCAATTCATAAAGCCCAAATTGAAGTCGCCAAGAATTATGACATCGTCCACCCCATCGATTATGTTATTTGCATTATTTAAGAATAAGACTAAATTTTCCTGTCCGATAGGAGGCGGAAGGTATACTATACATATAGCAATTTTTTTTGTAGTGCTTTGGATATTAGTTTCTATAGTTATCCATAAGTCTTCAGAACTGGTCTCCCAGCTCTGCATTCTCGTAGATTTAATATCTTTTGATACAGCAAGCAACACTCCACCTCCATCCTTTTTGAAAGTACAAAATCGATCTCTGCGGTAAGTGATATACCTGTTATCAATGATTTCGCTGCTAGATATACCTGAATTTAACCATGTTTCTGTAAAGGCAATGAGGTCGTAGTTATTTAACAATATATTATGGTAAATACTGTTAGTTTTAGTTCTTGTACCCCTCACATTTTGATAGTATATATTAAGCATTCTTGATTATTAAACACCAAAGTATCTCAAACTACATTGCAAGGGAACAGTTTACTCATTACCCGACTGCGATGAGACCAATAAAGTAGGGTTATTTTTCAATCTTTTTAAAGTATCTATGTTACGAATATAAATAGAATCATGATCAACATCCTTACGAACAAAGATTCTACCATTGCGGACCCATACAAATTTATATGACGTTTCTTTAGCTAATTTTCTCGTTGCTGCATGTAGCTGTTTATTGGCTGGGCTCAGATGTTCAGCAACGAATACAGGAGCGCGATTGCCGGCGATTCCCAAGTGATGCGAACTTAGTTTATCTTGAGGATGTTTTTTATTATAGTTAATAACTGCGGCCAAAATTGTGTCACGCTGCCTAGGAGACTGTAGTTTTGCTATAACAGAACGAGGACGGTCACTGTCTTTGTTTAGCTTTGCGATTCGAGTGATCTGCTGGATATCCTTGTCATCCAAAGGACTTCCAATGGTTTTAGATAAGTTAATCAGCGTATTAGCAAGGTTCTCATTCTTGTGCTCAGGTATACCGTTGATTTCTATATTACTTTCCCGCAAATGCTGTTCAACAACACCCAACCGGGTTGTTAACTCGTTGACATTCGATTTCAAACGCTCATTATCAGCTTGTAGATTCGCAATAATAAAATCCCTATCTTCGAGTCGACTCTTAATTTCCTCGAACTTCTGGTTGAAGAACTGAAGTGAGTTATGAAAACAATCCAAACGCTCATTGATGCTAGACAGCTGATCTGCTACTAATTCTTTAATGGTTTCTTTGATAGTGATTCCCAATTCCTGTTTTATAATATCCCGTAACGAGTCTTCCGTGACAAGCTGCTCCTGCGTGGTTCTCCAATTTGACAACATCTCCAGTAGTTCAGTCTTGAAGGCATCAAATTCCGAGTGGGGTGCAGGATCTGACTCGTTTACGGGAGAGTCGTTCAAGCGAAAACGCTTGTTTCTCACGGTGATGTTGAAACCTTCCGAGTTTGAGCCAGTCTGTGTTGCTGATGACGTTAAGTCAGGTTCGGAAATTAATTGTTCTTGAGTTAAAGTTGGTTGGGGCGGAGTTCTTTGCATTATGAAAAAAACAACTTAGGTTGGCAATAAGTTGGGAACTTATATAAAAATAATAGTAATAAAAAAGCTAATGAAATCCCAAAAAGAAAGTTATAAAAAGCAAAAACAAATTTGCACACTGGGGATCGAACTCGAATCACAGTATCTCAACTTCAATTGAACGCGCTACGCCGCTAAGACACGCGGTTCGTAGTAAAAGCTTTGAAATAAGCCAACACTAGCTGGTTACTCTTGCAAGTGATTAGAGGTGGTCACCATGGTTTCTTTGTCTCGCTAATGAGGGCAAAGTCCGAAAGCGTGCACGTTCGACAATTTAATAAGTTCGTTTTGTTATTAAAACTGATCACATAGAAGTTTCTTGTCGTTATTTCACTGTTATTATGCACACAATTTGTCACTGTCTCCGTGTTGTTCACAATTGCACATTTTTTTCGAAAGTTTATGCACTTTAAACAAAGTTTTTGAATTTTAGACACAGAGGTAATTAGAAGTACGTGAGTGCGCGGTGGCGGTAGTTGGATTATGATTGTTCCAGGAAATATGTTTTTTTTAACCCTTAACAGTGTTTGAAAAAAATTGTCGTCATTTAGCATCTTGATTAAATTTGAAAGAATTCTATTGTTATACTTTAGGTGTTTACTAGATTAGTTTACACAAATGTATAAATTGATTTCAATAGAAGCCTTGATAATATCCCTAAGATACTGTGTTTTCAAAATATCTAATGAAAAATGTGTAATAACGTTATAATCGGGTAAGAGCGGTTGTATGAAAAACAGTGAAAATGTACCTACATATATTATGTCGAGTTGCATCCCCTTAACGGATTTAAATGAGACTTGGTACAGGGGTAGACCATGTCCTGGGATATCATATCGGATTGTTTTTATCCCTTTAGACCACTTTCTACTTCCAGGCAGGTAAAGCCGCTGGCAGAAGATAGTTAATTCATTTGGGAAATTAATTCAGACTGCAGCTGACGCCACTCTCTGTTGTTTCACCTTGTTGTTTTCTTTTTTATGTGGGAAATCATCTAATGACATCTCCCGCCCTTTTCGTGTCAGACTTTTACTGACTAAAACCCATTCCTGTTCCATCTTTGCCATTGTTTCAGGCCCCGGGGGTTCTCTTTCGTACAATACATTGCCCCAGTAGACTTCGACTCTGCTGTGTATACTTCACTTTGGTATTTGAGTTTTACATCGCAATATTTAAAATGGGTCGAAAGAAACCGCTCATTGTTTGACACTATTCTGGGTAATATGACAAAATAAGTTTTGTTGAGATACAAAAATGTCTCTTTGAACTCCAGATAGTGGATAAGACCATAAACAATTATAATAAACTAACCAGCCAGCAGTTTAACCCCTGTTATATATTACTTACCCCGTTATAATCTATTGCCTATATGTTAATACAGGATATAAGCTATCTTGGTACCAAATTTCGTCTAAATTCGTTCAGCCGTGTTTCCGGGAAGAAGTAACAAACATACATATGCATGTAAGCTTTTGATTTTATAACATAAGTACCTAATAAATAGTAATTATGCTTTGGAGCTCCAAAGAACGACATTACTGAACGCCTGACAAAAATGTGCTAGCAAATTAGCTTCCAGCAAAAAGCGTATCTGTCAAAAAGGCATTTTCATTTAAGTGTAATAGTAATAAGACTAAAAAAAACAATCAGGAAAAGTGTTTCTCTTTGATAGACACTCTCCAGAGAGCAAGAACATGGCTACTATCAATTACTTTCCATTCATTTTGTTACAATTAAGGAAATTGGTAGAAGTTATCTACTGTAGTCGTAAACGGAAATGCGATGTACGTAGGTGCTCACGAATTTTATAACCAGTGTTTTGTTAGCATGTTCAGCTACCCACTTTCTCTGTCAACGTCTTGGAAGGCAAAACTTACTGTTCGTAGTGCCTGGTGCGTGTTTAATTTACACCTTTATGACGTACGGCGCTCCGATTGGCCCGCTCCAAGCTCCTAACCAATCAGAGAACCAAACGTGGTAAACGATCGCGTTTCCGTAAGAACAACTCGCACTAATGTATTAATAGTAAATTACGAAGATAAAACTGACTTTCCGATTGACAGAGTTGCGGGATTGTTCGAAAGAGCCACTGCAACACTGGCACGCAAAAGGCCAGTGAAGGAACCGCAACACTGGCACGCAAAAGGCCACTGAAGGAACCGCAACACTGGCACGCAAAAGGCCACTGAAGGAACCGCAACACGCAAGCAAAAGACCACCGAAGGAACCGCAACACTGGCACGCAAAAGGCCACTGAAGGAACCGCAACACTGGCACGCAAAAGACCACCGAAGGAACCGCAACACTGGCACGCAAAAGGCCACTGAAGGAACCGCAACACTGGCACGCAAAAGACCACCGAAGGAACCGCAACACTGGCACGCAAAAGGCCACTGAAGGAACCGCAACTGAACTGAAAATCTGACACTTCTGTCTTGCTCCACTCAGGACAAAGGTCATTAGATGATTACTTTCTGGTTGAAAGGGCTAAGGAACAAGATAGTTGGTAACGTCATTTTACAGAGCGACTTACAAGTGTATTCTACATCTTGGCTTAGACAAAGTTGTGCTTACAACAGGCAAACCCACATTCCACCAGTTATGTCTTAGTACCATTTAAGGAGGGCGAGCTTTTTGCCATCGACCGAGCGACCAACTCCAGGTTACAGCTATAGGTATTCCAAATGGAAGAACCTTAATATGCTTTGCCCGACTTCGAAATCGAACCCAGGCCTTCATGTTGAACAACAGCGCTTATAACCACTAGACCACGAAGCAGTCTAAGTGCTTACTCGACTTGTGATAAGTAGCTACTTTTACCTATAAACCTCAATGTACGGCGAAGTAAGTGGGAGACAGATCACAAAGTCACTCCCTCCAACCATAATTGGCAGCGTCTGAAAACATATTATTTGGTACTCCGAGAGGCGATTTATCTCAAATCTTTCAGTAAAATGCTGCGTGGAGAACGTTTTTCGAGTCAATATTGAGACGCAACACTTACAAAGAAGAGAAACCTTCTTAATGATTATTACTTTCGTAGAATCGCTTTTTGTGAAAAAAGTAAATGAGAATTACGTAAAGCCGTGTGTAAATAAACTACGTGACAAAATTTAAAGCAAAATAGATGTAACATACTATTCCTAACACCCACAGCAGTTTTTATGTGATGCTTGTTAAATATATAAATTGTGTCGGTTTGTCAGATTAACTATTAGCAGGATGGAGATAACTATACGAATATATATTTATATCTATCACCCAATGCTGCTTGAATGTCAAGATGGATACCGGGAAAAGGGTTTTATGAAGGTAAGCACAAAAAAACAAGACCAAGTATTTATTACAAATAGGCTTGTCAGTTAATCGAAAACCTAGTTGCCTATGCCTGTTGTCTTTTCACCTGTCGGTTTTATTAAACAGGCCCCTGGTTTGGCAATCCTAGATCTGTGGTAAGCATTTGATACCGTAACCCACGCGTGGCGACCGAACACCCAACATATTGATAATGTGAAAAACTGATAATACAAACATAAAAACGTTAAGATCACTCCCTTAGCCGACCCATTTCCAAGATTCCAAAAGCAGTCTTCTAAAAGTAATGAATGAGCTAGCGATTTTACTAACAACCTAGTAAAATTAAGCAATGATCCAGAAAGGCATTACCATCAGACAACAACAGACTCCCCGAGGACCAATAACTCACTCATTTAGCACCTCCTTGTTGTAAATAACTTTCCGCCTTACCTGAAACAAATAAATTCAACATATAAATTTATTGCCAACAAAGATTTCCTTTGATTGCGGTAACAATTTGTTAAAGTGACGTTATAAACTAATAAATATTTTCTAGATTGAATGTTTGCGTGTACCTGAATGTTTGTATGATGTCATTGAGCCAAGACAGTCAGCAAATCATTCTCATGTTTTTCCGTAAGTGATAAGTTTCTCAAGTTACAACCTAATAGATAAAACCTAGGAGTTTTTAAATAAAGAGTTACTTGCAGGCAAGTGTGCTCCATCATCGACCACATCTTCGCTTACCATCAGGTGAGATAGTGGTCAAGCACGAGCCGATTAATAATAAAAAAAAAATTGATTTCCCTTCTGTCTTATTCTGACTTTCATATTCAAGTTATCTAATAACTGAGTTGTGGAAATCAGAAATGAAGTTGCTTCTGCATCTTCAGGCAAGAGACCGGAAGACAATCCCAACAAAGGTGGATAAGGTATCTCTGAATTAGCCTTGTGTTATTATTTACAATTTTCAAATCGATGTTACAATTTTATTATTTGGTGGTTAATTAAATTATGACTTGGCTCAATTAAAACGTTACTGCAGTAACACCACCATTCATGAGTACCAAGTACATAAACTTTCCGTTTTATCTAATTAAACATTTACAGCCCAGCATTTTTTAGGTGGGAAAATCATCTTATGACAAACCCGCTCTTGGTCGGAGCGAGAGATAGTGTCAGACTTTTACTGACTAAAAATTCCTTTTCTGTCTTCGTCCTAGGGCCACAGCCACTGCCTTCAATATTTTCAAAGTCACCTAACCCATAATTATGATCCCGTCCGTGAACGAAAAGTGCATACCTGCGTGCCTAGGGCTTCGCCGAGCACTAAGTAGGTTCTAGGCGGCAAAGGTCGGGGCAGTCGAGTACACGACGCTAATCCGTGCGACGCTACGTAAGCGTCTGTCAATGTCAGTGTTACGAAGAAGGACTAGTGTACTACAGGCACGCGTTACGTACTGGCTTCTACGGGTGGACAATATACATCGATGTATAGCTGTGTGTGCTGTGTGTGTGTGTGCAGCTTTGTGATTGTCTTTGTATGTAGGTACTAACAATAGCTTTATAAAATTTCTTGTGTTACTAACAATATATGGACTTTTGTCTAAAATAAATGTCATATTATTATTATTCCATTTATTTATTTTTTATCCATATCGTTTACATTTTTAAATATTTCTTTAAAAAACATATAAAAAGACATTTAAAAATATAAAAAATAGTTGTCCGCCGGTGTCGGGAACAGGGTCCAAGCTACCGGTGGTTAGGGCTCCAGAGACAGGAACCTCCTCACAATGCGAGCCGTATCGAGGAGTACTGCCTTATTATTATTATTATTATTATAGTAACGATTCATCGTGTTAAACCGATGTTATGTTTATTCTTTAACATCGAATATAATACATAGATGGTTTTTATTCGATGCATCGAATACTCTAACTATGAGATGAGTGTTTATGAGTATGACCTACACTGACTTATGACCAGGGTAACTCACGACGTTTCGCGAATCGAAACGTAATAATCAGTTCAGCCAATATAACACGCCTACCATTTATTAGTTTGGCTGAATAGATTATGTTTCCCTTGCCGTGGAGCCGGCAAAGTCAGACTTAAAAATAAAACCAAAACAACAATATGTCTGACTGAGTTTCTGCTGTGTCAAAGTGTGCTATGTCGAAGTTTTATACATGTTTACCCGTTTCTTTAAGGCCTAAACATGTCCATTGGGAAAAACAATCGATGATTTGGAGATATCTAAGTTTATTTCAATACATCGTATTAAAATCGATACAACCAATCGATGCATTACATCGGAAAAAAACATTGATAAATTATTTTAAATGTCCATTCCTACTGGTTGGGTGAGCTTAGCCTAACCCAAAGAGATTTAAAGATATATATTTAATGTCTTTGGCCAAACGTTTAGTTCTTGATATGTCTTTTCAAAGAACGTGAAGTGCCTCAGTGCTCTCGCAACATCTTTGGGTCGGTTTAAAGTTTATAAAAGGTATCCAGATTTAAAAAGTGGGAAACTGCACTTCGAAATGTAACGCCATCAATCATTAAAACAACACATTCCATAAAGACTGTCCCACTGCAGGGCAACGACCACTTGTCATAAAGAGAAGTTAGAAGCATTTATCTCCACCATATTACATATAAAGCGGGTAGGCGATTGCAGACTAAGCAAGATTTAATCCTTATCAAGGAAGCTACAAAATTTCGGAACGATTTATAACTTTGCATCAAATCATATCTATTTCCAGCAAACTGAAGAAATAAATTAAATGCAGAAAAACAACAAGAGTTGCGAGACAGCACTAAAAAGAAAACAGAGTCTATTCAATAACAGTTGGAAAAATTGCAAACGAGACTAAAAACAAAGAACAGAAGTGTCAATGCGGTGCGCTGCATGAATTCGTTATCTAATGAAACAAAAGAATGTTGTGAGCAAAGTTGCCACGACACTCGGCACTACAAATTAAAGGTTACACTAAACATCAGCACAATCATAGAAGTTCCACACAACAGTTTTCAAATGTGTTTTAAAAATACTATTTTGTTTGTTCTCCATTTTTAGGTTTCCGTACCTAAAGGGTAAAAACGGGACCCTATTACTAAGAATTCACTGTCCGTCTGTCTGTCGCCAGTCTCTCATGAACCGTGACAGTTGGATAGTTGAAGTTTTCACAGATTTTTTTTTGCCGCTATAACAACAAATATTAAAAACAGAACAAAACAAAAAAATACAGTTGTATGGATAATTGTACGGAACCCTTAGTGCGCAAGTCCGACTCGCACTTGGCCGGTTTTTCGTTTATTAGTAGATTGTGTAACATGAAAGAAAAGATGATTGATATTTATCACGATGGTTTACAGAAGGAAATAGCAGAAAAAAACGTATTGTGCACACCCCGAGTAACATGGAACAAGGCCAGGCCATTTTTAAGCCATTTTTTTTTTTAAATAATATTCCTCGATTTTTATTTCCTGATATTATTATTTTTGGCAATTTATCATAATCTTCATCTAGGCACTGATCATTTATAACGATTTTAGACTGGAGCTTAGATTTAAATTTGGTCTTCATAACAATTTTGCACTAAAGTTTTAAAACATGACATCAAATCCCCTCCTACACCTCGACCGACCGACTACACGCAAAAATCTTACAGCGCCCTTCGTGTTCAGGCGCGTTCCAACTACGCGTTCAGGATGATGTCAGGGCTCTCCCCCGCTATTATAGTGCATCGGCAATGTTTGCGGAAGCGCGCGTGGATTGTTTCCACACATTGATGCGCAAGAGGCACGTCGTTGATGCATCGGGTGCGGGGGAGCGCTAACAGCACGCTGGCCGCGCTTCCAGAGCGACTGGGTTGTTGCATTATAGTAGTGCACTGTTGTTTGCGACACGTGACGGGCTTGTGACATATCAAGCAATTCTAATTAAATTTTAATATTTTTGTTGTTATTTAACTTTATTAGCTGGACAGAACTGATTTTCAATTTTATTTAATCTTAATTTAATTTTACAAATTATGATTTTAAATGTGACCATGTTTGAATTATTATTTTTTCTTTATACGCGTCTGTGATGCTTGAAAAATAAATTATTATTCATCAACTTGAGTCTCGAAGTCAGAACAAAAATCAGCATGTTCACAATATATTTATAACCATTCAGCCAGTCATCCTTCTGTATCCCATTCCTGCTACTTGGCTAAAAGGGGGTTGTAGTAATTACCTCCTACTCTTCACTATTTCCGCTCCAAGTAAATCTAATTGGCCGGATGCGCTCGGTGCTACCGATAGCGAGCATAACGTAGCACAGCATAGCGAAGCATAGCACAGCATGGTTTGACATGGTAATTGGAACACTGAAAAAAGATTGCATCTAAATGAAAGCTTTGGCTCGTTTTAAAGTAGTTACAGATAGTGGTCAGATAACTTGATCGTGTGCCAAATAGCTGAGCTCGTCACTGCAGTGTTCCGGCGTGTAGTTAAGTTTTAATGGTGCCTGCCTCTTTTGGCTAGAAGTTGCAAGTGCTACGGACTACTACTACTAGTTCTAAGGACCTGGGTGCGATTCCCTTGTCGAGCAGTGTTTTGGGTTTTTCCATCTGGTATTTTTTTGGTTCAGCAGTTCAGTATCAAATCAAATCAAATTATTACAGGTAAGTATAAAAGATACGTGTGTGCAAATATTCAGAACTAGTTGCCCGCCCCGGCTTTGTTCGGGAGCTCATACATAAACCTTTGTATCTGCACTATAATAAAGAGGCGGTTTGTTTTTTTTTTGTTTTATTTGAGATAATCTCTGAAAGTAACTACTGGTCCAATTGCTAAAATTTGTTTACCGATAGAAAGCTGTTTTAATCCTGAGTAATCTGCAGTAATACTATAAATAATTAAAGTATTTCATTTTGTTTGTAGGAGGTAATCTTTGAAAGTACTGGTCCGATTGCTTAAATGTTTTCACCGATAGAAAGCTGCTTTATTCCTGAGTAACATATGCACATGTTTTATGTACGCAGGCGAAGCCGCGGGTAAAAGCTAGTACGTTATATTAATGCTACCTCAGTTTCTTATATCTACTTTCCTATACAAGAACAGCATCCTGGAACTGTTCGCCCATTCCGCTTTCCGCTAACATTACACCCTTTTCCTAGTATTTCTATATTCGTTGTTTTTATTCTCTAAAAACTTTTCTTTATGCTTTCTAAACGGTAAATCGTGCACCATTTTGTAATTGTATCTAGTTTTTATTAGAACCATTAGTCTTTGTTTGCATTTACTTTGCAAAAGAGGGTTAGTTTGCGCTTATTAAATTGCCTCGGGATTCTTTTTTACTGTCGCTATTAGTTCATGTAATGTTATGCTTAGGGAGGATTTTAATTTACTAATTATTAGAAGCACTAAGCAAAAAGATTTCTCTTCATTTCCTATTAAACGGACATGGGTTTGTTTAAGAAACTTAGTGAATGATTTCCAATACCACATAATATGAGGATAACCAGTCTTATGTTCCCACTGCTGGGACTCAGGCCTCCTCTCTATGTCAGGAAGAAGTCGTAATCTACCACATGAGGCCAGTGCGGGTCAGAAGGTTACTAGCCGACGGAAAACGTTGTTCTGCCATACAAATTATCAAATAAAATGTGGGGTAGGGGTAGGTGTTTAAAAATCCCCTACGCCTTATTTTACTTAACAAATATACTTACACAAAAAAAAAAACATAAAAATCGGTGAAGCCGTTTCGGAGGAGGTCGATAACAAACACTGTGACACGAGATGTTTTTTATATTAGATTAGCTTTTGCTCGCGGATTCGTCCGCATACACTAATAACACACAGCTTTCAATTGGTGAAAACATTTTAGCCATCGGACAAGTACTTTTATAGATTACCTCCTACAAACAAAAAAATTAACTTTACCTCTTTATAATATTAGTGAAGATTAATTAACAATTATATAAAAATTTAAATTAATATATAAAACTAGCGGTCCCGGCAGACGTTGTTCTGCCCAAAAGCGGGATTTAGTAAAAAAAAAAAATTACCCTACTCTACCCTACTCTACCCTACTCTTTTCTTTGCTATAAACCACACGGAGCCCGAGACCTTTCCAACGAATGCAAAACCGTGGAAATCGGTTCGTGCGTTATGGATTTATAGCGTCAGGAAGGAAAACCCGACTTATTTTTATATAGTAGATATCCATTAAAATGCCTGCAGTGCCTGCTCTGTTTTTCTTTCTATATGTTTACGATCGCAGATTTTGGTGTACAATAAAGTTTTATTCTATTCTATTATGAAGTCTCAATGTTCAACAGTGGCAGACTCAATTGATTCCATCTCGTGCCACTCGTAAAATTTTTTACACCGAAATCGGACTCTTCCTGTAAAACCTAAAATCTTATCCATTTATTTCTTATTTCATTCGGATGCTGGTTTCTTAGCGTTTTATTCATGGCGGGAAATGTACCGCGACATGCTTCGTAGACTGCACTATTTTTATAGTTCCCCTAGTATCACTTCATGCATGTCAATAGAACCGCATCCAAGTTATTGTCTCATATTGTTCGCTACATTTTCACGTTTGGGATGATATTGGGTTGGCAAGAAGTATCTTACATTTGCACATTTTGTATACCTACCTACGTGGGGAAATCATCAAATAACTTCTTTGGCTCTGGTTGGAGCGAGAGGGAGTGGCAGACTTTCACTGACTACAACCCACAGTGTTCCTTCAGTTTCCCTTTTTTGCGAGAGCCACGGTAACTCCTGCGAAAAATCCGCAGCCCTAACTTGCATCGGCTCTACTTAGCCTAATTAATTTTACTGACATCCCTTTGAGGTGCGCGTGGAAAACAATACGCCGGTTCTTACCGGACGGTCGGATGGCGAGCTACCCATGGCTCACCCGTCCGCAAGACCGCGACTTTTATAGATACTTTACAACACATAATCTATAAGAAACTGACTGACTGACATATCAACGAACAGCCGAAACTGCTGGGTCTGAACGGAAATTTTGCACAAGGCTTCCTTTTATGATATAGGCGATCACGAAAAAGGTGTTTATAAAAATTCACCACTTAAGTTGATGAAATGGGGGTCCAGAAACCTTCTTCCACGCGGGCAAAGCCCCTATCAAAATCTAGTTTTATACATTAGCTCATGATGTTTTCCCATAAGGATAGTCTGTTTTTACTCATCACCCCCGCAACATGACCAAATAACCACAGTATTATTTTTATATCTGTCTATATAATTATAGACAGATATAAAATTAATACTTTGGTAACAGGGTAATCCCTGTTATCATTAAACATCATGGTGCAATCATTTTTCACCATAACTTTTCGCATTTTCCCCATAGCTTGGCGCCTTATATCCCCCTATGCGATAGTCAGTGATGTCCAATTCGCAGCTGTCAACACGAATCACTAATTCATTGATCTCGTGTCACGTTGATGGACATCCGATGAATCAGTCCGACGCGTTGCTTCATTATATTTCACACTGATTTGGGAATTATATCACCGGGCAAATTCAAGGTTTGATGATGAGTGAATGTTTCAAGTATTTCATTATGCACCTGATCTTCGTATTCATATGTCGCTCATTATATAGTCAAAGATGTCGCCTTGATGAGCAAAATGATAAAAAGAAACTTTTTACAAATACAATTAACTTCAATATAAAATCACTAAAATATGCCGCGTTCCAAATAAGAATAGGATGGATTGCCATGTTGTGACGTCACGTCATACTGTCAAATCGAAAAATTATTATGGTGAACAAAACAAGAAATTTTGAAAATTTAATTTATTTACGAAAAATGTTTAATCAGAATCCAGTTCTTCAATTTTGCTCATCTCGGAGTTCTTCAATTTTGCCCAATTTCTTGCGATTTGACAGTATGACATGACGTCACAACATGGCAATCGATCCTATTCTTATTTGGAACGCATTGTAAGTGTTGGCGACATTTGATATTTTGAGTTTCAGCTTTAAAGTTCTTGAAAATTAGATGCCGAAGAAAGAATGTGCCTATACAGTAGATAAATGTAAGAGACAAAGAAACAAGTAGTGTGTACCAAAACACAGGACTTTGAAATAAAGCATAATAGTTATGTTTCGGACGATGACTAGTTTCGAACAGCAATAAATTGAAACATATCAGTAATATTAGAACTCCAATATTTTCTTTCCCATAAAGCAATGTATTAATATTGAATGACGCGTTATGGGCGGGAAAACCGAGATCATTTCTCTCTCATTCCTGGATCATATATTTTCCTCATGAAAAAAGACGCTGATGATAGATCGTCTTCCTCCGACAAACTCGACCATTGTCATTAATATTTCAGATACCAATTTTGTCTAACGTAGTGTGAAAGTCTCGTAGAAGATGAATCGACAGATTGGAGGCTGGCACAAGGTGGTCTGGACCAATTTGCTATCGTCTTTGTCTAGTTGTGAACTGGAATAGGTAGAGTTTCTTACTTAGGTAATTAAGTTCAGATAGGCGCCGTCCTGGTTTTCATACGCGCCAATCTGTAATACGGTTGAAGATAAAATTGTTTGTTAATGTAATGTCTGGAAGTACTGCTCGGGTTTAGAAACAGTACATTTTGATACTAATGGAAAAAAAACCATTGTGACCGAGGCAAAATTCACAGTGAGCCGCAGGTGAGTATGTTAAGAGCCGAGTGCTGCAGTGCAAAACCACGTGTATCTAACAACATTTTTCAATACACTTACGAAGAAATGAATAAATGTGGGTTGACCGGTGACCGGTGGGGGCTGGTTAGCGACCAACCCGATACGATGACAATTTATGGCGGGACGAGCTCGTGCACTTTTCCGCATTAGTGCAGAAAATAGTAAATTGCGCGCCTAAAAGCGATAGGGGAGCGGGTTTTCGAGTAAGTGTATTGAAAAAAGAATTATTTATTATTTTCATGTCACTGACACAAAACCACGCTATGGTCAACTGCCATAGATTTTTTTATTCCTGAAAAAGCTGGGGGAAGTAAATTATTGTGATATTGATTGATAATACGCGCGCACTTCACACGCTCAACTTGATAGCAAATGAAACGGACTTATTTTGTTGTACTCTGGGTGAATTCACAAGGAATGCATTGTTTATAATTAGTTATAGGTGCTAGTAGTAATAAGTTAGGATAAGCGCATTTATCGCATTGGGGAAAAAACTAAAACCTGTAAAGATAGATGTAAGATGAAGTAAATAAATAAATAAAAATAAAATAAATACATCCCTACATTTATAATATTTAATTACATACATACATACAATATGGTAGCGACGTGTATGACACCACCTATGAACTAAAATTCAAAATCCTACATTTTGGTACTAGAGTTCTCGATTACAAAATAATATTCAGACGCTCAAAATTAACTTATTATGCAGTCGCCCGAACCAGACACAACACCCGTCTGGTCGGAGGATCCTCCCTTTTTAACGGAGGTTTGCGAGACTTAACACTCTATTCCGCATAGCTCTAAAATATACAAGATTTGATTTCGAGATAAACCAATTAATTTCAATTATTATTCTCGCCCGAAGCGTGATCATTAGACCAAGATCACGGGTTCAATGCTCGCCTGAGTCAGACACTGAAATAACGAGACAATTAGCGAATGTTACTACGGTGTTAACTGCACTTAATTTCTTTATTTATCTTTCCATTACTACGAAACGCTGTAAGAATGTAGTGGAAGTAGCAACCTGGAGTCTGGGCTAGTGTTGATGGCCAGGGTCACACCCTGGTACATGGGACTTACCTGGCAACATGTGGATGTACTGTACATACGTGTATAAACCTGTGTCTAGTAACTAACCTTTTTTGTAAAGTTAAAAGCAAGCAAGAGTGTCAGACTTATACTGAGTAACTTAAACCCACGCATGTTCCTCTTTTCATTTGCTCTTTGCGTTCAAGGGCCTCTCGCTCCAGGCGGAGCGGGACGGAATGTCAGACTTTTATTTACTGAAACCGGCCCATGTTATTTCAGTAGCCCTTCGCGTTCTAGGGCCTCTCGCTCTGAGCAGGATGGAAAGGAGTGTCAGACTTCTATTTACAAAAACCCACATGTGTTACTTCAGTTTCCCTTTACGTTCCAGGGCCACGGCTACTCTTAGAAACAATCACGAACTAACCAAACCCTTCAAGGTTGACACTTTTTTTTTTATTACTGACTAGCTTTTGCCCGCGATTTCGCCCGCGTACATAAATTTTAGCAATCGGACCAGTACTTCCAGAGCTTACCTCCTACAAACAAAAAAACAAACTTTTACTCTTAAATAATGTTAGTATAGATAGTCTCGCGCTTGATTATTATACCTTTTTTGTTTTGTTATTTAACAATCCATATACCTACACACATAGATTCAGCATCTCTCATGTCGAGGTGGGTTTTAAATAAAAAACAAGAAGAAGGAAACAGAAAAATGCGTACAAAGGCGATGCTTACTTCTAAAGAAATCTCTTCTAGCATGACTGCGAAAGGAGAGTTGGGAAAAGAGATGTAGACACCGTGTGTAAGTAATAGGAAAATGAGTACATACAACATAGTTATGTTTTGGAATTTATCATAAGGCCGAACGCTGCGTTACGCGGGCGCCCCTGCGGTCCCATACAAAAGTGCTCCGTCCGCCACATCGTGCACCAATCGCGGGCAGCCGCGCCCCGCTCCCGTTTTGCTGCGTAATAACACATTAAAGTTCTCCATCGACACGACTACATACACACCGTTAAAGTTTAACTAGCGACACTGCGCAGGTAATAATCCGGTTTCCGCAACGGGGACCGCCGCACACGATACACGCGCGAGTGCCCGCGCGGGCTCCCGCTTAACGCAACGTTGGCCCTAAAAGTTCCAAATTCTGGAGAGCCACTTCATAGGTTCTACCTTTGAGAGTAGGTGCTTATTCAAAAGTGTAGTGCGCCTGTTAGAAATCTCTTTGAAATAAACGTCTTTGAATAGGTACGTTGTCGACCACTTGAGACCCTCAACTGCTGAAGAACTAAACTTGAGCTTTACAGAGATGAAACATGTTTTATGAACACCGTCTGGGGCTGCGGATTTTTTTTATTATTGATAAGCTTGCGCTTGAACATTATCTTACCTGATGGAAAGCGACGATGTGGTCGATGATTGACTACGCTTGCCTAGAAGCAACTTATTCTACTCCTTAGCTGTATACATGTTCGCAACACTAACAATTAGTAAATTTACGGACAACACTACTGACAACCGGAGGCGCCGATAGTCTGTGGTAGACACGACTTTGACAGCTCTGCATACGGAAAAAATGGGACTTGAGGACTTCTCTTTTTCTGCTCTCTTGCAACGACAAATAATTTAAGAATTATTAAAAAATCTATAACTGTGAGGCCATTGCTGACTTTGTATCCATTGGAAGAAGACATTACTGAAAGAAGAAACAAGTTGTTTTATTGTCGACACCTTATGTACCTGTTCAACTCTTCAATAACGGATAATGAATGTGTGTGTGTGTGTGTGTGTGTGAGTATTGGTGGTATTGTTCAAAAGAGTTAACCAATCCTGAAATACAAAGGGTAACTAAATATAAACGCGTTGGGTTTTTGTCAGACGGTAAAAGTCTAACACTCCACGCCTAGGCAGCAGAAATTATTTGATGAACCACAAAAAAAGAAAAAAATACCGGTTTGTATACAAGTATTTCAATAAATAATAAACTACCATATAACCATTAAAACCTTCCATTGAAAACGATATAACCTAAGCTTACACTCGTTACAGGAAACTCATCAGAAACAATTAAGTAAATCCCAATAGTATTTCAGAAACAAACATACCCAGAAAACCAATTCCAAAGCAAACAGTAGCGTAGGTACACGCGGAATCCTCGTTTATCGTCATTTCCGCACGATTTAGTTTCATTATGTAAATATGGCCGCCGGCTATGACGTCACAAGGACTACAGATCCCTAAGGAGCCCACAGGAGAAATTAGGCCCAAACCTTGTAGGTATTTAACGCGACTTTTGCCAGCCAGGAGGGGAACCTTTACAATATCAAAATAAGTAACTTTCATACAAATTAGACACTCCAGAGATATTTCAGATTCCATTCAAAAGAATATTTCCAAATGGTTTATTTTCAGAGAATAGCGCTTTTATAAAGTTCGTAGTTGAATTATTTCGTAATAGAAATAATATCTGAATATTTACGAGGTTCACAAAATTATTAAGATTTGCAAATTGCCAGCAATTTTGAATTCAGAATTTTAGGTTCTCATTTTTCTTAATTTATGACTGAGATTAGAAAATACAGTGAACAATTTTATTTGACCAAATTATTACTTACATCAAATAATAAATTGCCTTTTAAAATACTCTCTGTGGCTACCGATAAATTAACCGACTAATTCAAAACTTTCCAACATTGATTGTATGACTGGGAAATAAATGTGCCTAAAATAGATAGACCTGTCCATAACACAAAACAATCATTTATAAATAACTTTAAACTAATTAAACTTTATAGCAAAAGCCACAGTACCTTCTCTAGCAGGTATTCCGATTACGCGGGATGTGTAGTTACCTATACAAAAGCAATTATTCCTTTCATACAAGTACCTACGTCCCCTGTCGCGGGCCGCGGCCGAGACAATTGTCACGTACGACCCAATTAGTGGGAGCCATCGGCCCGGAAAACTTTTGTCCACACGAACCAAATAATGAGTACACTGGAGAGAGAGAGTTTAACTGATATTTTATTGATATAATTAATTTAGGCTGGAACGTGTAGCTATAGTTATTCATGTAATTTGTTACGCACGTGTCACGTACGTTTCCAAAATACTGGGGTTTTATCATGGCGTTAAAATTTCATGCATTCATAGCTGCCCAGCCTATTGCATAATAGCATAACATAATCAGCCTTATAATGTTCCCACTGCTGGGACTCAGGCCTCCTCTCTAGGAGAGGGGATGGACCGTAATCCACCACGCGGGCCCAGTGCGTTTTTTAAGATGGGAAAATCATCTAATGACAAATCTCGCTCTCGGGTGGAGCGAGAGATAGTGTCAGACTTTTACTGACTAAAAACCCACTCCTGTTCCCTCTTTGCCTTCATCCCGGGGCCCCGGGCTTCGCTTTCACACTACCCGTGGCCCCAGTAGGCTTTGACCCTGCTGGGCCCCAACGATTTGCTGACATCACCCTGAGGCGCGCGTGGAACAATACGCGCCGTCGACGGCTTGGGCTCGGTCCGGACAGTTATCGGACGGTCGGACGGCGAGCCACCCATTGCTCGCCGTCCGCAAGCCTGCGCCTACGGTGGCCGGAAATCGGGATCGGAATCCCGGCGGCGGTTGGGGCGTGAGGACCGTTGATGTTGCCTCACGCGATCGGCCGCTTCCTTTGCTAGCATTACTGCTTCGCAGAAGGAGGCGACCGCCTGCCACTCCTCCTCACTCCGGACCATGGCCTGTACCAATGCCCGGCGCGAGAGATCACTGCCGCCGATCGCCCCCACGAGGACACGGCGTTGCTCTGCCCAAGCGGGGCATACCTCCACCGTATGCTCCACCGTGTCCTCCGGGCGTTCCACACAGTGGCGACACCCGGGCGTGTCTTTCGCACGAATTCGGTGCAGGAACCTCCCGAACTTACCATGCCCGGTGAGGATCTGCGTCATGCGGTAGGTAAGGACGCCATGTGGTCTTTCCAGCCATTCCTCAAAGAGGGGAATTACTGCCATAATTGTGGCGTGCCCAAAATTGTCTTCAAGTGGATCGCGTTAAAAGCTTATGGTAGGGACCAAAAAACTGTCAATAATTATTTCACCCAAATAATGTTTGAGAGTAATTTCGCTAGAACACCTACAGAATTCCCAAAGGACATAATCACAGTAATACACATTCTCTACGTTCCCCAACAAATAGGAACCTACAATAGGTACAGGATTTAATAAGAACAAAAAGAAAAGAACCCTAATTCCGTATTCATCTGATTTCTCCAAAAACCGCCTCCAATACCTGAGTTACAAGAAGAAACATCTGTAAATTGTCACAGCTTATCATAAACGTGACAAGAAAACAAACAAACTTAGGAACAAATTCTAGTAATACCTAGTAGGCGGCAGGCGGCCGTACCGCACATATATTTCCGTTATTTATGGCCGCCGCGAAAAAAGTCAAACAACAACATGTGTTGGTCGTTTGATATTTCATTTGAGGCGTATTGTTTTTTACCAAGTTTGAGCCTTAGGTACTAAATCTTCGGAAAAGAAATGTGACAAAAATAAAGTTCATTTAAGGTGGCTCTAGTCGGCGGCTGGAACTCGTTGATAGGCGATGTTAAAATGAAAGAAAGAAAAAAATTTATTTGGCAGCAGTCACAACAAAGCATAAATAAAATAAAACGTAAACACAATAATATTGTGTGTGCTTCACGACTGCGCCAATAAGGTTCATTTCAGCAATGCTGCCAGACAGAAAAATACTGCCTGACGCTGGTCTTCCTGGTCTTAAGTGCATGGCATTTCCTTCAATATTATGTGTGGCTGTCAGAAATGCTATGATGAGCTGCTACAGCACTCACGAATATACACTCATAACATACACAATGATTTATAACGAAAAGAGCGCTTAAAATTTTATGAACAGACTCATATGTGTCGAGATATTAAGAAAAACTTGTTGAATTTTTCTGTCAAAAATTAAAATAATTGTTTCTTTTTTATTAATAATCTATCGCCGTATGGAAACAATTTCGCCATATTCATACTCTGTAAGTTAAGTTATTTACGACTAAAGATGCGCAAATTAGTGAAAAAATATAGAAATTTCGACGTTACATACCTCCGAAATTTTTTGCTTCCATACAGAACTAGATAATGACGAAATAAACCGATGTCATTTCTAGTTTTTAAAGTCTTTGGGTTAGCTTGCCATAGCTTTAACCAACAGAAGATTTTTAAGACTTGAAATAAGTGAGCACTAAACATAAAACATAAATGTTTTCCGCTAGCTTATTTTCGTGGCTTCGGCCCTGTCCCACATGAGTCGAACCTTGTTCCGGAATAACAAGTGGCCTATAACAGTCAGGGACATTGTACCTTGAATTAGCACGTAAAGCTGACGGACCAGCGCCTGATCTCTCCCCGATCGTGTCGGTGCCGTCCCATCAGACTAAAGTAAAGGTACAGTTACTGCACCTGTCTTTGCGGACACGCTTGAGCACTATAATATTTTCTGCGTACCTGGCTAATCTTCTTTGAGACTAGCAACCATGATCAAAATTCTATCGAAATGAGTATTAGATATCCTATTTTTTTTCTTTTTTGTAATCATTTCGGAACTTCCTACAAAAAAAAAAAACAATTTTAGTCTTCAGTAGTAGTATAGGTATAATTTTGCAGATAGAGTCAGGACTTCTTACTACCATGGCAAACGTACTAAATAACGGGCGATTTTCATACTAACTGGATTAAGATTTCGGCCTAATTTAATATCAAAACTATTCGAAAGTTTACGTAAGTGATCTCCACATACATATATGTAAGTACATACGTGCTAACATAATATAAAGCGGGCACGTCAGCGACACAATAGCCGCAGTTTGGCTAACTTATCTAAGATATGGCTATTTCGGGACAGCACCGGGACGTCCCCTGGGCCCACTATTGTTTCAGGGCTGCCACAAACATGAAATTATTTTATTATCAACAATTGGAGCAGTTAGGGTCGGTGATGGAATTAGTTTGGAGACATGTAATTGGGAATAATACCTATTTGTGGATACTGCTTGGGTTAACTAATAATATTAGAGATAAGTGCTGTCATAACCTTCAGCAAGGACATCCTAATAGTCTGCTAAATAAACAACACAATTTAACAAGTATAAACGATAACAGCCGACCTCTAAACTTAGTTAAGTATCCCAATAGAAGCAAATAGCTACAATTAACTACAAAAAAAAAATAACTATGATACGCTTTGCTTTTGGAGAGCAAGATATTGCTGTTTAGGTGATGTGGTAATCGGAGATAAATAAAAGAGGTGGTCACTGGACTGCACTGATATTTATAAGCTTACGCTGTTACAGTGTGTGTATTGTATGCGCTGTCTAACCCCTACAGCTGTCTAGACTTCTAGAGCATCACAAAACTAAACCAAAACTTGTAAGCAGTCAGCACAACTATAGAATTGTCTACAAGCACTGTAAATAAAATATAGACACTGTTATTTTGCCAAGCTTGTTCCATCATCGGAATACAAAATGTACGGCGATGAGTCACCCGTACCTACATGATATCGTCCATGCGTATCTACTCAACGTTTTGGGGAACAATTCCATAAGAAATAACCGATAGTCTATTAACTTTAATATCCTCAAATATTGCTATCAGGCAACACACAATCAAAGTATTGTAACAAAGTTTAAGTCTGAGACTCGTATCTTCACAAGCAATACATTTTATTGAACACCCAATATGTAAAGAGCTTCTTGTTTACAATCTCAGTGAGTAAATGACTCGTAACTAAAATCCGATACAACTAGTCTAAGTGGTACTTCCTAGGCGCCATTACACTCCAGTGTTCGTACTTTGTTACAAGCAAGCACTTCGATTAAAGATCTACGATTCTACGTGCTAATATTTATCTTAGCTTACGGATTAAAGCTCTGTTGTCTACTTGAGGAATCAACATTCTTTGAAATAATGTACTTGTGATGTAAGTACTCCTGAGCTGATCACAGACTAGCCATCTTCTGCCGGAATGTTTGAAAGAGTCAACATGACGCTTTTTTTAGGTAGAAAATCATCAAATGACTACTCCTGCTCTTGAACCGAGCTCCGGCGGTCCGGTCACCGTCTGAATCGAGTTCGAGTCACCTCAAGGAGATGTCAACAAAACCGTAGGGCCTAGTAGGGTCGAAGCCTACTGGGGCCATGGGTTGTGCGAAAAAGAACCCCGGGGGCCAGGAGGGGAACAGGAGTAGGTTTTATTCAGTAAAAGTACAATACTCAATACTTTATTTGCAATCCATATGATACATAGATGGTGTTGAAAATTGTCATAGATCAACATGGACCCTGTCGGGCACAGCAAAGTCTGTCACTGTCTCTTACTCCACGAGAAAGGCAGTAGTTATTTGACGATTTCACATCACCAAAACAAAAAAGGGCAGCGTCTTATCTTGATGGCAATACTAAAAGAGTTACCCTCTTTTGGAAGTATTTTGAACCCAGATTAACAGTTATTTTTTTCCTACAGATAAGGATAAAGTTCCAATACCAACACAACGTGATTCGATGCCTACCCTCTTACACTAATGGTAGCCCAAAGGTGCAACATTTTAAACCAGCTACTTCATAAACTACACACAAAAATCAGTAACAAAATTCTAAAAAACCTTTTCACATTTCTAACAATACCCTTTCGCCGTAAATTGAAACAATGACCTGTAAAACGGCGCCTGTCGACAATCGACAACGACAATCGTGCCGTTAGTGACAACCCTGGCCGCCTCGGGCACGCACAAATCATATTTTGAACAGCGGTTACCCGAGGGTGCTTCATCGTCATTGGCAGTGACAAGGTCACAAAACCTTGACAACATTTTCCCAAAGATTAATAGAGATTAATGGTCAAAATCACCAAGTACTTATAAGATTATAACAAATATATCCCACATAACATTATAATATAATATTACTAACTTTTGCCTGCGGGTTCCTGTCCTGGCTGCGGCCTGTGTCACTCAGAATCAAACAAAAAACCAAAAAAAATATCTTTCAAAAAATCTGCGGCAGCAGCTGGGACGTGACATATAATTGTTGTTTCACAATAGGAGGCCACCGCCTCCCATTCCCTCTCGCTGCGAACCATTTCCTGAACCAAGGATCACAAGGTAGTGCTTTGCCCAAGTAGGGCACAACTCCACCGTATACTTCACCGTGTCTTCCGAGCAGTCTGTAGGTGTCACCCAGGTGTTTCTTCCGCTTGAATCTGAAACAGGAACCTCCCGAATTGGTCATGTCCGGAGAGGACCTGCGTCAGGCAGCAGGTGATAACGCCGTGAAGTTTCTCCAGCCATTCCTCAAAGAGAAGACTTACCGCCGCGATTGTGGCGTACCTAAATTACTTTCATTGGGCAACCTTAATATTGGATCGAGGGACACCCCTAACGCGGTGGGCACGCACAAATCATATTTCGTACCGCATCGTCCCGGCGGGCTACTAATATAACTGCCTACGCCTACGATACGCGGCGTATTCGGCGTACTGTCGTACTGCAGGCCACATCGAGGCTGTGGCGTACAAATCATGTCATCATCATGAGGAAGCAATGGCCAGTAAATCAGTGACACGTGGGGAACTGTTTTGATATAGGTGCGACTGTTGTTTGCAAAATAAAAATTCAATAGAGTGTATGAATGGGAATCAGACTGTTTTTTTGTTCGCTGGCTGTTGGGTGAAAGATGCCGAGGACCAGTCACTGTCTCTATGCTTGGAGGACCGCTATCTCACCTGATGGAAAGCGACGATGCGGTCGACGATGGCGCGCGCTTACCTAGAAGTAACCTATTTACTCTTGACACAAAGATCCCCAGGTTGCGTATTCATTTTGCACATAGGTTATAAATAACATTTTACAATTTTGCACGTTAAAATTACGAATTTTTTAACACCTAATTATGTGCAGTATCATACACTACTTTATCTAATTTGATCAAAAACCGCAATTTTCGATAGGTATCTTAAATATGGCGATTAAATCCAACATTCCTCCGCGATCTACTGATGTGCCGCCAATCTATACGAGGTGCTCTGCCACAGATACCTAATAAATCCGACTTTGAAAACCGTATGAGAGCATATAAAAAATCTATTGTTCATGCATTGTCAACTATTGTGTAAAAATGTCAAGAACCTTTAGTTCTGGAATGACGACCACGTACCGGAAGACGGAGCGTTGGAAGGTCTCCCACAAGATGGACCGAAGACCTGCCCTCCTAGCCAAGTTACAACCGTTTCGTTTCGATTCTCTTTTAGTTGATCGCCTCGAGTCGGCCACGCCTCCTATTCCTTTGTTCTGACCACGTGACTGAGTGTTGAGATGACATCAGAACAAAGGAATCGGAGACGTGGCCGACTTGAGGCGGTCAACGAAAAGAGAATCGAAACGAAACGGTTGTAACTTGGCTAGGGGGGCTGGTGCGGGTCGCGGAAATCCGATTGATACGAGATGCACAGGACCGGTCGTTCTGGCGACACTTGGGGGAGGCCTATGTCCACCAGTGGACGTCTTACGGTTGAAATTATGTGTAAAAATTGCGTATCTGTGATCAAAAGCGGCAGGCTTCAAGAGCGATAAATTCAGTAATTCACAACGTTTCCCTCGACAGTGTTCGGTCCCTGTTTCCCGGCCATCAAATATTCCTCATTTTCCTCAAACATCAGCGTTAAAAAGTAGTTCCACTCAAGTAATAAAGTAAGTTCCATGACCCGCAGCGCCCAAATGGATGGGCGTTGCGCAAAGAGTGGCCGCACCCTCTAGCTGCGCCTCTTATCTTTATATCGCGATAACTCTGGAGGTACTGCTTCTAGACTTATGAATGATAGCCTGGTAAGTGTATGCACCTGTACAGTCAAGAGAAAATTTAGCTAAATTAAATATTGATATCAAATTAAGTAGTAATATGGATTGTGTGAGGAACTGAGGAGTGATATGAAAGAAAAGTGAAAGCGTGACGGGTGATAATAGGACAGAATGGAAGAAAAAAACGTTGCTCTAACCCCAACTAATATGGGACAAGGGCACAAAGAAGAAGTAGGTAAATATATCAAAGAAGTATAACTGTCAATTTTCTGTTGATAATGTAGCGACATAGGACACGACGCAACCTCCGTCTGGCCGGAGGATCCTCTTCTTTCAACGGAGGTATGCGGGACTTGACACTGACCCTGTTGCTGAAACCTTTATAATGTTTTAATAATATTTGCTCTCACCCTCCGATAACCTAGTTAATTTATCTAAAAATGTATGAACATAAATTATACATTAGAAAATATTAAGACTCATACAAACATCTAACTCTCACATTTATTCTTCTATACTGATATTATAAAGAGAAAAGATTTGTAATTTTGTATGTTTATATTTATGTTTGTAATGAATAAATGTGAAAAATATTGAACCGATTAAAAAAAAAATTTCGCCAGTGAATGCTATTTTATCACTGAGTGACATAGGCTATATTTATATTTGCTATTTGTTCGGGGACGAAGCCGCTGGCAGAACCTAGTAATATTATAAAGAGACAGGCGACTCATAAAGCCAGTGACACAACTCCGCATACAAGCAGGCTGCGTCAACGACAATTTCCTATTACTACTACAAAGGGCGCATTTAATTCCTATTCCTCGTGTAATCCTCACAAGATGGCTGTGCCCCCGGCCACGATAAGCGGCTAATAAATATGTATCTGACTGACTCCATTAGCTGCACAAATTCGATTTCCACCCAGGACAAATGTTTGTGTGATGAGCACGATCATTTGTTTTGTATCTGAGTGTAATTTATCTATAATATTTATGTATTTAGAATTAAATAAGTATATTTATCAGTTGTCACTCATAACACAAGCTCTGCTTAGTTTGGGACTAGACGGCGTTGTGTGATAGTTGTGGAATATTATTATTATTAAATAAGATTGTTGTTTGTAACGAAACATAGCATTTGATTTGTGAATTAGAGAGTAAGAATGAAACGATGATGTCAGGGTTTCCATGAAATCTGATCCCATCTTCCAAAAGCTGTGTGTTCCAAGATTTGGAACTAGTCGCCATAATAACTTTTATTCAGCTCAAAAATACCTCTCCAACAATGTAACACACTTAGTGATTGGAACCAGGATTAGTATCCTTCTTAATTAGCAATATGCCGTCAGACTTGATAATAGCTGCTGTCAAAATCAAATGAGAGGTAACTTTATCTATATATATAAAAGGGGAAACTGACTGACTGACATATCAACGCACAGCCGAAACTACTGGGACTAGAAGCATGAAATTTTGCACAAGGTTTCCTTTTAAGACGTAGGCGAGCACTAAGAAAGGATTTTCTAAAATTCACTCTCTAAGGGGATGAAGCATTGATCCAAAGTTAGTATGGAGATAACTATTTCCAAGCGGGCGAAGCCGCTAGCAGAATCTAGTCATTCATATTCATCACAAGTTAAAAGTTGTAGGAGACCATCTGCATCATAATCTAATCAGCCTTTGCCGTTACCACTACTGGATCACTCCTCCCCCCTTTAAGGGAAAGTACCAACTATAACGCCTATTTAGACCTCAGCCACCTTAACTTCATTAGTGATTTATTATTGTAAACATCTAATTTTTTGATAGGTTAATTTAAATTTAGCCTCTATTTTTATTTTGTGGATGTAAGAACACTGTACACTCCGCGGATTCATAGATTATTTTCTACTTATTTATTTATTTATTTAAACTTCATGCAACACAAAGGTACAAAGACGGACTTAATGCCTTAGGCATTCTTTACCAATCAACCTAGGGTGGTGAAGAGAAAATGTGTCAGGTGCATAAAAATACAAAAGAATATTAAGAAAATAAGAGTTCAAAAGTATACATTTATACAAAATAACATACATATATTTTTTTTATTGTGCCTTTGGGTACAATGTTGACCGGTCTACGCTGTTCTCTCTTAACTTGTATATTGAAAATATTGTAAAAAAAAAAAAACCTATTTTTAATGAGTAACTATGGAGTTTCTTACCGATTCTTCTCCATAGAAAACTTCTTCTATAAGTGAATAGAATAGCGGGCCCATAGCGGGTTATAATTTTATTGACTGCACAATCAATTTCGACCAAACAATAATAGTTATAATTTATAAAATTTACGACGGTGTAAACCGAATACCGGTTCTTAGGCGGCGTGCACATGCTCGTAAAACCTTCAATTTCGCTGGCGTAGCGCAGGGGTTATCATAAAACCGTTCGGTTCTGCAAAGCTTACCCTTCGCAGTACGCAGTTATCGCGGCGTGTCACGCACGCTACTGTGTCCTGCACTGTATAAATTAATGCCGAGATGTTGATACACCTGTAAATTATATTAGTGGTGGTAAATCTTCCAATGAATTCTCACGTCTAGGGTGGAACGGGAGGGCGTGTAAGACTTTTTCTAACTCAAACCACACGTATGTCCTTTAATTGATTCGCACTGACTGGACAGGTCCACTCAAATCTGTATGGTTCTTTCTTCAAATGATCATCTCAGACAAATCTGCATGGTTCTCATGTGATTTGACCATTACATATTTACTGTATAGACTTTAAAAGAACGAAACAAACTCAGGGGTCAAAGTCTCCCTGAGTTTGTTTCGGTGTTTCTTCTGAGGGTAGTCAGCTAGGAAACACTGGCCTCATCTAAGTAGTTTAATATGACGAAAAAAAAATTGACGTGTAAAAGTGTTTTAAACCTATTTACAAAATAAATATAATTTATCACAGGTTTCCTTTTCAGAAATTCTCATGACTCTAGCGGGCGTCGATCCTGCTGGGCCCCTGTTGATTGCTGACATCTCTCTGAGGCGCGCGTGGAACACTACGCGCCGTTGACAACTCGACCTCAATCCTTATCACGGGTGTATATTTTATTTGGCCATTTTTATATAATAAATCATTTTAGTTAAGAAAGATATTAAATAATAACTGCAATGATCGATATGACGTGTTGTGTAGTAATTAGGGATACAAAGTCAAACATTAGGTAAAAACAGTTCAGCAAACCCACAACTTTTGCGTATTCAATATAAAAACACGTCGCTAACTTCCCTCCACAGCTTCCCTCCGTGTTTCCCAAGTATTTCGAGCCATTATTTCCAATTTGTCACCCGACTTTCCTTAATAAAAACATTATGAACGTAGTTTGAAACAACTCTATATTCTTATTTACGAGTTAGAGCCAACAGTTTGTGAGTAGGGTTTCTTACGTCTAAGTGGAGACACAAGCAAATTGTCGTAAAAAGGCGTTTTTATATAAAACAAAGAAAATAAAGTTTTCGTAAGAGCTTTTTGGATTTAACAATATTGGTTGGGAGGATGTTCATAACACGTAACATATGCTAAGCCAATCAAACACAAACATTACATAGATGGCAAAAAAGATACGTGTTTTCTTTATGAAGCACCAAAAAGGAAAAGAAAAAAAATTCAAGCCGTACAACAGGCAGCCATACCGCTAAAAGCAATTTCTTGCAAATATTGGATGTGAAAGAAACCCAACAAAAAATAACGATGTCAATATCGTAAAGTTCGGAAGAACCCATCCATTGCAGTCATCGTAACAATTACTGCAGTTTCAAAAGGCAAGCCATAGATGGCGCCACAGATGTTAAGCAGAACTAATTAGGTCAGAATAATTAACAGTTGAAACCACGGAATCAGCATAATTAGAAAAGTTTTATTTTAGTATGCAACCCTTAACGGTAATCTTTTTCTGTTGGAGGGTAATTGACGAGTTTTAACGTCGGGAACGGTAGCACGTGAACATTTTGAGGTCGTTCTGGGAGATTGAGTTAGGTTGTGTTTGTCGGTCATTCGTGATGAGAAATTTAAGGAACTGTGATTGAAGAATTAGAAATGGTGACTAGAAGATAAGCGAGTATAGCAGAAGAAAATATCTGGCGCATACCACAAATATTGAGATGAGAGCAGGATGATGACATCAAGATGAGATTCAGATTAAAATTTCAACACGATTGAATATCAGTTATGATGGTCATTGAAAACGCATATCAGTCTAGGAGATGTTATAATATACGAGTGTCTTAACTTCCATATTTCGACGGATCCCCATGCAACCAAGTAGAAAATAAGTGCAACGACAACTAAATAAGCATATTTATGATTTGTATATGATCTTATCTTGATGTGGGGCTGGCCTCAAAAACCAGAGCACTTCGACCCTTCTGGATCTTTTGTGCTATTTGTATATATTTGTAAATGATAATAATCATTTAATTAAAAGCTATTTAGACTAAAAACATAGAAAAGTAATCCTTTAAGACTTTTGTTTTGAAAGCATAATAATAATAGAAGCGAAATTCACTGATGACGTACAAAAGAATACTTCGTCGTATCTTTGTCAAAGAACGGAAGAATTTGATTATGAAGAGATCTGATCACTGCAAAGAATTTCATATTGGGTAACAGGAAAACAACATTAAAATAAAGGAACCGAATATTATAAACGAGTTAAAGATTTACGATGGAAAGAAGATTGATAAAACTCAAAAAGCTAAAGCGATCATTCCTTCCTTTTTAATACAAATTAAAACAAAGCAATTTGAAATAGTAAACCACTTGACAAAGACGCATTTAATTCTACATTTCCATTCACTCTCATTCTTGCTTGCTTTTCGAACAAAGCGGTTTCAATGCAAAGCCTCAGGGGATTCAAACACACATACAAACAGTGCTCCTTGATGGAACAACAACTAACATGCAGGTAAACTAATTAGAACTAAGACGTGAGGACCCCAATTAATATAAACTAGGAAACTTTACAAATAAGGTGTATTTTGGTTAGAAAGGGATAATTCTAAAGCAATGGTGCAAAAGGTCATTGGTGCAACGCTTTTGATAAAGAATATTGCCAAAGGCGGATGACCAGCAAATAAAAGTCTTTCGGCTGAATTGGTAATGATGATGAAGTAATATCTACTACTAAAAGTATTCTGAAACAGTTAAACTACACTACGACACTAAGAGCAAAACGAAAGAAAACATGTCACAGTATCAATTAACATATTTGCAAGTAATTCTGTTCTTTTAATTAACAGACGTTCTACACTTGCATACCACAAGTAAGTGGAAAGACTGAAGAAATGCAACATGTCTTCGTAATAATAGAAACTAACTCCCAACTAAGATTTGAAGACTACTAATTGACATGAACTGAGAACTTCAGAGATATAATGAACGTCTCTAGTTGGAATCAAGTTTCGCGTAGCTAGCATAACAGGTAGGTACTAAAGTCTCACATATTTTGTTATTATATAATATCTCAGTAGAATTCATGTTGTTTCTGGCTTTTGGGAAGATCTTAGAACAAGTGTCGATTTTATGAATGAAACTATGAATCATTCATTAAAGGCAGACTAGCATGTATACTGCTGGTTACGTTACGAATATGTAACTTATTTAACTTCCAGACACGTCCATTTTCTAGATTATGATGTGAAATCGAAAGCGAATCCTGATTCAATAAACAGCAATATACAGCAATTGTCACAAGGAGAAGCAATCGACAAAGCCATATATCAGCACAAACAATTTTTCTATCCAAGCAAAGATGAACCTTGAAGCATCCAAGTTGATGATGTAAAGAAAAAATAACGTAAGATATTATAGAAAGGACAATAACCCCATGAAAAGCTCAAACACTTGTTGGTGGTGTTGCTGTTTACCGAGGGCGCTCACATACTACCCGTCACAATATTACTCTATGTATAGCTCCATGAGTAAGCGGTATCGACCGAAGTGTTCTTCAGTTTTTTCCTAATTCTGATTTTATAACAGACATGGTTTAGACTTTAGGTTTGAAGACGAAAAAATTACTTTGGGTATAATATTATCTATTGTTGTTTCAATTGAAATATCTATAGATTACCTACTTACCTATTATAGACAACCATTTTATCGCAGAACTATAGAAATATTCAATAGGAATATGGTTATAACACCCGGTCATAACACTCAAATCTTTTATTGTATGGAAAAAACAAAGCATAATCTTCAAACGTGAGCCCCAATATGACTACCAAGCAGAAAACGCTATAAAAATACATTCGGAATTGTTACTTTTACAATCTACAATATTGTGGGTACCGATGTACCTTCTCATCCATGTGTACAAATCCAGAATCGAATCCGATCCCCAAAGGACGAAAACCCAATTATTTGGTTTGACGCCCGTGAAGCTGCGGGATACAGCTTTCAGATATAAACCGATTACCAAAACTTTGTGATACGATTCTTCTCAGGAAGTTCTTGTTTTAGCACTTTGTTATTTGTACTCGGGATATAGCCTTGCGGCACTCCAATATTAATGTTATTTTGTTCGGCGGGGATTATAATCCTGTGATGACAAGCGAAGACATGATCCACGTGTGTAATTTATATTCAGTGTTCTCTTATGAAACTGTTTGAAAAATAGCTACAGCTTATATGTGTACGAAGCATCATTTTAAAATACAATTTTAAAGATTGCATCGATCCCAAAGCATCCTAAGCAACATCCTCATTCTCCAGTGACCGGTGGGTGCTTATCCTTTATTACGTCATGTTCCAGAGGAAACTAAGTTCTTCAGTGTCTCCCAGCACCCTAGCACCGTCGCAGTAGACGGCAGGATTCATCAATCTTTTTGCAACCACACACAACTAATTCATTCAATTTAATCATTGTCTTCACTTTAACATTCGCTAAGTTAGCCAAATTCCTCGCGCTCATAAGAAATAGTACTTTAATATTCAAGCTATTAAATAATAACTCCTATCTCACAATTCATTTTATAACAGCACGCGCTGACGTTGTAACGGCGTGCGGTCTCCATACATCGTGTTCATTACTCCGGGCTAGGGATGTATCTGAGGCAACCTTAGCGAAGGCGGACCATGTCCGCGGAAGTTAAGCTCTGTATATAATTCAGAGATTGGACTTTCGCGACACCAGAGAGAACTCCTCTATAGTCGCTTTCTTCTTAACGTATCTAAAGCAATTTCAGCTGTACTGTTTGAGGCCACTAGGAGACTACGTTTATTGCAGGTTCATATCGTGCAGGACATTAGAGACATAATCTGATCAGAAGCACGAAGGTCGCACTGGTAATAAAAAATACATAAACAACAACAACACATACCAAAAACTATATTGTGGATTTGCCACGTTCCAGGCGATTTCTTAGAGCTTTAAAAAATTAGATTGAAAAAAAAAAAAATTAACAGGTTCTCACTTGATACTACCTGGCAGCGGCAATATATCTTCACCACATTAAAAGGTCTTTGATTAATAGAATAGCCGATTTTCTTCATTAGACTTCCGTTAGAAGTCTGCTAAGACTTTGCGAAGCTGAGGTTCCGCTACAGCCCTAGTCCCCAGCTCCCACTCCACTGCTCTCAGTACTCTGTGCGCGGCTATTTGCGATCGCTTACATTAGCATAATGGCACATTACGAGTAAGTGCTAGGCGGCCAGCCATTCCGAATTAAAAACTGAAGAGTACGCAGTTTTAATGGGTTTAGCGATAATGTTGCTTAATGCTAATATTATGATCTGTGCTTTGATTTATTTTGCAAGCTTGGAAAAGAATTATAGAACATTAAGTGTTCTTGGAATAACTAGACAGCCAATATAAATCAAGGTTGAAGTAGAACTGATTTATATGATGCATTTGTACATCAAGAGACAGATCAATTTAACTGTTTCAAACAAAACTTCTTCAATAACAGATAGCATAAAAACATTGTTCAATTTCTCTCAAGCCATTAACAAACTTTCAGTTCATAAAATGTGCGCAAAACTTGCTACCAACTAACATTTTAGCACTAATTGCAATTCTGCTGAACTCATTTGTGTTACGAGCGTGATTATGTATGTATGTTAAATCTATTCAACGTTCAAAGTGTGCATTAGTTCCCCTAACAACTTTCAAGCGCATCCGTTTACCTTTAATCACAATCTGCTAAAGTGATCCGAGCGCCTTGCATACAGTGTCAAAGGCTTTTGATTAGTCTACAGGAGTAGTATTAGAGAGGAGAAGATCAGAATTTAGAAACTGTATTCTCTAAAATATTTTGTACGAAATATACTTATTATTTTTTTAAGCCAAATTAATCCGAATACGAACCAACCTATTGTACATAATTAGAAAAAAATTACACCCTTATAATGATCACTTTGTTGTCCGTACGTCTGTCTATCAAGCTACTGTTTCTCAAAAACATATTGAGGTATCTATAAAGTAGAAATCTTATCGTTAGAAAATAAAATAAAATTATAAGACAATTCGGGAATCGAACTATTTACTTAAGTAAGTTTGTACGGAAACCGTCGTATGCGAGTTCGACTCACAGTTGTCGTTCATGAGTTCGACGTCATGAGTATAAAACTAACTTTTTATTTTACCCAAGCCTGACGTTTCTTTCATAAGAACTTTTTCTCAGTAAGTAAACAAAGTAAGTTTCTGATATATGTCAGGAAAGCCTATGAGCCAACGACGCTACAAGTTATAATAAAGTTACGAAGGTATAACAGTGGTAAAAAACTAGAAATTACATCAGCCAGCGTGAACAGAATAAAAATAAGTTCTGAATTAAATGCGTTGAGCTAAGTAAGACATGTAAACAAGTTCTACTGTAACTATATTAAACGATTTAGTTTAAATGCCTACATACGTGTAACTGTATGTAATAATATAACAATTTTAATGGTCTTTGTAGAATTCTAGTTTGACACCATTCAAAATGGAAAATATAGCTATTTAGAAACACGATACACGCACTTCGTATATATGATGATTAGCAGGGATAACCAACAATAAATAAAAACAAACTTTAACTAAAATCCGATATGCTATACTTTTTTTACGTACGAAATCATCATAATTTCTTTCACTTTGGGTGGCAAGCAGGGGGGAGTGTCAGACTTCGTTAGCTAAAACCCACAGTGTTCCTTCAGTTGCCCTTTGTGAGGGCCAAAATAACTCTTTCGGACGATCCGTAGCCTTTCATTTGTAATGTAACCGTTTGAGACCGAATAAACAATTTTTTTTTTATTTTTTATTATTAAATATATTACTTGAACACTACATGAATTATTCAGAAGCCTACATCCAGAGCATTTCTTTAGCACACGTGAAGCGATAAAAGTAATAAGTAATTTAATACGCAGTCACGCTACGCTGCCTTTTATTATTTTTATAATAGTTGGAACATGTGGTACACAGCGTACTCGTACGAAATGCTAGCTTGTTTATGATATGGGAGGCGTAACCCAGGAAAAACCCGGGGTAACAGCACTTACTCCTCTATTGTTACACGGCCGGGAACTACATCACAAAAATACACTAAAAAACTGCATTTTGTATCCAGTTGTCATGCGTTTTTACGATGGGAATTATTCTAAAGAATTACCGGCTAGCTATGGAACGCAAAAGGCAACATTACGGGCGGATTTCAGTCAGTAAAAGTCTGACACGCCTTCTCTCTCACTCCGCCCAGAGCGAGATGAGTTATCTGATGATATACTCAACACGGGTCAACCCTTTCAAGACTCAATTGATATTGAAAAGTTGAGCCTTAAAATTTACAATATCCATGAAGTCGATATCAAAAAAGTGTTCTGTAATCTGTACCAAAAATAGCAGCAATAAACACACGGACATCTAGCAAATGGCAAAAGCTGTCATCTCTTCGGTACCTTCATTATCTACATACAATATTAGCACCAAAACCCAAGTGGTAGTACTGTCAGTCATGCGGGCACAATATCACACACTTGTAACATAGGTGTCAGAGAAGCGCCGATTCGAGCTAAATCAATCGAGTGATCCGGACACGGCGGCGCGCGGCGCAATGCGGGGGCACGTGTGCCCTGTACACAGTTGGCAAGCTGCTGGTACCGCGTAAACACTACACTATACTTGTCACGGAAGACTACACACACACCTACGTGTTTAAATTCACGATTTTTTGCCATGGGGATAGACTGAAACTACAGAATACCATTAAGATCCGGTGGAATAGGCTCTAATGATCAAGACAAGACTATATCTTTATCAGAAACAGAAGTACATAAGCTTGAACACGAAAATAGTTGTGAAGAGAAATATAAAAAAAATATATATAGAAAGTACGAGGCAACACGAGGTATCCTAACTATTAAATCACAATATGGTGATGTTTCCATACATTAAATTTCAAAACATCTGGTATATTTTCGAGTATTCAGAGACGTAGTCTAAGTACATTTCAATATTAAACCAATAGCTACAGCAAAATTAGGAATTCAATTAGACAGAGTGAAACGGCACAGACGGAACCACGTAAGATTAGAAATTAACATAAAAGTAATACAATATTCATAATCATCTCAACAATCTTACACAGAGCAGGTATTTACTCTCAAACATTCACTCAAATGGAACGGCAAGTCTTAATTTCGGCTTAATTTATATACTGAAGCATTCACTTTAATACACCTTTTAAGGCTCACATACGATATAATACCTTTAAGTTAAAGTTACGACGTATGTTTCTAATTTGTTCCAAAGTTAAACGTAAGGAAATACTTTAGGCAACTCGGAATAAACTCTGGGAACAACATATTTTATTAGTGGAACTGATATTAAAGTTTTAAGACACGACGATTGTGCCTTTAATGTTCCGAGTCCTAAAGCTTAAGATTACTGTTAGTCATAAACAAGTTGTAAAAACAAATATGGCGGGCTCTAGTTGAATGAACTGCTATGGGTGTTCCTTTTTGAAGAAGAAAGATTATTCATCGTAACAAAACGCAGAAAACTAAAGCAGTAAACGTTACTACAGGACATGATAAAAGTAGACCAAGATAACAAGAAAGCAGGAATTGAAATAAACTCAAAAGGACATTAGCATAAAAGCCGGAACCCAAATAATATCAACATCGCTTCATACGCCCCACATAAACACACATTACATTTAAACGCCTCAAAGAACGTGACTTAATAACGTTTAAAGATCGCAATAAGATAGGGGAGCAAATAATTCAAATAGGGGATGATATCATCTGAGAGGATGACGTCACGGGCGCCATATTGTGCGAGCAGACGGCGGTAATTCGTGTCACACACGAACGCAATAAAAGCATGGAGACGCAGAAGGTTCAGGACCCAAGACACGTATCTAGCTCATGGCTTTTAAAGATCTATAGGTGCTCCAAGCTTAGAATAATGAAGTCATTCGTCTTAGCACGTGAGATCCTAGGTTAGGCTATCATGCAAGCAGTCGTCTATATTCCGGAAGCCAAGAGGAAATCTCGGTCTGTTGTCATCGTATAAACAAGACTGCTTTGTTTGCTTGTCAAGAACCTCATGGAATTATGGACAGTCATCCCATATGCTATTAACTTGGAATGTGTTGGCAGTCGACAGTCTCTCCCTTTATGGTTGGGAGAACTCTAGAGACCATACTGCAGTTATTCCAATACCACTGCTTGAATAGCAGTATATCCGAGTAACTTTTTTAAGGTTTGTCTGGAGTAACCCTTCTCGTCACGCAGCCACACGACACATTCGCGTGGGTGTCGCCTTGTCACCAATCACTGCTTGCGTTTAATTTGATGTGCGACATAACCTTGCCCCGGCGTCGACCAAGATTTACTGCGCGTCTGGGCTAGATATCGTCCAGTCAAGGTTGATGAGAAATGTATAGGTATCTACTTGATTTTGTATGGTGATCTGTGCAATGTCTTTGTCGTCAAGTCTTCGCTGTTAAATTTTAGCGTTCCGAAGAAGCTTGACAGAAAATTAAATTGTTTCCACATTTCTTTCAGTGCCTATCAGATCTTCATCATTATATTTTCCTTGTTCTAATTCATTTAGGATTGGCACAACATGTCTTGTAGTTGCATGCTTCTCAATAGTATCCAACTTAGTGGGCACCCCCTTTTCAGTACTGATGCTGGTGCTTTACAGCATCTTTCCTTCTATCTGTAAAAGGACTGTGGTCAGTAGTAAGATTTGTATTAGACCGCTACATGTTTTTTGGAAGACATAATAAAAATACCGGGCGTTGACCGCCGGCGTCTCAGATTACAAAGTCTATCTGAGCGGCTAGACTGGTTTAATTAGGTCAGCCATGATTAATTCTAATCTTAAGTAGGAACTCCTAACATAAAACTGACGGCTGAGGAACTTAATCCAAGTGTAACCTCTCTGAGTCATGTGATAATGTGCTAAAACTCAGGTTATATTTGAGGCCGCTGACTACCACAATATTGTTTGCGTAAAACCTCTGAATGAACGAAAAAGTAGTCTCTTTGAGAAACCTTATATATTTGTCTACGTTAGGAAGTGTAAGCCGTCAATGGCATTTGTTTAATTTGGGCTCAATTAGCTGCAACGTATAAGCCACTTATGTACCGAAAAGAACTTAAATAACATGATACCTATAAGCATTGGGCTTGCCTTCCGCATCAGGTGCTTTTGCTGCTTAATATTTTGTCAAGAGCTGACCAGGACATTTAAAATTCTACCAAAACTTTTAAAACTACGAAAATATCATGATCCTGATTCAATCATGTATTATATTACAGGTAACAAACGTCAGACATTCATTTAAACACTCAATAACTCTGTCAAGTAATGGATAGCCATTTTGATCCAACCTTGTTCCACGAAAAATAGATTACCAATTTGTAACATACTCATATACGTTGAAGTAAGAGCTACTTGTATTAATCGACCCTTGTACTAAAGATAATATTACCGTGCTTGTACTCCATCGAGAATAATTTAATTTACCTCGAGATGTTTTGGCACACTTGAATTTAGTGAACGTGAGTTATGTATTTATTCCTACTTTTATAAATACATATCGTAAAACAATTCGCAAACATAAAACAACACGAACACTGTTTGATTTCCAGACCCATTATATTAAAACAGCGTGTTTTAATATAATGGATTCAATGTCTATTCAATTTACAGAAATAAAATTTCTGTCTTTTGCCGTCTTGTCATGTTCTGTAAAATTATTTTATCCTGCCTGCTCTATCCCAGATGCCAAAAAAAAGGTTATATCTACAATTTATATTCTCAAAACCCAAGAACAACCCGCAGCCATAAATTCAACAGTGTCCCTTCCTTATCAGACGAACACCATAATCCCACTTTTCCAATCTCGCTATCTGATACCCGCTTGCCAACACCCCAATCCTACGACCATCCTTCTCCAAGCCCTTGAGGCGCTAAGACTCTGCGGGACGAGCCCGACACGACTGGAGACTTGAGTCGTCACACATAATGGCCCGGCGAGGTCACGCGATACCGAGGTCGATCGATGACACCATATCGCTTTGCACAACAATCACGCACTTTCTTTAATCTAACGCTTAATTGAGTCATCCAGACGATTTAGGGGCCACATTACTTTGATGGACGGAATTAAATGTCTGGACGTAAAAGAGATTTCTTTTAGTTAAGGATACTAGTTTCTTGATTAATCTGATTAGTGAACCATTTGGTATGATAATAGAGTAGTCTGTGAAGTACGTGCGGAAAGTATACGAAGCGATGTGGGGCTAGAAATAAGATATTCTTTAAGTGTTTCCGCATTTCGCTGTATTTGCACGCGCCAGCACTTCCGTAGTGCTAAATTCTGGATCTAAAATCCGAAAGTAATCCTATTACGATAGGATGGGATAGTTCCGCAATCTAGATATTGGATTTCAATTTCTATTGCGACAAACAAAAGAAACACACCAGCCAATTTTTGACCGGTCTATATTTTCAATTCCAGTTTCGATGGATTAGGAACACTAGTAGGTATAAAAGTGAACCAAGAAGACAATACAAGACCCACAACAAAGCCCTCTAAAAACAAACTAATTACACGCTTCATTCCCTTAATTTTCCATAATTAATCTTCTTTACAAAACTTCATCCCCGGGTGGCATCCGCACATGGGGTACACTGGCACCCCAGCTCATTTCCATCCCGTTAATATGGTACTCGCTGCAAATAAATCACCCTCCATGGTGGCCCAGTGACCCCATAACCGACACACGCCTGATCTTCGGCAAAGGGTTCGACGTCCTCATATTTAGGGCTAAACGTTCCATATCGGACGCTTAACTTTATGAGAGAATTCTGCTAAGATAGAGGGCGAAGAATTTTTATGGGAATTCATACCGCCCCTTAATGAAGGGTAACTTTTTTTACACGTAATAATTAAAAAAGCGGATTTGCCTTTGAAACGGACAGTGCTTTATTTGTTAATCAATTCCCTTCTAAAGGATGATTGTTTCATGCATTTTAGGATAATTATTTCACGCATTTTCATGCGAGTGTTTTTCGTGGTTCATTTAAATAAATTTTTGCTCATCAAATGATTTAGTAGGAATTTTACAATCTTATAATAGTTTAATACTATTGCACAATTATGTGTTGGCAACACCAACGTGGCTTTTATACGGCTAAAGTGTATTGGCAGTGCCACTAACTATGTACTTTCCGCGACTCAATCAAACACGAATTTTTTTCACTAAATTAATTCATTTTCAATCCTAAATTCTCTTTCAAATATCCATTTCCTTTCGTCATGCTTCTACACACATACGCTACATAATCACTCTCGTAAATATTCGTCGCACCCGACACGGGTCATTGCCATTATTTGCCATGGCAACACAGCGCCACAGATAAATCACTGGCGCCATGATTGCCCCACTGACCCCCAGTCCCCCATTACTCGATACCAAAGGGTGAGATGAGGCCTTTATTTTATTTGTTTGCTGAATTATTGCTGTAAACAAACCTGGAATGGCTGGAATTAGAGGTTTTTTTCGGTTTAAGTGGATTTCAGATTAATTTGTTTTGTGTATTTTTTTTATACATTTGGAAAAGCCTGGATGAGAAGCGTAGGATTAATGTTAATAATTTTTCGTAATTCCGAACTTTTCGTTGCCAAATTATACCTATAATTTATGGGTTGATTGCTATATTTATCTCCATTGATTTTATTAAGTTATACTCATATCAATAATTTAAGTTATATAACTTGACTCTTTAACCAACCCCATCGCAAGTTTTTCGCCTTCTGCAAAAATCTCAAGCCTCCTTATCTTTCTTGCAAGTTGATTCATTTAAAGATATGCATGCCTCTTCAACTCTTCAAATCCTCACACGAAAGCTAAAGATATATCAGATTTGCATTTTAAATGAATCTAACCTCAAGGCCAGAATTCTTCTATCGCTGTGGCCTTGAAAAGGTCAAAACGGTACTTTGATCAAGTTTAATGTATTCAAGGGGATGGCTGGATGGAGGATGGCACTCGTATCCACGTAAGTACATTTTGCCCGATTATGGCGGAGACGCAGTAAAAGGGTTAATTTTGAGTCTGTTTATAAATTTTGAGTGTCGAATTCTGGGTCAAGTTGATCCCTTTCTCGTTCCGGGAATATAGAGGTTGAATTATATTTAACAGCTTTCATAATTTTGCTGGTTACATGGGAAGACTAAAAATACGTAACGTACTATTTTTGAGACGGCAAATATAATTTGTTTTCTCCAGTAAATCCATTAGCCTCGAAAAGAACGTAAATTTGGTGCACCTGATCTTTTCCTAGTTAAATCGGTTTACCGTCTCTTTAGACAATGAAAGAGAAGGAATGGAAAGTGCACCTATGTTTGCATAGGTACGTACGCTTGTACACTACATTATCCTGCCTTCCGTTATTGAGGTGGCTAAGCTCTTCTGTTTTTATCGACAATATTGCTATTTACTAGAAGGTTCTCCAATCATTACATGTATTAGTATGAAGATCGCAATCCAATGGTTTCTAGTAACCCGAGGTGAATCCTAGAGTATCACCGTATAATGTTCTGTACCCACTCCTCTTCTCCACGTAGTATCTATATAAGCTGAATCATTCACCATGAAATAAATACGCATTTACTGCATAATCACACTAATATTGAACAGCAATAAGTTCTATTATCGCGTGCAGTATTCAGTCAGAGAAAGTGTCTGTGTTTCTGCCGCTGCGTTAGTAATTAGCAATTACATTGCTTTAAACCAACGACAGATTGACACTCGGTAATTAATTTTCTAAAACGCTAGAACCATTTGTAACAATTGAATTTGTTTTAGTGGTAACAATGCAACTGTTGGATTTGATTGGTGGCTCTAATTTTGGTGACTCTCTACTATACGTATATTTTTTTTAAGGAGGAAGGAGGGAGGTATTTGCCCAGCAGTAGGACAGCATAAATAAGTATGTATTATAATACAAACAATCCAGGGGAATCGGTGATGAAAATGTTTTAAAGAGAGTACTTAAGTTGTAGTGTTTCTAAAAATCGTAACTAGCAATGTTTTAAATGGCAAAAGAATTGGACATAGGTAACGTACGGTACGAGTATAAGAAACCAATTGTAAGTACATTATTTACTTTAATGAGTCTACAGCAGTCCACAAAAGAGATAGCGGAACGAACTGGATGTTTTTTTTTTTAATTCGAAAGAAGTGACGCAGACCTTGGCCGAGGGATGTTTTTTTTTAAAAAAAAAGAAATAAATAATTTCGGTATTGATTATAAAGATAAGGAAAAAAATCTAATATTTACAAAATAAAAATTACTATCATTATGCTTCGTTTAGTAGCGCGCCAGGCTACGCTGGAACCCGCGACATAAACTCGTAAGCCGGGGTCGTTACTGGTCACCACAGCACTCAAAACGGGGAAGAAAAATTCATGAGGGAACCGGTATGTCTTAGAACCAAAAATTCGAAGACATGTTCAGTGACATCCATCAAACCCGCACTGGGCCCGCGTGGCGGATTACGGTCCATTCCCTCTCATAGAGAAAAGGCCTGAGCCTCAGCAGTGGGAACATTATACGGTTGATAACGCTAATGCTTATGCTATTATGATTCATTTTAATACTGATTAGTATTTGGAGGTATGCGGAACAAAAATAAAATAACGGTAAAATTTTCTGTAACATGGTGGTAAAAATCTGTTGTCGTTTAAAGCGCGCGCATCATTTTTTTTTATTTACTCCTAGAGGAAGGCTAAGGTATTTTGATCATACTGCCTAGTCTTACGTTTATGTTTCCTTGCGTGAAAAGTTTATACGATAATGTCTTTCGTAGTGACAATAGAATACAGATGTATCATTTTCTAATGATTTTGTAGTATTTAATTTAATTAATACACCCACTGAACTTCACTGGAATAAAAAAAATCACGCCAAAAACCGCGCGCATCTTAAAATGACGGCCATAGACCACCAAAAAAAGCAAATTTTATTTTTATGAACTATTTATTTACTAAATGTTTTTTATTAAATAAATCGTTTGTACAAGTTAAATTTGTCCATTTTAACTTATTCTATTGGATGAAATAAGTAAGCAAGACACTAATTTATATACTATTGAACGCAATAACTTAATGAGAATTTTATTCGCATTCAATTTTTGCGATTATAGCACTTGTACGTAATGGTAATCAAAATGTCACAGTTTGATAACGAGTGCCATTATATACCTAAGTGCAGTGCAATAAGAGTCACTTTCTGAGCAAGTGTGTTGAAAAATAAATAAATAATTTATTTGGACCAAAAATGTAAGTACATTTCATAAACCCACCAAACTGCGGAACAATTTTATTGGCGGGTGTTATGTCTGGTTTGGGCCACTGCCTGATAGAGGATTTCAGGTTGCATACGTTCAAATCGCGTAGAGAACTCTAATAATTGCGCGATGCAGGATTTCCATTTTTTTATTCCTATGTGACGCCATAGATGTCGCTACAAGGAGATTCTAAATTCAACTTCAACTTCAACTCTTCATTATGGCATTTACGGAAAAGACACCACAATTTTGCCAATAACACGTGCAAACTGTTAATAGACTATCAAACGCTGGAGAGTATTTAGCGCGAATGGACAGTAAAATAAATATATATTTATAAACTATTAAAGGATTCTAAATTCAAACTAGTAAAACGTAGGTTTTTTTTATAAATCTGACTGTCAATGTCAACAAACTTACAACATCTACCTCACTAGGAAAAATCACGACACAGGTGATGTTCCCCAACATACAATATTGTAAACAAACAGAACACTTTCACTCTCAAACATTGTCTTAATTAGTATTCCGTCGGCGTTCGCTGGCCAGCAGAAACAATTACTAAGGAGAAGGTTCATCCCTGAGAGGATGGGGGGATGGGGGGTGAGTGTTACATTGATCCTACATTGATGAGGGTATAAAGGAGCTACATGATAAAGTACATAGGAGAAGGTAAACTCACAAGGCGTTATTTTGCATTCAGGTGACATGGTAACTGAAAAGTAATTTAGAAAATAGCATAACATAGCATAGCATAGCATAATCAGCCTTTTAATGTTCCCACTGCTGGGTCTCAGGCCTTCTCTTTCTAGGAGAGAGCAAATTTTAAAATGATTTTATGATAATAAAACTGATTCTATTTCAGTGGGTAGCTCGCCATCCGGCCGTTTGGTAATCGTCTCAAAGACGAATTAAAAAAAAAAGAGTCCTCAAAGAGATGTCGGCAAAAAGTTTACAATAACTTCTCCACAAGCCTAGCTAAGTTACGACCGTTTCGTTTCGATTCTCTTTCGTCTGTCGCCTCAAGTCGGAGATGACATCTTTCCCATACATTTGAAGTTTTCTACTAGCGTTAACGATTGTAGATTATCAACTTGGCTAAGTCCTTAGGTCTAGGGAGAAGCGAGAGGGCGTTCCAGACCTTTACCGACTAAATAGCACCCAGCTTCAGTTGCCCTTTACTTACCAGCACCTCGGTGTCCCTTTCAAAAATTCCCCGTGGCCCTAGCGTTTAACATACACATATGTTTTTGTTTATGTCAATGATGAATAGTTAATTCAAATGTGCAGAAATAGAAATTCACAAAAATAAATTCTGTATCAGTGACTAAGAAATTTTTCTAGATTTAATTTGTAATTTTGTAACTTTATTATTATAAAGGTTTTGTTTCCTTTTAGTCTCAATACCCCCGTGGGACCCAATGGACCTTTTTCCTTGTTTTCATTGAGTATCGGGAAAAGAATGACCCATCTCTTAATTAATCTGCTATTTAGGTGAAATAAACCCCTAGTGGATAGTATGGACAAAAGATTCAAGTTCAGGATATTTCAATAGGTGCTAAGTGAAAAAGATTATTTGCAATTTTCTAACTGCAGTAACTTTTTTGTTATTATTTATAGGTTCACGCTTGACCACATCTCAGCTGATGGTAAGCGATAATGTGGGCGATGATGTGACCACGCTTGCTTAGAAGTAAGTAAGAGTGAATACACTCTTGACTGGCTACAACCTAGGGGTCTTTAAGCTATCAGGACATACAGACTCCGGCAGGGAGAGATTGCACTTCTTAGTGCTGTGACCTTTAATAACTAAAATATACCTACGTCACATGGCGCAGTCTTCCTTAACGTGTTAAATGTGCAAATAATAAGGCGATATGTCTGTATAGTGGAAAGTTATGATTAGGTAGGTATTTCGATTTTTAATAATAAAATGGAAATTACGTTTCCTGTTGTACATTTATTAATATTTATCGATATCCATTAAAGCACGTTTTGTAGAATTTCACTAAAACTATTCGATAAAACAGTTGGTTATCAATGTTTGACCTTTTGGCACAAACTATCGACATAACTTACAAATTAACATCAAAGCTGGCCGTTAACCGTCATAATTAACGATTAACGACACAACTAACTGTGTTTTGTTATTTTTGTCGACACGCGATAGGTTCACTGTATCATTGTGTATTGATCCATTTGATTGTGTTTTACAAGATTGTTGCTCACGCAATAAATAGTCCGCAGCGGCCCAGCTGGACAAGAGCCTTGCAAACTACAGTTTAGATACGGATAAGAAAAAAAAATTTTTTTTTCATGAAAATAAACGAGTGCCCGCTGTTACGCAACGCTAGTCTACGAGAGCATTTCAAGTTGGTTAAGTTAAAAAAAAAACATTCAGCCGAATATAGAACCTCTTCCTTTTTGAAGACGGTTAAAAAATTGGACCAATCTGGAAGAAACTATCTCCTTTCAAATAAAAAAAAAACCATAAATTATTTTAAAAAAAAAAGTGTTCCAAATACAATCGAATTTAGAACCTCCTCCTATTTTTGAAGTCATTTAAAAAGTTCTTCCGCTTGTCCTCTTAATGCACCTTCCATCAGACTCACCAAAACCAACCTAATCGTCACGGAACTTCGACTTCTCTTTATTAAAATCACAATGATGACGCTGACGACGTGAAACAAAGAAAAATCATTTCGAAAAAAAATGTTGCATTAAACTGCCATTCATGCAATAATATGAATGAGTGACTGACAGAGGAACACAATGAAACCATATTTTTTACGTTCCCATTCTAGTCTGTAAGTAGTCAATGAAGTAATTATTCAGCTCCCACAGAGATACTACGCATAGATAATAATTACGACTATTAACGTAGATAGATACGTTTTATTCTTATATTTAGAACTTGGAAATAGCCATTATTCTTGTTGTTTAAAAAAATATGACTCATGCGAGTGTGGTGGGGAAAATCGGACATTGAAAAAGAATACTCCAATTCTTTAAAACTATTTTTCTCTCTACAAAATGGTCTTTCGTAGCGATTGTATGTCCATTACTACCAGTTTCCAGGCTCTTGGCAGAATGTCATTCTAACAGCGACAGAAATAGTCAACATTCTAAAATATTTGGAATTAGGTAGGTAGTTTACCTACTTGTTTTTTTTTTGACGTGACAACGTCTTATAAATTGGTTTGCCGGGTGACACTTCAAGAAACTGCGTTACGCTCCGCTCACGTTATGCGCTCACAATGAGAGCGAGTGAGAGGCACGCGTCCCTTCCACTCACACGATTTTACCACTCAAAGTCGTTGTCACGTAAAACTTTCGCCCGTATACCGACTTTACAGGCAACCAATTTTTTTTATTTATTTTTTGCCTTCTATGATGACTATAAGAATCCAAATATCCGTTCACAGATGCGTACTTTGCCAAGCAGTCACATTTCTCAATTAAAACAATATTCTAACAAGCAAAATCAAACAAATTAAACTTTAAATCCTTCTAAAGTCAGTAAAACGGCCGGTATCTCCAGTTCGTACTAACAATGATAATAACAAACCATCATCCCTCGGTAATTGTTATGATAATTACAGGAGAAGCCTCCTGAAGCCTTTGAATTTAGCTGAAAGTGCTCAAACTGAAGTTTTAAGTGACGCTGATAAAGTTACGAATAATTTGGAGTAAGAAAACAGCAGGTAAGTACTTAAGTACGATGAGATGCTGATGTGTTGTGGAATATGAATAAAGATATGGAATTATAATATAAAACATTTTGTGATCTTAATATACAATCTTAATATACAAAGTGTTGGTTTATCTTACAATAATTTTGAGTGAAGTTGTTTTGATCATGTACATATGCACCGACTGACGTAAAACAAGTAAAAAGGATTAAACACAACAACAAACTGCTTTTTATCCATTTACCATTATTTTCCTCAACAAATTGGGTTAATAACAAACTAAATAAATCTATTATTAAAACCTGACTAACAGCGCGACATGTATAGAGTAATGACAGGGTGACACCCCTAATTAGAGCCTAACAAGAAAATAGTTGTCAAACTTTGGCGCGAAAGGACGCCATCTTGTAATTTTGTCGGGAGGGACCGAAATTTGAATTAGGACCGGGACATATTTACGATAAACTTTAGAGCAACGAGTTTCTTTGAGCAAAAGGACCAAGTTTTTACGCAAAAGAGAATATGTACGGTATAAAGTGATACTGTTGGAAAGTTGTGAATAAAAGGAGTTGCGTTTGTTAGTTGTCAGAAGTTTTCGGTAGGTACTAACCGCCTCGGGGAAGGTGGGAGGTGCTTTGATATTTATGGAGATCGCTTGTTGGTGATGAGGCACAAAAAGAAAACTTGTTTATTTTGTTTCTTCGGTTTTTATATTTGGAATATTTCTATATTTGGGACCGAAGGCCCAATTTAGACTATATTGGCAATAATGTTTGAGTTTTACCATTAGTAAATGAATCGATCTTTCTGACGATTCTTTCAGTTCAATGAGATTCGATTTATACTGGTTCTAAGTCAAAAAAATCTGCTTCAAGAATTCTCTAAAAATCTTTACCAAAAATACATTTATTCGTATTTCTGCCATTCCTTTTTCCAGTTTAATCCTGCCTTAAACATTCTCATTCAGCCGGAGTTAGGCCGAACATTAAATAAGATTACTTACTCACTATAAATCACCGTGGAGCCGAGATTACAGCTTACCTGTAACAAAACAGTCAGTTATCGAAACCGTTGATTAATTCGATGCAAAGCCGTCGTTACAAGGGTCCAACACGATTTGGGTTACATTCGGATAAACTGTGAAAAGTTTGAGGTAAGCTTTCGTTAGCTAGGACCATTGAAACAAGCTCTGTTCCAAGTCGGAGTTTACTAAGAAGAAATCTACTTTGAAGGAAATTGGTCCTTTTGTAGCTACCAAGCTACGACTGAGAAAATGACTAATTTCCTTCGAGGCATTTATACGATATACATTATTAGTATAATAAATATTAAACATAGGATTAATTAGAACATATTCAATATCACAATATGATAGCTCGTTTTCACTAGTTCACTAACTAAATATTATTTTACACAAAATTATTACTCTGCGTGACAGATATTCTCAATCTACGAGTATCGATTGAGAAAACACAGACGCTCCATCGTCAGACTTAAACTTCGTCAATTTAGCAAATCGAATTTGTGTTAGCAATTCTAACTTAATCTGATCTAATCAATCAAAGAGTTTATAACTTTAGTAAATATAGGGGAGTAATGGAAAATATTCAGATGAAAATGATGTAATTATATTGACAAATTGAATGAACTGAGCTCTAAGATAAGGAGACAGGCATAGGAAGGGTCTAACCCCAAGGGTATCATTATCCCAATCTACCTAGATACTCTAAAAACAAGCTAATGTTTCTACTTTTTAGAGTAATTTCCGCACATATAACTTTGTTTTGCAAAGAAAAATCAGTTTGTGGGATTTTAAAATGATTTCGATGGTCAAGCAAAAGTTGTAGAAGCTACTGGATTCCGTTTTCTAACCTAACCTTAACCAACTTTAAACCTTGGTGGAAACCAATAATCCAGTTGCCATCTTCGGGGATAATCCTTGGCGGTGTTAGAATTTTATTTATTTACAAGTACTGGTACAACATTCCGGAAGAGATCTAAGACATTGTACAGTGGGAACTTACAAACTAAAAATGTAGAATGTTCAATATGTTTCACGGACTTAAGGATCAGCCCACATGAAGGTGCAAAGCCTTGTCGAATTTCCATTAAAAGTGGAAGAAATTGCGAGAGATCTGCTCGGTAACATAAAAAGCAATAGACCGATTTTTCCAAACACTAAACACGAAAATCAGAAGTGAATTCAAAGCAGTCGGTAGTAAGTAACCAATAAAATGTACCCAATCGAATGAAAACCGAAGCTTGGCGCGTCCAATGACAAGCGAACAGAATATGACCAAGTGAAGCGTACTTGTAAATATGAATGTCCTTGACATATCTGGCACATGTCCAATATGCGTTACTTTCCCTTTTTACAGCTTGTCTATGACAAGGTCGGGGTGAATGAACTTCAAGATTGATGTTTATTTTTGTGGCATGTTCAACAGACTATAAAAGGTTGAGTGACTATCGAAATGGAATGGACCTACAGAGATGACGAAGGAAATTGCGGACTGAAAAGTGAACACTGCGGTATAATGCGTAAGGCTGAAACAGGATGATTTAGTACAGCTCCTTCGCATAATTTTAACAGATCGTAATCATTTTGGCCATTTGGTCTCACTCAATGTTAATATAGGTATTAAACATCCTTTTCCAAACTAATTTAGAGATAGGATAGGCTGTGTTGATCGATAGGAACATAAATCTGGTAATCATCGTCAAAGGACAAAAGTACAGCAATCTCTAGCATCCAAGGTAAACAACGACATGTCTCTAGATTTTTTTTCGCTTATAATGTTAACATACGCTCAAACTTGGTACGACGGAATTGGTCCGTCTATACCAAAGTCGAGCGAAAATGCCTGACTCAGCGTAATTAGTATTAGGTAGGACAAGTTCGAACTTGCTTCGAAAAGACCAAATTTATGCTGAGTCACTCCCGAGCTCGGTACAAAAGGACCAAATCCGTCATACCTACCAAATTCGAGCGTATGTTAACACTAGGTATTACAGTTTCGCGATGACAAGGGAGATTTCTGATGTGAAAGGAAAGAAAGGAAAAAGAAGAAATTACGCAAGGGAGCTTGTTTGCGTGATCACATCAGAAATGAAGATATCCACAAAATTACCAAGGTTACCAACATAGCCCAAAGAATCGCCAAACTTAAGTGGCAATGGGCAAGACACATTACTCGCAGAACAGATGGTAGATGGGGACGAAGGTTCTGGAGTGGCGGAAGACGCAACATTGGAAGGCCTCCCACAAATTGGAGCGATGGTGAGTCCGTTTGACTCATGATAAGAGTTTAATTGGATGCACTACTCGATGCACGTTTATTCGATATCGACTACGGTAAGTTGGTGTAGTTTTTCGATAGTAACTCATGGTAAGGGTACTGGTGAGCGTCGCGCGAGTTCAATGGATGCGAGACGCACAGGAGCGGTCGTTATGGCGACACATGGGGGAGGCCTACGTTCAACAATGGACGTCTTTAGGATGAAACGATGATGATAATGATGACAAAGGAAACGTCATCTACTGGTTTCTCCCTAATTTTTATAAGTATTTTGAAAGACACTCAATTGATAACACTGTCTGTACCGAGATAGTTATTAATGCAAAAACTCAGCAATGACCAAGGTAAATATATCGTCGGCCGCTGATGGAGTGCACACGTACCAAGCTTGCCTGCAGTTAAATAAACCGGAAATTGTGCACTATCTCCAATATTACGTCAAACTAATGGAGTTAGTATTAGAAGCACCGACTCCGGTAACTACTCGTGCTGACCTTTCCGAACGATTGGCTTCGAATTATTGGGTTATTGGGTACTTGTAATTTAGTTATTGGTCAGGTCAGTAGTTGGTGAAGGGTGTTGGGAGATAACAGCTTAAATGCAAATGCTTCCGGCAAAGATTTTGATACAGTGTGGACTGCGAAAACTGATGAAATTACCCCAAATTCCTAAACACAGAGAAAAGTAAGATTGAAAAGATTTTATTAGCCGTGCAAAGCACAACAGGCTCATAATAATAATAACTTCTAAGTCATTTTTGGTTTCTGCGTCTTTGGTTTAGTTATCAAGATGGTCTTCTATAATTTAAACCATTTTATCGTCATAATACTCTACGCTATTGAATGTTACTTACTTATGCGTAAATATTTTTAAGCATGTGGCCCTAAAAGTTAATGAGAGGGTTCTAGGTAAACGAGAAGTACTATATAGGTTTTGATTCGCGAGTAGCAAAAAGCACCATAAAAGGATCAACGGCCTTATCTTTAGATTGTGTTGACATAAAAGTTTGACTTTTTCACTGCTCCTAGCGGTATTACATATCAGTTTTTAGCTTGATACCACCAGAATATTGTTAGACGGACGATACAGTAATCCTATAAGGGTTCCGTTTTTGCCGATTGAGGTGCGGAACTCTAAAAACATAACCTTTCAAAAAGTTTCATGAAAAATATGAACCTAGATTATTTCATTATAAAGTCATATTAGATATCGCTATAAAATGATTTCGAAATGGTAACGTCATTAATTCAATATACATTATTTAATATTTATAAACAATCCAAACCGCCACTCATTATTTATCAATACAATGTTTTTAATTACCTTTCTCTGATAACGACTCATTACGAGAATCGATAACGGTAATTAAATAAATAGTTATAACGCCATTAATAAGCATGCACTTTTTGTTTCATTTCTACATAACATAATATTGTTGATAACACCTATCACAGTTTGGTTCCTGTTAGCAGATTTAATAAACGGTTTTATTATATTTAGCTTTGTGTTGCTGGATCAGTATGTTGCCATGGAAATTGCAAACAATTTGCATACCAAAAATATATTTGTTTAGATACTGTGAAACAACTGGACAATCATTCATAGAAACGAAAAAACCAATTAGAACCGTGCACTAGCTTCTGACATTTTACAAGCGCCCATGTAGGCTCAATCTAATTAGCTCATTATGTTCCATTGCTGGGCGAAGGCCTCTCTCTACTTTTTCCACACACGTCTGTCCTCGGCCATTGCGAGCCAGTCCCTCCGGTAAGAGCCAAGTTCATCTTTCCACCGTCGGCTTGGTCTGCAACGATGTCCATATAAAAAAAGAACGCACTTGCAGGAATCGGAAGCACATGCCATTATTTTGCAGCAACAACGTACACATTTTACTACATCCAACATAATTCACGTTGACCCAGAACAAGTACTAGTAATAACCTTAACTTCGGCTGCCATCAATAAACTTAATTCCGGAAACATGGAGGAGTCACGCGAAGACATACAGTTTGGGCTGAGCTCACTGACTGGAGCCAATCGTACTGAGCTTGACAAACTAGTCGAATTCGATGCGATACGACATTTGTATTACGTAGCTTATTACACGAGCAATACCTAATACGCTTATGACAATCTCTTGAAAAACCTGCAGTGAAAACTAAAACAATAAAAATCTATACTCCATTTGTTTAGGTAACTAAATGTAATTAATCTTGAAAAAAAAATTCTGTTTAAAGACGTATAATGCTCATAAAGAAAATCATATTTAACTTAATTCCATGGAATAAAGGTTTCTTTCGCACTGAATTTCTTATTAAACACCTACAATTTGAAAATAAAATCGATTAAAATATTAATGTGATAATGTGCCAATTCTAATACCTCTGGTGAAAGAGTATCTACTATCACTACATATATCAAATAGCCGAACAGAAATTTAACCTCGCAAAAGCATTCGAACCCAAACAAACATAAGAAATTACTGATTCGACTAAGGGAACTGAAGACCCACCGACCAAAGACGAACAAAAAACCAAAGAATTAACTCCACCACTCATCCACCATAAGATGAGATAAGCCCTAACGTCATGAGTCGACGAGTTACCTCAAGCCTGAGATGAGATGAGCCCCGATCGATCGCGACCTTATGAGCGATACTAATAATATTACCAACTCGGTTAACAGCCGTGTATTTATGGTTACAGCTTTGACATTAGACCCTGGTGGTATATATAACATAGTATACTGCATAGATGAAGTCAACGATGTATTTATGGTAGAACTGCTTCTACGCATGATATTGTTACGAACGCGGTTATTTCTTAGCTCTCTGTTATTGTTCCTTTCGATCCACGTGTCAGTTACTTGGTCTTTAATTTACTTTTCTCTTTAACTTTGTCTAGTGTGACCATACAATCGTTACTATTTATTTTAAACGCTCTATCATAGCGTCTATCTCCTTAAGTATTATTATTATTGTCAAAAGTATTAAATACTGATGGATGGTCCACTTGCAGGGCTGAGGCGTCCTTACTTCAATTTCCACCATTAGTTATTTATTATTGCTCATCATCTTTCTGCCCTTGTCCATACTTGGGGTCGGTGTAACACATTTCTTTCTTCCATTCTGTCCTATCAACCATCGCGCTATCCCTGAATCCCTTTCCTTTCCTATCACTCTTCACACAGTACATCCACCCTGTCTTTAGCCTTCCTCTCCCTTTCTTTTTATCCATATGTATTCATAACTCTATTATGAAGGTTATTTATAACCGCTAATGATCTATGCTTTGTTTCCCATTAATTTCCATTTCTATGAATGTATATTCAGGGAGACCACCAACCACACAAAGTTCTAATTAGCTTCACATAACAAACCTTACCCAGTCCGCTAATGAGTTCAAATCAAGTACGCACCAAAAGTTTGGATAAACAAACCTTAACTCTCAGCTAAACCCCGTAATGAGCTGAAAATCAACCGATTAACCAAATGCTAATCCATTCAATTACCGACACGTAGACCCGAATAAATCCCGCAACTATTCGGGAACTATAGATCTTTCTATCGATTACCACGACTTTCGGAACTCATTTGCATAAAATTACTTTATTAACATTAACCCGTCATTTCAAATGTCGATGTGGATTGGTAAACGGATTATACTGAACCGCATTCACTATTTCAACAAACTTATGATTTCACGCGAACTTTACACTGCATCGGTGTTTTCATTTTGTTTATCGCCCACGAGCTATTTCTCAGAATGACTTGTTACTAAATATTATGTTTATGATTCCGCTTCGACTGCAAAGACAAAATTTGTGATCTTGCATAAAAATGAACCATTTTCTCTCTTCATCACACTTAAACCTTTTTTCAGATGCACATAAATTCCAACCATATCACCAAAATTCATCTTTATATACCCAGCCATACCCTAAGATAGTAGACAACTGTACCGCTGCACCTACAAGCTAAGTGTTGCAATGAACTCTTGCGTATGAATCGCGAATGCAGATCATGAGGTGAAGGTCGGGTCAGCCGCGTTGAGAGCTTGCCAGCGGCCGCGTCCGGCCTGCCAACGTTATGCGCGGGTCGTACATCACGATGATAGTGAAATTAAGATGCATACTCGTATAGTACGGGTATAGTTTTTGGATTGCATTAATGGTGAATAAGACTGGTGAAATCGGGCTCTAGATGATGAAGATGATGAATTGTTTAATGCGACACTCACACCGCTCGAGGACAATGAATAGAATTATCTAAGTATATCAGTTGACTTTAGATTGCCGGTCTACTGACGAGACCATCAGATGAGACAGGGACGAACAAAGAAGTAGATTAAGAAAAACATTGTATTTTAGATTACCCTAGTAACAGATTGGGTGGGACCCATCAAGATAGGCAACTAACTAGCAGAAAAAGGCTTATGATAAAGTGATTGAAAAATAAGAATGCAGAAAGGCACATAAATAATTGTATTCGTTATAAGCTCTATTGATTCTGATGCACAAACTAAACTGCAGCAATGCAGTTGAACAATTAACAATAATCATTTTAATGGGTTTACCAACCTTAGCAATTACGAAACGTGCATCCTATTACAAAAGGTTATTACAAGATCGTCGACTTTGTTTCATTTTAGTACGTTGTCGATGAGTAATTTATTATCATACCGATGCTGGCAGTAACGAAATATTTGTTAATTGAAGTGGATGATCGAGGGACACCGCCCACTCTATGACCAAAATTTCAAAAGGTATTGTGATCTATGGTATTTTGTAGGTCATTCCACTTATAATATTTCTTTGAACTTCCCAAATTATAAGTTCAAACGATTCATATGTATCAATTAAGAACCACGGAGGTCAGATGGCGGTTGCCCTACAATCGTACCTACTCAAGCTTAGTGTCTGACTTGACAAAGTATTTAGGTTACTTGAGTATCTAAATACTTTTATATAAAAAGTATTAAAAGTAGTAAATACGTTTTTATTGAAACTGTTAAACAAGATTGGTTATGATAAACTAAAGCATCGGCCTTTCATCATCGGCTTTCCCTGCATGTCTAGGTAATAAAATAAAACTAGGCAAGTGCGAATCGGACTCGCGCACTGAGGGTTCCGTACAAACTTAGCTATGAAAACAGTTCAATTCCCGAATAGAATTACGAACATTTTTTTCCGAAGGGCAAATTTTTTTTGTGACGTAACAATAAATTTACAGTTTTCAGATTTTTCAACTTGTGCTATGAGAACTTGCTTCATGCCAAATTTCAGAATTCTAGGTCAACGGGAAGTACCCTATGAATTTTGATTCCTTTGAGAGTATTGAAATATACGTTTTTTGCGACAGAATCGGCCGTATTTATTTTTTATTCGTTAACTTAGAAGTTTGATTTTTTCACAGCTTCAAGGATCCGCAGACTTAAGTATATAGTTTTAATTTCAACTGTATACCTTCACGCGTTCCCCAGATAAAGGGTATTGATAGACAGACAGACGGACGGACAACAAAGTGATCCTATAAGGATTCCGTTTTTCCCTTTGAGGTACGGAACCCTGAAAACATGATACATGTAATTAAACCAATGATATACTCGTATAAAGGAAATATATCGTTTGAAACTTAGACAATTTCCATCACCAAGGCAATCAACGGTCCACAAACAACACAACAACGACTCTACAATCAACTAACTAACAACAGACCAAAAGCTGTTATTATATACCACGTTACAAGTTCCCGCTTGTTAGAAATTCAATATTTTAAACGTATCTTATATAACACACAATACATACAGGCTGAAAGAGTAATGAGTAGACAAGGATTTTTTTAAATACTAATACGGACGGCTAAACGAGTATAGAAAGCAAAGTTCCTCAAAATATGTAAAATTTCTTTCTTACTCTTATGGTTTGCTGTAAGAAAACTCAGTTGTCGGTTAAGCTCGCCTATGTACATCAACTGTCATATCTTTTTGTTTATATAAAATGGTATGTACAATAAAGAATATATACTCGTAGAATTACCAGAATGACAAAAGAATTACTGTGTAAAAGAATTGGCTAGAAAATATGGGACCTCTGAGATGCTCACTTATAGTGAAGTGCAAAAGGAGCAGACATGTTTCACCGACCCCGAATAACTTGGGATGTCGTCCAGAGAAGAATGACGACACGCTGACGATATAGTTAATGATAAAGATGAAGATTAAAAAAAACATATTGACGAAAGGTAAGTAGTAAACAAGGAAGACAAGAATGCAGCGGTGGAAGTAGATAACAAGAAATAGATAAGGTTTCCTGCAAGATTGGCAATTGCAAGAAAACAAGCTGTGAAATTGTGAACTAAGCAAAAATAATAAAAGCAAACGCTGTACAAAGTAAAACAAGTTTCTGTTTGTTTTCTTTGACTAGAGAAGGAAACTTGTAGTTGCTGCTTGTTGGTTTTACTTTATAGGAAGCTATTAGATCGATTCAACCCTCGAGGATTCACAAAAAGATACAGTTAGCCGAGGATTCTGAAATGCAGGAAATTGGTTTTAAAGTTTTTTGTTCTCCATTCCGGATAAGAACTTTTTTTTATACCATTTACTAACGTGTTTTCAAGCTTTTTCCTTAAACACATAAGTAATAGCTGAAAAACAGATCCGGGATCTGATTCTAAAGTCTAAGATCGATGTCTCCAAAATTCTCTTTCTATGTTGACAGCAAATTTTTCTTTGATATCCTGTACTGCTAAAGATTTCAGTAAAATGTCGGCAATGACGTATAGTAAGTAATTGTGTCCTTGAAAGTCGGAAGTCACCGATGCTGATACGGAAATTAAAAGTCGTACGCGCGTAAAAATGTCGGCCGGGGGAAATAGAGCGATTTGTATTACGGGAAACTATGTAAGTTAAGGCAGGACTTAAGTAAATGGAAGTTGGAATTGAAAGATTAGTGCTCCAGGACAGAAGTTCAAGATATTCAACCGTTAATCCTAACAGTCGCATTTATATTTAGTAGGTATACTTGGGGATCGAAGATAAATCAGGAGATTGGTCTTTAATAATGTCTAACTAAATGCTTGTTAGACGCGCGTTGGGTCTACGCAGCTGGACGATATGTGGAATCATTGAAACAGGCGCGATCTCGGTGAAATGTAGCTGAGAATTAATATAGTATTGACTACCACAGCGAAGCTTAGTGAGAAAGCTGACTTGATACATTTGCTACAAAATACTGCAAAAAAATCAGATATATGTTGTTACATCCGCGTTCTAATGGAACTTAAGTAAATTAAAGTGACAGACAACTTAATAGGTACTTTCTAAATTTAACACTGGCTAAATACACAAACCGTGCGAAGCCAAAAAAAAAAAAAATATATATAATTCTAAATATATAAAAACGCGCAGTTTAACGCGCTTAAGCCTTTTGACTATCTCCAGTCTATACAGTAACTACAGTTCTAGCAAGGCTGCTTTAAAAACATTACATGTGACTATTCTTATTCAAGATCCATATTTCTTACTATTTTGACAGTCTCATGAAGGTCTGTTTTAGAATCTCTTCACCCTATCTGAAGCTATCAATAATAGAATCTGAAATAGGGGACGTATTCTTATCAGCTTTTTTACATTCCGAAGAGTCTTCAATTTCGTAGGTCGGTTACAACATTTTCATACAGTTATTCTACTGAGATTTGGATATATTATTTTTCATGGCTGAAGTCACACGGTATCCGACATACCACGGTATTTCGTGTAATCCGGTCTGGAAGAGGATTCTATCTGTAATCTAAGGCTACGGGCCTCAAATCTGCCTATTTGAAATATGACATGGCGAGAAAGTAACGTCGAATGGAGAAACGTGATGTATTCAATCTGAGACCTGACTACGTTTTAGAGCATTTGGGAGAATATATGTTAGATAACATGATTGCTGAACTGAAAAAATATTAATAAAAAAAAACCAACCATATGACAAATAAGTTTTCACGAATTCGAAACGATTATTACAAAAAAAAAAAACATGATACTCTATTCATTTTTCGACTCTATTTATAGTTTTAACACACGCTCGAACTTGGTCCGTCCATAGCAAGGTCGAGCGTGACTGATTGTGAGTAATACTAACTACGGAAGAAATCCGTCGTACTAAGTTCGAGCGTGTGTTAACACTATTATATTGGTTGTACGCGCTGCACTTTAATTGCATCACTCATTATGAAAGCGAAAGTGCGCAAGCAAGAACTAGCCTCTCCATTTTAGGCCTCTACAAACCAGTTTCCCTCTACCTCTATAGCTAGTTTCTTTTAAAGCTATAACTTACTACCCACATACGACTACTATTGATACTCATACGTAGGATATGGCTTTTCGGGGTGAGAAATCATCAAATAACCCACGAGTGAAACCCACTCGTGTTCTTTCAGTTAACTTTTGCTTTCTAGGGCCGTAGTAACTTTTTTGAACAATTCCGTTACCCTTTGACTAGCAGGCCTACCTTAGCAGGTTCGATCCAATATGCTGACAGCTCTTTGAGGCATACTATAACACTGTAAACCAAACGAAATTCCCGAGAAAAATTGGTAAATAAAGTTTCAGTAATAAAAATTCTTACTGCACCTGTAAATTGAATTTAAAAAATCCTTATGTGACTGCCAGAAGACTGAAAAGCGTGGTCCTGTGCACAACTGAAGATTGTGTCGACTGGTTCTCGTTCCATTTTCGTTGTAGCAATCTATTCAATAGCTTAATATGTAAAGCAGAAGACAGCTACAAGCTAATACGATGTTAAACAATGCTTCCACTAATGTAGCGAGCTATCTGCAAGCACCTGGACTGAAGTGGGCCAATGCATTCACACACGCGAGCCACTATCTTCCGTACATCAAGAGCTTGAACGTGTACTGCACTGTTTTACCAGCTATTAGCATTGTTTGAACAGCTAGTTTAGCTTCCAACTTGAGCTCTATTTTAGAAATGGAATAGCTAAGTAGTTTTGGTAGTTCGTCATTTAATTCTCTTTTATGTAGGAGTGAACTTAGCTGTTATGTGTTTGTCTGGATAAAAGTCTAAGTAAGAAGAATTGTTTGCCTGTTTTATGAAAGCTACGAAACTGTATCTGAAAGAAGACTGCAGCAAGATAAATTTAGCTCTACCTGCTAAAAATATTGTACTCCAATTTCTACGCCCAATTCCAATTGGATTTTCATCCCAGCTTCCTAAATTTGTCGGCTCGTGCCTTCCTCTCCACCTCCTAATTAAACTCAAGCACGTGTAATTGAAGTATTTCAACTTAGTCGTATCGATCGTATCTTTCAGTAGGTTGTCCAATTAGTGACGAAGGCTGATCCTCGACATGGCGACGCGTTTGTCGGATTCTCGTCTGGGGATTAGGAGGCACGTGCACAGTAATGAGCTGTTTACCTGGCGTGGGAGGAGGCTCCCTCTTTTATGAGAAGAATAGAAATCACTGTTGTATTTGTTCGGGTTCGTTTGTCACTAGATTGACAATCGAACCGGGGACAGCAAGCGTGATTACATATCATGGTTCTGTTTTTATGAGGGTTTCCCCGTTTGGATATTAATCAGTATATTTTTCCATTTGTATTTTAAGACTCAAAAATTCCTCGGTGTCTTTCAAACACATTTGATATTCAGATTTAACTGATAAGAACCTACTTTTCAGGGTGCACCTTTTGTTTCATGTGTTTATTCATCGCTGTTAATATTTTGATCAAGTTCGGTTGAGCATGTTTAGGAGAACGATCCAATTCCATCGGCATGAATCCTTTTAGCAGCTTTGGACTCAGTGGAAAGGCGTGCGAAGAGGCTAATTGGGGATCCAAATTTGGTTAAGTCCAATCGACAAAGCCTCGAGCACAGGCGCAGGGTAGCCAGCATATCGGTATTTTACAGGTTGCATTTTGGAGTGTGCGCGGGAATTGCATGACTTGATTCCGCCATCTCCTTTCTACCATCAGATAACCCGACGTACGGCGAGTATCCACCCTTACGTTGTTGAAACTCCAACGGTCCGGACTAAGCGATTCGTTTCATCGTTTATGCAGCGTACATCGAGGGACTGGAACAATTTGCCTGCTGCGGTCTTCCCACCCAACTATAATTTAGGTGCCTTTAAGGCTAGGAATAGAGTGAATAGGCTCTTAATAAACTAGTGCGCCTCACGATCAATTATTGCAACACTGCTTACCATCAGGTGGGATTGCAATCAAGCACTGGTTTATATCAAATAAAAAAAAAAGTAGCAATTCAGAATCTGAATTTGCATCGGTTAAGAGCAATAGATTTGCCATCATACCTTATAACCTTAAATAAATAGGTACTTATAACTAGTGTGGAAATTGAAAACTTTTAATAAATGTCACCATCATATCATTCGCCGTTGAATACCAGTTTTCACTTTTTATTTACTTAGTTGAACAAAATTTTGAGTCATCCGTTAACAAATCATCCGACATTATCACGTATTTAATTGTTAGGTTATCTAAAGGTTAAGTCTAGTCTCTGTGTGCTCGACCACACACATTTCGGTGATAAGGCTATACAAAATTCTTAGCTAGTCATCGAGCAGTTCGTGATGAATGGAATATCTGACTAGTAAATGACTTTAGATTCGATAAACCACAAAAAATAGACTATCTGTAGGTAGGGTTATTGATAAATGACATTTATTTTGTAATTAGCTTTAAAAAAAACACTTTTACACGTAATTTTTTTTTTTCCTCATTTTTAAACTAGATGAGGCCGGATTGTAAACTCATCACATTTTGTTTTGCCACAAATTGGTAAATTCCATAAATTCATTTTAAATTCTGTGACGAGTTTACAATAACCCTGTGAGTAATAAGCTTTTCCTAAGGCCTCGTTCCCACTATGTCGTAACGGTTAATTTATCGTCGAACGACTATCGTCTGTTCCCATAAAGCTAGAACTACATTAGACCGTCGCAACTATTGGGTACACCCATGCAATGGGTGTACCAATGGGTATGAATGAGGCTGAAGCTTATGTAGGTATATTCTGAAGGTTCGGTGGCAGTGAGATGAGGACCCTATCGTGGAACCACGTCTCTATTTTGAAGGTTTTATTTATCGGTTCAAGAACAATCCTTACACAAGACAAAGTCCCGCATCTTTCTAAACAGATTTTCGTACGTAGTTTTCACCAATAGACCGAGTAATTCACGAGGTAGGTTTGGTGTACCCATACATATCATTATAGAGTAAAGCAGACAATTTCAAAGATTTCAAACACCAACCAAAATAAAACTAACGGCACATTTCAGAGTAAAAACCAAAACCAAAATAATATCACATTAAACAACGTTCAAACGAGCCGAGAGAGGTTGGAAAGAGTCCACAAATTCCCTCTAATGAGGCAGGTATTTTGCTGAGGGCTCTCGTATTTAGCGAGTGGAGTGTCCCTTTGACGGCCTCTCGTTCGCGCCCTCTGCCGGAGCCGCACTAAGAGCAGCGCCGTCGGAAATGATGCAGTTTTTCATAGTTGCTGATTGTTGGTACGACTCATGGGAATTGGACGAAAATCTGTATTGCTATTTAAAGGACAGTGAGGTGCAATATTTTACTTTTTAAAGAAACCAAATGTCTTGCCTATATTGCTCGAAGAGTTAGGTCTTCTGTGTTTCTGTGTCTGTGTGTCTGTCTGTGTTTTTTGTCTAGTGTCTATGGTGCAGCACAGTTATGCCCGGTTTGCACATGGCCCGACAGATGACTATTTTTTATTGTGCGTCTATTTGGGCAGAATAAATATGTTTTCTTTTTTTCTTTCTTTCTTTTCTTTCTTTCACGTGGCAACATCGTGCCGTTGTGTCGTAGCCACTTCGACAGCAGAGTTTCTAGTTTTGTATGAAAGCTATGAGCTGACACCAAGCGTGGCGTACACCAAGCGTATAATGATACACGTCTATGAAGCTACGCGTCCGTGTACAGTACCTAGGTCTTAGAGACAGACGACAGGCTACAGAATTGCAATCAACAGTCAAACTAAACTCAATGATCGCAAAAACGTATATTAAATAATTTAGTTTTGAGTTCGATCTTCTATCACCCATTATTTTTGAATTTTCAATAATGGGTTTCCTGCATTCTGATACAAAAACCTCAGGTTACTGCATCAAAGTGTAAATACAGCTTCGATTACATGCGAACGTATGGATCCATCACCAGAATAGCAACATGGCGATAACATTAAAACGACACGTGGTCAGCGCTATATGGACGGTCACAGTTCAAACAAAGGTACAACACAGTAGTAACAAAATAGTACATTTTGATACAAATGGAGAAAGATTTTCATTGCGACCGAGGTGGAATCCTTATGGAGCCGAGTGCTGCAGTGACAAACCACTTGTACAAACGATGTTTTTCAATACACTTACCTACTTATGAAGAAATAAATAAATGGGTGTTTACCGGCGACTCACGGGAGCTGAGCGGCGCCCAGCCTTATACGAAAAATAAATAATTTGTGGCAGGCGAGAGCTCGCACACTTTTCCGCACTAGTGCAAACAATAAGTTGCATGTAAAGCGATAGGGATAGGAGCGGGTTTTCGAGGAGTTTATTGATAATATACAAATAAAAGAGATTGACCTACCCTAGATCTCAATATAGTGTGCCCAGTATACATTTACAGTTCAACGGAATCAAGTCAAGATGGAGCACTATATTTCGCGGTCAACGAATTTAAATAAGCAATTCCACCGCCTAGACCTGTTAAGGCCGACTGACTGGAATCCGACGTAAACCGTACGAACGTTCTACTACACCTCAAGTAAACCGTAAAAATGCTAAGAACTTACATTCAACCGAAAGCAATTACTTACTTTTTCCAAAGACACATGTGTCTCCAACATTCAAATTAAGGTCAAAGGTTTTTAAGCTACCATGAGTCAAAGCAAATCCACAAGGTTTTAAGTCTACACCCTCAAATAAATCACATATTGTGGTGCCAAGTCAGATATAGACCAAAACTTGGAAAATATGCCAAGGTTACTGGATCCTAGAACACAAAATACAGCCTCATGGATTGTGGAGGGATGCCAACAGTGTCGACTTACCCTTGAGCTAGATTCTAGATCACTATTTATGGGATACAGGCTACATCGATACAGCTTAATTGCTTCTTGTAGCAGTTTCCGTAAATCTTATATCTCTGGTTTAATGGACAATTGGTAGTTAAGTATTTATTCTCTGAAAAGCAGTGGGCCCGCGTGGTGGATTACGGCCGATTACCTCTCCTTGTGAGGAGGCCTGAGTCCCAGCAGTGGGTACATTGAAAGGCTGGTTATGCTATGCTATGCAGTGTCATCGTCATCATTTCTTTGTCTTCTTCTTGATTCTATTGTGTTTGAGCACAGAAATAGTGCGAACGGAGTTGATAAAACCTTAAGTATGAAGGAAGAACAAAGTAAGTGCTTATCAGCTATTTCATCGTCTATTTAAACCAATTTTAATAACAGTTTTTTCATTAGTAGACATCGAGGGGATAAAGCAACTCAGTTTCATATATCACGAGCGTTTTTTTAATTCTGACTGTAATTAAGGATTCTGCCAACTTCAAATCTCATTATTTATTGACCTGGGGATTGTAATGAGTATCATAGTCATAGTAGTTTATTGGTAAGGGATTCTTCTTTCTTCTTGGAATCAGTATCGGGATTGACCGTTTCGGGGATCCTTAACGTTTTCGGCCAGACGGTAGTGTCATAAGCCTTAAGAGTGAGTACGTTTTGGGACCTTTCATTACAGATCTTTCAGATTTTCACGTTTCCGAAACTCTAAACTTGCCAGTTATAAACCATGAAAAAACTGTCAAAAATCCGTTTGCCTTAAAAATAAATCTCAGTCAGTAACAGTTCTTACAATTATGTTACAACAATATAAATTATTAGCTCATTTTCCTAATAGTGACGGCATGTTCCTAAAGTGTCGTGTCATTTACGAGGTCATAATACTTCGACCAATTTATTAATCACTAACATATACGGCCACCGCTTCATAAAATTAGTGGAGCTAATAAAATATTAACTAGCAAGGCGTCCTGGTTTACTTGAGTTAACTGCAAATGTACTGGCTATTTCACCTGCACTAGTTTGGATTTTTCATACTGAAAGGATTTCGGTACTCCTGTGTTTCTGTGAAAGAATTCTTGACAGGATATTGATTGATTCAATATTTTCTTGAATATCAAACTATAAGAAGAAAGAGGTATAGAAAACTGTTACTTGAATAATTTCAAAGGGGAGGTAGATTACTTTTGAAACTGAAATGACATAAATTGCAAGTGTCAACGCAAAGCAAACAAACATTGCGATATAAACCAAGTGTAAGGAAAATCCTTCAGTATGATTTTCAGCAAAACCCTTTGAAAACACAGACTGCTTACAAACGCGATTCTCAAAACTGCAAGTCGCAACATACGGCAAGACAAGACACGATTGCCGACTAACCCGAACACAAACGAATCAAGAAAGTGCCACACTGCTTGCCAATTCACTTCTACATCAAAAATTTCCTTCCACCCTACGATAAGGAAGTGAAGGCATCCTCTGTCTCCCTTCCACATAGTAATGTAGGTCGCTGGAATATTCTGACAACTCAATTGTGTGGATTACACTCGCCTTCTGAATTTTGCTCTGATGTCAGAAGACTGATGAAGTAATATTGTAGAAGTTGTTGTTATTCCAGTGTGAAATATTACATCAGGTTTATTTCGTGTATCACTTTTTTAGGTGGAGGTATTTCTGTAGAAGCATTACCTCAATTTTTACTGACAGGCAAAGATTCTGAAATATATTTTGTAGACACGATGATGAATTCTAGACTGGAAAAACTGCTGCCTTATTCCTATTAGAATATTCAATATATTTTTTCCTACGCACTGACTTTCAGTCCACACAGTCAGGTGCTTCGTCTATGTATAGGTAACCTAAACAAGATGAGAGGCCTCTATATTTTCGCCTGAAGTCTACCCACTCAGGCGTACCACGTAAACCCGGGTACATGAACGTGAAATCGATAAGTGTCCGCATTTAAAACAGCCAAAGATGGTTCTAGAAGCGATATTAAAACAAAGCCAGCAGAAGAAAACTTGCGATATTGGATATTGCAGTCCAGGCAAAGTTGGGCAGTGTTTGGTGCGCGATGCTTGATACCAAACTTATACATATCCTAACTTCAGGCACACTTGCCTGCGCTACTTGCTAAGTTCTAAGATATGTCATCTAGTAGACACTATCTGCGTTACATATGAACTTCATCTAGATTGAGAATAACCTAGTTAAACATAGACAGTTTGTAATAAAGCTTCCATTTAATTGACTATTTGCATTTAGCAAATACCTACGCATCACTAGTTTCAGAAAGCCTAAGCAAGTCTTTGATCAATATCTACTCATTTATATGCAAGTACCTACTGATTCCATGCTCTGCTCTCGATATTTGATTAACTGATGTGATTGGTCGATTAAAATATTAACAAGACTTGACATTAGTTTGACAGTATATATTCCAGATTCGAATATCTTTTTCAACAAAGGTTGAGTTTCGTTATCAATATTGATACAGATATATCTATAAACTTTTACAAACAGATCGTATTCATGTACAAAAATAAACAATAAACAAAAATTTCATCGGGCAGCGTACAATATTTGCAACTTGAATGTCCGAAGCAACGGTATGCATGTACCCGATATGCACAGAGCTAACAACTATTATTTATTTGTACAGCTCCCGGCCGAATTCGATATTAAAAGCAAATATTTGTTCAAATACTTGCTTCCGATACACAAATACAGTGACTATGTTGACATATGGCGGAAAAGGAAACTAAATTCAAATGTACTGAATTTGACACTTTGCTATCATTTTCATTTGCATAGAGCGCGGCCATAATTTGTAAAGATATACCGGGCACACTATACATGATAATAGTTTTGTGTATTAGAAACGGCGCGGTTATCACCACACGTGACCGCACTGGCGCTGCGGATATGTGCTAATCTTTGCACAAATTCAGATAACGCATTGTCTGCCATTGTCAGCCTGTTGTGAATTGTGATCGACGTTTTTATGAGTGTTGTTGGGAAAATCAATATTTGCTCAACAGGTTTCATGTTGGCTGAATGTACCTACATACTCGTACAAATATAAACTGCTTGTTTTGCTTCATGAATCCGTTTCTTTGTTAGGAATTTTACCATTTTCATTAGGATTATTTTCAGGATGTCTGGATCCTTTTAGTTGGAAGTTACTTAAAAAGCAAAAAAAAAAACTATATTACTTATGGCATTAAAATCTTGAGTCGTCGAATCTCGTGGTACCTGTAGGTATACATCTAAGATTGAACAACCCTGATTGCTTAGACCCATTAAGAATGGAATGTTGGTGATTATTTTAGTCACAAGTATGTGGATAGCAACAGCAACCCACGCTACTTACAAAAGAAATAAATTCCAATTGGAAATTTGATCCATTTTTTATTTATTTATAAAGGCAACTTTATTCAAAATTGCAAATACAAATAGTTTTTCAAATCTATTAAATGTCAAAGTTAGAAACCTTTCAAATCTGGTGGCAGGTGAAACTGTCAAGTAGGTAACAGAATAAGGATGCCCACACTGAAATGTGACGTCATCGCCATTAGGTTACGTGTGTACAAAAGAGATAGCGACATGTTCCCACCACGCCCCCACTCTTTTTCATATCAATATTTGAAATGGTTTTTTGATGCTGTTTCTAGTATAAATAGTACACGTAGCTAAATTAACACATGAAAATACCCAATTGTAAACTTCGATTACATTTCTCTTGACAATAGCTTGTCAAACTAATCGTTTTCGAACAGCTTTACTAACATATGTACCCATTTGTTAAACAAAACCAATATTACCACAGTGTAACATATTACGATTGGGTAGTTAAGTAATATTTGTTTAGCCAGCTGCTAACTGGTCGTGACGCGGGTGTCATATGTACAAGCTGTGGTATGTATACGCACCTTCAACCGTGTGTGGGTAGATAGTTAAGGTCTCTTTTCATTCCTACCTGCTGATAGGTAATTAGGTACCTACATTAGGCCTACTGTCCACGGACTCGTAGCTTCATAGACGGATATTCGTCATTACACGCTTCGTGTACGCCTGCGTAAAGCTTACATAAAAAACTAAGAAAGTCTGCGTACACCAAGTGTATAATGACGAATACGCGTCTACGAAGCTGTGCGGCCGTGAACAGTAGGCCTTACTTGTATCATTGATATCACTGACGCCGGCACTGGTTTTCGAAGCGTTACTAATATCAATATCACCTAGTAGAACTCAAAGTCATGACATATTATCACAACATAGTATTAAACAACGTCGCTTCCCGTTTTCTGTCTGTCCCTATGTATGCTTAGGTCTTTAAAACTACGCAATGGCATTTGATACGGTTTTTTTTAATAAACAGAGTGATTCAAGAGGGAGGTTTATATTTATAATACATACATAATATAGTAGAGAAACACTGATAATTTTAGAAGTTTCTAATGTAATGTCGTAAATAAACACAATTTTTTTGCGCTTACATTGCAAACGCTGCTGAACCCTACGAGATAGATGAAAATAATGTACTACAGTGTTGTACACCTTAAAAAGGTCTACAAAAAAGTCTGTGACGGTATATATCTATCTCTTACGGATAACCTACAATAACCATTTTTTATCCGTTACTTTTTACGAGAAATAATGGCTTATTTACGAAGCGATTACAGCATTAATCTTTATCCAATTAAGTACCTTAAATACATTGTGTATTTAATATAGCTCAATATGGCCCTTTTCAGTATCACTACATAGTATAAAACAAAGTTGCTTCCCGTTGTCTGTCTATCCCTATGAATGCTTAGATCTTTAAAACTACGCAATGTATTTTGATACGGTTTTTTTAATAAGCAGAGTGACTCAAGAGGTAGGTTTATATGTATAATACATGCATAGTTATAGTAGAGAAACACTGATATTTTAGAGGTTTCTAAAGCGATGTCGTAAATAAACATTTTTTTTATATATATACACAATTAATTGTGTATCTAATATAGCTCAATATGGCCCTTTTCAGAATGTAATTTAAATGAATATTTTCGAAGATATTACAGATTTGTTTGAAAATGCAGGGACATAGGTTTTACCGTTCCAATTTAAACGCCTATAATATCGGAAAAAAAAATATTTTGCAGGCTTAGAATTGAACGTCGATTGAAGGCCATGTCGCTCTTTCAACAGTAACATCTGAAGAAACCATGTTTGTCAAGTGGTCTAATGACATAAAAGCTGTGAACGTTGTATATAAAGACATTCTGTACGAAGCCGGGGCGGGTCGCTAGTTTAGAACAAATCATTTAGTGATGAAGGTACATTATACCAGTGTGTAAGTACACCGTGATTGTTCAGTGGCTTCAAGCCCCACAATAATTACATTTCCTCCTATTGTTATATGTTCTGTGTATATTGAATACTGAATACATAGGTACCTAGCTGGCTATCTATAACTACCAATACTATAACCTATCTATATCTTTCTATGCAATTAGAACGTAGGTAATAGTAAATTCTCCTACAAAAGATAGGTACTAATTATGAACACTACATTAAATAAATTAAGAAAACTATGAGTACTAATAACGGAGATATAAAAGTAATAATTCATCCGACAAAGCGCTTCGCATTCAGAATATTAAAAAAGATTCGTAGGCACGGTCCAGCTATAAATCGGATCAGTTTTAATCATTGCTGAGCCGCATTATTGTCTGTGCCCAGCACAATACATCCGGTATTAAAAATACGCGTTTCGCGTTTTTCACAGATGATAAAATACAAAAAAAAAACGGAGTAACAATAAATCTTATACTTTTCGCCTTTCCCAAAGTACAAGAAGACATTATTTATTTTATTTGAAGGCTAGTTATTACACCGACTAACTGTAGCCCTCAAGTAGAACGTCTGCATAGATAAGTTTTAATTATTTTCAGTGACGTAGTGCACTTCGTTAAAATGTAAGACACCCACATTGGCATTTCATTCATTCTCATTTTAGCTTTACTGAATCTGCAAACCACAGACTATGGAATACTGTTTTAATTTCATTACGAAAGCAATTGAATGTACAAAAAACTCATAATACTGCTGCTGTTCGAAATTCGAATGACGTCACTAGTCGTCTTGATTATTAGTGCTGCGAATACGAATGTGATTAATAAAATAACAGATTCGCATCGTTGACTGTATTAATTAGGAACAATTAGGATATGATACAGATTCGCAGTCTGTTCATAAAAATTGTGGTATAAAGCATGATGATAAATCAGCATCCCTTTGAAAATTATTAAATGGCTGACAGGAATACTTTGCTCTACTTATTACGAATAAATCTTTTCCTGCGCATTAGGAACTGAGTTCATTACAAATCTTTAAATTAATTCATTTAAAAATTAAGGGAATATTCATTAAACATTTTCCTTGACGGCGCCACTGTGCCCACGCGATAGTAAATTGGAAGATATAATAATCTAATTAGAACTTTCAAAATTGAATTAAGTATTCTATTTCAGGACTGAGCAATTACACAAAATAATATACCTCTACAGAAATATTTCGTTAGGATAGGTAAGACCCTTATTAATGAATTCGGAGTATCAAGGCTAATAACACTTAAGTATCCGTCTGCGGTATTGTTTGAAAGAGTTAAAAGGCCCTGGAACGCAAGAGGCGACTGGAATGATACAGGTGGGTTTTAGTCAGTAAAAGTCTGACACTCCCTCTCGCCTCACCCAGAGCGGAAAAGTTATTTAAAAACGGGCAAATAACACCTCAACGGAGAACTTTCTATTGCAAAAGAAACAAATGACTGCTACTTTTAACTATATTCTAGTTTGAATTTATAAAGTGCAACACCAGCTTTAATAAACAACGAGTTTTATTTTGTCTATTACTAAAGTAAAGGCGTCATGAAATTACTGGAGGTACCTACCTAGGTACCTATAATTTTGGCGCCTAGGTAGGTACCATTATTACATTCGAATGAGTAGCGATCAGGAAAATTTTCTTCATGAATGTTCTTGGAAAGAATGAATGTTTCATAGAACAAATCGAGTGACCCGCCTTCGTTCACTATAATCAAGCTATCGTAATTGCGATCACGTTCGACTGTGATTTACGATGCGAGACAAAATATGTGTAGCTATATGAAAATAACTGTTATAATAATATACACAACTATCGTCAATGACCGTGTCTTAACGTTATAAATGTCGTGATATGCATACGATATATTACGTTACTATTTCTTCGTTTTAATTCACGGTTTTTTTTGTTAATGTAGGTAATAATGACGACCGATTTAGGTCATTGGGTATTTAGATGACACATACCTTCTCGACACTAGCAATCGGCCATTATTGGTATATATTATATGTCACCATAAAATTGTAAATACTGTTAGCCGTTATAATCTGATTCGCGGAATTGTAAACTATCAAAAGATTGTTCAAACCGTACAATTTAATGCATTATTTTTCAAATACAATATTAATGGCGCTGAATAGCAATTTACATGTGCTTTCATTTACTTATTCTGACTGCACAGGCAGGGCTTATGATTGTAGAATGTTATTTCAAATCATAAGAAACAACCTAAAGTCAAAAAGTTTCTCAACGGCAAATTAATTCAGCTGGGCAGCATAAGCTTTGGACATAAACTTTGTCAAAAGTTGTTCTTCTACTTCGGCTTTCTTCTGCAGGCCACACTAAAACTAACGAAAAATAAGAGCTTTTTAATGAAAAAAAAACGGATATATCAAAAACTTAGCCATGTTGTTTTATAATTCTATAAAACAACATGGCTAAGTGCGACCAGTAGGTACACAATTTTTTCGGTAGGTATGAAGCCGCCACATCCGTACCGAAACAATTGTAATTCAACACGAATCCCAGTAATCCTCGTCAAGTCTGCAAATCCTCCTGGACAGTGACCACAACAGCCAGATTAATTATGATACAGAAACTGGCGTAGTTTATTGATGACTGGCTTAGGATAGGTCGCCACTAGACACACGAACACACGTCATGAAGAATTGCTTGTCTCCCAAATCCTAGAGCGTTGTATCTAATTTATCATTGCTCCAATTTAGAATTTGTAACTGAAATCCCAGGTGTACTGTTAATTAAGCTGGTAAAGATAATTATCCCCTAGTCTATGGAGCATTTCGGACCAATTAATACCAGGCCAATTATGTACAACTAGTCTAGAAAATGTTTTCGAAGTAATTTAATATTTCTGATAAATTGATTACCTCTTTCGACGAGTGATGACTGAAAATGAAAAGATAATAACATCATAATGGACCAACTCCAGCCATTTGGATGATAGAGTCGATCAGATCGTATTTTACAGGCTCAAAAACCGTTGAGTAGATTTTGATGTGATTTACATCTTAGCGTTCTTCGTAAAAGATCCCGAAATTGTTTCATAAAGACCCTTCGCCGTCATTATTGTCAACGAAATGTGTTCAAATACGTCGTTACAGGAAGCACGGTATTGAGATACCGTAAAACGGGGTGAATAGAAACGCAGGGGGTGAATAGAATCAAAACTTTAATGAGGATTGTCACGTTACTGAAAAATTATTTGCAGTATTTGAGTACTCAAAATTATAAAAATGGTATATTAAAACGCATTACTTTATTGAAACTAAAAATATCATCATAAATTAAAGTAAAAATCTTAGTCAAAGTTTTGTTTCCATTCACCCCTTCGTTTCTATTCACCCCGTTTGACTGTACGCTGGGATTATTGACGATGAAGTTTAATAGAATAGGTACCTAAGGTATTTTATTACCCCGTTTTTCCTAGTTGTTAACATTGAATAATATTTGTTATATATAATTATAAAACAATTTCCTTAACGCAATAGCTTGCATAATACATGGAATATAAGTAGGTACTGTATACACAGCAGAATTATTACGTGTACCAAAAAAAAACCATTCATAAAACGATGAGCTAAATACGAAAATAACTAGTCTGGGTGTCGGGTCTTAATTAAATGAATCACTAACACAAGTCCAAGATAACAATGAACAAATCCAATTCTCCCTGTAATTACCTATCTCGAGAGAGCAGAGGATAATGACTGCTCGTCCGTGTACCACCTCTCTGCGAATAACGCTCACTACAACTGATATACCTACGCGTATCACACTGAAACTATTATAACTGTTATTAATTTGTGTTGCGTACATCACTATCTGATATAAGTGTATCTTTTTGCAGTAACTATTGTAGGTACCATGACGTAGTGGTATAAAAATTATGTTTTGTAGAACTGTTCCGGTTTTGATCGTTTCCTGTAGTTTTTTTTTTTTTCCTTCAAGATTCATAACCAAGGGAATCCCTTTTTTGGGTGGAACGAGATAGAGTATCAGTCTTGAACTGACTCAAACTCACCCGTTTTTTTCTTCGCCCTTTGCATTCCCTCCCTTACGCGACCCTTCGGTGTTTTTTTAAACAATTTTGCAGCAACCAAGGAAATCCTAACTTTTTTTTTTGTTGAATATGCCTTAATGTCTATGGTCTATGCTACACTGACACACAATGTCTTTTGTCGTTTATTGATTTACATAATTATGTTGAATCGTATTTTAAGCTATAGATCGTTGATGTCCGTAATAAATCATTCCGAAGGACCACCTTTAAAGCTTCAGCATCAACATAATCGTTCCAATTTCCTTCTGAACACAACGAATATAATCCCACAATGTTCAGTAAAGTGAAAATATCGCATCAATCATTGATTTTCCCGTTGGTTTAGCCCACAACACACAATATAAAAGGATGTATTCAGAGGATGTGTGGCTGTAATATTTATCAGCCATGCAGCGGTGGAAGATAACAGCGATATACGGGGAGCTGTTATCGTGCTCAATTTACTACATATTGGATAAACCTTGCAGAATGCAGCTTACTTTACCTGGTCATACAGCGCTGTTGTTTTATTTGACGTGAGGTTCTCTCCGAAGTTTCGAACTTGTTACCCTCAAGACAGTTTATTTACCTAGGTATTTTCAAAGAATTTCAACTGCTTTTCTAGAATCATATAGCTAGATTAGTCCCGCACGAGGCCTTTGCAGAATTTTCGCCAGAAATATTATAATTTCGCAACAAATAGGCGTTCCTCAAGGTAAAATATTCAAATCGCGTTTAATTTTGGAATTATCAATGAGTCAGTAGCTAGAATCGAAGTAATTTCTGTCACAACGATAACTTGTTCAATAGTTATAAAAACCAGTTTTAATAAATAATTTATCCGATAAATCCTTTTGTTATGAGTCACCGTTGCCCCGAGGCTGTGGATCGGGCAGATCCAGCTGTGAACTCATGTTTGCTTACATCATATCGTATTAAAAATAAATAGCGACGTGCGCGGAATGACATTGTTTTCCTTTTATCTTTGTTACTAAACATTGGCCGATATTCTATTAACTACTATGTATAGAACACGATACAGAGTAGCGAGTTTTATCTTTGATGATTTCTACAATTTATCTTCAGTTCCTGACTTCATTTATCAGCTCCTGGCTGAAGTATTCTTCTCAATACCTGAATTTCAAAAGGAACACTGCTCTACTTGTACTATAGGTAGCTATGCTTAGGTGCCTATAAGTAAAGGCTTTCATAATTATTAATTTCAGGATTATGGAGAAAAGGAAAACCGTCAATAGCTACAAAACAATCGGCGGCGAGGGGGACTTAAATACACCCCTAATACGTCTCAGAGACTCATTCAACTTTCGGCTACAAATTCGTGAAATCCTCATACAGCTCATGAAAGAATTATCTAGCGAGAAATTGTTTCTTGGCTCACAAAATTGCCTCGCACCGCAAATTCGGACAAAGGGAAAGTTTTAAAAGGAAACCGCTGTTCAAATCTGGTATTTTCAATGCAGACCGATCATAAATAAATGTTTGTTTTCCATCTCTATTACGACCGCGACGTAATTTACTATTTAAGAGTTAGGTCATTAATTTTGCCGACGGGTAGGCGGCTGGACGAGTTCGCACGGGGACCATGGGCCGAGCAGCACCTGACTCCCGAAGTGCTTAATAAAACTTTTCACAATAACCAAAACTTGGCAAGGAAATAGCAACGTTCCTGACAAACTTCGGTTACGGTTCAATGTCGTTTGTTATAAGTTTCCTACCACTTGCAAGTACGCTATCGATCATTAACATAGCCGTGTTAGGCATTTAGACCTTGACATGGAAATGTTAACTTTCCTGATTTCAGGAAGTTTACGTTCTAATGAGAAAGTATTTTTGTAACGCCATTTTTTGGTGTTGGTGGCGAGGGCAGGTGAGGGCAGAAAATAAGCAGTTTTTCTTCTACCCTCATTTCAATTTCAAGTAATTTTTCTTCATTGACTACCTATTTCAAATAGGCTTCGAGGGACTTTAGTTTTTAACCATTGCCATTAAAAAACCTGCAAAGCATTACATATTTCAGGAAGAACTCTGAAGAACTGTAATGTGCATTTTAGTCACAAAAGTTGTACGACAAAGGGCAAAGGCATTATTAGGTGCAGCCACAATCTAATCTGATATCAGTTTAATATTATGATCGCTATTCACCGCCTACAGGTGTATACACCGTCCAGTAATCGGACGAAAAATAATATCAGCCGAATAGACTCTGTTATATTAAAATTGCCTAATCGTGCTTCCACGCACTTTCAGGCTGCCGCGGTCAGTAAGCAGATTACATTCATCGTAATAACGCCAATAGATTAAGTAGATGGTCAAGGCTGCTCGCTGACGTAAGCGAATAACGGCAATCACAAACATTTTGCAGTACGCGACTACGAAATAGTCTGATACACATTACGCGTGAAACACGTTCTTGGCTAAAGAAATGTCAACAAAGCTGAGTCATAGACGATCTGTTGGTGCAGCGGCGAATTCAGCGATCTGTTGTGATTGTTTTGATATGCACGGCGCCGCGGCAGGCTGTGGGTGTCTGTCACGGGCTCGTGGCCGCTCAGCGTGCGACAGTTTACACAACACAGGCTGCACGCGCGCCGCCGTCGGTTCAGGTGAGTGCTATTATAAATACGGCACCGGTACTGGAGCGTGCTCGCCCCTCTCCCCATGCCCGCAGCCGCCTGCTCGCGTGCCGCTCATCGCCATTATCTGCGGGACCTTGGGCCGCGCCGCGCGATAAAACCACTCACCTTTTTGATTTGGAAGTGGTCGGGCCGCAGAGTCTCCTGGATCTCCTGCTCGGTGCCTCGCGGTGCCGCCTGCACCGAGCTGCGGAACCCGTCGAGCACCCCCTTGAACGTGAACTTCTTCATCGCGAATAACCGAGTAGCGGGTCCTTTGTCCGAAGGCCGCTCGCGCCGGCCGCGGCTACATCACAGCCGTCCGCCGCGGACAGCGAGCCGGTTTTGGCGGAAGGAAGGTCGGTCGCTCCCGCGCTACACTTGGTCGCTACTGCGCAGGGCCGCCCGGGGCCGCCGCCGACGCCGACACGCGCCCGCCACGCCGACGATCGACGAAAACTAGGCGAGGCACCGCCTCCGGAATGTACAGCAATGCGGTTCCACTGATGGATCGATAGCCGGGACAACGAAGTACACACGCGCACTGGCGACACGCTGTCAGCGAAGCTGCCGCGGACTGGCCGGAAAGAGCACGACACGACCGATCGATGCGCTCGGCCCCGCTCGGGAAAGAGATGAACACATATTGCGCATGTAGGCGCGTCTTGCGGAAGAAAAATTTCACAGCTGATAACTAAAAAGTTCCGCATGCCGCCGCAGGGTGGCGCGCGCACGATAACAACGTATGACATTTCACATCTGTCAAGTGTCAAACCGGCTTGGTAGTCATCCTGTCAAAATAGAAGAGGCTTTAGAATTTTCTTACAAGTGCATCGGTGATTTTCGTGCTGAAATATACTAAAAATGTCGTACAAAGTGATAACAAGATGTTTCAACGCGCTTAGTTATGTGGAGACATTCAAAAAGATCCGGGATAGACCCGCATACAGGTAGAGTATTTACATTATCATTTTGTGTATTTATAAACACTAATTAATTTCGATAAAAAGGTTATGATTGGGGTTTGTTACTCAATGTATAAAAATACTTAAGAGCGTGTTTTACGTAGTGTTTAAATTGGAATTTTACCACTATTTATGATGTGTGATTGGCGTACGTGATCGAATGGTTGTTGAGTCATCCATAATGTAAATAATGGGCAGATTCTGAAGAACTGCCACTTAGCTTAAAGATTTATGTCTTTTGAATACGTATAAATATTTTCACTCCAATAGCAACAAGTACAGTTACAAATAATGCAGGAAACCTTGTTGATTTAAACTTTTACCAGAGTTACCTTACTACACTGTTTGAATACAAAAAAACGGTGGTCATGTGACCATAATACGGTAATCTCTACAATCGTAAGTTGAATGAAATATTTCCTATCTTATTGTGTAAGATATAAAAGTAGGTCAACGTCAATTGATTGTGCTCAATCAGTGAAATAATAAAAACAAGATGATATACATATATTTTGTATTACATTCAAATTACGAACAAAAGTCATTCCTAAAATTAAGTAGAATTACCAGTAATTTATTCAATAATAATAAGTGTCCTAAATCATAGGTTCATTCACAAACATTTAATCTCACTTACACATGACACCCAGACTCGGAACAACTATCTTTAGGCCAGTTAATGCCACATAACTACCAATTCTTTTTTTCTTAGCAAGGCACTATTTAGTATTAACTAAGTAGTATTTAGCCAGCATCAAGTTTAGAAAGTGTTTAGTTTTTTATACAGAATACATCCATTTTGTTTTCCCTTACAATGTAAATTTAACACATTTTAATGTTTTTGCGGTATTTGGCAGCAAAAACATAACAGTATTAGTATTGAGGCAGCCTTCTCAACAGGCTTCGCTGAGGTAGTCAGTACTGCAATAAACATCTCAGTTCCATTTTACAGAGTTTGTGCCTATTTCAATATTTCCACATATTCTCCAGTTGAATAGAAGCTTATGATACAAAACTACAGCAATCTTATGTCACCATATTCACCAGAAATCAATTTGCGAATAATTAGATCATCCACTGAATTTCGCTTCGAAAAAATACCAACATAATCATAAAAAAAAAACAAACAACAGTTTTTTTCTTCCATAAAACTGTTACCATAGTATAAATGTTTGTATTTACCAAAGTAAACATTTTTATTTTCAGATTATACTGTGCAGCTATTTTAGGCACAGGCTATGTAGCATATGACCAGCTGAAGAATAACAAAGCTGAAATGAAGGAAATAATGCAGCTTAAGAGCTACATGGCTGACCCTATCACTCCAGTAGAACAGCTAGAGAAAAACAAGGATGATATGAAGACACAAATGGAACTGCTCATCATGAGGATACAGGCAGAGTTCTGTAGGGCTTTGGAAGCAGAAGAAGATCAGGTGAGACATAGTTTTTTAAATGAGAACTTTTTGAAATAAGAATTATGTATGACCTTATTGCGTAAAGATAGTCCAAGTAAATCATAGCAAGGGTTCTTACCATTATGTATGTGTGTGATTTAAATAGGTTTTATTTAGATAACATTCATAATTGAATTTATTTACAAGTGCTATCTCAACATTTTGCTAGGACAATAATTAGTACAATTTCTATCAAAATTATATACATCAATTTGTATAAAAAAAAAACAGTGTTACTATTACCATCTCTTTGAAAAAATATTAGATACATAAATGACTTATTTTCTTGTAGGCTTGGGAGGATGAAAAAACACCTGATGAATATGATTTTGACAACGATGTTTTCTTATTATCACCGGTACGAAACCATTATTTTAGTTTTAAGTTTAGTAAATTAAAAAATGTGAATAACAATAAATAGAAATACTACATCTATCACATGTTCGTACATTGAAAGTATTTCTTGGCCATCCTAATAATAACTTTATTTCATTAATGGGTTTTAAATCAATCTAGAATCAATTTTAAATTATACTTTGTAGAGCCAAAAACCTTAGTAATATTAATCGCAATCTACATGCATTTATATAATTGCATGATCATGACTCCTTTAGCAGTAGAAAAATCCCAGATTTATGATTCACTTTTCTATTCACAAACATGGGTGTTTTTTTTTGTGCCACACGACTTCTTCTTTCTAACTTTATCTCAATAGGACAGTCGGTACTGGCGGCGCAGCCAGCCAGTCATCAATAAAATGTATAAATAACTGTGTGGACATTGGTGATTGGCTGCTCCACCGTGTCCTAGAGAGATATAGGCCTAGCATTTGTAAGTGATGTAGGAGAGGCACTTTAAGAGCTGTCATTGTTATTTTTATTTCTCTTGAGAAAGTTCTATGTCCCATCTCATTTCAAATGAACCATCATCATTATTTGCATGCATCAGGAAGCAAAGTTCCAAGTGGACAGATGGCTCCGCAAAGAGGGCGGTGGTGGCATCACGTGCGTCTTACAAGATGGCCGCGTATTTGAGAAGGCGGGAGTCAACATCTCCGTCGTGTCTGGAACCTTACCGCCGGCTGCAGTCCAGCAAATGAGGAGTAGGTCAGTACACACGAAGCTTTCCGGAACAACTATAGTACCCGACCGTAAATATGATCATCACTATTATTTCAGCTTAAACATGTCCAACTCTGCTGCCTACACCATTTTGCCATAGATGACGCCCACAGGAAGAGACAGGATTCCATGAGTCTTCATCTTGTATTTCATATTACCTACTACAAGCAACTAAGCCCTGACTTCTGATAGATGATGATTAGCATAATCAATAAATTGGGCAAACAGCTAGGCATGTCGCTACTGGCTATTCTAGACATATCGAAACATAATATCTTTACTGGTAGGACATGCCTGCTAAAATACATCTATTATTTAGATAAGATAGTTAGATAAAACATTTATTCGTTATTGATATGCTGATGTTATTATAAGTCCAAAGTCATTTCTTTTGTATGATTGAGTTTCAGTCCACAGAAATGCCCAGTGTTTGAAAACAAATGCTATCATTCAATACACCCAATGAGATGATTCAGAATCACATAAACGTATCTTATCGCTGGTTTTTCGGATTCCGATTTATTTTCAAGTGAATGATTTTTGCTGGATTATATTTTTAGGTATTTCACAGGTCAAGTTTATTGAACGAGACTGCAGTATTTTTCAGTAACTAGTTTGCCTTCGACGTTCAAGATGATTTTTCAAGTTGGGTAATCATATAATACGAGTATCTTCTCTCGCACTAGGCCGGAGCTAGAAGGCGTGTCAGACTTTTACTGACTAAAACCACATCTATGCTCTTTCATTTGCCCTTTGCGTTCTAGGACGACGGGTAATCTTTGAGAATTCAACCCATGTCCTAGAAACCCATGGTACTAAGATGACAGATCCCTTATACCGAAACAGCTTTCGCTAGCGGTTTTGACCTCGTGAATGTAGCAAGTATGTAATTATCCTTTAGGAACGTATACCAAGGATAAAAAGTAGCCAATGTCTGGATTTTAATCATGACGTAGGCCTGTACCATGACGTTTAAAGTAAGATTGTTTCATTCTTATTTCCAGTGTGGGTAAGAGATGGCGCTAGACAACCTGTATAGCTCTGTCTCCTACCCACACTGAAATAAGAAAGAAACAATCTTACTTTGAACGTCATGGTAACCCCCCCTACTCTTGTGATCCAAGTCCGTAAGATCCAAACATCTAGAGTTTCTAGTTTATAAAATTGCCAGCGGCTTCGCCCACGTGAAAGTAGGTTTCGCCACACAAAATTTGGACCTCTTTTTCATCAACTTGAATTATGTGAAATCCTGTCTTATTCTAAGGAACCTCTGTGCAAAATTACAGCGTTCTAGATCCAAGGGTATGCTGTGAGTTACTGAGTCAGTGAGTTAGGACTTTGCCTTTTATTTCTACAGATTATTTAACAAGATAGAATAGGATTTACGGAAATACACAAATGCGCAATTCACATGTCACCTGACATGTCACTGCTATTTCGATCGAATGCAAGATAGGACCACACCCAGGACATCTGTGCAAACTACGCGCATACCGCAACCACAGTTGTAAACTAGAATTACCGATTGTTCTCTTGAATAACGTAGTTTAAATAAAGTAGGTATTTAGGATTCCGTAGCTCAAAAAGAAAAATGGAATTTTTATTCACTTACGACCGTCTACCGAGATTGGGTCTTGTGTTGTTCGAACGCGTGGAGGTATCAAGATCAAAACCAAATTTGAAATAAACCATTTACAACAAGAAGTTAGTTAGAAAAATGATGCTAGGTGCACATACCAAAGCATAGATCTTTACAGAAAAGAATGTGCAAGTTAAAATTAATATGCAATAGTAGATACAAATCAAGCGTCTCTGTCAACGCATTAAAAACATGGCCATTTGCACATATTATTTCGATAGGTACTCTAATTTTTTTTAATAGTTTTTAATCACGAATCAAAACCCAATCAAAAATCAAAACTATGTGATCTAAATCTACATAGCTATGAGAAAAAAATAATCAACAAAGTTAAGTTTGTCCTTCATGGATTAATCATTCATTTTCTTTTCGTCAGAATAATGTTCGTCGTTTTCATATTTGCAAATTGGTCCGGTTTTTTTGGTTTATGGTTTTTTTTTTACGGGACCCTTCGTGTCTGCAAAGCACTTGCCTGATTTATCGTTGTTCATTATGATTATTGATTTAAACTTAATGCATTACAAAGGTACAAAGACAAATGTATTGCTGTAGGCATTCGCTACCAATTCAAGGTTTCAGATGCACTGTTTTAATTAAGAGTGATGGTAGTGACCACATAATATTTATTTTATTGGATCGAGAACGATGTCGTAGATTGCGAAATGAAGACTCAAAATGTTATCAAAGTTCTCTGAAAGTTCAAAAAAATTTTTGACCGTTACTGTCTACCAAACGATCTTGATCACTAAGCATATGCCAACAAACTCTTTGATAATTGTCGTACAGAACCCATCGTAGGCGTAATTTCTTTCCTGCTGTCCCAATGAGAGTTGTGATTTTCTTGAAACGAATTTACTCACGTGATTTTTTTCCGGATTTATTTTAGCCCTACTTGGCTCGAACTACAACTCAACTGTCAAGGACTCTTCCTTCAGGGTAGCAAATAATAATATAGGTAACATTAGCGTAGCATTTTGTGTTTTTCCCCCGTGTTAAGCAGAGGTGAGGTGCAACTAATATTAGGATAATATTTTAGCCAAGCGCTCAAAAAGGTTATGATCACAGCTGACAGCCACCCGAAAATCAGCTAAGTCCGAGTCGAAGTATTAACTCACTAGAAAACGTATTCAGCTGAATTCAGTTATATTAGAAGCTGTCCCTAACATATTTGGACTAGACAGATTTATCTATATACTAGCTCCTGCCAGCGGCTTCGCCCACGTGAAACCAGGTTTCTCCATACTAACTTTGGACCTCCGTTTCATCCCCTTAGGGGGTGAATTTTGAAAAATCCTCTCTTAGTGCTCACCTACGGCATAAAAGGAAACCTTGTGCAAAATTTCACACTCCTAGTCCCAGTAGTTTTGGCTGTGCGTTGATATGTCAGTCAGTCAGTTTCTCCTTTTATATATATAGATATAAAATGGTAAACTGACTGACATATGTGTTGTGTTGTTGGTTGTTATATCTAATGCATAGTTATTCTTTCAGAGGTAAGAAACTTGAGAACGCTGAGCTCCCATTTTTCGCGGCGGGGGTGAGCGCAGTGATCCATCCACGCAACCCCATGGTGCCCACCATACACTTCAACTATCGATACTTCGAAGTCCAAGATAAAGATGGTAAGTCAAGAGATTCTTTTTTAAGTTATTAAAAAAAAAAATTCAGTGAATAACACTTTTTAATAACAAGCGTTTGTCACGCGGTATAGTACCTACTCATCAAGACCTTCCCAAAAAGCTCTAAATATGAGTATTCATTAAATTTGAATTTAATTCAAAGCATTTATTTCAAATAAACCATTTACAGGCACTTTTGAAATGTCAAGAAGTCAGTCAGTCAGAAAAAATGATGCTAATTGCACATTCCAATATGTCTATTCCAGTATATCTAGGATAAAGTCCTAGTAGCGTGTCCTTGTATACAAGCCCCAAGAGAAGCTCCGGGCGTCGGTAGTCGCCCATAAACGAGGGCTTGCGGACGGCGAGCATTGGGTAGCTCCCTGTCCGCCCGTCTTGGAAGGACCGAGCCCGAGCCGATGACGCGTTATGTGCCAAGTGCGCCTCAAAAATATGTCAGCAAACAGTAGGGGCCTAGCAGGGCTGATGCTCGCTAGGGCCACGGGGAATTTCTGAAAAGGAAACCTGTGGTCTTAGAACACAAAGGGTAACTGAAGGACACAGATGTGGTTTTAGTCAGTAAAAGTCTGATACTCCTTCTGGCTCCACTTTAGAGCGGGAGAAGTCATTGGATGATTTCCCACTTTAACATAGTATAGCGTTGTATACAAGACAAATAAAATCAAATATAATCCTTCTACTGTAAAATGACTAGCATATTTAGATGGACAACTGGCAACAGTGACATCATCTCCTAACATTTATGTCACGAACTGAGACGCCGCATTCCATCTATTTATTACGTTATTGTCTAAGTCGTATTTCGTGTTTATGCTAACTTTATGCTTCTGCGCAATAAAAAACTTATAAATATCCTTTAGGTGTCCAGTGGTGGTTCGGCGGCGGCACTGACTTGACACCTTACTACTTAAACGAAGAGGACGCAGTATATTTCCATCTCACGCTCAAAAATGCGTGCGATAAACACGACGAAACATACTATGAAAAGTGAGTTTAATTTGGTTCCAATTTTACCTCGAGATTTGTTTTCGTGCCTAATAACAACAACGACAGATAACAAAAAAAAGGCATTTGATGTCTACCAACATTTTAGTTTGATTATATTCTACCATTAAGGTATAAAAATATTTTTTTCTCTGGTAACACTAAAATGCTATTCAAACAATTTTATGGTCGATTAATTTGTTCAACAAATTAAAATACCGTTTCACTTATCTATTAAGTAGTTTATTATGGTAATTAAATCAATGAATTGTTATAGCGTAGTTTAAAATCACGAAATATTGTTATTTCATTATTATCAACCAGAGAACTTGCTATGGGAGCCGACTATTGACCAAAACCAGCTACCAAACAGCTTCACTGGTTTTTGACCGTATTATTTCTCTTTAGAAAATTAGTGCTTGTGTATGTGTGTGCAAACTCTCTCGTTTCTTAACTGTCAAAGGTCGATGGGACGGGTCAATCCGTCACCACAGGGGAGAGATCAGACGAAGGGTCTCTTTGCGTGCTTTCCGAGATACAGGGGCTCAAAATCCCACACTGAGAAATTCTTAATTATCATTAATCATAAACTTTAACGCAGGTTCAAGAAATGGTGCGACGATTACTTCTACATTCCCCACCGCGGCGAGAGGCGCGGCGTCGGCGGCATCTTCTTTGACGACATCGACGCGCCAAGTCAGGACAAAGCTTTCAAGTTCGTCACGTCCTGTGCTGAAGCCGTCATTCCTAGTTATTTACCTATTGGTAAGGAACTTGTACTCATTGAAAAACAAACTGCCGGAACATAAAATTGCTCCGCCTGCAGCGACTAGACACCTTAACTGTCATTCCTTAGCTACCAATAGTATCTATTTAGCGACTAGGTAGACATCATAAATTTTTTAAAAAAAGGTAAACATCTAATTTCTGTTCCAAATTCTGTTTAGCCAAGGTATGAATTTTGATTCGACTTACCTATTGATGGACTAGACAGACATAGACCGCACCTACTGAAGTTAGTAATAGTATCTGTGTTGACAAAAATCTATCACCTGTAATGCTGCGTCTAGAGGCTGAATAGTCGGTGACGTTACCGTATCTGTTTCGTGAATTTTGTTACGAATGTTATAATCAAGGAAATCTATCTTAATGTTCCAGTTCAAAGGCACAAAGACGACGCCTACGGCTACTACGAGCGCCAGTGGCAGCTGCTGCGGCGAGGCCGCTACGTGGAGTTCAACCTCATGTACGACCGCGGCACCAAGTTCGGGCTCCACACGCCGCAGGCGCGCTACGAGTCCATTCTAATGTCGTTGCCTCTTAACGCTGTAAGTATACAAACAAAATAACTAACACTATACCTTTTGTGGTATGGCCATTGTCCCCTCATCGGTCTTTCCCCCCTTTAAAGGTGTTGTCACACTAATCGATCGATCTTCTAACTATGACATATATCAGCGTTAGTAGCTTTTGATGTAGTAACAATTGTCGATCGACATCCATTAATTCTTTCTACCATCGTCGATCGCCTGTTGTGGACATAAAGTAAAATAAAGAATATTTTTTAAAATTTTTGACAATAATTCCCTGTAAATTAACTTATATTGAAATCAATTATTTTCCCAGGCCTGTACTTTCGAAACCTAAATAAAGACACATTTTAATAATTTTGTCGAACATAGATACTTAAAACATAAATAACTTGTTGCAGAAATGGGAGTACATGCACACGCCCAAGCAAAATTCACCTGAAGAGAAGCTAATGCGAGTCCTGAAAGAACCCCTTGATTGGCTGAACTTAAATAAACAACAGAGGTCCGCAGCTTGAAAAATTAAAATGTATAGGATTGGGATTTAGGTGATGAGTTGAAGAGTTAAAAATATCATGTATTTTTTTAATAATTGTGAATAATGTTAAATTATACTTTTCTAACTGTTCTTTTTTGTTTTATCTGCGTGTCCCCTATTATTATAATTCCAACACAAGATGAGCAATATACATAGAAAATAATGAGAAACAATCAAGTAAATTAATATTATAAAGTTTATATTGCAACAACCCTTTCAACAATATATTGATGGTAAATATCGAAGAAAAATTGATTGGTTTTATGGCGAAACTATAAGAAACGATATTATTGACATGTATAAGAACATAGATAAGGCCTGGACCCAAAAATTATGGAGGTACAGCAGATCACAGCTCCAAACAATCACAGGAGTCTTCACGGGGCACAAAACAAACAAACAGCTCCACAACATGGGACTAGTAAGTGACCCGACTTGCAGGATCTGTGGAGAGGCAGAGGAGAATATGCTACACTTACTGTGCGACTGTGCAGCACTAGGCTCCAAAAGACTAGAGTATCTGGGCCAACCATTTCTTAGGCCAGAGGACTATAGGCTCAGCCCCATCAAGGCCGTACTGGGACTCCTGAAGAAGGTGCGCGGAGGGCTGGGGGTTGAATAGAAGGGAGGGGGATTAGCACAAAAGATCCAGAATGGTCGAAGTGCTCTGGTTTAGGGCCAGCCCCACTATAAGATAAGATAAGACATGCATAAGAAGACTATACTAGACAAGAAATTGAGATATTTGTTGCATAAATAAATTCTTATATAGATTCCAATATGACTAATGCCGGAATTTTAGCAACATTGAACAGTGCATGGTCTTTTTTTTATTTTTAATGTAATTAATTACTAGAGCATGTTTCAATTTTTTCAAAAGTAATGATGATGTATCGATATCTAATAAAATAGATGTTAATGTAAATATCGATATTCATTATAACTTTGAGTCTATAGTTGTAGTAGTTTACTCTTATGATAGGTACGGTACAAGACATCAGTCGATAGCGATTCCAAAATCTATTAAAAGCTAAAAAAAAAAAATGCTTTTCTCACAGAGCGTTTTTTATTGTTTAGAAAATATAGAAGAAACTCATATCATCTTCCTGCCCTTGTCCCGTGTTATTTGGGGTCGGCGCAACATGTTTTTTTCTTCCATTCTGCCCTGTCTTTCGTCATGCTATCACTAACTTCCTTTTCTTTCATATCACTCTTCACACAATCCATCCATCTTTTCTTTGATCTCCCTGTCCCTCTCCATCCATCCACATGTAAACTCATAACTCTTTTAGTAACATGCGTTTCATCCCTTCTCTTCACATGACCATACCAAGACAAACGATTCCCTTTCAATTTTTCAGTCACTGGTGCCACTTTCAAACTTCCCCTAATATACTCATTTCTCACTTTATCCATTCTCGTCACACCACACTTCATCTTAACATTCTCATCTCCGCTACGTGCAATCTTTTTTCATCCGTCTTTTTCACAGCCCAACATTCTGATCCATACAGTATGACAGGTCTTATCAAGGACTTGTAGATTTTACCCTTCAACTTGAGGGGCATCCGTGGGTCACAAGTGGTTCCCGTGACCTGTCGCCATTTTATCCATACTGCGTTGATCCGATGTGTTACGTCCCGGTCTACCTCACCATCCCCTTGAACGAGTGACCCGAGGTACCGAAAGTCGGAGCAGATCGGTATGGGCGTTCCAGCGAGAGCTAAAGGCACTGGATTGGAGAGACCGCCGAAATCGCAGAACAAGTATTCTGTTTTGGTTCTACTCAATTTCAGGCCAACACGGAGAGTGTTGGCCTGAAATTGAGTCTATGCCACCACACCTCCAATCTGTTCTGGATCTCTAGGCCACTCTCGGCAACCAACACAATGTCATCGGCAAACAGCATACACCAGGGAGCCTCTTCCTGAATGTCCGACGTTAGAGCGTAAATTATCATTAGGAAGAGGTAAGGGCTGAGAGCCGACCCTTGATGTAAGCCAACAGCCACATTGAAGCTGCCAGTGGTGCCCACTGTAGACCGGACTTGGGTACTGCATCGACTGTACGTCGCTGCATATAGAAGAAACTCTTTAACTTAATTAATTCTACCATTTTATTAAAATTTATCGTAAATTGGTAGAGCTTTTAAACTTCAAATGGTAACACTAAAATACAACTGTCAAACCAAATTGTCACTTTCTCGATGGCTTCAATGTTGTGAACGTGAATTTCTTATTTTCATAATACATATGTGTTTACTCGACAACTTTTATTGCTTTCCGCTGATACACCTACGTCATCGCTACCGCAACATAAATTCGTTCAAGTGACCGGTATTACGTCGCGATATTGAGACGAAATGTTATAAATATGTGGCGCGCGTAACGGATGCATCGTTTCCTACATTCCTTCGCCATAAAAGAAACGTAACGTTTGTTTCCTATGTGATGTTATTGCAAAGTGGTGGCGGGTAGCTTAGGAAGATGCCTTTCAAGTTGAAACTGAAGAAGACGCGGCAGTATAATGTTGCGTCGAAGAGTTTATTCGTGATAAGTGTGGAGCTGCTGGATGGCGGGGTGGCAGACTGTACCCTGTCGGTGGACAGCACGGGGCAGGAGTGCCTGGACAACGTATGCCAGCGGCAGGCCGTGCTGCAACCGGAGCTGTTCGGGCTGCGCTATGTCAACCGCAGCCAGCAGCCGCGCTGGGTGCAGTTAGAGCGTCCGCTAAAGCGTCAGCTCGAGAAGTACGCGTCCTCGCACCAGCTGTACCTACGTGTCATGTACTACGTCATCTCTGGCACCAGCCTAATCACTGATGAGGTTACAAGGTACCACTACTTCTTGCAACTCAAGAATGATCTGGTTGAAGGTAGGATCATATGTGACTGCCAGCAAGCTGTAGTGCTTGCATCCTACAGCCGGCAAGCAGAGTATGGTAACCATGACCGGGAAAGGCATACAGTTGAGTACTTAAAGAACTTGCTGACTTTCCCTAAACAAATGCTGGATGGTGGACAGATCATTGATGGAAGTACTTTAGCTGAGACTGGGCGGTTGGAGTGGCTAACTGAGGCTGTGATACAGCATCACATGGCACTGCACAATATGTCACAGGTAAGCATATCCATTGTCTTCAAATCAATTCATAAATGAGACTGCAGCCAGAACTAAATCAATTCAATCTTTTAATCAGCAGAATATTTATTCTTACAGTAAATGTAACCGGAACATGTGTGTGGCTGCTATAAATAACTGTTCCAACCAGTCAATCTTATTTATAAACATGATCCTCATTTGAAATCCAATAAACTTGACCTTTGCAAACTTTCACTAAATATGTAAAATCCATCTGTATGTATGTATGTCAATAGGTGATAGTAGCCAATCAGATCTACTAATGATTTGAAAACATACATTGTATTATGGCTTTGTCTGTTCCCATCTGAATCATTCTGTGGGAAATAGTTTCTTTAATGTCTTCACTTGTCATCTTTCTACTGCCATTTGAAAACTAAAGATCTGAGATAGAATGTAATACCTAATAAATCTTTGGGTGTACCTATTAAAATTATTTTGTTGACCTTTCTTGTTAGTAATAAGTGTGGATGAAATATTCAGTTGTCTAGTTTAAATAATTATAATAAGTAATTAAAAATAAGATATAACCTGTTTTGTTGTGTCCAACTAATATGTGTTTACATAACTTTTAATCTAATACAATAGTGTTGTTGTCATTTTTCACATGTGAATGTAAGTCAGAGAATCTTATAGGAAGGAATAAAAAACAAAATGTTTGACTGTACAGACACTCATCAGCCAAGTTCTATCTATACTATAATTTATCAATATCTGTCTATAATAATAATATAGTAATATTTCGCAACTATCACACAACACCGTCTAGTCCCAAACTAAGCAGAGCTTGTGCTATGAGTATTAGACAACAGATAAACTTACTTATATATTTCTAAATACATATACGTATGTATTATAGATAAATTACACACAGACATAGAAAAAATGATCATGCTCATTACAAAAACATTTGTTCTGGGTGGGAATCGAACGCATGACCTCCGGTATAGCAGTCAGAGCCACTGATAACTAGACCAGTCAAAATAATAATTTTATAAAAAAAAGAAACAATTAAAAAGTATAAATACTTTTAAAAAAAAAAACATTACCATTATAATAATAATACAAAAATAAATTATAATAAGTACTTATAATATAATAATAATAATAATACATAATATTATAATAATAATACTTTTAAAGTACTTTTTGATTTTTGTTTGTAACAAATAAAATTAAAAACTACTGAACCAATTTCGAAAAATCTTTCATCAGTGGCATGCAACTTTATCACTGAGTGACATAGGTATATATTTTCCACAAAAAATGCGGGCAAAGCCACAGGTAGGACCTAGTAACTGATGTGTTCAAAATGTTGTCACAACACATTTTGATTATCCCACCTCTACTTAGATTTTCCCACATTACACTTTACAAGCAATTACACACCATTAGAAGAAACACAACTTATCTGCCGCAGATAGTAATCACTACGTAAACAATAGTCTGTGGCCTGTTCATAAAAGAATTACATTATAATCCTATTAAGTTAGTTAGTAAAACTGTCATGAACATGCCGCTGAGAATACATTATTTATAACTGTATCCATGCCAATATATTATTCAAATGTTTCGCTCTTTTTATGTAGAATTTCACAGTTACAAACAGATTTATTTGAGTATGAGATATCTTATTGGAAAGCTCACAGTTGATTTATCAAGAAATTGCAATATAAAAAAAGTATTAACAATATTGTTAGTTATAAAAATATTGGTAAAGATAACTATGGCAAATATAACACTTGACTTTGGCTACTTTATTTGTGCATATTTATGATTTCACAATATTGGGGCAATATTATCCTAGGTATGTGAAATATGCACTAGACAATTAATAACTTCTGCAATTCATGAAACATATGTTTGTGAACTGGTTTCCGCACTTAGTCCTAGCGGTCCTAATTCCGACCAGCCCACCTTTCTCCAGAAGCAGATGAGTCCTTTAAGTTGGTTCAGGGCGTCGATGAGTAAATTCGGTGCTCCCAATGTTCGTGTTCTTATTTCCCTGACGGTTGTGCAATCGAGGAGCACATGCGCGACAGTTTTTTCCTCTCTCCAAAAGCAGACGAGATCTTTAAGTTAGTTCAGGGTGTCCATGAGTAAATTTGGTGCTCCCAATGTTCGTGTTCTTATTTCACTGACGGTTGTGCAATCGAGGAGCACATGCGCGACAGTTTCCTCCGACTCCATACATGCTCTGCACAGAGGATTATTTGTGATACTCATTGTGAAGAAGTGTTTATTCAGTGAGCAGTGTCCGGTAATGGTCCCCGCCACCAGGCGCAGGCTACCTTCGTCCAGTCGCAGAAGGTTAATGTTCTATTTAAGTGTGGCATAGCTTCTTTGGCCTGCCTGCAGTCCGATGCCAGAGACCACCGCCTTCCCGCTTGTGTGTTGGTATGCTCTCGTAGCCAACCACGCAGCTGACCAAAGGGTATTGGCACGATGGTTTCAGGTCCGAAAACCACCGTATCAGACCCCCGCGTGGCCAGCTGCGACGTTCCTCAGAGAACCGCTGTGTCCTTTAATTCAATGCAGCGTCACAGTATTGTTGTTGGGCACTGTAACGCGTTCAAGTGCAGAGTGGCATTCCTATGAGTTTCGAGGTCATTGAATTTTTTCTAGTTCATAAAACAACTAATTAATTTAACATATACAATATTATAATTTACTCAACAACCATTTTTTAGAGAACTTCAGCCTACTAGATAGAAAAGAAAAAAGTCCACGACATTTATTCTTGAGACTTGATTATATAATTTGGAAGACAAAGCGTGTGAATACCGCAATACATTATTCCTAAAGCATGACACATTTCTCCACGAAAAAAGGCTAAATCGAAAGCAAATTCTGGTTTATTTATATCAGTAATAACTACAAATATTTTCATCGTCATGTCTGCAGTAACTACGATATTTGGCTCTGAAGGCAGAGAACCAGGCTATGACCGAATAGATTTGTATCTACACTTAGGTATTTCATTACAAATAAAAACCATGTAAACTTAATTAAAGTAAATGCGTTTCAGAGTGTTCGCTGTTATCTCTCATGTAATCGTTATGTATATTTGATAAGACCTGATCGTCGGCGCCTCAAGTACACGCCTTAAATTATCACCGTGTCTCATTAGCGATATATATTCTTACAAGCGGTGTTTATAGATGACGACATTTCTTAGTTACAGTTAGTAAACAAGGAATATGAACAGTAATGGACGATCTTTTTAAAACATAGGCTTTGCTATCATAACTTGCGTGTTCAATTGGATACGGCTGGCAGAAAGCATACTTAATTGTCTTGCCTTGCCTTGATGTTTCTACCGGCACGCCACACTACCTATTTTTTTTTTGTATGAACTGGCGTCCCACTTCAGGGCACTGTTCAGGCCCTAACTCCCGAGCAGTGCTATAAAACAGTGACGTTCTGAAGCCTACTCCTCTGTAACGGCTTGGTAAATAGGTTTGAAAAAAATATACGTTTTTTATAGAAGCATGTTCCTTTCAAACGGCTTTGATCTTTAGAAATATTTTTACACAAAAAAATTGCTGGTTAAGTGTTCTTCAGAATGTACATAGCGTATGTAAATCAATCAATATTTCACAAAGAAAATGGATTAAAAGTTCAGCGGGGCTCTATTCGGGCGCAGCTGGCCGAAACTAAATGCACAGATACTCGTACTGCCGCCAGGGACAATACGCCTTAAGCAGTGGTGGCTTAGTGGTAACGGTCCGGATTTACGAATTATATGTCGTGGGTTCAAACCCAGCTAAGCGCAATACTTTGTGTTATTTATATCAACACCACTGCTTGCTCTCAAAACAGTGAAGGAAAACATCGTGAGGACACTGGCATGGCCTAGAACCAAAACGTCGGAGCCATCTGACATCCACCCATCTCCACTGGGCCCGCGTGGTGGATTTCGGCCTATTCCCGCTTCTAGAGAGGAGGCCTGAGTCCCAGCAGTATAAAATAAAATAAAATAAATAAATAAAAAGCCTTTTATTCCATGCAGCAACATACAGTACAACAGTATTCAGATAATATATTTGGTGTAGTAATTCACTATTATACTAAATTCAAAATTAGATCAAAATCAAAAATAAATTTACATTTAAATTAAAATAGTATCAATTAGTTTCGTTACGTTTTATTCCATTCTACTAAAAATCAAAATTGCATCATAAAATAAATCAAAACTAATCAAAACTTAATTGAAATTAAAACTAAATCCAGATAAAATAAAATAGAATTTTTTTACAAAATAAAACAAAATCACATCAAAATTAAAACAAAATGAAATCAAAATTAAAAACAAAAATAAAAACCAAATCGAAATTCATTTCAAAATCAAAATTCAGTTACAATTATTACATAATAAATGCATTTAGCATGGACCCCTCTCGGGTTAAGGCCTCCTCCAAGGTTTTCCATTTCTCTCTATTTTTAGCCGTCAGTAGCCAAGCTGAACCTGCTATTTTCTTTATATCATCTTCCCATCTCGTATAAGGCCTCCCTACTCGACGTTTGCCTGGCGGGCCCTTCCATTTAGTGATATTTATTGTCCACCTATTATCTATGTATCTGGCTATATGGCCGGCCCATTTGAATTTTAGTGCTTGAGCATAAGTTAGCGCGTCTATTGCTTTTGTATAATTTCTTATCTTGGAGTGTCGTACTTTGTGTGTTTTCTTAATATTCAGCATACTGCGTTCCATACTTTTCTGGCACGAGCTAATTTTGTTTTTAATTTTCTTCGTGAATTTCCACGTCTGGCAGCCGTACGTAAGAGAAGGCAGAATGCAAGAGTCCATAGTTGACTTTTTTAACTTTATCGGCATGTTACTTTTAAATACATCTTTTAAGCTCCAATATTTGTTCCACGCGCTTTTAATTCTACGTTCTATCTCTTTGTCATTACTGTTGTTTTCGAAACTTATTTGCTTGCCTAGATAGGTATACTGGCTCACGTATTCTAGTGGCTCGTTCTCTATCTTAATACATTTTTTGATACTATTGGTCATGGCTTTTGTCTTTGACAAGTTCATCTCCAATCCCACTCGTTTACTGTTCTCGTGAAGTGTCTCTAACATATATTGCAAGCCACAGCTAGTTTCCGACAGCAATACGATATCGTCTGCGAATCTTAGGTGGCTTAAGTATTTGCCATCTATGTTTAGACCGCACCTTTTCCAGTCCAGCTTGCACATTAATGTTTCCAATACAGCTGTAAAAAGTTTTGGAGATAATGGGTCGCCCTGCCTTACACCTCTTTTTATAGGAAAGCTATGGCCAGTTATTTCCAATTTAACTTTGCTGGTGCTGTTGCTATATATGTTCCTTATCACGTCTATGTATTGTTTCTCTACTTTTTGAGCTTTTAAGGTTTCCCAAATACTTGTGTGCGAAATTGTATCGAATGCCTTTTGGTAGTCATTAAAGGCAATGTAGAGAGGTCTCTGTCTTTCCTGATATTTTTCAATAACTATTTCTAATGAATGAATGTGATCTATTGTGGAGAATCCTTTGCGAAAGCCTGCTTGTTCTACGGGTTGCAATGTATCTAGTGTTTCGCTTATTCTTTTGTTGATGATCGAAGAAAATAATTTGTATAATGACGGCAAAAGGCTAATAGGCCTATAGTTACCAATTTCAAGAGAGTCGCCTTTTTTGTAGAGTAGGATTATGATTGATTCGGACCACTGTGTCGGTGTAGTCGCCGTTTTTAGGATCAGATTAAATAGGTGTTCCAGGAATGTAGCCAGTGGACCTCCGCCGTATCTTATAGCCTCGTTGGTGATTTTTTCTTGACCTGGGCTTTTATCTGATTTCAATCTCATCATAGTTTGAAGAATTTCTCTATTGTCAATCGGTTGGACTTCGTACACGTCGCATTCGTCGCTCCTCAGTGATGCCTCTACATTTTCATGATTTTTGTCACTGGTAGAGAACTGAGCATCTGATTTGGCACTATACAAACCACGGTAGAAGTTTGTTGCAATATCAATGATATCTCTGCGATTGTACGATGTTTTCCCAAGCTGTTTCAAACCTTCGATCCAGGTTCTGTGTGTACGAAGTGACTTGAAGGCTTTCTTTATGCTCCCATCTTGTACAAGATGTTTTTCAATGGTGGAAGTCTTGTGGTTTTGGTAATCGAGTTTAATATACTTGCTAGTTAATTTATATAGAGCGCTAAGTTCGTTTTTTTGGGTACGGGATTTATTTTTGGTTTTTTGGAGTATTTGCCTTCTCTTTATAAGTGATAGCGTTCTTTCTGTTAAAACTTTATGTTTCATAGTGGCTTGGCTAGTTGATTTTGCAGTTTCCAGGCTTTGTTTTATGGCACTTAATAAAGAATCATAACAACTTTGAACAGAATCAGTTAAGGGCAAGTTTGACAGCTGATGTTTTAAACTTTTTTGATATTTAATTATTTCGTCCTCATTTTTTAGGTTTTTTGGTTGATCGTTTGAATAAGTCGCTCTGCTTTTGTGTGGTTTTACAAGTATAATTGTGCTTCTAAGTAGTCTATGGTCTGATGAAAAGTTTAAATTTAGTGTCTCTATATTTTGAAATATTTTTGGTTGGTTTGTTGTTATATAGTCTATTTCATTTTTATACTGTCCGTTTGGAGATCGCCACGTCCATCTACGACTGAGTTTTTTCTTGAAGTACGTATTAATAATGGTAATTTTATTTTCAAAAGCAAAGTTTAACATTTTCTGTCCTCTTTCGTTTCTTTGTCCATACCCATATCTTTTTGATATTAAATATTCATCTTGTAGGGGTTGACCAATTTTTGCATTGAAATCTCCCATTACTATGAGGTTGTTATGAGCTGACTCTATGGCTTTATCTAATGTTTTGTAAAAATCAGTTATCTCCTCTTCATCCGCTGACTCTGTAGGCGCGTATACTTGTATCATACTTATGCTGTAGCCTTGAATATTGAGATTTAATAATGCAACTCTTTCTGTAACACCAGTGAAGCTCTCTACGTTTTGTTTTAGACCTATATTTATCAGGAAACCAACGCCGTGCTTTCCTGGAGTCTCTCCCATATGACACAGAATGAAGTCCTCATGTTCTTCTATTTTACTGCCAAGGCGTCTGACCTCTGATAAACCGATTATGTCATATTTCACCCCCTTTAATGCTTCTTGCAACTCAATCAGGCGCTCGCACGAGGATAGTGACCTGACATTGTACGTTGCCACATAGAGCTTTCTTATAATAGTATTTTTTTGCTGTGTATTTGTAGTATTTGTAGCCGTCGTAGTATTCACAGTATTCGTAGTATTCGTGGCCCTCGCAGCATTCGTAGTCTTCACAGTAATCGTATTCTTCGTGGTGTTTACAGTGTTAGTAGTATTCGCAATAATCGAAGTACTCGTAGTGTTCGTAAGGTTCATAGGTTTTGTAGGTTTTGTACGTCTAATCCTTGGAGTCCGTCCAACCGGATTGGAAGATGATTTGCATTGTCTTTTTCTTTTCTTGGTATCTCTGTTGTTTTGAGAGGGGGTCCTGATTGCTAATTGGTTTCGTTTTTGTTAAGAAGTGTTTGGCTAGATGAGGGATTATTACTTTTTAAATAATTTAAAAGGCCCGGTTTTACTATTCCTTCGGAGCGATTGGAAAGCCCAGTAGTGGGAACATTAAAATACTAAATAGGCTATAATTTTATATGCAGGGCAAATACTTCCTTTCCATTCTCCCACTTTTCTCTGTCCCTAGCTATATCTGGCCAGTCTTTTAAGTAGGAGTCCAACTCGTCACGCCATCTTCTAGGCCTAGCGCTCCGCCAGTTCCTGCTGTTCGGAATCCAGTCAGGGGTTGCCTTTACCCATCTGCAAATAAATCTTTGACAATTTTGTTGCGGCATGCGGCAGATATGCGCTGTGCAGTTCCATTTTATGTAACTAACTAACCTGCCTAGAGTAAATTATGTACACAAATGTACCTATTAGTGAAAAAATCGTTTAGAAGCAGTTAGAATAGGATAAACAGACAGATACTGAAAGCTACTTTGTTTTATATTATAATATTACACAACTTTCACACAAAGCCATCTAGTCTCAAACTAAGCAGAGCTTGTGCTATGAGTACTAGACAACTGAAAAACATACTTATATATTGCAAAATACATGTAATACATACTATAGATAACTTACAGCCAGACACAGAACACATGATCGTACTTATCACACAAACATTTAATTTTGTCTTGGGTGGGAGTCGAACCCATGACCTCCGGTATAGCAGCCAGGGCCGCTAACCACTAGCTAGACAGACCGACAGGCCCGTCAATACTTTAATAATCTGAGGCAAACTAAAATGGAACTGGACAGCCCCTGTAATATCCTTTGCACTTCAAAGGCCTTCCTTCCATCCTAGTTCTCTCGGTGTAGATACCTATAAGTACTTATACTGCGATCGCTGGCCAAACCTTTAAGGAGTCCAGCTCATCCCGTTAGGCTGGCTCTAAACACAGCACAAGCGCCAGCTGCTTGTAGATAATTATGGCGATGCAATTCTACAATCCGACTTATTCTATCGGCCTAGATCTAAACATAATTGGATTTTGCCGAATACTTCTAGAGAAATTGCCAGTTTTTAGATTTTGGCGAATACTACTAAAGAAATGGCCAGTTTTTTTTTTATTTTGGCGAATACTTCTAAAGAAATGGCCAGTTTTTTCATTTTGGTGAATACTTTTAAAGAAATGGCCAGTTTTTTTATTATGGCGAATACTTCTAAAGAAATGGCCAGTTTTTTTTATTTTGGCGAATACTTCTAAAGAAATGGCCAGTTTTTTTTATTTTAGCAAATACTTCTAAAGAAATGGCCAGTTTTTTGAGGCCAGAAATCAACGCTCTTTCTTTTTCGTAGTAGCGCAAAGATAGCCATTAACTTTGCCGTACTTATATTCTTTATTAGTAGAACCAATGGAAGATAATACTCCATCTATGAACTAATTAACCTGAACATACTGCCTCACTGCCCGTTTTTCACTTAATTCTGTTTTCTGATAATGCTAGTCCTTTCAGTAGCAGTCCAGATCATTCTGCCATCTTGATACGCTATGGTCTGGCATTTATGAACCCTACGGCGGTTGTTCTTTTGTCTAATATTATAGATGAAATATGACCGTGAGTTCCCCAGTCCCCATTATGAGTAGGTAGGTATATCCTCCGTACGTCGGCGTACTATTATTGTACGTGTACCTAAATATGAATGAAATCAATTCGACACACTTTACGTTTAGCGTTAGGCATCCACGTCGCCGGTATTACATAGTTATTTTAGCTTTAAATATTGTATAGTTATTTTAATATGTTTTGTTTTGCAAATGTGCATGAAGGTAAAATAATAGCAAGACGTTAACTTACTGAAGTCACCTTCCCCCTTAGATTAATTTGAATACAAATAAGTCAAACGAAAAGCCTAACGAGCTTCTATCAAAACAATTAAAACCCCTTGCGATGATTTCAGGTATCCATTCTCCATCGTCCAACTAGCGATTGAAATGAGATTTGTCTATGAAACCCACACTGTCAGTATCTTTCTCTATCATACCAATTCATTCAGGCTTTCTAATTACACACCTTTTATTCAGCTATCACCTAAACAGCTAGGTAGGTATAGTGTAAAGATCTTCACTCCACCCGAACTCTCAACACCATCCACATTATCATCTCTCACTCTTGTATTATGAGTGTATAACAGACCACACCTTACAAGTGTCACGTAGCCCTTCCAGAAGCCATTTGGTCAGTTACAACCATCTATTGATGACATTTGCTGGTTCTTCCCTATTCTACTTGTACTCCTCGAAATACAACAGCATCAACTTTCACAGGCACAAGCAGAGGAAGGCTTCATCACGACATGCCAGCAGCTCCGCGGCTACGGCCAGGAGATGTTCAGTGCGCGCGACCAGCTCAACCAGAGCGAGGTCACCATCGCCATCTCTCTTACCGGCGTCAGGGTTTTAACGGAAACCAGCGAGACACCGCACTTCTACCGGTAAGCGCGGCTATTACTATGATGGGATCTACTTTAAATATATACAGATAAATACTATACAGATGCTGAATACCAGTATTTATCTAAAGCAGCAGAAGCAGTTTTTCCATGCTCGCTGTAGTAAATTTAAAAAAAACTGGGCAACAATATCTACTTACCAAGTTTCAACAGTATAGCTCTTATAGTTTCGGAAAAAAGTGGCTGCGACATACGGACGGACAGACATGACGAATCAATAAGGGTCCCGTTTTTTGCCATTTGGCTACGGAACCCTAAAAAAACGTTTATTTTTGGCAACAAATAGTACCTATACAGCAACCATAAACAGAGCAAACATATAAATATTGTATCTCACAATCACTGTCAGCTAATCGTTCGGGCAATCAAATCTCCCGGTGATCATCGCCATAACTGTACTGTAACTGCAGCGCACCAGGGACGCGCATCACTTCATCACTCTCTCTTCTTCTTCTCTCTCTTCTTCTTCTTCGCTTTTCATGGTGGTGTGCAAACAGTCGATGCTCGTATCCACAAACATACCCGAGGCATTGCCGAAGCGAGGCAGCCCTAACACTGCCTTGAATGCGTTGTTGTACTGGATAGGTAGGAGGTGCGGTCATGATATCCACCGCACTTGTTGAATGGGGCCCGTAGTAACGGTAGGAACGGTGGAGTTTTTGCCCCCACTGTTCATGAGTCGGGAATCAACATAAAAATAAATTCGCGCTCACCTTCCCCTTCAATCCCTAGAGAAGAATCTAACCACCACGAGTCTTATACAAGAATGCCACCTTGCATTAGAACGCGTTATAGAGTTCAATCGCAACATTGTGACGCTGCAGTGAATTGATGGACATAGCAGTTCACTAGGCAACGACGCAGCGGATGAGCTGGCTAGAAGGGGATCGGGGTGTATTTTCGGACCCTAACACATCGCGCCAATACTCTTTGGTATCGCCTACTGATAGATGTTAGTGGTAGGAGCGCTTGGTTTCATTCGGTAGGAGTAACCTATTCATGATGACTTTCCAAAAAGTATATAGTAGGGTCATCATGAGTAGTAAATTGATCGAGTCATTGACACGGGCTACTGCTAATGTTGTGATCTCTCAATATACGATACTCAATATATTACCATACTACAGATGGCTGTAATTTTTTAAAATATCTATTTTGAATTGAAAACCTACTTAGATTAATGATGATACCTTGATAAGTCCAAGCAGTAACTCCCGCTACAAACCATGCTGACTCGATAATCTTTTGAAAGCAGCTTAAACTAAACTTGTAGAGGATTACCTTCATATCCTAATTGGCAAAGCTCTTAAGTATTTTCTTACGGATTGGACCGTGAATTACATAGCCAGGATTTGAAAGGAAGCGTCTTGATTTTAAATCCGATTTTCGAAAGGAAACTAAATCCAAACTTAATATTATAAAGAGAAAAATGTTTGTATTTTTGTTTGTAATAAAATATAATAACCTCGAAAACTACAGGACCGATTTAAAAAAATCTTTCACCATTAGAATGTTACTTTATCACTCAGTGACATAGGCTATATATGTATTTTCTACTTTCACACGGGCGGAGCCGCTGGCAGAAGCTAGTGTTCAATAGATAAGTCGATCGAAATTGATCGAATATTCCTTCGGTGGAATAGAATATGAGACAGCCTGCCTTTGTCTAGATATAACAAGTATCAATATTTATAATCAAAGACTTGAAATCCTTCAGCTAATGGCCATTGTTTGATTCATCGTAGTGGTTAAAAACATAATCGCACTTAATATTATAAAGGCAAAAGTTAGTGTTAGTGTGTGTATGTACAGACATGATGATGAGTAGAAGTTACAGAACTTCTACACGTTCAGACAGCTGCACAGTTTTCGCTGAAACTTGGTACACGGGTAGGCCGCCTTCCTCTCTCCTAATTTTGCTGTGCCCGACAGGGTGCATATTGATCTTTGACTATACGTTATACGATCGATGTACATATGTCGATATGTACATAGATCGTATAACATATTGGAAATTATTTAATTATTATTAAATTATATATATTAATAGGTTGAAAGGCTAATTGATCTAAACGACATATTTTCCAATATTGAGTTATATACATATTCGGAATCAGCCATTTTTTCTCCGTCGTTTGAGTTAGGTTTCATTTTTTTTTTTAATGTCGCTTAGATTAATTATCCTTTCAGCCGTCGATATGGAATGCAAGAAAATATTAACTACTAGCTTTTGACTGCGGCTTCGCCCGCTTAAATAAAATATAGCCTATGTCAGACCAGTACTTTCAGAGATTACCTCCTACTTCTTCGTCCTCTCCTGTTCCCTCTATTTCTCTATTTGGGGTCGGGTCTCCTCACTAATCGGCGCCAGGATATTCTATCCTGGGTTGTCGGCTTGGGCAAATGGGCAACTTGAGGTCTCTCTCGGTTTTAGACCACCAGGTCAGTGGTGGGCGACCTCTGCCTTTCTTTTGTTCTGGCAGGTTTAGTGTAATTTTTACGACATAGTCCTGGCTTTTTTTGCTAACATGTCCATACCATCTGAGGCAGGAGGTATCGAGTTGAAATTAAAACCATACACTCAGGTCTGCGGTCTCATGAAGCTGTAAAAAAATCAAACTTCTGAGTTAACGAAAAAACAAAGATACAGCTGGTTATGTCGCAAAAAACGTGTATTTTTACTCAAGGGAATCAAAATCCACAGGGTACTTCCAGTTGACCTAAAATCCTGAAATTTGGATGAAGCAAGGTCTCATAGCACAAATGGAGGAAAAAATCTGAAAACTGAAAATTTGTAGTTACGTCACAAATAATAAAAAATGCGATTCTCAAAAATCTTCGTAACTCAATTCGAGAATTGAACAGTTTTCATAAGTAAGTTTGTACGGAACCCTCAGTGCACGAGTCCGACTCGCACTTGCCCGGTTTTTTATTATAACCAATCACTACAAATTTGGAAATCACTCTTGTATTTTGATGATAAAGCGGTCATTGCCAGAACACGCTCAGCCGTGGGCATTCGTGCCAATACGCCCCAGCCTACAGTAATCAGTAGTTGTCGCTCCGTCAATCGATTACCTTCACGAATGGCGTGCAAACATTAATTTGCCATATCAATATTCATGTTGATCTAAGAATGAAAACGTGTTTGGATTGCAACTTGTAGTTTATTAGGTAAAAGGATTTTATTCACTGCCACTGTCACTGTTCAGTTCTTATTTATTGGGAGAAAGTTGTGTGTCGTCGCTTGGAATTATATTTTCTAGTTTTGTTAAAAATGATACTGCTCGGAGACAATTTATAAGGAAAATAATATTATATTTTTAGTATTATTTTATATTTATTTCCCCCAATTAATATACCTATCTAGTAGTAAAATTTACTGAATCGTGGACAGTTTCTCCAGGACTGCGGATAGTTCAAAAGAGTCACTGTTGCCCTCGCAAAGGGCAACCGTAGAAATACTGTGCCCACCCAGAGCGGGAGAAGTCAATGATGCTCCACGAAAAAATAAAATTATATAAATTTGGCAAACTTGAGGAAACTCGTAACCCCATTATCACTCACGGCCCAACCGCCGTCGGGATTTCGATCCCGATTTCCGGCCACCGTAAGCGCAGGCTCGCGGACTGCGAGCAATGGGTGCCTCGCCGTCCGACCGTCCGATAATCGTCCGTACCGAGCCCAAGTCATCGACGGCGCGTACTGTTCCACGCGCGCCTCAGGGAGATGTCAGTAAATCGTAGGGGCCCAGCAGGGTCGAAGCCTACTAGGGCCACGGGTAGTGTGAAAGTGATACCCGGGGCACTAAGACGAAGGCAAAGAAGGAACAGGAGTGGGTTTTTGTAAAGTCTGACACTATCTCCCGCTCCGCCCAAGAGAGGGATTTGTCATAAGATGATTTTCCCACCTAAAAAAAACCCTATTATCACCCAAGTTGAAAATACACAGTATTGTTAATAGGATAGACGAGTTACTAGATAATCTTTCTAACTGCCGTGATGTTCTTCCACAAAGTCAGGTGCAGTTACAAATGGCGTTCGTGTATGGCTAGGATGTACGCTGAGGAAAAGGACGTCTTTTATTTTCTACCTAACTCAATGTAAAAGCGAAAGTAGCGTGGTGTATTTGCTGCACAGATACTCGATCTTTTTCTCTTGCCGACGCAAGATAAACCAAAATAATGCAAAGGATTCAGTATCATCGCACTGCTTCCTTATTAAGGATCTAACAACCAACACCAGTCTCAGGGCGAGGACGAGCAATGGGTAGCTCGCCGTCCGCCCGTCTAGTAACGACCAAGCCTGAGTAGTCGATGGCGCGTGATGGTCTACGCGCGCCTCAAAGAGATGTCAGCAAATTCGGAGGCGAGCGGGGCCGATGCCAGCTTAGGGCTACGGAGATTGTTCCTAGAACGCAAAGGGCAAAATATGGGTGTGGTTTTACTCAGTAAAAGTCTGACACTCCCTCTCTCTTCAACTTAGAGCGAAAGAAGTCATTGGATTATCATCCGCATTATGCACCGGGTTAACTCCCGCCTCCAAAAAAAAATCGGTCAAGTGCGAGTTGGACACACGCACGAAGGGTTCCGTACCATTATCTATAAAAAATGTAAAAAAAAAAGCACGTTTGATGTATGGGAGCCCCCCTTAAATATTTATAATATATCTTTATTTCAGACACACGTCCATACATTTTTAACAAAACAAAAGTTAGTAAGGTTGTTAGTAGAACACATAAAAATACAAATAACAGGGTGTTAGTAATTTGTTTGCTAGTACAGAATCAAGATCAGTATATTACATTATATTGCAGTCTATTTCCTATTTCTGAGTAAGTGAACACACGCCCAGTAAACAGTAAACCGACCGTTTATTTTGCACGCTAACGTTCTGAGGACAGTGTTGGTGCTACCCCGGACCCTGCTCATCATCGATGCGGTTCTTTTCCTAATGATGGAGAAGAAATCATGGATGAAAGCTGCCGCAAACATTTCTGAAGCACTGCAGTACCTGGGTTTCCTCAACACTGCCCTCAGAGCGTCATTGTACTGAACACGCATGGCATTGAAAGCCCGCCGCGTATAGTTGATCCACAGACTGCACGTGTAGAATAACTGACAGAAGGCTCTGAAAAGTAACAGTTTTCAGTAACAGTTTAAGTATCTGTAGTACATCGTGCAAATCTGCGGACCAACATATTGCAGCGGACTGCCAACGCCCTCCTTTCCCTCTCTAAGTCTGCATCATCCTGTAGGCGATCCGTCAGCATGTGACCCAAGTATTTTGCTTCAGTCACCTTTACTAGTGATTTATATTATTCTGTTATTTTTTTTTTTGCGATTTCTATATTAATGTCCAAGTAATTAAGATCTTTTTTTATTCACCCCCAGATGGATGGACATAACAAACGTGATCAACCACAAGCGTACGTTCAGCATCGAGTGCCAGAAGCAGAACGGCTCGGCATCATTCATACTGGCCAGCCCGGAGGACGGCAAGTACGTGTGGTGGTCCTGCGTGCAGCAGCACACCTTCTACATGAAGCATCAGAGCGCGCTTAGTGAGGCGCCCAGGGATGAGCATAGGCCTAAGTTTCAGGTGAGATAGCTTCGAGATGCTATGTTATAACCCTCTTCGAGTAGTATTCCTCATTACTGAGGAACGTGAAATTCCTGTTGAATTAGCTTCTTACTGATGGTGTCTCGGTGATTGTATAAGCGTAAAATATCTCCAAAATCAACCAAGACATTCCGTAGTTGGACCCAGTAAGTAGCGATTTTTTTTTTAAATTGATGCTTGACTGCGATCCCACCTGATGGTAAGCAGTGATGCCTGAAATTTTGTTATCATCATATGGACCGAAGCCGTTTTCGCTCTAATACATGCTTCTTACGTATCCCTGCAGATTCCCAAGTCTCCAAACCGTCCAGTCCTAGTTCCACACGTGCCTCAAAGCGATGTCGGCAAAACTTTAGGAGCCTAGTAGGGACGTTTTTGGGCCGTGGGAATTTTTAAAAGGTTATCGTGGCCCTGAAACGGCAACTGAAGGACATAGATGCGTTTTATTCAGTAAAAGTATCTCTCTCTCTCTCTCTACTAAAGTGATAGAAGTCTTCCCTTCACTTGGTTGGCGAACCGAGTCCAGCCTGCTTGTACCTACAAAAAGTATGGTTTGGTAACTTATCTCGAATTCATAATTAAAATGACCCACTAGTATTTTTAAATGCATTTTATTAACTCATTTTACCTACTAAAATAATTACTGCTACTTGCATGAAGCATTCTGATCTTACAACTTATGATTAAAATTCTTTAAATTGAAAATTCTTGCCGGAGAAGTGTCACTAGTAATTTCCTATTCTACAATAAGTGAGACAAAACCCCCGCACGTTATGCTAAGTGTTGTTTCACAGTTTTTGTGCGCAGTCGATCGGCATAGCTTAGCGAATCGTTCGATGGTGTTACCGTTATTATCAATTAGTAAGTTATGCGAGCTATGAAAGTGTTCACGCCATCTCCGCCTCGTTGCTGTATTTAGAGAGTACCATTCATTGGCTGATGCGATTGTGCGACTGATATTTAATCGGATTCTTTTTAGTATTTTGCGCGGTTTCAGTTTTGTGGTAGATCAGCCCAATGTGTTTATATTTTATTTCCCTCATTATTATATTTTTGCTTGTTTCCCTAAACCGTGTGGCTATTTGTTTGGATAGACCTTCCTTGTCCTTTTTTAAACAGATAAAAATGAATTGCAAGAAACCCTCAAAGACAATTTTCTAGTTAAGAGCTGGTAGTTCTAACATACTCGTACCTTTTACTTATCATAATTTAGTTGTACGGTGCACCTCTCTTAGCTAAGAATAAATAAAGAAAGGTAGGGCTTAGTCAATAAAGTTTGACGTGCTCTCTCGCACCACCCTAGATCGCGTAAAGTCATTTGCAGATTTCCCACAATAAAAAAAACGATGCACATCCGCCTTCCGTTTTAAGAAATATTAACCTAATATTGTGTTATGATTACGACTATAAAACAATAATTATCTACTAATTTGTTAAAATACAAGTTAACTGTTGCAGTCAACGTAAACACCATTGAAATGATGATACAATAAAAACCGGAACAAACTGTAAGTGCAAAGTAAAACAACAAAACTAATTAACTAAGCGACCGGAAGACAAACACCGCGATCACTATCAGCAGTAGCGTGAACAGCGCGCGTTATAGATCGCGAGATATGATCGCACGCGCGCCCCTCGCTCGTCGAGACTGCCGAGGCCCTGAGTAGACAGGTGCAGAAGGTCGACTTCATTTAACAAGCGAAAATAGGCGCACGCTCACATAATATACTACGCTCACTTTTGCTGTCCTTCTCCGTAAACGAACACAACATATTAAGTAATATGCCGGTGGCGGCAGTTTTCATAAATTTTTTTTGGACTCATCGCACAAGGTTGACGCCGGTGGCTGCCACATGCTACAAATCGTCGCTGGCCACTAAACGCCGCCACACGCTACTCGTGCATTTGAACCTACTTCGTCAGAGTTCATTATGATACTGCGCATGTAGGGTGCAATCCCAACATAAATATGATGTCAATGCAATGCAAATGCTAGTTTAATAAATGCAGAAATGTCACTGAGTGCCTAACGGGAAGAGTCTAAATAAAAATACAAGTAGTCCGACTCAAACCACTATGCCAATGCATGCAATCGTTGCTCTGTCTATGTCAATGCATCTTCGAATGTAGGTCACGTTCAAAGTGCACTTACATGAGCCTACATTCGGCTAATTTAACTAATTTAATAGTCAAGTTATTTTTCCACGTACGTATACCGCACAGCGCACTTAAGTTAAAAAAGTAGCAGCCACCGGCCACAAGTGCCGCTCCTAGCTTTTCGTATGACACATTTGAATATGGAACATGCGATCGTATAGTTATCTCAAACAAATGCTAGTCCCGCGTATCTACGCTTGCACCCGTTATATGTAACCGACCTTCTGCACATATATCTTTGTTGTGTTCGAGCGATCTGTTTCTATTGGTTATTGAGTTATTTAACTAATAATAAGCTTGTGATCGTGAAAGTGGACATCACCGCATACCACGCATGATTTATTGATCGGCAATAAATTATTTTGATTGGTCTTATTAATAAAGTGTTTTATTAATGTTTTATTGCTGATCAAATTAGATTTGGATCATTGACTTTAATGGTAAAAGTTATGCTTCCTAATGACCACTGCAATATTATAGTTTTTTTTTATTTACTTGCTGTTACCCGTGACTTCGTTCGCGTAGAGTTTAAGATTGTTACTCTCCTTTTTTGAGGCAATCGGAAATCCAGAAAGTCCTGTTCCCACGGGTAAATAAAAAGTAGCTTGAGTTATTCATTATAACTTTGGCTATACGCCTATGAAATTCCTGTAAAAATTTGTTCAACCGTTGCGAAGACGTGTCACGTAATTTGAAAGCGGTAAATGAAAAATAGCCTACTCCTTATAACATCAGCTGTCAATGAAAGTCCCGACAAACTGGTTCAGCCGTTTCGCGGATTAACCGGTACAAATAGACAGACAGACGGACAGAAAAACAGAGAAAAATTTATAAAATTACATTTTTGTTGTAGGCATCGAATATACTATCATATGCATTTAGTTAAAAAAAAAAAACGTATATGTTGAAGAGATTGATATCTATGGATGGTACATTCTAATATAGAATCCAAAAAATAATAATATTTAATAATGGTAATAACATAACGTCTAATACACAGCGATGTAGGCAGAGGTGTAAAGTGCACCATATCATGTACTTAAAATTCAACTTAATTGTGATTTTTTAAAGATGAGAATAATTCGAGTACTGTGCAGTATTATACTACTTACTACTACATCTTAAAGGCAAGACAAGAGTATGTATGATCATAAATCTGTATACCATCTAGGCACAAAATAGATAGGTTCAGAAGCCAATCTACATACAAAGCGCGCTCAAGCAACGCACACATAGACACCGCTCACGGACACGATATCTCGGCTCAATTCAGCTCAATGCGAGCTCGAGTGCTATCCGTTTGAGACATGCGTCTGTGAACTTTTTTGTTTAAAAATGGACCAACAAAAAAAACTTTATTCTAACTGTTCAGTGGACGGTTGTTTAAATTCAACATTAAACTTTGTATTTTGATGGTTTGTTTTAAAGTAACACAGAACAGGCCCCGCGCCGAGAAAGAGAAGATGATTTTGTGACCATGTAATATTTTTACAATTCAGATTAGGTAGGCATTTATCACCGCGCCCGGTCGCACTCGGACAGTTCAGCGCGATCGCCGAGCGTAGGTACTCGTATGAAAAGTGAAGTACATACATGAGATTGACTTCTGTACCTATCTATTTTGTGATCTGGTTATCTAGATACATCTCAGATATTTTTTTAAATTTCTGCTCTAAACTGGAAATCAAACCCAAAACCAAATAATAATAATAATCGTCCCGACCGAATTTCGATCTCGGTAGCCAATTTCAACAGAGATCAACCAAGTACACAGGAAATATCGCGCGCAAAGTCTCGTTTCCTTTACTGTCATAGTCCGATGAGATGGCAATCCGATAAGACCAGAGAGAGATTGGGCACATGAGCAACGGCTTTACAGGCATTCCGAGACACGGGGGTTTCACAACACTAACTTCCAAGCTCCTGGCTACTACAGAGTAATGTTTTATTGAAAAACCATAGCACTTTGCTCGACTCGGGTATCGAGCCCAATCACTAGCGTGGCAGCTTATAAGCACTGCACGAAAGCTGTCTTGTATTGTTAGTATCAACATTTTATTATAGTGTTGTTCCACATATTTGGGCTGATTGCGCTTCGCTTGTACTCCATGTTTAACCATGCGTGCACGCTCGTGTTTTGTTATATGATTTAATTTAACAGATACAAGATATTTTCTTTGTTATTTTTTAGCAAATGGTGTTATTAAGTAGTTCACAATCAGTCGGAAATTGGTCAGCGTTATTCAATTTCAGTTAGCTTTATTTTATTTACTTTGTGTTGTTAAAAGTACCTGGGGGGTCCATACCATGCCGTGATGAAATATCAGAGATACGAGAGAGAAAGAGAGATGGAGCTTATACCCTATATAGCTGCCGCTGCGAAAGGGACCGGCGGCCCAGATGAAAGCATGCCATCACCATACGGAATGCGGAATACAGATGGTCATGGCCATATGGAAGGTGCGGGGATACCGCACGGTTTCCCGCGAAGTGGCGAGCCTCCTTGCTGGCTTGTCACCATGGGATCTGGAGGCAACAGTCCTTGCACGCATGCACGATTTGCGCGTGGAAATGTAGGCGGACGGAGTTCCGGCGGGATCTCATGGTGAAATGGCGACAGCGACCATCGCAACCCAGTGCTGGGCACGCCATAATTATGACGGTAAGACCCCTATTTGAGGGGTGGCTGGAAAGACCTCACGGCATCCTCACCTTCCGCATGACGCAGGTTCTCACCGAGCATGGTCAGTTCGGGACGTAATCAGTCATTGGATGATTTTCCCACCTAAAAAAAATAAAAACAAATTTTCCTTCAAGCGTAAGATTCGGAACTACTACTTGAAGTCCTCTCAACTTTAATTTGGTCTTTGTCAGAATTATTATTGAGTTTTCTTAATGATTTGATATTTTTCATAGTATTTATTAGTTTATAATTTTAGCATATATATGTATTTTATTATTATAAATAACTTATTTTTTATTTTATTTGTTCTTTTTAAAATATCTGTTATTTATTTATTGTGCAAACCTACCACATTATTTTCTTTTTAACCCAAAGGTTGACTGGTAGAGAATGCCTTGTTGCATTAAGTCCGCCTATGTACCACTACTGTACATGAAGTTTAATTAAATAAAAACAATACCCTATATAGCTCCATTCCTTTAACAATTCAGTATAAGTCGTTAAATGAATCGCGTGACGAGTTCGTGGTAGGGCCACTGAACTACATATTTTAGTGTTTTAGTTGAAATTCGGTGTCTTCAAAGACGGAAACGATTGTCTGGTTGATCCGCCTTCATTGTCACCAAGCATTTTTGTCAGTGCTCCTGTTTGAAGGGTGTCTTTGAATCAACAACTAATCCTGTTATATTAATATAATTCCTTATTACTGAGCTCCCGATAAAAACGAAACCGCGGTAAAAGCTATTCATGCTTGAGTGAATGTTCATTGTTCACCAGGAACACGGCTTATCAGACAGTCGCGAGGAGTTGGACGCGCGGGAACTGGGCAGCGTACCTCGCCTGGAGCCTTTAACGGCAGCACACCGCGCCTACTCCACCTCGTGCCTAGAGCTGGACCAGCACCACATGCAGCACCAGCCGCCGCAGAACAGGTGAGCATTCTTTATGCGAGGATCTGGGGAAGCACCGGTCATAGAACTGATCGGCAAGGTTCAGAATTGAAAATATTGTACGAGGATACATAATTATGTACAGACATCGTTCAGCTTGTTAGATTACTACTAGATTAACATTTGAAAATCTGTAGCCATATTTTTAATATATTACTAGCTGTTGGCAGCGGCTTTGTCTTTTGTATTCCAGGACATGGTCTACCCGTGTGCCAAATTTCATTCAAATCTGTTCAGCCGTTCGAGCGTGAAGATTATTGTGATTGTTTGACTCGCATTTGACCACTATTTCATCCTCCTGATGTTGAATGATGATGTGGATGAAGATGGAGTATGCTTGTCTAGAAGTAAGCTATTCACTCTGGACTTGAAAGACTCCAGATTGGAGCTCAGCTCAGGACAGATCATTCTAAAGCTCTAGATGACTCACTCTGTGCTCAAATCTGTTATCACTTGAATAACACTCGTATTATAACGGTTTGTTTTCTATCCAGAGCACTTCTACCACAATACCGACCCGCGCCCGACTACGAGACAGCAATCCAACAGAAATACCAGCAACAAAGAGCGGAAGCACAGCTGCGGTACCAGAACCACTCGGCGGCGGGCCCGGGCGCCCGCTTGGGCGGCTCCCACGCGCGCTTGGGCGGCTCGCACGCCGACCTGGCGCGCGCCTTCCCCGACGTGGCGCGCCACGCGCCGCAAGCGCAGCCGCCCCCGGACGACTACCCCTACCCACTCAAATTCATGGGTACAAACTACCCATTTGCTGTAAACCCTAATGTACAAACTGATCTCAATCAACTACACTACGTGAACGTCTACAAGCCTCCTCCTCCGTACCCCTCCAATGGTCTCGCGTCCAACTCGACCCCCGACCTGGCCGTCGCCAGCCAAGCACTGAACTACCACAGAGGTTACATCAACTCCCACGTGTCAGGATCGAGTCCAGATTTAGTCTCAACGAGAACAGCCCTCAACAGGCAATACTTAGGTTATATAAATACTAGTCATATTAACTATGGAAGACCCAACATCATGCCAGGAACACACGGAACTTATAACAATCTAGCGTCAGTCCTAGACCCTAAACCACACATTATAATAGATCCTCATCACATATCAGATAATATACAAAAAGTTTACGACGAAAGAGGGAATATTATGTATTCCATGCCTATGCATAGGTTACCTTATCAGAGGCACGTGGTGCTACCGCAATCGCAACAAATTAAAATTGGAGATGCTCAAGAACCTATTTATGAAAATGTACCGTTACCGTGGCAAAACGAGGGGAAGATTACCATGAGAGATCGTGCACAGAGTCTGACTACGACAGACGAAATCGCGAGACTGAACGAACGAAACAGTAGTCACCCTACCATAAACAAATATCTATCACCGAACATGAATTTACCTTACGTTCCTGTCAAAATAGAGAACCCAGACGGCCACTATGTCAACGCACAGATAATCAAAGGCGTACGCGAATCCAGCGTTCCCAAAGACCTGACCGTATCCAGCCGTTCAGTAAACAGAGACGCTGAATTCGAAAACGTAGCCCTGACAATCGACAGGCTATCTCTACAGCACGACGAGCGCGAATACGACGAGACTCCCTATCAGAGTTTATCGACGCACAGAGTATCGAATAATAACACTATTAACAAGGCAGATAACGTGACTTCGATCGTAGTGACGGATTCGCGGCCGAACATGGCGGACATATCGTCGAGCACCATCGAGACCGTAACTACAAATAGTTCTATGGACACTGAGACGAGTAAAACGAGCAGCAAGGAGAAGAAGCGAAGAAGATGGGGAGTGTTCATGGGGCGCGGGCAGAAGGCGGACGTGCGCAGCGCCACGCTGGGCCGCGCGCGCGCCGCGCCCGCGCCGCCCACGCACCGCTGGTCCACCGGCCTGCCCAAGTTCCAGCCGCTGCCGCCCAGCATCACCAAAGAGACTATGGTACGTCATCTATCTTAACTTATCTATATCAATATTATAAAGAGGAAACATTTCATTGTTAGGGTTTCGTACCTCAAAAGGAAAAAACGGAACCCTTATAGAATTACTTCGTTGTCCGTCCGTCTGTCTGTCTGTCAAGACCCTTTATCTCGAGAACGCGTGGAGGTATTGAGTTGAAATTAGAACTATATACTCAAGTTTGCGGTCTCTTGAAGCTGTGAAAAAATCAAATTTCTAAGTTAACGAAAAAAAAGATACAGCCGTCGTTTATGTCTCAAAAAACGTATATTTCGACACTCTCGAGGAAATCAAAATTCATAGGATACTTCCCGTTGACCCAGAATCCTGAAATTTTGCATAAAGCAAGGTCTTACAGCACAGGTATATGAATAAATCTAAAAACCACAAATTTGTTGCTACGTCACAACAAAAAAAAAATTGCATTCCGGAAAAATCTTCAAGACTCCATTCGGCATTTGAACTGTTTACATAGGAAAGTTTGTACGGAACCCTCAGGGTGCGAGTCCGCCGCATTTGCTCAGTTTTTTGTTTGAGGCCTAGGTCCAACAGTGGACGTTTTCGGCTGAAATGATGATGATGATGTTTGTATGTTACGGTTTAACTCAAAAACTACTCGACCGATTTCAAAAATTCTTTTACCATTAGAAAGCTACATCTTCACTGAATAACATAGGTTATTTATTTTCTACTTTCATGCGGGCGAAGCCACTGGCAGAAGCTAGTGTTTGCAGAAATTTCCTATAAAGTATTTTAAAAACAAAATACTTTATAGGAAATTTCTGGAAGTAAGTCCGATCACCAAGTTTTCTTAACTGCTAGCATTCCTTTTTCGTGTCGCATTAGCCAGTGTCGAGTTTAGAAAGTGTTTAATTTTTTATACAAAACACAGTATTTTTTTTTATTATTATTGATAGGCTCGCGTTTGACCACTATCTCACCTGATTTGGCAGCAAATGTATCGGAGTCAGCCTTCTTGGCAAGCTTTACTGTGGTAGTCAGTACTATAATAAAATTCTCAGCTCCATTTTTACCAAGGTCGTGGACTTTTCAATAATCCCACGTATTGTCCAGTTGTCCACATTAACATAGCCTTACCACAATCTTATAAAATATAATATTCTGTCGTTAAAGTCCTACGATAACGATGTGTCCTATCTCTAATGTCATCTGATTGTGAGGCTTAAGAATATTCAACATTAGCCGAAAGTATTAAAGTCATTAAATTGCCGTTCTATATTAATAAATATTTTAGTACATAATTATTTTGCTTGATCTCGCTTGTTAATCCATTTCTAATAAAAAATATATATATAACATTGAATTTGGTGAAATTCATGGATTCTGTTAAAAAGCCATGAAGATGTCTCACTCTGCGTAACTGATCTCTTCCCATAGGATCATGTGTCGCTGATAAATGATAATGACAAAACGAATGAATATACAACCATTTCGCTTTCAAAAGTGCTATACTTTCGAAAGCGAAACGACTATCAATATAATAGAATAAATTGTAGTTCTAACGTTTAAAATAATTATTCTGTTTCTATATTCCCGATTGAAGTCATCTATTTTAACTAAGAGCTCGTGTCAGACTTTTACTGACTGAAACCCACCTGTGTTCTTTCAGTTGCCCTTTGCAGTCAAGGGCCGCGAGGACTCATACAATACCGTAGCTCTGGGAGCCACATCACTGCTAATCTGCAATATCTTAACAATGCAAACACCTAATGACATGCATATTGTTTATCAACAATCTGCCCAAACATTATGACAAACAACAAGTCAACAACAGTTGTTTGTTTATCAGTATCGTGTTTCAGTATGATTATTGTATTCGGTCGCGTCGGTCACATCTGGTTCTGAAACAACTATTGACAAATCATTCAATTCATAAAATTGTGCGCTACTTCTAGAGAGCCGTGTATAGCAGCTGGATTAGGAATTACTTTAGTGTTGCGATGGTCTACAGTTGAACGAGATGTTTTTCGTACAGAATTATATTGGTTCAAACCTGGCAAGTAATTTAATTGGAGTATTTTGAACCCTATCCTCTTCATCATCGTTTTAGCCTGCAGACGTCCACTACTGGACATAGGCCTCTCCCAAATATCGCCACAACGACCGGTTCTGTGCGCCGCACATCCATTAGATTCCCGCGACCCTCACCAGGTCATCGGTCCAATCGACTTGAGGAGTCTCGTGGGAGGCCTTGCACCCGTTTGTGCTCGCTTACACGTATTATTATTTTTCTGGATTTTCGGTTGTGCTCTTCTTTTTCATTTATGAACTGCGATTGTGTCATCAAATTCGCTAACACCCAGTGTGACTTTTCGGAAAAAAAATATTTCTAAAAAAAAAAACATGTTTGTGAGATAAACAATATTAAATCCAAATGTACAACATAGTAAAGAATTTTGAGAACATATGGTGCCCCTGCGGTCTCATACAAAAGTACGCCGTCGCGGCTCGCCGCGCGGGAACCCGTCGCGGGCAGCCGCGCCCCGCGCCCCTTTTGCTACATGATACGTTAAATTTCTCCATCGACACGACTACAAGCACACCGTTAAAGTTGAAATAGCGACACTGCACAGGTAATAATCCGGTTTCCGCTATGGGGACCCGAGCACTCGAAACATGCGCGACGTCACGCAACGGGTGCCTACGCGTGCTTCCGCTTAGCCGCAGCGTTGGCCCTTAAAAAGTAGTCGTGTGTGATTTTAGTACTTGGAACACCTCGGTAACGGTACCAGGCGCAACTCAACGTTGTGGATAGTTGTGTGGACTCAAATCTATGTATCGGTCCATTTCAGGAGCTCATTTTGATCCTCGCATATTGGTAAAATGCCCTTAAAATTGATTAATCTAGCTTGCGCAGACAGGGAGGCAGTTTCCACTTTTAACCCATTTTCTTCTCCACAGGTTCAAATCTTAGAACGAAAGATGTCCGACGAGCAGCTCTCGTTCGCTTTCGAGCAGATCCCCAAAGGTCGAGAGACCGGCGGGGAGTTCCGCACGGCGCTACTGCCGCAGCACGCCGCGCTTAACGGCTTCTCATCAGACCATCTGCCGTACGAAGACAACCGCTTGCGGCTGCACCCCACACCCAACAATCCGCACGGGTATATTAACGCGTCGCACATCACTGTGAGTATTACACACTCTCGAGTAGATTCCTAAAGATTCCGTACGACACTACTGCTGCTGCATGCCGTGGTCAACGGTCTCATCCTGATCTTAAACCGCCCGACGAAAACGCGTACGGCTTCATGCCGCACGGATATATAATATTAATACGTCACATATTACTGTGAGTATATTGGTGATATTTATTTTTTTTATAAGCACTTGTACAACATTTATTTTCATACTCGTTAGTTGCGATACAGTTATAGGTATTCTACAACAACTATCATACAAAGCCGTCTAGTCCCAAGCTAAGCAGAGCTTGTGTTATGAGTCCTAGACAACTGATAAACATACTTAAATATTTGTAAAAACATACATATTATAGATAAATTACACCCAGACACAGAACAAATGAATGTGCTCATCACGCAAACATTTGTCCTGGGTGGGAATCGAACCCACGACCTCGGGCATAGCAGTCAGGGCCACTAACCACTAGACCAACAGGCCAGTCAAAAACATTACAGAGGATGTCCAAGGCGTTGTACAATGGAAACTGAAGTATACCTTGTAATAAATCATAAAAGCTGCAAATTCGAATATCAAGTTAGCATGTTGATTTTAGTCTTCTTTAAAATCACAATCGTAATATATTTTGCTTATATTTTTTTAAATGACAGCATTTATTTAATTTATGCTTTTTGTGAAAATCTGTGGTTAAATGTGTTGACCGGCCGTAGTGAACACTGACGAGGAACAGAGTTCCCAGCCTTCTTTTGTCTGTATTAGCTGGTTAGAAGATACGGGAGAACGATGTATAATCCATTAAGATGGTAGTAAGGATCTTGACCGTATTTCCGTGATTATCCTGATAGTCGTGATATTAGGTACCTCTTCAGTTCTCCAGTTTAGGCCGTTTTTGGGGTACCATTGAGTGTGTGTGCAAGTCACTCCCTGCCTTTTTAATGATGTCGTCGTCCGTTGCTTAACAAGATGTTGGCATAAAATGATGGCTGTCAAATGATGGCTGTTCATATAAACAGGGACTTTCGATACCGTAGATAATGTCAAACACCCGCCTAAATACTTTAATATCGAAAGGAAATCGCATGAGTTGTTTTTTTATAACTAACGGACTGGCTTGTAAAATGTAATTTTAAGGATTTTGCATTTCTAGAATAGGTTTCAAAATTTAATAGAAAAAAGAAGTGTGTGGGTTTTTGTTTAGTATTGACGTGACTTTTATAATGATGTATCGTTGAACATCAAGAAAAATACAAAAAGTCTGCCCTTCTAAGTCTCTTCTTTAAATAAAGATCCCGATCCGAGGCCTACCGTAGCTGAGCTGCGACAATACCTACCTATGCAGTCACTGTAGGACGGCACTGCTTCTTCTACCTATTGATCGCCACGTCAAAAAAACAAACGCGTGCTCGCGGCACCAACGGGCAACTCGACGATTTCATCTTTTAACAACACAAATAAGAAAAACAATACTCGCTTGTTAGATTTATTAGCGTTGCAAATCTGTCATTTAGTCGTGACCGTGGCGTGCTAGGCACATTTTTAGGGTTGCGGACCTCAAAAAGAAAAACCGGAACCCTTATAGAATCACTTGTTGTCCGTCTGTCTGTCAAGTCCCTTTATCTCGGGAATGCGTGGAGGTATCGAGTAGAAATTAAAACCATCTACTCAGGTCTGCGATCCCTTGAAATGAAACTGTGAAAATATCAAAGTTCTAAGTTAAAAGTTAAAAGAAAGAAACGGCCAAAGGGAATCTAAATTCATAGTGTACTTACCGTTGACCTAGTATCCTGAAATTTGGCATAAATCAAGGTCTTATAGCACAGATTAGGAATAAATCTGAAAACAGTAAATTTGTTGTTACCTACGTCACAAAAAAATATCCTTTTTTGCAATTTGGAAAAATCTTCGAGACTCGATTCGGGAATTCAACTGTTTTCATAGATAAGTACGGAACCCTCAGCGCACGAGTTCGACTCGCACTGGCCCAGTTTGTTCTTTAAACTTTGCCTTTTGGCTTTGCCATTATATATTTTGCTATAGCATGTATACAAGGTAAAGCTTGAACTACAACATCCCCATCACCTATTTCAGATGACAGTGGGTAGCACCCAACGCTTCTACGTAGTGGCCAAGGTCGGCAACGCGACTCCCACCAACACCGTGGTGACGGGCTGCACGTGCGGCGGCGGCTGCGCGCTCGTGTGGCAGGCCGCCTGGCAGGTGGGCGCGCCGCTGTTGGCGAGAGTCGCCGGCCCGGGCCATCCGCACTATCTGCCTACGGACAATACTACCAAGGACTTCGGGAAGGTAAGTGACGTCACCTACACACAACGCGACTCCCACCAACACCGTGGTGACGGGCTGCACGTGCGGCGGCGGCTGCGCGCTCGTGTGGCAGGCCGCCTGGCAGGTGGGCGCGCCGCTGTTGGCGAGAGTCGCCGGCCCGGGCCATCCGCACTATCTGCCTACGGACAATACTACCAAGGACTTCGGGAAGGTAAGTGACGTCACCTACACACAACGCGACTCCCACCAACACCGTGGTGACGGGCTGCACGTGCGGCGGCGGCTGCGCGCTCGTGTGGCAGGCCGCCTGGCAGGTGGGCGCGCCGCTGTTGGCGAGAGTCGCCGGCCCGGGCCATCCGCACTATCTGCCTACGGACAATACTACCAAGGACTTCGGGAAGGTAAGTGACGTCACCTACACACAACGCGACTCCCACCAACACCGTGGTGACGGGCTGCACGTGCGGCGGCGGCTGCGCGCTCGTGTGGCAGGCCGCCTGGCAGGTGGGCGCGCCGCTGTTGGCGAGAGTCGCCGGCCCGGGCCATCCGCACTATCTGCCTACGGACAATACTACCAAGGACTTCGGGAAGGTAAGTGACGTCACCTACACACAACGCGACTCCCACCAACACCGTGGTGACGGGCTGCACGTGCGGCGGCGGCTGCGCGCTCGTGTGGCAGGCCGCCTGGCAGGTGGGCGCGCCGCTGTTGGCGAGAGTCGCCGGCCCGGGCCATCCGCACTATCTGCCTACGGACAATACTACCAAGGACTTCGGGAAGGTAAGTGACGTCACCTACACACAACGCGACTCCCACCAACACCGTGGTGACGGGCTGCACGTGCGGCGGCGGCTGCGCGCTCGTGTGGCAGGCCGCCTGGCAGGTGGGCGCGCCGCTGTTGGCGAGAGTCGCCGGCCCGGGCCATCCGCACTATCTGCCTACGGACAATACTACCAAGGACTTCGGGAAGGTAAGTGACGTCACCTACACACAACGCGACTCCCACCAACACCGTGGTGACGGGCTGCACGTGCGGCGGCGGCTGCGCGCTCGTGTGGCAGGCCGCCTGGCAGGTGGGCGCGCCGCTGTTGGCGAGAGTCGCCGGCCCGGGCCATCCGCACTATCTGCCTACGGACAATACTACCAAGGACTTCGGGAAGGTAAGTGACGTCACCTACACACAACGCGACTCCCACCAACACCGTGGTGACGGGCTGCACGTGCGGCGGCGGCTGCGCGCTCGTGTGGCAGGCCGCCTGGCAGGTGGGCGCGCCGCTGTTGGCGAGAGTCGCCGGCCCGGGCCATCCGCACTATCTGCCTACGGACAATACTACCAAGGACTTCGGGAAGGTAAGTGACGTCACCTACACACAACGCGACTCCCACCAACACCGTGGTGACGGGCTGCACGTGCGGCGGCGGCTGCGCGCTCGTGTGGCAGGCCGCCTGGCAGGTGGGCGCGCCGCTGTTGGCGAGAGTCGCCGGCCCGGGCCATCCGCACTATCTGCCTACGGACAATACTACCAAGGACTTCGGGAAGGTAAGTGACGTCACCTACACACAACGCGACTCCCACCAACACCGTGGTGACGGGCTGCACGTGCGGCGGCGGCTGCGCGCTCGTGTGGCAGGCCGCCTGGCAGGTGGGCGCGCCGCTGTTGGCGAGAGTCGCCGGCCCGGGCCATCCGCACTATCTGCCTACGGACAATACTACCAAGGACTTCGGGAAGGTAAGTGACGTCACCTACACACAACGCGACTCCCACCAACACCGTGGTGACGGGCTGCACGTGCGGCGGCGGCTGCGCGCTCGTGTGGCAGGCCGCCTGGCAGGTGGGCGCGCCGCTGTTGGCGAGAGTCGCCGGCCCGGGCCATCCGCACTATCTGCCTACGGACAATACTACCAAGGACTTCGGGAAGGTAAGTGACGTCACCTACACACAACGCGACTCCCACCAACACCGTGGTGACGGGCTGCACGTGCGGCGGCGGCTGCGCGCTCGTGTGGCAGGCCGCCTGGCAGGTGGGCGCGCCGCTGTTGGCGAGAGTCGCCGGCCCGGGCCATCCGCACTATCTGCCTACGGACAATACTACCAAGGACTTCGGGAAGGTAAGTGACGTCACCTACACACAACGCGACACCCACCAACACCGTGGTGACATACATGATAAAATTACAAACAAGATAAATTTAATTAATTTCTTACTCTAGGGTAATTGCCCTTCTGAGGTGTACCTCACCCTGAGGTGTAACCGTGGCTAGAGTATACTCCAGTGTTATTGCCTTCCTGAGGTATTAATATTTGTCTTACTATGTGCTTACCATAAATATGCTTATTCGAACTGAGCATCTAAAAGCTACACTTGTCGGACATTGTTCCTTGGCTAAATCTACACACCATTGTATATTTCTATAATCCATTGAAGTTAAGAAAAGAAAATAGTGACGCATCAGTGCAAAATAAAGGCGTAAAACTTAGACCATTGGTAAGTATTGGGGTAGATATTAGATCATTAATATTAAAGCAATATTAAGTAATTGTTTTAAAATTTAAACATATTTATCAGAATCTACACTTTTATTTTTGCGAATAGGTAGGTGAGGTATTAATTTTTTTAAATTAACAAATGACGGGTCGGTATTGTCAGGAAGCGATCAACTGCTCAATGTGAACACGGCTTTCTAATTTACTATGATCTAATTAGTCAAAGAACGTGGCCCAGTTGAGTGACAACGATGTCGTCACTATTTTCTTAACGCGAATAGATTAGTTTTTTTAGTATGAACATAATTAAGAGTCTAGGACCATGGGTTGACTTCTGGAAGGGAAGCCCGGGGTCCTGGAACGGTAGGCAAAGAAGGAACATAGGGTTAGAGGGAGATAATTACGCGCTTCAAAAAATAAAACATAATTAAGAGTCACTTGAACTTTAAAGATTCAGCTATGCTCAACTTATCCATTTTAATACAATAAATATAAAATTATATTATATTATTTCATTTTTAAATATTTCTTAAAAATTAAAAATAAATCATTTAAAAATATAAAAAATAGTATCCCACCGGGAACAGGGTCCAAGCTACCGGCGGTCAGGGCTCCAGGGAAAGGAACCTCCTAACAATACGAGCCGTGTCCAGATTATATTATTATCATTATTATATCTTTCAAAGATATTCGAGTGCCAAATAACTACGTCATAATTTAAAACTAACACGTACCGTATCCCCCCAGTTCCAGGTAACATCGGGCACATCGTCGCGCACGGCGTGGGGCGCGTCGGTGCTGGTGCGCGTGCGCAGCGGGGCGCGCGTGCGCGACGTGTGGCACGTGCACTTCGCGCTCTGGCAGAACGCCAGCACCGCGCCTGAACATCCACACTTCTTGGGTAAGACTCTAGCGGCATCTATGTTACCACAATCATATTATATCTTTATACAGGGTTATTTGTAAAACACCGGCAACCTCTTAGGACTATGTTAAGAACATCATAAACAACAACTTTTATTTTATGACTTTTAAAAATTTATCGTACATTAGCTCACTAGATTTTCATACAAAAATAAAAATATTTAAATAGAACGTTCTAAATGTTACGAAGGCTATGCGAAGCAAGCGATAGTACAATAGCGGAGGGGAGCGAGCGCGGGAGGCGTAGGTGGGTACAGTAAAATACAGAGTTGAAATATGTTAGATAGAGCAACGAAATATTGAAGGTTTGTTTTTGGTAAATTTATTATGTTTTGTAAAAAGTCATAGAACAAAAGTTGTTGTTTATGATGTAATACAGTCCTGCAAGGTCGTTGGTGTTTTACAAATAACCCTGTATCTATAAATCTTCTATACGTGTGTTTGTCACCTAACTCCTTCTAAACAGCTTGACCGATTCGGATGAAACATTATGTGTATATTGGAGTGCGCCCCTGGATGGTTTGAAAATACAATTAAACCCGATAGCGATGCAATCGCGTTCTCAATTTTCTTTTCTGAAGAAAAACCAGTTTATCTGCCGAGACCGCTAGTATAGACTATAAGAAGACCTAACGTCACACAAATCTTACATCACGCTATTAAAGCTCTGGCCACAATTCAAACAAATACAACCGCCCGACAAATTACTGTCGGTCAGTTGCCCAGTACACATCAGAGGATTCTTCCGCATCATCCTTCCGTTACGTCACAATCTCAGATTCAGTCGAAAACCAAGGAGTGGAATCCCCTGCCGGAGTCCGTACTTCCTGATAGCTATAACCTAGGGGTCTTTAAGTCAAGAGTGAATAGGTTACTTCTAGGCAAGCGTGATCCATCATCGACCACAACATCGCTTACCAACAGGTGAGATAGTGGTCAAACGCGAGCCTATCAGTAATAAAAAACCAGCGTCAGGTACTAGTTGCCTGGCATTTATGCTGAACTGGACCTATTTTGGGGCAGTCATGAGGCACAATATTTTTTTTTGGTTTTTTATTGTTTCTTATATGAAAGAAAGAAAAAAAAATGCCGGAAATGGCGCTATCTTAGGATTAACTTACAAATTATAATCATTAAAAAAAAAAAACCTTACGTGATACAAAAATACCAAAAACATAATTATACCAAAGTTTATTTCAAAGAAACAATTTTCGAAAATGTCAATTTTGCACACCCGTTTTATTTTTATTTAGCCTATTCTTTCCCACTGCTAGACAAAAGCCTCCCCCAACTTCTTCCAGGTATCCTTTCTTCGAGCTACCCCGCACCAGCCCTTGCGATAGGCGTCTAGGCCATCTCGCCACCTCTTCCCAGATCGACCTCGGTGGTGTCGTCCATCTTCAGGTACCCACTTTGTGTCTTCACATGGCCACAGCCACAAACGCTGCCACGAGAACCTATAAGCGACTATAAAGGAAGCTAAAGCGCACGACAGCCACTTATGGTCGGTGGCTGCTACTTTTTTTGAACCCATACGCGCTTTATCATAATGGACTCTGACGAAGAACTATACTTAAGGTATACTTAGCTATTACTGAAGCTTACTATAGTGACTGCTACTGGAACTTGTAGATGACGAGAGCTAAATGTGCTGAATTTGGGCTGGTTTTATTCCTTTCCCATTATTATCAGTTACAAGGTAGTAATCTAAAAATTCTAGTTGCAGTCATCAAGTTCGAAGCTAATGCTACCGCTCAAGAGAATTTAACCACCTGCATTTTCTTTATAGTGCAAAAAATACATCTTTTAAAACGAATTTATTTAGTTCATCGAAAAATATTTATAGGCTTTTGAGCCCCATCAGCAATGTCAGTCGAATCTATAACCTAGAAATGCGATTTGTCAATAAGGCGTGGTTTATCGGGCGAAAGGATGTGGTTAAGACACTCGTCACAATTCCAGTCACTTTATGTTGGCACTTCACTATAATCTTACTTTTAATTCTCATAAAATAGTCATCATAGATAAATAACCACACAATAATCATTACTACTATTTAGACAACACAATTAAGACACTTCACTGAACGTGTAGTGGACACATGTGTCTCCGACCGGCGCTCAGTTAATACTGCAACTCCGCCGTCGACCCACATCCCACCAGCACCTAGTATTGCGTCAAGGTGTCGTGGCCAGTCACGTGACACACGTCACTCTAAACCACTAGCGCCATCTCCGATATCCTTATAATTAAAATACTTAATTAAAAGGTACCTTTTAATTTTATAAGTATTTTTATATAACTAATTATGACTGGCTCGTGGTCATAAAACCGAAATAATATTGTCGTTGGTATCTCTTTGAAAATAAACTTTCACCACACCACCACCTCCTCTTCCTCTTTTCTTTTCCTTTCACTTTCATTTTTACTTGTTTTAATGAATCTTTTGGGTAATAAAAGAAAGTAAAATGTGGAATAACAACAAGTGTTGAAAATAATGACCTCTGCAGCCGCCGGAACTTGAACCCAATTATGAGAACAGTTTGATAGGCAGGTATGAAAATATTATCCTACAACTGCAAGATTAATGAAGATAGACAAGCCAGACAATATTAGTGGAGCCTTAAAAGCAAAAGTAGAACAGACGATAGAAGATATATAGATGAGACCAAAACTTATAAACATGATCGTCATTTTGTCTAATTTTTTTTTTTATTATCAATGATAGGCTCGCGTTTGACCACCATCTCACCTGATGGTGAGCGATGTTGTGGTCGACGATGGAGCACGCTTGCATAGAAGTAGCCTATTCACTCTTGACTTAAAGACCCCTAAGTTGTAGCTGTATTTTTTATTTTTAGGGTGGAAAATCATCTTATGACAAATCCCGTTCTTGGGCGGAGCTGGAGATAGTGTCAGACTTTTACTGACTAAAAACTCACTCCTGTTCCTTCTTTGCCTTCGTCCCAGGGTCTGGGTTTCGTTTTCACACTACCCATGGCCCCAGTAAGCTTCGACCCTGCTGGGCCCCTACGATTTGCTGACATCTCCATGAGGCGCGCGTGGAACAGTACGCGCCGTCGACGACTTGGGCTCGGTCCGGATAGTTACCGGACGATCGGACGGCGAGCCACCCATTGATCGCCGTCCGCAAGCCCGCGCCTACGGTGGCCGGAAATCGGGATCGGAATCCCGGCGGCGGTTGAGGCGTGAGGACCGTTGCCTCACGCACCGCCTGCCACTCCTCCTCGCTCCGGACCATGGCTTGTACCAAGGCCCGGCGCGAGAGATCGCCGCCGCCGATCGACCCCACGAGGACACGGCGTTGCTCTGCCCAAGCGGGGCACACCTCCACCGTGTCCTCCGGGCGTTCCACACAGTGGCGACACCCGGGCGTGTCTTCCGCACGAATCCAGTGCAGGAACTTTCCGAACTTACCATGTTCGGTGAGAACCTGCGTCATGCGGAAGGTGAGGATGCCGTGAGGTCTTTCCAACCACGCCTCAAAGAGGGGACTTACCGCCATAATTGTGGCGTGCCCAAAGTTGTAGCTATCTGGAAACACAGACTCCGGCAAAGAATTCCACTCCTTGACTGTACGCATAATGAAGGTGTTCTTAAAACGTTTTGTGGCGGTGGCGCAACGCCGTACGTCTAGTGGTCCGATGATGGAATGGACTCGGCGGAATTAGATTGTGCAATTCCAGTGCACACTCTAATTCTAAAATATTGGTAATAAACAATTATTTTATAATTACTACAAAGTCGTTTTATTTATTTTATTTAGTAAAATATATATATATATAGATATAGCCTTTTCCTAGATGGTCAAATACTTTAGAGTGGTAGTGTAACATTTATCTCGATTAAAATTCGTTATTGGTAATCCCGAAAACCATGAATATGAAATTCAAGACGTAAAGTTAGCAAACTTCGTAGGCGACATCTTCGATTGCGATTTTGACCCCATAATCGCTATTGGTAATGCCAAAAACCAAGAAAATTATACCCATAATGAAAAGTTGGCAAATTTATCGGCGCCATCTTGGATTCCGATTTTGATATTATAATTGTTATTAGTGACCCCTAAAACTAAGAAAATTACATTCATGATGAAAAGTTAACAAATTTCTTCGGCGCCATCTTAGATTCTGATTTCGAACCCATAATCGTTATGGAGTGAACCACTTAAATAACCGCATTATGAAACCATGTGATTTGAATGTCTTCGCGGCTATACACATACATACGCGGCATTAACATGTGTTTAGAATCATGGTGAACTCCCAGGTCACGGATGGAGTTTGATCTGGGTAAAACTTGATCACCTAGAATATATAATATTATGATGTGACGATAATTAGATAAACGCTTCCGAGAATATGTAATAATCGAACATTTTGTGGGATTGAGATCCAGCTTGCTTGGTTGACAATAATCGTTAAGATGATACAGGTCGTCTTGGAGTGCATATATAGCATAAATCTTCATATCACGCACTTGAGGATCGAAACCATACATAATGATTTCGTGGCATCATCGAAACACAGTAGTTTGGATGAGGTTTGGCAAGAGTCGATGTCGTTAATATAGATATTAAATAGCAAAGGACCGAGCGATGAACCCTGCGGCACTCCACTAGGAACAGGAACCAAATAGTTATTGACTTCTATTGGGGCTTGTTCATAAGGTAAGAGGAAAACCAACTAAGTAAATCACCGCTTATTCCCATGCTATTTAACTTTGGAATTAGAATGCTATGGTCAGTTCGGTTAAAGGCCTTGCTACAGTCCGCATAAACGACGTCGACCTACTTACCGTTATCCATGTCGATAGTAATAAAATCATTGCAGAAGAATCAATCATTCAGAAAACCGTGTTGAACATTTTAGAGAAGTATAGACCTGATTATACATATACCATTTTTTTTTATATCGGCCTGTATTTTTCTCTTTGTATTTACATATTCTTTATTCAGAGGCGTTATAAACGCCGATTTCCATATTTGCGGAACAACACCAGTATAAAAAGACTTACTTATTATTATCGCTATTTAATTAATTAATTAAACAGAACGGCCGAAGCCAATTAGAAGCTATTGAAGGAGCACACCATACCTGCGCTTTATACGTGTCCAATGTTCGAAGCAACATTTAAAACAACAAGAATGTTTCGCACTGCGCCTACTACAAATCGGATATATCGACATTTCAAGCACGTGCACCGATATATCCGGAACTAACTCCGATGTGGTCTCAAATTCCCGCAAAATGACTCTGGTGTTTGACAGGCTATACGAAACATAAAAGTGTGAAATATTCACACTTCTATATCTATTGTTCCAGCGTTCCTGTCCGAAGTGAATAGTCTCAGGCTAGCTTGTGAGGCGGAGGCACAAGGCGAGCGTGGCGCGGTGAAGGGGGCGAGCGCCCCCATCGTGTTCTGTTGCGAGCACGGCGCCGGCCGCAGCGGCACCGCGCTCGCAGCCGATCTGCTGCACGACATACTGGACAACAACCAGGTACAACAGTGAACAGTCTCAGGCGAGGCGGAGGCGCACGGCGAGCGTGGCGCGGTGAAGGGGGCGAGCGCCCCCATCGTGTTCTGTTGCGAGCACGGCGCCGGCCGCAGCGGCACCGCGCTCGCAGCCGATCTGCTGCACGACATACTGGACAACAACCAGGTACAACAGTGAACAGTCTCAGGCGAGGCGGAGGCGCACGGCGAGCGTGGCGCGGTGAAGGGGGCGAGCGCCCCCATCGTGTTCTGTTGCGAGCACGGCGCCGGCCGCAGCGGCACCGCGCTCGCAGCCGATCTGCTGCACGACATACTGGACAACAACCAGGTACAACAGTGAACAGTCTCAGGCGAGGCGGAGGCGCACGGCGAGCGTGGCGCGGTGAAGGGGGCGAGCGCCCCCATCGTGTTCTGTTGCGAGCACGGCGCCGGCCGCAGCGGCACCGCGCTCGCAGCCGATCTGCTGCACGACATACTGGACAACAACCAGGTACAACAGTGAACAGTCTCAGGCGAGGCGGAGGCGCACGGCGAGCGTGGCGCGGTGAAGGGGGCGAGCGCCCCCATCGTGTTCTGTTGCGAGCACGGCGCCGGCCGCAGCGGCACCGCGCTCGCAGCCGATCTGCTGCACGACATACTGGACAACAACCAGGTACAACAGTGAACAGTCTCAGGCGAGGCGGAGGCGCACGGCGAGCGTGGCGCGGTGAAGGGGGCGAGCGCCCCCATCGTGTTCTGTTGCGAGCACGGCGCCGGCCGCAGCGGCACCGCGCTCGCAGCCGATCTGCTGCACGACATACTGGACAACAACCAGGTACAACAGTGAACAGTCTCAGGCGAGGCGGAGGCGCACGGCGAGCGTGGCGCGGTGAAGGGGGCGAGCGCCCCCATCGTGTTCTGTTGCGAGCACGGCGCCGGCCGCAGCGGCACCGCGCTCGCAGCCGATCTGCTGCACGACATACTGGACAACAACCAGGTACAACAGTGAACAGTCTCAGGCGAGGCGGAGGCGCACGGCGAGCGTGGCGCGGTGAAGGGGGCGAGCGCCCCCATCGTGTTCTGTTGCGAGCACGGCGCCGGCCGCAGCGGCACCGCGCTCGCAGCCGATCTGCTGCACGACATACTGGACAACAACCAGGTACAACAGTGAACAGTCTCAGGCGAGGCGGAGGCGCACGGCGAGCGTGGCGCGGTGAAGGGGGCGAGCGCCCCCATCGTGTTCTGTTGCGAGCACGGCGCCGGCCGCAGCGGCACCGCGCTCGCAGCCGATCTGCTGCACGACATACTGGACAACAACCAGGTACAACAGTGAACAGTCTCAGGCGAGGCGGAGGCGCACGGCGAGCGTGGCGCGGTGAAGGGGGCGAGCGCCCCCATCGTGTTCTGTTGCGAGCACGGCGCCGGCCGCAGCGGCACCGCGCTCGCAGCCGATCTGCTGCACGACATACTGGACAACAACCAGGTACAACAGTGAACAGTCTCAGGCGAGGCGGAGGCGCACGGCGAGCGTGGCGCGGTGAAGGGGGCGAGCGCCCCCATCGTGTTTTGGATGGGGCGAGTGCATCCGTTGCGTTCTGGAAGGGGTGAGCACCCCCCATCGCGTCTTTGATGAGGTTGAGTTGTTACTACGAATGTTGATTTTACAAAAATCCAATGACGGAGTCTTAGAAAAATTGAGCACAAAAATGGTTTTGTAATTTTTGCTATTCCGCATAGTTCTGGTTTTGGCCGTCCACTTCCTCTTAGAAAAACTACCCTGTATACCCTCAAAATTAACTTTGTAACTTGAACACATCTCACAATAAAATAAATTTCTCATCTTTTCAGGAGCTAGACATCCCTCGCACGATCAGCATGCTTCACCAACAGCGCGCTAACATGATACAGAACGTGCATCAGTACAAGTTCCTGCATCAGTTGCTGTTGCAGTACTTGAAACAGTCGCGACTCATTTAGACTTCATCTCTGCTGAACGTCCTACACCGTCATAGGACTGATCTAACCTAGAAAAAAAAACCTGGAAGTATTATTTCAGATGTAACCTAGGAATACGCTTAGTATGACTAAGGAATATGTTTTGTTGGATTGAGAAATGAGAATCCGATGGAAGTCACTACGTGTAAGGTACTGATATTTATCTACATTCTAGTTCAAACAGGTTTATTTATATTGGCTGGAGTCGAAAAAGAAGGTCGATGAAGTTTTACATTGTTCTTATATAGATAGGACTAAGCATTACTGCTAACAGAATCTTTACTAAATAGTTATTAATGAAGTAACAAGCGAAAAATACGAAAACGCAATAATACGAATCGAGAATTTTAACAGAATTTAGATAACACGATTGTGCTTTTTAAATGCAATAAGATTTTTCCTGCAATTTCGTTTGTAATGCAGGATTAGGTCTAAGTAAATTAACATTTTTAATAATTATTGCATGAGATTGACTAAGTAGTGCCTTATCAACGATACAAAATAGATAGATGCAAAAGATCGATAAATCCTAACAATAGGTTTTATCGATATTAGAGTGAACCGATTCGAGACGATAATATCGATATTTTAAATCGTCGATTTGATACTCTGCTAGTTGCTCAACACGACGGTAAAATATAAGAGCATGCCTTACACAAATTATACCATAATTTGACCCTAAGGTTGAAACAATATTGTAATATATCAAGTTCTAATATGAACCTTATACCTGTAGATATAAGATATAATATCGATCGACTGGATCATAGATCTAATACTTATGAGATTTTTACGATTTATGACTGAGATGGCAAAAAGTTCCACCTTCATCTAGTGATTTTGTATATTATGTATTTATTTAACGTTTTGTAATTGATGTTTGTATAGAAAGTGTTTTTTATAAACTTACAGAGAGTCTTTTGTGATTGTTGAATGGATTTTTATATGATAGACTCGTTGTGGGAGTGTTTTAAATGAATTTATATGTAAATTGATGAAAAGTATTATATAGAAACACAAGAGGCAGGATATCTTGTATTTTAAGTCAATGTTGGTTTTCTCCTGATCAGTGCTAATTTGATCATGTTATTCAATGTTCGTGCTAACTGATAATTACATTACTAAAACACTAATTCTCTAAATCCTAAATATATCACTACTACACGTTTTTCTCTCTGTTACAAAAATATTTGCCAACAGTCCAGGCAGAATAATCTACAGCTCAAGTAAACCTACACAAAAAATACTCGCGCAATGCTTTTATTTTAACCACCATTCTATTATACTCCTTATTTATCGTATTTTCGACTAGACATCCTGCCTCACTACTGTTAGTGTGAACCATAGACATAGAGAAATGAACTGAGCGTTTCCTATCCGGCTGTGAAGTGAATACGGTCGGAAAAGTGTGAAAGAGACAAACTGATCGTGCGGCCAGTAGTTATCTTTCTCTTGGACTTCGATTGGTGACAGTCACAGGCTTCTAATGTCGCCTTCGCCACTAAGACATTTTTTTTGAGTTGGGAAAGCATCCAATGACTTCTCCCGCGCTAGGGAGGAACGGGAGGGCGTGTCAAACTTTTACTGGCTAAAACTCACCTATGTCGTTCAGTTACTCTGCGTTCTTACGCGTTCCTTCAGGCCTCGTCACTAGGACGTACACAAAACATACAAAGTCTCTTTGTCTCTTTCTACAAAGAGGTCGATTCTCTAACGCTCATTCCATTCTTCTAAGTCTATGGTGTGAATCGTAACGACGTGCCTTAGTCAGAGATTACCGACGATCTGATGAACCTATGCGTGCCTTCTAGACTTACGTTTTATGTCAATTACGAAGAATTTTAACAACCTCGTTTAATTAGACAAAATCGCTTTCGTTCTACAAGATGTTGCGTTGATTAGTTCGCGTGACGAACGCACACTTTCGCGCGTCATGTGACAGTTATCTATCACATCATTATGATGAAATTCAAATAGCAATGATTGAAGTGCTTTCGTGAAATGAACTGTACATGAAAGTATGCACTCTAAAATGGCTAATTAATATGGAAAAATGATGAATTTAGCTTGCATGACACGTGAGTAATACAAACTTAATTTTTAGGTAAATCAAATTTTACTTCAAGCAAAATGAGTTGGTAGGCGTCAAACTTGTTCGCTCTGAAGTTGGCTGTAATTGACAGCGCAATAGGAGTATTTGTATATTAGTATTTTCTTTGTATCGAGCGATATTCTCAATGTAGTGTGGAATTGTTTAAATTCTTCGTAATGACGATTTTATACCGTTCGTATTCGTTGTATAGTCGACATTATTGTCAGTCACCGTCTTATAATGTTCAAGTATTAAAGCTAAGTGTTGAAAATTATTTTGAAAATATCTTAGTATGCGTCGACAGTGGGACAGCCGCATTTATAACGACTCACAAGCAATTATATCAATGATACTGTTTAGTTAAAGTTGGTTTCTTTTGATCAAAAGTCATGACAAAGCAAAATGTGTGTCCTGCACGCCCATGTCATGACTACATGACAGACGCTACGCGTTTTAAACGCTAATAAATCTTATAAAAAAGTATTGTTTTTCTTATTTGTATTGTTTTATGTAGCTAGACTCATCCCAATGTATATTATTTGAACTGTTTACCATTTATTTCATTCTTATTAGCATAAGATCATAAAAGGAACGCTACGAAAACGTAGTTTGGCGTTGAGAGCACGAGTTCGTGGTGGTCAAAGGTTTAAATTACCTTAAAATAAAAAATTCAACGTCAGCCTAAAACTGCCCAAGTTCGTTCCACTGTCGATCCATACACCCATTGCAATGTTAGTGCATTATGTGTTCAAACCTGTATGTAGTGATGAGTTGGTCTCAATTAAAATTGCGCGCTATTCCGGAAAATGATGATGAAGAGTATGAATTGCACCATTTTACAATTTACATCAAGTAAGTGACTGAACCAGTACTGATGCAACGCTTTGCTGGCGAGGCGCGCAATTTGCAACGTCTTCCTGGCGAGGCGCGCAATTTGCAACGCTTTCCTGGCGAGGCGCGCAATTTGCAACGTCTTCCTGGCGAGGCGCGCAATTTGCAACGCTTTCCTGGCGAGGCGCGCAATTTGCAACGTCTTCCTGGCGAGGCGCGCAATTTGCAACGCTTTCCTGGCAAGGCGCGCAATTTGCAACGTCTTCCTGGCGAGGCGCGCAATTTGCAACGCTTTCCTGGCGAGGCGCGCAATTTGCAACGTCTTCCTGGCGAGGCGCGCAATTTGTAACGCTTTCCTGGCGAGGCGCGCAATTTGCAACGTCTTCCTGGCGAGGCGCGCAATTTGTAATGTCTTCCTGGCGAGGCGCGCAATTTGTAATGTCTTCCTGGCGAGGCGCGCAATTTCAGCTGAGACAAGCTGTACCTGTCTAGTCCAACGGCAACTCCATATTATTGTTAGTTTGTTTGCGTGTACATACGCTTGGACCTTGTTTGTATGCACAAAATATTAAGGTTTACATTCTTAGTCACTTCTGATTTGCATTGTTAATCGTGTTCGTTTTGTGATGTATTTATGACTACATTTTTTTTTTATATTTTACTACTGTAACTTCTATATAATTCCAGTATTGATGTCTTTTTTGTGAAATTCCTGTCTGGCTTGAGTGCCGTGGTATTCAGAGGGGAGATACATTTACTTCGTGAGAAACTGACAATAAAATATACTAAGAAACGTTTATCGTTTTTTTATTTTATCCTTAGCTCACAACATCACGAACAGAACGTTTTGGCGCAGAATGTCCAATTCGCAAAATGTCTAGCCAGCGCAAAATGGCCAATTCCCAGAATGTCCACTTCGCAGAAAATCCAAATCGCAGAATGTCTAGTATCAAAACGTTGTCATCACTAATTGGTGGAGGATTTAAGTATAAATATATCAATAAGTAGTCAAGTTGTATACATCTATTTTTTCACATCAAGGTAGTAAATAATTGGAATAATTGTGTTTTTTTTTTAATTTTCATAATAAACATTGCTTACTTATGGTGATGTGTACCCAGTAATCGCGAAATTCAAAATTTTCTCACGATTTTTGCAAATTGCAGCTCTGAAATAGGTAGAATATTGATCAAAATACAAACCGCGACTATAATTATAGTTTTTTTACTGATTTAAAACCATAAATATCATTTATCATACACTTGTGTAAATTGTAATATTTCGTGATAAAATAACATGTTACATTAGTAATTCGTCGAGTGCAAAAGAAATGTGACAAAAATAAAACTGTTTTTCTAATAACTTGACTACTTATTGATATATTTATACTTAAGTTCTCCACAATTAGTGGTGACAACGTTGTGATGAATACTGGGCATTCTGCGATTTGGACGTTCTGTGAACTGGACATTCTGCGAATTGGACGTTCTGTGAACTGGACATTCTGCGATTTGGACGTTCTGTTAACTGGACATTCTGCGATTTGGACGTTCTGTGAACTGGACATTCTGCGATTTGGACGTTCTGTGAACTGGACATTCTGCGATTTGGACGTTCTGTGAACTGGACATTCGGCGATTTGGACGTTCTGCGCCTAAACGGAACAGAATTTTCTTTTAAGAGATATTCGTTAGCAATCCCCATTACCACTATTTTTTTTAAACGATATGAACTAGTGCTTGACTGCGATCCCACCTGGTGCTAAGCAGTGAATCAGTGATACAATCGTCGATGGTGAAGCGTTAAGAGCCTATTCACTCTAGCCATATGCTTATAATCGGACGGGAAGACCGCAGTAGCATTTTCAAATAAAAACACGAAAATATTCTAAAATTATTATATTTCAGTATAAAATTTTATAATAACCTATAGCTTACATTAGGATCAAGGTGGCGGGTAGTAAGGTCGCGGCGGCGGGCCGGGAGGAGGGGGCCCGCGGCCCGGCAGCGGAGGGGCGTAGTAGTTGGGAGGAGGCACGTTGACTGGAGGGAAGCGGGAAGGCGGCGCCGGCGGCGGCTCCGAGTAGACGAGCGCGGGCGGCGGCGGGCCGGCTAGCTGCGGCGGGCCGGCTAGCGGCGGCGGGCCGGCCAGCGGCGGCGGGCCGGCCAGGGCCAGCCTGGGCGGCGGCGGCAGCGCGGGCGGCGGCGCCGAGTACACGGGCGGCGGGTAGGGCGCCGCCAGCCCCGGGTGCGTCACCAGCCCCGGGTACGCCGGGTACGAATACCTAATCGGCTCAATCTTTGGAGGCTCTAACTTCAAGTCAGCCCCATTCTTCATTGGCGTGAGCACCGGCTTAGAAACGACAACGGCGACAGGAGATGCGGAAGTGGGCGGTGTAATGGAGGGGGGCTTTTTGTCGTTTTTTGGCTGCTTGGCAACTGGAGGCGCTGGTGGCGAGTCTCCGCCCGAGGACTGCGGCTGTGGCGAATAAAGATCTAATACCTGAAACAAGAATATGGCTATCAAACTACAGGCACACACATAGACAAATCCTTGGTTTCTGAAAGTCTGTTAGAAAAAAGTTGAGAACCTGATAGTGTGCCACCAAACGGGTCGAATTATCTTTTCACATCCTCCATGGACCAACTCATATATAAACACTAAATTTCAAAAGAAGTTAGGCGATAAACGCACATTCAGAAGAATTATAAAAATTACTCTCTGGTCCAATTGTCTTTTCAAACTGTCCATGGACCAACTCATATATACACACTAAGTTTCAGAGGAGTTAGGTGACAAACGCCATTCAGAAGAATTATAAATTATAAAGACTAGAATCATAGCACTTACTCTGTCAGTAAATAAAATTCTTAATTATCTCAATGCTAGGCTAATTGTTTTAAAACTATAATCTAGTAACATGAGTTATTAATTTGATTAATTAATTGCCATGTGTAGTTAATTCAAACATTAGCCATAATCAATACAAATATTAATTTATTGTTTATTTAGCTTTTGGCATCTTCACTTGCAGAAATTTTAAAAAACTATCCTACAGAACCATAGCTACTACCAGGACAACAAGTGTCACAATCCAGGTTATAGTCTACCAGTGTGCCATGTTCCATCAAATTCTGGTCAATAGTTGAGGTGTGATTAATTAACAATTTTTCTCCACTTTGACATTTGTAATATTTTTAACAAGGACTCATTAAATAAGCTGTATCATTAACGGTTCTAATGTATTTAAGATAATAACCTAATTACATTTCGTTTTGTAGTTGACTGTGATTATAAATGCCATAAATGGACTAATAATGAATCATCTGGTCCACACTATCCCCTCATACCCACATCATTTCAGCCGAAAGACATCCACTGTTGGATATAGGCCTCCCCCTGCATAATATGGAAATATTGTAAAACTCTAAAGAGTACTAAACCATGTATTTTCTTACCCATAGGAAACAACATATTGGAACCATGCACTAGCTTCTAATATTTACTTTATAAGTGCCAACATAGGACTAAGTGAAATAAAATATTTTGAATTAAACTGAAGCTCACTTTACAAATATTTCAATATACAAAACATGTCAAGAAAGATTTTCCCACTTATAGCTTATACATGTATTTTCCTTGTCACAACAATCAATACTCTGCAATCCCGCCCAAAAACAACTATGATATTAAAAACTCACCTGATGACAGATATCTTCAAGCAACTCCATAGTAATATCTTCTACAAACATATCCCACCAGGCATTGTGTTTAGGGTTCCGCCCATTCCAGTCAAGGACTTCGAATTTACTGAGCTTCCCCGCAAGGAACATCAGTGCTACAGCTATCACTTCCGGCTCCCATTGTAAGCACAATGTCGTGCATAGACTGTAATAATAAAGAATAATAAATGTGAATCATCATCATGATCAAAGACATCAACTAGTTAGCATAGATCCTCCATACCAAAGTTTCCACATCAATAAGTTCTGTTTTTATATCTTTGGTCAGGTGGATTATTCTATATTAATTCAGTTAGTTTTAATTAGGATTTTTATTATTATTATTTGGTTTTAGTGAAATTATAATTAGTTAAGTCTTTAACTTATAGTTAAGTGTTTAATTTATAGTTATTTAAGTGTTTTTAGTTTATGTAAGTGTTTGTAAATAAAATAATAGTTCAAATTTCCATAACACTAGAAGCACAGACTAGAAGCCAATGTCAATTTTGGCCATTTATTTTTGCTACAGTTGGAGAGATGGTATACAAATGAAACTGGTAACTGATAATACAATATTCGACGGGGCTCAAGATCTAAATTGTATACAAAAAACTGTAGTTCTGTGTAATAATAAGATAGTGTTCAACTGGTTATATCAATAGGTAAAAGGATATCAATTCATTAAACCTTAAGCGAACGCCACCATTCGCTTGCTCATTGTCTTTCTATAGTGTCTCTTATTACACTACTCAAAAGGTTAAACAAAAATAAGTAATGTCAACATAGTTTTTAGTATGTATATTATGAATACATAATCTATATAAATGGAGAAACTGACTGACTGACATATCAATGCACAGCCAAAACTACAGGGCCTGGAAGCGTGAAATTTTGCACAAGGCTTCCTTTTATGACGTAGGCGAGAACTAAGAGAGGATTTTCCAAAATTCACCCCCTAAAGGGATGAAAGGGGGGTCTACAATTTGTGTGGAGAAAACTATTTTCACGCGGGCGAAGCGGCGGGCAGAAGCTAGTAAAAACATATTTTGTCTTATTTTTCCATAAGTTTTTGTTCTTGGGACCATAAAAGTTTATTTTGGTGTACTTTGCGATTCTATGCATTATAAAAGCTAGAAGCTAGAAGAACATAGGAATGAGTCAAAGGGACGCCCGTGCTTCTAATATTAATATTGTCTATCACTCATTCACAGAACTTTAATTTTTTGCTCATCACTAAAGTATGAGATTTACTATTACACTTATTCTAGCAGAAAGAGTATACTAGTTATTAAATGATGTCCAGCCTTGCATTACTAACCACTGAATTAAAACAAAAAAACAAAAGGCAATAGCAAGACAAAAGTATTGCATTTGTGAATATTACAAGCAGAAATACCACATGTACTGAAGTATTAACTTTCTAAGTATGAAACATGAAAAGTTAATACTTTATACAATGTTGGAATGTTGTTGTTTAAAAAACCCTGCTAGGGCTCTGTGGCCCTGGAACATAAAATGGGACTGAAGAAAGACAGGTGAGTTTTAGTCGGTAAAAGTCTGACACTGCCTCTGTAGTGAGAGGCAGTGTTATTTGAGTGCAATAAAAGTTATTTGAAGCTTTACCAGCCCAAAAAAGCTAAATAAGTAACTGGTTACTGACCTGTCATTAACAAACGTCCACGCCATTTGTACCATCTTCTGTAACTTAGCCTTGTCGCCCTTCAAACACTTAGCATACTTCAACAAGTATCCATAGGGGTGCTCCACCTGAAGGTCGAACTTGATCGTCTGCAGCAGGATCCTCTCCAGCGTCATCACCTCTTCTTTGGGATCGTCTCCGAAACTTGCGAATTTCTGCTCCGTTAGTAAAGACTTCGCAACTTTTATGATATCTTTACATTTCTTTGGCGTCTCTTCCACTTTGCCCGCAAGAAAGAGGCAGCAACACGCGGTTATATACCTCGGGAATGTTCTGAACGAGTGGAACATGTAAAAGCGATGAAAATAAACAACGCCAGTGGCCACTGTGTTATAACCTAGGTCCATTTTCGAGCCTGTGTCGATGATGAACCTCGCACCTTCTTTTCTGTACCGGTTCTCCGTGTCCGTGGATATTGCATCGCGGAACGATGGCGTATTTTGTAGATCTTTCTTGTCATAGTACCAATAAGGCATTTTCGTTGCTTCACTATAACACAAATATTATCGATAGACGATCACTAACCTCCACAGCCATTTATTTATTACTGAAATACTGACTGACAACTAGGTAGCACACTATTGAATTGTAAAGATCCATAAACTTTCATTAGTAATGGAAAAGTTCGACAACACAATTTAGTAGGATTATAGTAACACGTTTGACATTTCAAATGCAGATTATTGCCAAAAAACCACGAAATAAGCGTAAAATATAATGTTGCTACTAATAAAATACACAATGACTTCCGCAGAGTTTTGCTTTTTCTTAATTTTGATTCTAATGATGTTCTTCCTTTATCTAACAGCTATACCAATTACAGGAAACTCACTACAGAAAAAACAACTACACAACACAACCGACTGCAGAAAAATAAACTGCCTGTTTTGATGTTTAGAGGTGAAAGCGCCAGAGTAGTCCGCGAAATTAAATTTTTTTTTGCAGGTCTGAGTTAAGTTTAATTTTTTTTTATTTTATTTATTTACTATTCATTAACATTTAAAAATACTAACTATAATTACAATAAAATAAAGTACCTTAGTACTATACTCTACTTACTATAATTACAACAATTTTTTGACGCCATATTTTAGTTTTAGTAAGTTGTAATTAGATTAGGATTTTTATTATTATTTATTTTAGTTTAAGTTGATTAAATAATAATAATAATAATCTGTGGCTCGGCTGTCAAACTGACTGACAGCAAATATTTTCTCGCCAAAATTTAATTTAATTTTATTCATCAATACACAATAATTATGTACAATCACCGAAAAACACGCAGGAAAAAATAAAAAAAAAAACATCGCATCACCATCCATAATATGTATCCTGAAAATAACAAACCAAACCAAACCAAACCTGAATGACATGGCGATGAATTAAAAAGGAAGAATGCTGACAAGAAGCCGAGCACAAAAACTCCACACACACCCATCATCTTCGGGTTCGTCGCTCAGCTCCGCCTCGCAGCCGCCGGGACTAGCACCAACCGTGAGTCCAGAGATTCCGGTCGCTGCAGTTGCGTCGAGCTCGAGCGACGAATACTTCTCGCCGCCGACGACACCACCACCAGCGCGTCGACGGGGAAGAGGCCGACCTCCGGCCAGCTTGGGACCTCGAGGCCTGCCGGCCTCTGATAGGGTCCCCGCTGCCGGTGGAAGTGTGCAGCGCATGCGATGGACATCATCCATTAATGAAAACGTTATGCGCTCATACTTTGGGGCTACAGAGGGAGGAATTAACCTGACTGCGTATCGTGGTCGGATGCTCTCTCTGTTTCAGATGCTTGAGCCAGCTGTCAACGTTTCGGTCCAACGACTATCGGATCAGGTGCGAGTCATTCAGCGTAATCGTATGTTGGATGACGCCGTACTTGATAGACTGCGCCTGGAATCACAGAGTGGCCGTGTTTCACCTGCTACACCACCGGCCGCGGTGCAACGTCAACCCACTGCTTCACCGCGACCCGACCACGTTGGTGACGCCGATGATGACGCGGCTATATCTGTGAGTACCCAATGTAATGATCGATTGAGGGGCGCTTTGGAGGACGCATTTCGGGAGTACCGTACCACACCGCCGGAGCTTAGACCTCGTCTACCTCGTTTGCCCATGCACAAGAGAAATAGGGCGCTGGTGTGTGCTCTAGATTCGCAGCTATCAAATTGTTTTGATAGCAGCAAAGACCTCACTGATACCCACTCGATCTTGTACTGTGCGGCTGTAGCTGCATGTCGTGTAGCTCATGTTAAATTTCCCAATTGTGACAGAGCTACACGACCAGCTGTACCAGCTTGGCAGTGCAGGATAGAGCGCCGTATCGGTGAGGCTAGAGCACTCATCGGTAAGCTTATCTGCTTCAGGGCGGGCAACACTCGCCCCAGGGTCATGCGCTTTGTGAGGCGGGCATTCTCGGGGACTGATATTAGTCCTCGAGATTATCTGCCCTGCGTCACAGAGCGTATCGACTTCCTGAAGCAGAAAATCTATGCATGGGCAAACCGTATTCGACGTTACAAGCGGCGAGTGGAGCGGTACACTCAGAATCGTACATTCCAAAGCAACGAAAGTTGGGTTTACAGGGATTGGGAGCGACCGGACCAAGGTGTAACTGATACGCGCCTGCCGGATGATGACGCCATGTGTTCATTTTGGCGCAGCATTTGGTCGGCGCCTGTCAGTCACACCGAGGGTGATTGGATTCGAGAGGTCGAGCGCGCGTGCGATCTTTTACCAGAAATGGGGGCAATTACCATCAGCCCCCAAGATGTAGCCCGTGCAGTCCGTCCGTTGCCTAACTGGAAATCTCCTGGGCCGGACGGGCTGCACAATTTCTGGCTTAAATGGTTCCAAAGGTCACACGCTCGCTTGGCATCTCAGTTCCAGTCTGCCTTAGAGTCAGGGTCGCTTCCCCAATTTCTAACGACAGGAATAACCCACCTGCTCCATAAATCAGGTAGTACTGCGGAACCCAAAAATTATAGACCGATCACGTGTTTGCCGACGGTCTATAAAGTTCTTACATCCATTCTGAGAGCTAAAATCAATAGTCATATTGAGACCAACTCTATCATGTCTGCCTCTCAGAATGGATGTAGGAACGGGTCCCGCGGTACTAAGGAGCTGCTCCTCATCGATATGGCCATTAGCCAACAGGTTCGACGTTCTCGAAAGAATCTGTCGGCATGTTGGATAGATTATAAGAAGGCCTATGACTCTGTTCCTCATACATGGCTCATGAGGGTGCTAGAACTGTATAAAGTTGATGCAACACTGCGCACCTTCCTGATGTCATGTATGGGGCAGTGGAGAACAGTCCTTCACTATCCAGGATGTCGACTGGTTCGGGAGAACAGCGAGCCGATAAGGATTGAGCGTGGCATATTCCAGGGCGACAGTCTGAGTCCACTGTGGTTTTGCCTAGCCTTGAACCCTCTTAGCACTCTGCTGGAGGGTTCTGGCTTAGGTTACCGGTTGAAAAGAGGCGGTCAGGTCATATCTCACCTCCTTTACATGGACGATCTGAAACTCTTTGCCCCCAACAACTTGCAACTGGTGGAGCTACTGAAGGTAACTAAAACCTTCAGTAGTGCCATCAGGATGGAATTTGGTGTGGACAAATGTGCAGTCATACATGTAAAGAGAGGTGAGATTATGGAATCCGTGGGAATTCAACTCTCGGATTCCATACACCTTAGATCCCTCTGCTCAACCGAAACTTACAAGTATTTGGGTATGTCAGAATCGTTAGGCATCAATACTGATGACGTGAAACAATCGTTGAAAGAGCGCTTCTTTGGCCGCCTGAATAAAGTACTGAATAGTCTTTTGTCAGGCGGAAACAAGGTGCGTGCTTTCAACGGTTGGGTCATGCCGGTATTGATGTATTCTTTCGGCATACTCAAATGGACTCAGACAGAACTTGACGCCCTGGATAGGAGGGTCCGCACACTGCTTACCACAAATCGGATGCATCACCCACGTTCATCGGTGATGAGACTGTATATCCCGCGGAAGTGCGGGGGTCGTGGCTTCTTAAATGCTAAGACCCTGCACAACCGCGAGGTATGCAGTCTCAGGGAATATTTCCTAGCTGCCGACGTGGGTATGCATCGAGATGTAGTGGCAGTGGACAAGGGCCTCACTCCGCTCTCCTTGGCCAACGAGAACTGGCGCAAACCTATAGTACTGGATATTAATGACCGCAGGGAAGTATGGCAGAGCAAGGAGCTTCACGGACGCTTTTACCGGGCCTTACATGGGCCCGATGTAGACCTGTTAGCGTCTGTATCTTGGCTGCGTTTTGGTGACCTCTTCGGGGAAACCGAAGGTTTTGTTTTTGCGATAATGGACGAAGTTATGATGACGAACAACTACCGGAAATACATTGTGAAGGACGGTACGGTTGACATCTGTCGGGCATGCCACCGGCCCGGGGAATCAATCCGACACATTATTTCTGGGTGTTCTCATCTAGCTAACGGAGAATATTTGCATAGACACAACCTCGTAGCCAGGATTATCCACCAGCAACTTGCTCTTAAATACAAACTTGTGGAATCAGAAGTACCGTATTATAGGTATGTGCCCGACCCAGTTCTCGAAAATGGCAATATCACATTATATTGGGATCGATCTATCATCACTGACAGGACTATTGTTGCCAATAAACCTGATATAGTGGTGATAGATCGACTAGAGCGTCTTACAATGATTGTTGATATAGCTGTCCCTCATGACGAGAACCTCGTGAAAGCTGAGAAAGATAAGCAAATTAAGTATCTTGACTTAGCTCGCGAGGTTGTCGACATTTGGGAAGTGGATAGAGCAATCATTGTGCCGATAGTCGTAACGGCCAATGGCTTAATAGCCAAGAGCCTCGAACAACATCTAAGGAGGCTCTCGTTAGGCAGCTGGATCAAGGGCCTGATCCAGAAAGCAGTACTCCTGGACACGGCGCGCATCGTTAGGAGATTCCTCTCTCAGGAGCCCTGACCGCCGGCAGCTTGGACCCTGTTCCTGATGCCGGTGGGCTACTATTTTTTATATTTTTAAATGTTTTTTTTTTGTGTTTTTTTTTTTAAGGAAATATTTAAAAATATAATAAGTATGTAATATAATAAATAAATGGAATAATAATATATTTATATGCTAAAAAACATGGTATAAAAGGTGGTAAAAAGGTACAAATATGAGCAAACATGTTTCGCTAACTATTAGCATGCAAATTTTCTATTTATGTATCTATATTAATTTATTTTTTCAATGTAATCCTTTACACAATAAAAATTATTAATTAATAACCATTGATACAATTTTGCTTTAAATAATCTAATGCCTAGAGTTTTTATATCACTTGGTAACTTATTATATAAGCGCACGCACATTGTAACGCAGCTTTTATTATATTTGGTCAACCTAGGAATATTGCCTGTTGGGGTCTCGTCGGTTACGAACATTAATGTCGTCTGCCTTAACAAATAAATTCAGATTTTTCCTGACAAACATACATGTTTCGTAGATGTAAAGAGCCGGTAGCGGTAATAAATTAAGTTTTTTGAATACAGGTCAACATGATTCATCTGGTTGCAGGCTGTAAATTGCCCTAATGCACTTTTTTTGCGCAACGAATGCTCTGTTGTGATCTGTAAATATGATTGGTGGCCGTAGAAGATTGAATTTTGCGGACTACTTTGGAGCGGGATGCTCCAATATAGTTAAAGAGTTAAGTTATATCATTTGGTAATAAAATCATTAAGGATAATGATTTTATTACCAAATGATATAACTTATAATCAGGTTTAGCTGCGGACAGTGCCTAACTATTCATTGAATCCGTAACCAGAAATCGATTGGAATACCCACACCATCTTATTTACACTGAACAGAAATGGAATCAATCGATCCTTTAGTCAGTGACTTTGACCCAGACCCCGGTATCTGCTGATCTTGTCTATCTTGTACCTAAATCTTTACTGTTCAGCAAGAGAGTTGTCCATGGAAATGATATCGTTTAAAAACTAGATGAAAATTTAGTTTTATTTTAATGCCAGTTCTTATCAGTCAGTCAATAACGTGCGTGTGGTATACATTTCCGAAAAATCTGATGTTTATAGATCGTAACGAGTACCGAACATTATCTTATCAGGAAAATGATTTTTGTGGTTCTTAGCAGAGATTGCACCATGTTATCGATGTGTCAGCACTGCTGGGTGGCACAAGTGGCAACTAGTTATCTTTAGTATAAAAGCTAGTATTTTATTGATCAATTTCATTTCAGCATCATTGAGAATGTATGGTAGTGGCAATGTAGAATAGAATAAACTTTATTGTACACCAAAATTGTAACAAGACTTTAACACTAGTTAACTTAAATCTATGGGTACAAAGGCGGTCTTATCGCTGACAGCGATATCTACCAGAACCTTTGTGTATATTATTTGTTTATTTCCCACCTGTTGATATATCGTGGGCTTGCGGACGACGAGCAATAGGTAGCTCGCCGTCCCACCGTCTGGAAAGGACCGAGCCCGAGCAGTCGACGCTGCGAAGTGAATGTAGTGATGCATGCGCGCCTCAAAAAGCACTCAAACCCGTCATCCATATTTTCTTTTTTTTTTACGTGTGAAGTCATCAAACTAACTTCGCCACAAGGGACGCTCTGGGTGGAGTGCGAGGGAGTATCAGACTTTTACTGACTAAAACCAACACAAGTGTTCCTTCAGTTGCTCTTTGCGAGGGCCACGGTATCTCTTTCGATCAATCTGCAGCCCTGGCAGGTATCGCCTTAACTAGCCCCGTCAATCTTGCTGACATCTCTTTAAGGTGCGCCCTCTCGCCCTCTCGCCCAGTACCAAGGCCTGAACCAGGATCGGATGATGTGAGAGGTCACCTCCGCGAGGAGTCGGTGGTGCCCAGACCTCCACCGTATGCTCCACTGTGTCCTCCGGGATCATCCAATTCTGTTGACAGAGTCATTATATGGCCCTTTTTTCAAAGTAATTACCTACAAACTATAAGCACTTTCAAATTATCGCATACGTAATAGCTAGCACGCTTGTGTGATCGCCTTATCACAATTGCTAATGCCTTAAACAACGATACAGTTTAATTTTAATGAGGCTACGTCAACCAGTCACAAAATGGCGTTGAAGGCGGGAGCTAGTCTTTTGCGATTGAACTCGCTACGGAGTACCGCTGTCAGGGTAAGTTAAATATTCACTAAAATATTGATAAAAATATGCTTGGGTTTCGTACAAAAATATGGAACTCAGTAGGTTTTTATAGTCATTTTTATGTACAAAATCAGTGCGCTGAGTGATTAAAATGATAATCGTGTTTTGGCTTGTTATCTCCACAGTCGGTCAATATTGAACTTAGTGGAGGAATAATAAGTTTGTTTTTTTATTACATCATGTTATTTTTATAGATAAATACGAAGTGGTTGAATAAGTTAGCTTGTTTCTAATCCAAAGTAACACATTCGTGTGACTAATTTGAATTTATTTAAATAAGTAAGTAACTATTTTGCATTTGCAGTGCGTTTTCCTAAGTAGGAAAATAAACATGAGAAATATTTCCCTTTGTTTCATATTTGTAATATCGTTAGAATTGAAAGTCACATAGACTGGGTGTACCGTAGCAGTGCCTATCCTGTGATTATAAAAGTATGTCGAACGTATTTTGCAGTTGCTATCTACCCATACGAGGCTGGAAGTAGACCAAAACAAAACAAAAAATGCTGAGTTTCCGGGCGCAAAAGCTCCCTACGTGACAGAAATTAAATTCCTGAATGAAACGAGCTATGATCCTATCCCCATCTATAGAGTATTGGACAACGATGGTACGGTGATTGACAAGAGGGAGGAGCCGAGTATCGATAAAGAGCAGCTTATCAATATGTATAAAACGATGATACAGATTACTCAATTGGACAAGATTTTGTATGAATCTCAGAGGTAAACATAGTTTGTTTTTTTTTGTAAGTTAATAATCTTAGTTATATCGTAAGCAGATGGTACAGCCTAGAGACATTTTCCAATCAAATACCAACCGACTTCATCAAACCAGGTAGTGTTCAAAGGTTTTAGGTTTCTCATTGCTGATGTTCTCATTTTTTACAGGCAAGGTCGCATATCCTTCTACATGACTAACTACGGTGAGGAAGGTATTCATATCGGCAGCGCTGCTGCTTTAGACCCTCGGGACCTCGTGTTCTCTCAATACCGCGAAGTAGGCGTGTTCCTCTATCGCGGAGTGACCGTCACTGAGCTCATCAACCAGTGTTACGGCAACCACGAGGACTCTGGGAAAGGGAGATCGATGCCAATTCATTACGGAGACAAGCAGCGCAATCTTGTGACTATCTCCAGTCCTTTAGGTAAGATGTGTAGTGGTTTTTGTTTAATAATACCTACTTGGAATCATTGTGACGCAGTTATGCAATGACTCCGTCACTAACAAACTACTGTTTGTTTTCATTCTTGTAAAATCAATTTTGTCCCTCACATTACTGCAGGGCAGCACTATACTAAAGGAGATTGCGCAGCAGAATGTTTCACGACATGAGTAAAATGTTGAGGGGCCTAATCTTAGTAATGCGTGGTTTTCCAACAATTTGTAGCTGATGCTATTAAGCCTAATATTTCAGCAACCCAGATACCTCAAGCTGTGGGCGCTGCGTACGCGCTAAAGCGTCAGCCAAACAACGACCGTTGTGTCATCTGTTATTTCGGAGACGGTGCTGCTTCTGAGGGAGATGCCTTCGCGGCATTCAACTTCGCAGCTACGTTGGACTGTCCTGTGATCTTTTTATGGTAAGTGCGATTCAAAGGCTTGTGAACAAACGACTTATTATGGAGAGGCATGAATAATTGTTTATTTGTAAAAGGTAATCTCTGGAAATGCTGACTCTGGAATATCTGATTTATCAGTAAATATTTTGTTGCTAGTTCTTAAAAGATTACCTTCATTATTTTATTTATTACAGTAGAAACAACGGCTACGCGATCTCGACTCCAACCAGCGAGCAGTACAAAGGCGACGGCATAGCAGCTCGGGGGCCTTCTCTCGGCATTCGCACTGTCCGTATCGATGGAACTGACACGCTTGCAGTGTACAACGCTGTTAAACAAGCAAGAGAGTTCGCTATAGCTAATAACAAGCCTGTGCTTATTGAGGCTATGTCCTACAGGTATGTCAGCTGTATAATCAACTAAGAAGTTATAGTTCTGATGATTAAATTTATCGCCTTACTTGGCCAGCAACGATAGTACCACCCATTGGATCTCTACTTGATGGCACACAGTAACAAACCAGAATTCCCGTTTCATTTTAAGTACCTATAACGAAGGACAATAACATTTTAGTATTTTTTCAGTCAAGACATCTAAGCGATAAATAATTTATTATTATATTATTATTTGAATTTCAGGGTTGGCCATCACTCCACTTCAGATGACAGCACAGCCTACAGATCAGTAGAAGAAATACAAAAATGGACCAATGATGAGAGCCCATTGCAGAAGTTTAAATTGTATTTGGAAAGTAAAGGTACCTAGATTCTGTGCTAAATGAATTTTTTTTTTCATTTTATGAGATGGACTGTATGTCCATCTTTTATTATTGACCAGTCTTTCAACACTTTTTTTTCTATTTGATTTATCGTAAAACTTCATGGAATGACTAGGTACATCCACAAGATTAGTGTTTTTACTAAACTTTTATATCCACAGGTATTTGGGGTGAGGATGCAGAAAAAACTGCTCTTAAAGAATCAAGAGACACGGTCGTTAGAACTATGCAAGATGCAGAAAAGAAGAAGCTGCCTCATTGGAAGGAAATGCTCGAGGATGTTTATTACGAAATGCCCCCTAGGATTCAGTAAGTTGTTGAATAAATATTTGTCTTTTTATATTTAAGAATACGAGAGAGATAAAGATACACTAAAAAATCTATTCAGATTTCAGATTCAAATAATAAAACTATATATTAAGATTCAAGTAAAGCGAGAAAATTTACGAATTCCTTTATTATTTCAGAAAACAAATGCAGCAAATGGAAGAGCATTTGAAGAAGTACCCGGACAAATACCCTCTTGATCGATTCCAGACTGATTAGTTGTTTTAACTGAGATCCAATTCTCATATTTTATTAATTAAATCCCAAGCGAACGCCGGCGTTTGCTCTCTCATTGTCTTTCTATTGTGTCTCTAATTACGTTATTCAAAAGATTAAAAAACGTTCAAGTTCATTTTGCAATATGATTTCAGCCTAAATCTCAAAAACTAGCCAAAATGTAGGGAAATTATAGGTGTTTTTGACAGATTGCGACTGCGATTCGAATGCGAATGAAAAAAAAATCCCTCTGGTATAAATAGAAATATTTTGTAACAAATAAATTATATATTTTTTTAAATTTATCGATGTGTTTGAATTTTATATTGGACAACCCTAATTATTTCACATTCATATATAAAAATAGTTTTACTTTCCGGAAAAAAAAAATGAGAAATAAAAACTTAAATAGAGCATTAAATTTTAATTTTAATAAAGTAGATATTTATTTATGAAATATTCATGCAAACAAAGAGACGATAGAAAATTATATACGTTTTTAACAATGATAAATATATTTTTTGTCCCTTAAATTTTAATCTATTATTATTACATTAATCTATTATTATTACATTTTAATCTATTATTATTATTTAAGTTATTAAAAGGAGGCTAAGAGAAGAGAGTGAAATTTCGCAGAACCAATTCGGTTTTATGCCTGGTCGGGGTACAGCGGATGCCATTTTTGCTATACGCCAGCTGTGCGAGAAATACAGAGGTGCGCATAAAAATTTGCACGTGGTATTCGTTGACCTCGAAAAGGCATATGACCGGGTACCTCGTGAGGTTCTGTGGTGGGCCCTTAAGGAGAAAGGTGTGCCTGGGAAGTATGTGCAGTTGATCCGAGCGATGTACAGTCGATGCAGTACCCAAGTCCGGTCTACAGTGGGCACCACTGGCAGCTTCAATGTGGCTGTTGGCTTACATCAAGGGTCGGCTCTCAGCCCATACCTCTTCCTAATGATAATGGACGCTCTAACGTCGGACATTCAGGAAGAGGCTCCCTGGTGTATGCTGTTTGCCGATGACATTGTGTTGGTTATCGAGAGTGGCCTAGAGGTCCAGAACAGATTGGAGGTGTGGTGGCACAGACTGGAGAGTGTTGGCCTGAAATTGAGTAGAACCAAAACAGAATACTTGTTCTGCGATTTCGGCGGTCTTTCCAATCCAGTGCCTTTAGCTCTCGCTGGAACGCCCATACCGATCTGCTCCGACTTTCGGTACATCGGGTCACTCGTTCAAGGGGATGGTGAGGTAGACCGGGACGTAACACATCGGATCAACGCAGGATGGATAAAATGGCGACAGGTCACGGGAACCACTTGTGACCCACGGATGCCCCTCAAGTTGAAGGGTAAAATCTACAAGTCCGTGATAAGACCTGTCATACTGTATGGATCAGAATGTTGGGCTGTGAAAAAGACGGATGAAAAAAGATTGCACGTAGCGGAGATGAGAATGTTAAGATGGATGTGTGGTGTGACGAGAATGGATAAAGTGAGAAATGAGTATATTAGGGGAAGTTTGAAAGTGGCACCAGTGACTGAAAAATTGAAAGGGAATCGTTTGTCTTGGTATGGTCATGTGAAGAGGAGGGATGAAACGCATGTTACTAAAAGAGTTATGAGTTTACATGTGAATGGATGGAGAGGGAGAGGGAGACTAAAGAAAAGATGGATGGATTGTGTGAAGAGTGATATGAAAGAAAAGGAAGTTAGTGATAGCATGACGAATGACAGGGCAGAATGGAAGAAAAAAACATGTTGCGCCGACCCCAAATAACACGGTACAACGGCGGGAAGATGATGACATTTTAATCTATTGTAAAACGGAACGTTAACATCTTATGTCAAAAGCGATAAAATCGCGAATACGATCAACGCGCAACGTCACAATTATTACTCAATAGTCCTTATATTTTGTGACTATTAAATTTGGTCGGATTCGCGATATATTCACTTTTATCGCAATTCGGAACACGGGGTATTACACCATTTTTACATTATTTGTGTTTTTTCTCTTTCTCACACGTCAAATTCACATGTCAAATTGTCAATAACAGATGGTGGAACACATTTCTAGCAAAAATACGATTTGATTTCGTATTTAATGAATAACTTCGTACAGAATTCATTGGAAATGTCTTTATTAACGCGCACTGATGTTACTGCCGTAAAGTTTTACAGAAATCTCGTGTTAGCCGGTAAGTTTTCAGGTTACAATATTTTCAGAATAACTATCAGTATTAAATCCAATAAGTCCCAAATTAACCCATGAACTACTTTCCAGGTATTGGAAGCACAGTAAATATATTCGACAAGGCATCTACAAAGTTATTACAGCGATTAAGCGCCTTGAATGGCCAGAAAATATATGGATTTGTATCTGCTCAATGTGGAGATATTGTATTAGTTTTTGGTGGTAAACAATTCACGGTTATTTCTGCGGATACTTCCGAACAGTCTGGTGATGAAAGGGGGGTATTTAATAGATTGTTTGAGCCAATAGTGTGTGATGACTGGCTGCATTCAGCAGTATGGGTTGATGACGAACTCGTTGCTGTTTTGACAGCTCATAATGTGGTCCAGGTAAGATCAAGACACTACAGACTGTCTATTTCCCATCTGAATATGTGCCTATCTTTAGCATAAGAGTTTACCAATCCATATATATATCCAGTTGGGTATGTCTAACTTTGAGAAAGAGGTCAATCGTCGAATCTGACTCGGCTCGGCAGTATTCCACGATTGGGGGAGGCCTATGTCCAACAGCGGACATCTTTCGTCTGAAATGATGATAATGATGATTTATTTATTTATTAAAAACTTTATGCACTAATTGAATATTGTAAAAAACTATATAAATCTAATTTCTTTTAAGTAATCACATTATCCCATAGTTTGGCTCCTTTTGTTTATCCTGAAAGAAACATAAAAAGTTACATATTACATGCAGTTATTGTGTAGCTTTCTATTTGAGAAAGAATTGTAAAGATTGCAATCAGACTAGTACTTGCTCTTCCTCTTCTAGATATATTTTTGTACAAACGTATAAACAGACTATATTTTACCTCTTTATATATGTTGGCCCTAGTCCATGCGTCACTGCGGGGTGCCAACTGAAAACCAGCACTGGGTGTCTAACGCCTGGCAAATGCTGAGGGGTCACCTTTTCGGAGCGGGCATGCTCGACACATTTTGTGCTTTGTTCTTGTTTACTTTGTGTTTGTGTTTATAACAGTTGTGCTGTGTCTGTCCCCAATAAAAGTTTTTCTATTGTATTCTTTATATAATTAGTTTAATTGGCAATTCAATAATATAATAATTATTACAGAAATGGAACACTGTCACCCAGACTCTGCTATCTCAACACACCAGCCGAGACAACTCAATACTGTACAGTGGACTGCTGCTTCCTCTCCATGATGATGTTTTGGTGATGGCTGGTACTGTTTTCTCCGAGGTCATCATACACAGGTGTAGTGGTGATCAGCCACTACATCACTTGAGAGGACATAAGGTATATTTAAAAGTTTAAGCATTTTATTTCTGAGTTTCACTTTGTAATCTGTTTCTTCCAAGCAAAAAACTTATTTACTAATGTAAGTATATAAATCAATAAAAGGCTATTTAGTAATGAATGGTTAAAAAAGATTCAAAGTTTCAAAGACATATATTTCAAATAAACCATTATTTTGAAATGTCAAGAAGTCAGTCAGTCAGAAAAAATTATGCTAATTGCACATTCCAAAGCGTAGATCTCTATGGAGAAGAATGTGCAAGAAACTCCATGGACATTCTTTTCAATCATGTTTCAAAAAACTTAAATAAGCAATTTTTACGTAGAAACTTGAGGTTTTGCAGTTTTAAACACATGTAGCATAACTTTTGTGATACAAATCTGACCGAAAACCAAACCCAAGCTAACCAAACTTGATAAAAAAAATGACTAAGATAAAAATCAATAATGTAACTTTATATATACATCTTAACTATTAATCCTAAATATTATAACTTAATAAATATATAAACAAACTGAAAATAATATATGCACAAACAGGTAGAAATAAAACTCATAGGGCATCAAAAAATTCGTCCACATCGATGTCAATGGGAAAAGTGCCCAGAACGCTGGCAGCATTGCCACGCTGGATGGTAATGCTGATAAGTTGACCGAAGAAAAGCCCAGCCCTCTGGTCACGCGAAGAGATAATTTGCACAGATATTACATACTAGCACCCCCTTTACAAGGGTATTAGAAATCTCTAACTATAATATGCATGTATTATTACCAGAGGTCAGAATTAGGTGTTCATGCAGGTACTTGCATTTAAATGTTGATATTAATATGGATCTTCCCAGGATTTCTAATAAGAAATCCCGTATGGCCAACAATATTTCAAAATAAATAAATAATAAAAACCTCAGAGATAGATAAGACCAATAAAACAAAGATAATCATCATACAATTTTTATCAGTATTTTTCATTGTAAAAGATCTCTCTACGTCAACTGAGGTGAGGTTAACAAATTTATACACTACCTCCTCCTCGTCTTTAAGGAATGGCTGGAAAGATCTCACGGCGTCCTTACCTTCCGCATGACGCAGGTCGTCACCGGACATGGTATGTTTGGAAGGTTCCTGCACCGGATTCGTGCGGAAGAAACACCCGGGTGTCACCATTGTGTGGATCGCCCGCAGGACATGGTGGTGCATACGGTAGAGGTATGCCCCTCCTGGGCAGCGAAAAAAAAGGCTACTGGGGCTATGGGTGACGTGAAAGAGATCCCCGGGAGTGGGTTTTTAGTCAGTAAAAGTCTGTATACTTCTGAGTTTTATAAAAAATTCTGCTCTTTAAAATTAAACTCGGGATTTGAGGCATATCCACTTTATTCTTTCGTTGTATGAAATCAGTATACAGTACTTAAATAACTAATTCCGACCTCTGATTATCACACCTACACCTTCCGCATGAATCACTCTGTGTATTGGTGAAAACTGCATGAAACTACGTCCCGTAGTTTTCGAGTTTATCGCGTTCATAGAGGCAGACAGACATTGGGGAACTCTGTTTCGTAATATATATGTACATAAGGATATGATATGTACTTAATATTGAAGGACTAAGCTATAAGAAAAATTATTTCTTTTCAGGGAGTAATATTTTCAATATCCTGTGAACCACAAAAGAACATAATAGTGACCACATCTGATGACAGATCTGTCAGGATTTGGGGTCCCAACACCACACCAATACATCCACATAATACAGCAGAATATTGGGAGACCATAGACATAGTTTGTAAGCACGAAGTGTACGGCCATTTGGCTAGAGTCATGAGGAATTGCATTACAAGTGATATTATAGTTTCTGTTGGTGAAGACTCGGCTATATGTTACTGGGACTATGAAGGCAAGCTGCTGAGAAAGGCCCTGTCTCATCAGAATGGTTGTATCTGGGCCGTAGACACTGATGGGCAAAGGTTAGTAACTGGTGGAGGTGACTGTGGGGTTATTATACATCCCCTAACCATTGCTACTGATTACTGCCATGATGATGTCATTGATATTGGTGTTGCTACTCCCAAAAAAGTTGTATTTACTGCTAGAAAGAACGTTTTGGTCATGGACGAGAATAACTTGACATATTATGATGTTTTAAGTAAAAATAAGACTGAACATAAATTAAATCATGATTCTACATATAAATTGCTATCACTATCGACTTGTAAGCAACTGGTTGCTGTAGCAGACATGAATGGCAAGCTAGATGTGTTTGTAGAAAAGTGTAAAGACGAAGCTTTTATATTAAATGTTATTGATACAAGATTACAAGTTGGAAGGATTTTATCAATGCATTGGGCTGGGAACAGGCATCTTGTATTATGTTCTGGAGATGGCCAAATAATAGTCTTAGCTTCAAATGGCGCAAAAGTAGAAGATTATGCAAATTTTGTTTTACCAAACTGTAAAGAAAGATGGTTGACAGCCTCCGCTATAAATATTATAAACAATAACTTTGTGCTTGGAGACAGATGTGGCAATATACACATATTCGTAAAAGGTCAAAAAAGTCCGGTAAAGAGTTTTCCAAAAGTGCACGGCAGATATGGTCCCACATCTATTAACATAAGAAATAACAATATTATCACTACAGGCAGAGACGGTACTATCAAATATTTCAGCATTAATCATGACACTGTTAAGTACATGAGCAGCAAAGATCTAGCTTTTGAATGGGTCGAGAAATTCTTAGATAAAGACGACAATATAGTTTGTGGATTCCAAGAAAGAGCTTTTGTCGTACATAATATTAAGGATAATAGTAAAATATTAGAAGTGCCGTGTGGAGGTGGCCACAGATCGTGGGATGCCGTTAGGTATTTTGAAAAAGTGAAAGAGGACTATGAAGAATTTATCAAATTGATTTATTTGAAAAATTCAGACATTAATGTTACAACATTCCAACTTAGTAAAATTGTGTCAAGAAATATGATAAACGGATCACACGCTAAAGAAGTCAACTGTTTGAGAACACATAAAGTTGAGGATGCTACAGTGTACATATCTGGTGGGGAAGATACAACACTAAGAATTTCTAGCGTTGACGCTGAAATGAACTTTAGAGACGAAGTTTGTTTCAAACATTTGTCAAGTGTCAGAACTTTGAAAACATTTCCTTCAGGTGACAATCATTTACTAGTATTGTCGGCAGGTGGAAGAGCGCAGCTTTGCATCAAATATATTAAACTAATGAAAGAAAATTGTAGAATCAGTGTATCATCAGAAGAATTAATAGATTACCAAATAAAAGGGACAGATAAAGAAAGAAAAGGTAATCAAACTTGGAGGAACTGCTCCATTGACTTTGATCCTGAAATGAGAATCATGGATTTAGACTTGATGAGAGACAAAGATTCCTACATTATTTTCGCTGGCTGTTCAGATTCTTATCTAAGAGTGTTTTCCTTCAAACAAGACAGCAAAAAGGTGGAATATCTCAAAGAATCAAAGTACCATAAAACTTGTATATTGAAAACTAAAGTAATTCAAATTCTAGATAAACATATCCTTATAAGTTGTACTACAAGAGGAGATGTGACATTGTGGGATACGACTACCATTACAGAATCAAATTTCAAGCCATTTTTCTCAACAAAAACTAATAAATCTGGTATAAACAGTATAGACACCGCCATTTTAAATGAAAACAAAATACTTATAACAACAGGTGGCGACGACAATGCCATTCATATAAATGTACTCGAAATCCCTGATCAGAATGACTTGACCTCTACTAGAATACTGCATACTTGGAACAGTTCTAACTACCATAGCTCTCAGATAACTGGCTTGTGTCTGGTGGATGACTATCTGTTATCGACGTCGATTGACCAGAGAATCACGTTGCTTCGATGGCGGATCACTGAAGAGGGGATAGAATGTAAATTCTTGTCTCAAACTCACACAGATGTCGCTGATGTTCAAGGAATGGATCTTTTGGATCACAATAGGTATGTTAACGGTTTTTCTTAAACCAAACCAATGTTTTAAGAATGAAATATTGACTAGCTGCTACCAGCGGCTTTGTCCGCGTTATAGTTGAAAACGATACCAAGGGATCATACATCCGGGATAAAAAGGGTGAACTATAAAACGAGCGAATAAAAAAGAAACTTAGAAACTGATGATGAGATACTATTTTAATAACTTGAGCGGTATGAATTTGAGTTAGCGAAAAATTAACTAAACTTACGACAAATATTAATTAATAATAAAATCCAGAACGAGCATACTAAAAGTGGGTTGTGATTAATCCATTTCAGATATTTAAAGTTCTAGCCGTGCGACTAAATTACTAAGTGAGCGACTAAATTAGTAAGTGAGCGCCTAGAAATTAAATTGAGGTTTTACATAACGAACTAGGTACTAAAAAGTTCACTTTAAGAAATGTTTTCACCATTGTCTAATTATCTAGTCGCAGGCAGATTCATCATTTTGAACTTGGTTGGTTAGGTTAGAACTGTAACTAAACGCGAGCGGAGCGAGCGGTGCCGCGGCAGCGGCCGGCGAACGCTACGTCCAAGTCGCACGCAGATTTTATTTTACCATTTTCTAACTATCCGGGTTTTCGCAATATTCGAATTATAAAATTATCTTGTAACATACATAATACTTAAATATCGATATTTAGGAATTCGATACTCTGTACTTCGATATTTTATAGGACATTCGAAACACTTCATTTAAGATAAAATGCGGCTCAGTATAAATAAATCATTATTTTGCCAAATATTGAAAAAATGCAGGACGTAACGTTGACACTCAAACAAATATTAGGTCGCTCAAATATTTATTTGTTTATTTATTTTTAGGACAACCAACAAAGCATACACCATTATACATGCTAAAGATTCAGTATTCTTACATTATAAAGTGTAGCCTTAAAGGCTGCCACGGCATGCAATAAACATAAAAGGAGTTATGAACTAACGTATCTATTCACATTTTGTTCGACATTAAGCCGACCAATAAAAAAGAAATATGGCAACAAAAACAAATTCTGAATATTTGAACATTTACAAATTATAAATATTTATTTATGAGAATTTGGTCCTTTTCACTCACATAAAGTACGTGAATATTAGTACCTCAAATTAATGTTTGTAGGTTGCTGTTGATTTCTCGTCACTCGCAGTCAGTCGCTCACTTACCTACTAATACTATAACCTAAATTAATTATTTTGTCACTTAAAACTTTAATTTACAGTCACTCGTTTAAATACTACCTGATAAAAAGTATCCTAATTGCTATTCCGAGACATAGTCTACCATTGAGCCAAGTTTCATCGAAATCCTTTCAGCCTTAAGAACGTGAAGAAGGAACAAAAATACACACACTCACACCATCACTTTCACAAATGTTCGCCTTTATAATAATTAGTGTGATATAATTTGTCTGCTACGGTCTTCCTGCCCGATTATAATTTAGATGTTTTGAAGGGTAAAGTGCGCCTCACCATCAACGATTGTATCACTGCTTACCATCAGGTGGGATCGCGGGCAAGCACTAGATTATATCATTAAAAAAAACGAATGTATGAATGAAAATGATTTTATTTAGGACCCGATTTTCTGTGGCATTATTCGAAAGAGTTAAGAGGGTAACTGAAGTAGCACAGGTGGTAGACAGTAAAAGTCTGACACGCCCTCTCGCTCTATCCAGCGCGAGCGGAAGGAAAAGAGTTGCCGAGTTGCTCGAGTTGCAGTATGTCTAGTTGGGAGGACAATATTGTTGATAAGTTTTGAGTGTCTGAAACTTAAGATTAGCCCTTCATAAGTGCCTAACATGTTAGGATATACCGTTTGGAGTGTGTTGTACTTGAGGGTAGGCAGTTCTAAATATCTGACACTTGGTAGCATGGCAATCGAGTGACGATACAACACGTTTGATTTCATCACCCGTTAAGTTTCTCTAAAAATATGATAGTTATGAATAAAACGACCTTTCCCGAATGAGAACTAAAGTTACCGACGCCGGCGTCATCGTGCGCTGCGTGGTGTCGCATAATCGTCCTCGGATACGTCGATATACGACACTTTTCGACCAGAAATCCTCTTTTAAGAAGGTCTGTAGCTGGTGGGTTTTTTTTTTTTAAGGTGTGAAAATCATCTAATGACAAATCTCGTTCTTGGGCGGAGCGAGAGATAGTGTCAGACTTTTACTGACTAAAAACCCACTCCTGTTCCTTCGTTGCCTTCGTACCAGGGCCCCGGGTTTCGTTTTCACACTACCCATGGTCCCAGTAGGCTTCGACCCTACTGTGCCCCTACGATTTCCTAACATCTTCCTGAGGCGCACGTGGAACAATACGCGCCGTCGACGACTTGGGCTCGGTCCGGACGGTTACCGGACGGTCGGACGGCGAGCCACCCATTGCTCGCCGTCTGCAAGCCCGTGCCTACGGTGGCCTGAAATCGGGATCGGAATCCCGGCGGCGGTTAGGACGTGAGGACCGTTGCCTCACGCGATCGACCGCCTCTTTTGCTAGCATCACTGGTTCGCAGAAGGAGGCGACCGCCTGCCACTCCTCCTCGCTCCGGACCATGGCCTGTACCAATGCCCGGCGCGAGAGAATGCCGCGGCCGATCGCCCCCGCGTGTCCTCGTGACACGGCGTTGCTCTGCCCAAGCGGGGCACACTTCCACCGTGTGCTCCACCGTGTCATCCGGGCGGTTCACATAGTGGTGACAGTGGCGACACCCGGGCGTGTCTTCCGCACGAATTCGGTGCAGGAACCTCCCGAACTTACCATGTCCGGTGAGGACATGCGTCATGCGGTAGGTAAGGACGCCATGTGGTTTTTCCAGCCACTCCTCAAAGAGGGGACTTACCGCCATAATTGTGGCGTGCCCAGCACTGGGCTGCGATAGTCGCTGTCGCCATTCCACCATGAGATCCCGCCGGAGTTCTTCCCGCCATGCCGCGTCTTGGCGCGGCAGCGGAGTTGTATCTTCACGCGCAGATCGTGCATGCGTACAAGGACGGTAGCTGGTGGGTTGGAACTCGTACCACGAACGACTTGAAGTTGACGTCGTGGCGGGCTTCCAACCTTACGACCCTAGAGTCCAATTGGTCTTTACTTTTAAATACTCCACGACTTCCTCAACCTTCGTGTAGTGATGCAGGCGCGAAATGTATAGCTGCGTCGTAGGCACAGCAGGACGCAGCAGCATGTTCGGACTACTCGGTTCGATATCGCACTGGTTACGGGAACAGGGTTTCTTCTTCTTCTTTTCAACTTTTGTGAAACCCTCTTCATCAATTTGGCCCAAATATTTATATGAGGAAGAGTGGGGGAAAGATGGGAACATCTCGCTACATCTTTTGTACACACGTTACCGAATAGCGCTGACGTCATTTATTTATTTATTTAATCAATTAATTACAACGGTTAAACAATCAATAACAGTAACTAAACAAAAAGTTTTAAGTTATAAACGACATGTACTTTCATCAATTCCTCTCACAGTACTTCTGACATACCAATAAAATCATCTTCCATTCATCAGCAAACAGATCGTTTGTTGGATAAGAATCCAAGAGATCATTTAGTGCAGCTAAAGTGCGAGGTATTGGAGACTGCGCACGGGCAACAGTGCGACATTGAGGCACAGCAAACATTCTGTGCTTTTTGCCGCGACAGTAATTGTGTCATATTTGAGTATGCATCCTTATTATGTTACTTGACAGTTTCTCATTCTACCAGATTTGAAAGGTTTTCAGCTTACTTATTTTTGAACTCATCATATTCAATCATTTCAGTCGAAAGACGTCCACTGTTGGACATAGGCCTCTCCCAAATTTCGCTACAATGACCGGTCCTGTGCGTCTCGCATCCATTGGATTCCCGCAACCCTCACCAGGTCATCGGTCCACCTTGTGGGAGGCCTTCCAACGCTGTGTCTTCCGGTACGTGGTCGCCATTCCAAAACCTTTCGTCCCCATTTTTTTTTTTCATTCTGACGCGATCACGCAAGGAAACTCCGAGCATAGCCCTTTCTATTGCCCTTTGGGTGACTTTAAGCCTTCTGATGAGGCCCATTGTAAGCGACCACGTTTCGGAGCCATATGTCATTACTGGCAACACGCACTAGTAATAGACTTTCGAACTAATATTTTTTTTTTAATTTTTGAACTAATTTGAAAAATTCTATTTGCCATTTTGGGTAAAGTCACTCTTTGATAGATAAAAAATTACTGAACTAGGTACTCTATTCTAATATGATTAAAGTATCCTGTAAGTATATATTTTAAAGGACAAGTACCTAGAGGCTGATATCATTATATCTCTATCATCACAAGAGCTGAGTGATCTTATCAAGTTGATTGTATCCACTCCCATCGGTATGTTGATAACGTTTATATGATTGTATCTTATCATCATACATTAAATGACGTCATAGTTATGTAAGTCGAATCTAATTTATCCAATGCAAGGGTGGTTTTTATTTGCCTAAGTACATTTTAATCGAAAGATGGAAAAAATATCTGCTATTTAACCCAAACTGGACAAAATGTTAGATACACACAAACCCCACATTTCGTCGAGGCAGGCCGATAATTTTGTCGCGTTTGAGGGATGATTCCATTTCATGAGTGCTTTCGCCCTCTGAAATATAACCAACTAGATTCTGCCAGCGGCGTCGCTCGCGTTAAAGTAGGTTTCTCCACACAAACTTTGGACCCCCATTTCATTCTCTTAGGGTGTGAATTTTGGAAAATCCTTTCTTAGTGCTCGCTTATGTCATAAAAGGAAACCTTGTGCAAAATTTCAGGCTCCAAGTCCCAGTAGTTTTGGCTGTGCGTTGATATGTCAGTCAGTCAGTTTCTCCTTTTATATATAAATTAATCATCATCATCATCCTGAATGTGTGACTCTACCTATGGTCACCATCATCATTTCAGCCTGCAGACGTTCCACTGTTGGACATAGATCTCCCCCAAGTGTCGCCGTTACGACCAGTCCTTCACGCTCAAACGGTTGGCCGGATTTGGTTGAAAATTGGCACATGGGTACACCATGTAGATACACAATAGGACATGGTGTACCTTTTCCTACTCGGGCTGCGGGAACGCTTGATAGAGTGACCGTCACCCTAGAACGCAAAGGGCAACCGAAGGTCACAGGTGGGTTGTAATCAGTAAAAGTGTGACACGCCCTCTCGTTCTAGCTTGAAGCGAGAGAAGTCATTGGATGATTTCCCGGCTCAAAAAAGTACTTTGTATCCCAGGATTATATTCTCTTGATACAGTTTAACTACCTTAAATAAATTATTTTAAAATAATAAAAGCTTCGAACTTGTTCTTTTTCTAGTCACCTAAACGTTCTTGTTGTCACTAATCGTATATTCCTTTTTCAAGTAACGCCATAACAGTGTGTGTGTTCGGGAAAGGAATGGAAGTTATAGTCGTCCCGAAAGTTGGCGAATAATCGCCTGCTGCTGAGACAAGGACTGGCTGCTGTGTGTGAAGAGATGACGACACCTACAGGTAAGTTCTAATACTGCTAGCAGTCTAATCATCACAATTCATATTGTACTTCCCGTTGAACTAGAATCCAGAAATTTGGCATTGAGCCAAGTCTCATAGCACAAGTATAGGAAAAAATCTGAAAACTATAAGTTTGTAGTTGTGTCACAAAAAAAACTCTTTTTGTGATTCGAAAAAATCTTTGTAACTCAATTCGGGAATTGAACTGTTTTCATAAATAAGTTTTTACGGAACCCTCAGTGCGCGAGTCCGATTCGCACTTACCCGGTATTTTTTATTGATAGGTTCGCGCTTGACCACTATCTCTCCTCATGGTAAGCGATGATGTGTTCGACGATGGAGCAAGCATTGCAAGCAAGTAACCTATTCACTCTTGGCTTAAAGGTCCTTAAGTTGTGACTATCAAGACAACATCTTGGCAGGGAATTCCACACCTTAGCTATACACGAAATCACTATGTTTTTTACGAAAATAGTAAAAGATTGATATTAAATCAAGTCTTACGCAACATTTATTGTAGAGTCGTCGTCAGAGTCAATTTCATGCTTGGGTGAAAATAATAATAGACATTACTTTAAAAAAAAAACATTGGTGCCAATGTAAATGTAGCAACGGCTTCTGTAAAACATAAATGTTGACATCTGTGATTGTGCTTGCTAGTGTTGCCACGTTAGTACGAAATGAAGTCACGACCACCTCACTAGAAACGGAAGAACACGTTAATGTCACCAACGCTACTAGTAATACTGATATAGACTTCCTTTTTGCCGTGAGTAGATACACTTGCAAATTCTCAGTAAATGATTGTACTTTAACAGTATACCTAATCAGAGAGTGGTGGCGCATTACACCAAATACTCTGGCGGAAATGTAAAATTGGTTGTGATTATCCCAGACGCAGGAAACTGGTTCAAAATGAAAAGTGGACTGTATTGATGTGACCTTGCAAATGCGACACAAATTGGACGACGAAAATAGGGCAGAAAACATGTGACACTAACCTGTCACTAAGTCCGCCGGGATTCCGATCCCGATTTTCGGCCACCATAGGCGCGGGCTTGCGGACGGCGAGCCACCCATTGCTCGCCGTCCATCCGGTAACCGTCTGGACCGAGCCCAAGTCGTCGACGGCGCGTGCTGTTCCACGCGCGCCTCAAGGAGATGTCAGCAACTGTAGGGGCCCAGCAGGGTCGAAGCCTACTGGGGCCAAGGTTCTGATTCTGAAAGGAAGACTCGGCCTTGGTACGAAAGGCAACGACGGAACAGGAGTGGGTTTTTAGTCAGTAAAAGTCTGATACTATCTCTCGGCCCGCCCAAGAGCGGGGGATGTCATAAGATGATTTTCCCATCCGAAAAAAAAACCTGTCACTAAGTAATCCTAATCAATCTTTCATCGATTATACTACTCTGTCAAGAAAGTACCGGGAATAGATCAATAATACACAAAATGTTTATTATTCATCCAAATTTATTTTATCACCTTCAAACGTAACGTAACGTAACGTAACGTAACGTTAACGTAAGTGTATCGTTTCTGAAGGAGCATATCCTTCAGAAACGATACACTTACGCCAACGAATAATCCAATCATCAAAAAAAAAATGCTGTTTCCGGAATTGAGTTCAGTTCTCGCCGTGAATTCTTATTTATGTCTTCTACCGGTTGAAAACTAGTGCCACGAAGTGATAATAAGAGTAGTTGTCAATATTTGGGAGATATAGCAAACGCGCAAACGTTACTTCACTAAAATCTTGAATATTTTAGCAACCAGGAAATAATACCTTAAATCAGATCGCTACATTTACCTTGTCTAGATAACTAATTTTATTTAACTAATATTTATTTCAATAAACCTATTAAAAAAAAATCTATTGGAGCTACATTACTGCAGCAGGAACCTTTTTTTTTTAAATCAAATCACTATAGTCGATGTTTCTCAGCTAAGACAATATGACGAAATCCTGAAACATACTTAAAGTTCAAAGTCTCATTTAAAGACCATACAATATGTAGTGAGATGGTCTTTTGAGAAAAGCACCACACAAGGTGGGTTTCTGAATTGAGTATTTTGAGTTAAGAACCTCTCAAACCCTGCTTCAATACCAAATTTTTACAGATTTCCTGGCAAAAATAGAGTGTGAGAAATCAACTTCAAATGGTTAAATCAGAAATCGGGGGTCATTTGACTGGACCTGTCTTGGTACTGCAAGCAAAATTGACTTAAAACGCATCTGTACTGTCGGAAGGGCTTCCTGCAACTGGTCAATGTGTATACAACTTTTTATTTTACCATGATCGTTATTGGTCACGAGGCGCGGCTAAGCTAAACGACAACGATAACGTCACTATTTTCTTAACGTGCATAGACTACAGAGTGTAAGGGACAGGCCTCCGCAAACTTTAAGAGCTTACTCAGTAGACGATACTAAACAACCTTCCATATACCCTACCTCCGTTCTCAGGACCCAGAGGTACCGACGGTGAGTGCAGTGGTATCGCCGGTGACGTACGGCTCTGGCCCGCACTGGTCCCATGAGACGCAGACACTGTACTACGTCAGTATACTTGGCAAAACCTTGATGAAGTATTTGGACGGCAGCCATTTTAAAGCTAAGTTGGGTAAGTCCGTTTTAAATTGTATTATTTTATGTTAAATACGGAGTTGGATTACTATGGTAGTCGCCAAATTTTGCAATAAAGTACATTGACCTTTTCCTAAAATCTTTGCGTAGGTACCCGAAATGCAGACAATGAACTGTTAATCATCACTAGAAAATGTTAAGGATCATGATAGATGCTGTCGATTGAAGACAGCTTTATGTCTATATTTCCGTTTTTTGAAATTAAGAATGTCAATAAACGTAAGACGGTTAATAACCGTTATTGCAAAATTTGGCGCCTTCCTTTTAAAACCTACGTCATTGAATATTTATTTAAAAGACGAGGTAATTCGAGTTTGTGAAAAAATAAAATAAAATCTATGCCCTAAGGGAAAGGTTGAAACTAAAGGGCGCGAAGACACTATGGCGTTACTTTCGTGTAATATCTGACGCATGTAGTGCTGTCTCTTTTTATATAAACAAACAACATTTCATATTCCAGATGGAATGCCTACTTTCATAATCCCAATCGAAGGTAAAATGAACACCTTTGCTGTGGGTTTGGACCAGAAGGTGGTGGAAATTCAGTGGAATGGCACACTCAACGGAGCCAAGGTTCTCGGGACCATCGCAGAGGTGCACATGGAACACCCTGAAGATAGGTTCAGTCATGGCAAGGCAGATCCTAGGGGAAGACTGTTTGCTGGTAAGAAATTTATTTAATAAATCTCCGGTAGTTATTCGTGATAACTTCGACAAAACCTTCGGTTTCCCCAAAGAGGTCACCTTAACATAGTCTACGGACGCTAATTGATTTGTATCGGGCCCATGAAAGTCCGGCCCATAAAGCGTCTATGAACTTCCCTGCGTGTTAAGCACTATAGGTTTACGCCAGCTTTTGTTAGCCGGGGAGAGCGGGGTGAATTCCTTGTCCACTGCCACTACATCTCGATGTAAACCCAAGTAGACAGCTAGGAAAAAAATTGTTGGGGACAAAAATATTCAAGTCATACATGTAAAGTCGCTGAGATATAACTTGACCACCTCTGTTGAACCGGTAGCTGTGGCCTGAATTCTGCAGCAGTGTGCTTAGAGGATTCAAGGCTAGGCAAAACCAAAGCGGTCTCAAACTATCACTCTGGTATATCGCTCGCTCGATCCTTACCGGTTCGTTATTATACTGGATTATATCAGTTCAGACCGGCTGCAGCTCTTTGCTGAGTAAAGACTTGCTACGGTTTTTTGCTGTTGTTTTTTAGGGTCAAAAGCAACAAACTCTTATAGGATCACTTTGTTGTCCGTCCGTCTGTCTTTCAAGACCCTTTATCTCGAGAACGCGTGGAGGTATCGAGTTGAAATTAAAATCATATACTCAGGTCTGCGGTCCCTTGAAGCTGTGATAAAAAACAGACTTCTGAGTTAACAAAGAAAAAAGATACGTGTGTATTCGATGTCGCAAAAAACGTATATTTTGACTCTTTCAAGGAAATCAAAATTCATTGGGTACTTCCCGTTGACCTAGAATCCTGAAATTTGACATGAAGCAAGGTCTCATAGCACAAGTATAGGAAAAATCTGAAAACTGTTTTATAGTTACGTCACAAAAAAAAATGTGGTTCGGAAAATCATCGTACGAGAATTAAACTGTTTATATAGGTAAGTTTGTACGGAACCCTCAGTGCGCGAGTCCAACTCGCACTTGCCCGGTTTTTACCAATAACATAGGTTTTACTTTATTTCGGATATAGAAAATCCATAATGTGTTAATAACAGAAATACATACAACTATGTTAGTAACAAAATGAATTAAAACAAAATGAAGATGGGTATGGTAAACAAAATGAAGAATGTGTGATGGGTAGTCATGTAATTCTAAATATGCTATCAGTCTCAATAAATAACTTTTGGTAGGACTGTTATTCAGTTACTGGATTGTGCTTGACTGACCAAAGTTAAAAGGAAAAAACCGGGAATTCATCTGGTTGCACTAGTAGCTGAACCCAACACTGTTGGGAAAGATCAAGGTAGATGATGAAGTTATGAAGATCAACATGTCTATTGCCATCTCAACTCAGCTGAACATTTTACTCTATTTTCTTCAAGGATCGATGAGCCATAATAACGATCCAGCCAGAACTAACAAGAAGCGTGGTGCTCTGTATCGTTTCGCAGAAGACGGTACTCCTCAGAAGGTGTTGAATAACATAGACGTGTCCAACGGCTTCTGCTGGGACCTCGCCCACAAGGCCTTCTACCTTATCGACAATTTCAACTACAGCATCAGAAGATACGACTATGACGTGGAAACGGGACACATTTGTGAGTAGAACATACTTTTGATTTACATATTTTATCATAATCATTTCAGCCGAAAGACGTCCACTGCTGGACATACGCCTCCCCCAAGTGTCACCATAACGTACGGTCCTGTGCGTCTCGCATCCATTGCATTTCCGCGACTCTCAGAAGGTCATACCATTTAATTTTTTTTGAATGGTAAATCATCCAATGACTTGACTCGCGCTCTTGGGCGGAGTGGGAAGGCGTTTCAGACTTTTACCGACTGAAACCCACTCCTATTCCTTTTTTGTTCACCTCTACGTTATCTATGCTCCACCGTGTTCTCCGCTCAGTCTACACAACGGTGACACCCGGCCGTTTCTTCTGCAACCTGGTCATACCATGGTCTCTACATTTACATATTTATTTATTTGGGAAAAATAAAAAACTTTTCTATATATGTGTTACAATAAATATGGGGTGACGTATGGGTAAATGTACAATTCCCGTTTCCACATACTAGTCCGGTCGATTTAGAGATCCGAGGTTACAAAAATTCGCACACACCTGTGCGAATTATTGTAACCTTACCCCTATTTTTTGGTCTAATTTGACTGGACAATATTACTTGAGTACATTATTCAATAGGTAAGTAAGGAACTACTACTACTACCACGTTACTAGGGGTAGGTGAGGAAGGTACTAGTCTCATTTTATTTTGTTTTAACCGTTAATGTGAAACAAAACCGTGCAACTTGAAATGAGACTGAGTTCATTCTGTCAACGAAGAAGCAAATATTCAATCAATCAATCAATCATTTTATTTGCATATTATGGGTTTACAAAGATGTTTGCAGAGGTACAGTTTCACCATATTCAGCTTATGTTCGCATGCAAATGTATAATAAAATTACATATGATATTATGATCATGTCTTTAAAATAATAGAAATACATTGATAAAAGTCAATCTAAATAAACTTTCAAAATTATTAATAAGAATACTTGAATATATATTTGAATTGTTATTATTTAATTAATTATATTATTAACATTAATTGCATTACATTTTGTCATTGAAGTACTCCTTAACTGAATAATAAGCCTTGTCTATAAGAAAAGACCGAAGTTTATTTTTAAATAAGTTCACATTATTTGAACTGCGTATAATTGAGGGTAGTTTATTATATATATTGGGCTTATGCAAACAAAGCTTTTAGTAAGGAGAAGGAGCGCGGTTTTACAAGGTGGAACGCATCATTTATCTGCGTGACGCTTTCTAGTACGATACTCAAACAGTTCAAGATTAGAGTGAATAAATAGTGTTGTCTCATAAATGTAGATACTGGGTAATGTTAATAGTTTTAATTTCTTGAAATGAGGTTCACATGAGTCAGTTTGAGTTAAGCTACATATTGCTCTTACGCAACTTTTTTGTGCCCTGAACGCACGTTGCAAATCAGTGGAGTTTCCCCAAAAAATAACACCGTAGCGAAGAGTAGACGATACATAACCATGGTAAGCAACCAAGGTTGTAATATCCACGATTTTACTAAGACCACGTAAAGCAAATGAATAACTGATTAATTTGTTACTTATAAATGCTCTATTTGTTTTTTCCAAGTCATTTTTTGATCAATGTATAATCCTAAAAACTTGGTTGACTCTACTTCTTCTATTATGTGGCCGTCACAATTGATGTTTAAATCCTCTAACGTTTGTCTCTGCCTAAAATTAATAGCTTTTGTTTTACTAATAATAATTTTTAAATTATTTAAACTGTCATATTTTTTGTTTTTGGGCAAATTTTCGATATTTCAGTTTGTTGTAGTCTGTTAGTGAGATAGGATTCTAATAATTTATGTACATTTTCCCTAATACCAATTGCATAAAGTTTGTCCAAAAGTATGTCAATTTTAACGCGGTCAAATGCTTCAGTCATGTCCATAAATAGGGCAACAGTCGGACATCGCTTATCCATGTTACTTAAAACGCGCTTGCAAAAACCTGTATATCGCTTGGTTTATTGACTTATTTTTCCTGAATCCCATTTGTTCTTTAGCAAATAGGTTATTACTTTCAAGATGCAAGAAGCAAAGGCTATTGCAGATTACTTTTTCAAAGATCTTAGAAAAAATAGAGAGTAGTGCAATTGGGCGATAGTTGTTCATGTTATCTTTGTCACCTTTCTTATGTATTGACTTTATTATTGAGATTTTAAGTTTATTAGGAAACGTACCTGTTTCTATAGATAAGTTTACTACATGCGATTCAATGATGTCTCTGTGATCAATGCGGTGAAAACTGGAAGTGCATGGTAATTGGTAGCGTTTTGGTCCCAGTACTGTTAGTGTATTTCAAATAAATAAATAAATAAGAGGCACATTGAATATCGATATTAAGCTTGAAAAGTCTCGACTGGTCCGACCGAAGTCTACGCTCCCCCCAGCACAGATCCAAATCCAAAAATCAGAAAGCTTTCAGCTCGAACTCCACAATCGTTTCGAGTGCCTAGGAAGCTCCGTGGACGAATATAACGATGGGTTCGTGGGGACTGTCCATACGGTCGGGTCTAAGTTTTTCAAGACTCTCCGTACAAATAAGAACCAGTAGCTGTCAGATCAAACTCTCAAGCTTATGAAGAAGAAGCGTGAGATAACTTTGCAGTCATCAGATAAAGCGTGCACATGTCGGCAGCTCAATAGACGGATCTCTAGACTCTAAAATGCGAACTTCGCCGATTTAATACCGAGAGGATTAAGGACGCGATTGAGGAATAAGAGCTCTAAAGTATGCAGGAGATCTGTCTATTGGGCAGAGCCGCTAAATCGGAGCTTCTAGGGGAGATCGAGGAATTTTATGGACAGTTGTACACGTCAATCTTCAAACCCGCTGCAAATCTGGCAAACGACCCAAGAGCTAGATTGAACTCGATGGTATACCGAAGATATCCCATCCGGGTTTGTCACCCGGACCTACCCTACTTAAGAATTACAGGCCCATCTCACTAGTGAGCCATGTCTACAAGCTATTTTCCAGAGTCACCACGAACCGTCTCGCACGCAGGTTCGACGACTTCCAGCCTCTCGCACAAGCCGGATTTTAAAAAACCTTCAGCACCGTGGACCACATACATACGCTGCGGCAGGTTATATAGAACACTCAGGAATAGAATCAGCCTCTCTGCTTAGCGTTTGTGGATTACGAGAAAGCCTTTGATCCGATCGAGACTTGGGCTGTACTGCAGTTTCTCCAACGGTGCCAGATTGACTATCGGTACATCGAATCATCATGAAATGTTTATAAAAAAATTTCACCATGTCAGTCCGACTTCAGGACTAGACCTCGAAACCTATCCTCTTGCAGCAGGGTGTGGGCAGGGAGACGTCATTTCTCTGAAACTGTTCATGGCCGCAAAGGAGGATGTCTTCAAGTTCTTGGATGGAGAGGGCTAGACATGAATGTCAATGGTGAGTACATCACTCACCTTCGATTTGCCGACGACATAGTAGTCATGGCTGAGACTACGGAGGAGTTCAGTACAATGCTCGGTGACCTTAGTAGAGCTTCCGACAGAGTGGGGCTTAAAATGAACATGGACAAAACCAAAGTACCATGTAGCACACACTCCTATCAAGATCGGAGACTACACTCGAAGTTGTGGACGACTACGTTTACCTAGGACAGACGGTCCAGTTGGGTAGGTATAACTTCAAGAAAGAGGTCAATCATCGAATCCGACTCGGCTAGCCAGCGTTCGGGAAGCTGCGCGGTGTCTTCTCGTTCAATATACCAGTGCGTGTTGCCAGTGATGACATATGGCTCCGAAACGTGGTCGCTTACAATGGGCCTCATCAGAAGGCTTAAAGTCACCCAAAGGGCAATGGAAAGGGCTATGCTCGAAGTTTCCTTGCGTGTTCGCATCAGGAATAAAGATATCCGCAGGGGAACCAAGATTACAGACATAGCCCAAAGAATCGCCAAACTTAAGTGGCAGTGGGCGGGCACATTGCTCGCAGAACAGATGGTCGATGGGGACGAAAGGTTCTGGATGACGACCACGTACCGAAAGACGCAGCGTTAGAAGGCCTCCTACAAGGTGGACCGATGACCTGGTGAGGGTCGCGGGAATCGGATGGATGCGAGGCGCACAGGACTGGTCATTGTAGCGACACTTGAGGGAGGCTTATGTCGAATAACGATGATGATGAGCTCGATATCATCATCATCATCATTTCAGCCGAAAGACGTCCACTGTTGGACATAGGCCTCCTCCAAGCGTCGCCATAACGACCGATCCTGTGCTTCTCGCATCCACCGCACTCCCGCGACCCTCACCAAGTCGTCGGTCCAGCTTGTGGGAGGCCTTCCAACGCTGCGTCTTCCGGTGCGCGGTCGCCACTCTAGAACCTTTCGGCCCCATCGATCATCCGTTCTACGAGCAATGTGCCCTGTCCACTGCCACTTTAGTTTGGCGATTCTTCGGGCTATGTCGGCGACCTTGGTTCTCCTGCGGATATCTTCATTCTTTATGCGATCACGCAAGGAAACTCCGAGCATAGCCCTTTCCATTGCCCTTTGGGTGGCTGTAAGCCTTCTGATGAGGCCCATTGTAAGCGACCATGTTTCAGAGCCATATGTCATCACTGGCAACACGCACTGGTCATAGACTTTCGTCTTGAGACACTGTGGTATGTTGGACGAGAAGATACCGCGCAGCTTCTCGAACGCTGCCCAGCCGAGTCAGATTCGACCATTGACTTTCTCAAAGTTAGACCTACCCAACTGGATTGTCTGTCCCAGGTAAACGTAATCGTCTACAACTTCGAGTGCAGAGTCTCCGGTCTTGATCGGAGTGGGTGCTACATGGTTATTTACCATGACTTTGGTTTTGTCCATGTTCATTTTAAGACCCACTTTTTCGGAAGCTCTACTAAGGTCATCGAGCATTGTACTAAACTCCTCCGTAATTTCAGCCATGACTATCATCGGCAAACCGAAGGTGAGATATATTATGTACTCGCCATTGACATTAATGCCTAGTCCACTCCAGTCCAGAACCTTGAAGACATCCTCCATTGTAGCCATGAACAGTTTCGGAGAGATGACATCTCCTTGCCTCACGCCTTGCTGCAAAAGGATAGGTTTCGAGGTCCGGTCCTGAAGTCGGACTGGCATTGTGGCGTTTTCGTACAAACATTTCAGCACTTCGATGTACCGATAGTCAATCTGGCACCGTTGGAGAGACTACAGTACAGCCCAAGTCTCGATTGAATCAAAAGCTTTCTCGTAGTCCATGAACGCTAAGCATAGAGGCAAGTTATACTCCTCGGTCTTCTGTATAACCTGCCGAAGCGTATGTATGTGGTCTACGGTGCTGAAACCTTTTCGGAAACCGGCTTGTTCGGGAGGCTGGAAGTCGTCGAACCTGCGCGTGAGACGATTCGTGAGGACTCTCGAAAACAGCTTGTAAACATGGCTCAGAAGTGAGATGGGCCTGTAATTCTTAAGCAGGGCATTGTCGCCCTTCTTAAAGAAAAGTACCACCACACCTCTGCTCCATGCCTGTGGCGTCTTTCCCTCAAGTATGACGGGATCGAACAACCTCTGAAGGGCCTTTAGGACCTTTTTTCCACCCGCCTTCAGGAGTTCGGCTGTAAGTCCGTCGTCATCCGACGCCTTGTTGTTTTTAAGCTGCTTCAGAGCCACCCTAATCTCGTACAGGCTGACGTCCGGGATATCTTCGGTATAGTGCCGGGTTAATCTAGCTCTTGGGTCGTTTGCTAGATTCGTTGTGGGTTTTGTGATAGATGTGTACAGCTGTCCATAGAATGCCTCGATCTCTCCCAGAAGCTCCGAATTGGTGGATATGACTCTGCCATCATCGGTCTTCAGTTTCGTGAGCTGGCTCTGCTCTATAGACAGATCCCTTGCAAAAACCTTGGAACCCTTATTCCGCTCAATCGTATCCTTAATCTTTTCGGTATTAAAGAGGCGGAGATCGCGTTTTAAGGACTTTGAGATCCGTCTATTGAGCTGCCGGTAGATGCACGCATCGTCTGAAGACTGCAGAATCATCTCACGCCTCTCTTTCAAGAGTTCGAGAGTTTGATCAGAGAGCCTTTTCTTCCTTGTACGACGAGTCTTAAAAACTTAGACCTGACCGTATGGACAGTTTCCACGAACCCATCGTTGTATTCGTCCACAGAGCCACCTAGGCACTCGAAACGATTGTGAAGTTCGAGCTGAAAGCTCTCGGAGTTTTGAATCTGGATCTGTGCTGGACGGAGCGTAGACTTGCATCAGTCGAGATCTTTCAAGCTTGATATTGATATTCAATGTGCCTCCTACCATGCGGTGACCACTACCAGTTTTCACCGCTCGATATAGTTAAACTTATTATGAACTAAACGTGAAGCATCATGGTTTGTAGTAGTAGCGTCTTGATTGCAGATATCTAACCACAAGCTCCATTAGATTTCGGTAACATTTATTTTTCCAAAATTAAAGTAGCATATAACTTAACTAACATCAGCATCTGCTCGGGAAAAATCGGACCAGCCATACGGCTGGTCCGATTTTTCAAAGATTATTTAAGGGGGAATTTTGAAAAGGGTTCGTTTGTTTTGTTATCAACAAGTAAAAATCGTACAGAACCCTTCGTTTGCAAGTCAAAATCGCACTTGAGCTTACCTTTAATTTTAATCAACAGCCATAAATCATAAATATCTGTTTTTATTTTACAAATTTTCCTTTGTTTATTTTTTAGCGAATCCACAAATCGTGTTTGCAATGCAAGACCAAGAGTACATTGTTGCTTACGCCAGGTCCTACGGCCAAGTTACACAATACGGCCTTCCTAACGATAGCGTCGAACCCAACAACCTAGGCGGTCCTCAAGGCAGTGCCCCAGGCGGTCCTCAAGGCTATGTTAAAAGCGGTCCTCCAATTGGTCGCCAAGGTAACACCCAGAACTACGACCAAGGCACCCAAGGTGGTCTCCAAGGTGATCCTCAAAGTAACGAAATCTATAAAAATTTAGGTGGTCTTCTAGACCGCGACGATTATTACGAAAACAAGGACTTCAGTGGTTCCGAAATCGACGCCACAGACGGTGGCGACGCGGAAGGCGGTTCGGAAGGCGTCGCTCCAGGTGGCCCAGGCTACGTCAAAGGTGATCCCCAAATTCGTCGCCAAGGCGATCTTCAAGTCTTTGCACCAGGCGGTCCTCAAGACTACGGCCCTGGCGGTCCCCAAGACTACAGCCCAGGCGGTCCTCAAGACCAAGCCCCAGGCGGTCCTCAAGACTACGGCCCAGGCGGTCCTCAAGACCAAGCGCCAGGCGGTCCTCAAGACTACGGCCCAGGCGGTACTCAAGACTACGGCCCAAGCGGTCCTCAAGGGTACGGCCCAGGCGGTCCTCAAGACTACGGCCCAGGCGGTCCTCAAGGGTACGGCCCAGGCGGTCCTCAAGACTACGGCCCAGAAGATTTTCATAGCTTCGCACCGGGAGGACGTCAAGGCTACCCCTCAAAAAGTTCCATTAGGACAAAAGGTGTCGAAAAAGGTGGCAGCTACAAAAAAAAACTGAGCGGAACCTTAGACGGCATGACCATCGATACGGACGGCAATCTGTGGGTCGCCAACTACAACGGATCTCAGGCAAGTCCGATTCATTTACAGGGTATTCATATTATCATATGACGATAAAACAAGAAAAAACATACACACTACTACTGTAACACCTGTGGCCGTCGACGCCAAAATCAACTTTAGCTACGAGTAAAATATGGAGTAAAGCCCGACTGTAACTGGTGGCCATGTTTTACGTTTTTGTGCGTCGGCGCTTGTTTAGAGTCGAGTGATACCGCGCGACGCCGTGCGTTACTTTTTTTTTGTTAATATTTTTGGCTTGGGTACTAAGTCCTTTAAGCCATGTCTTTGTATGAACAGTTCATTAGTTTAACATTAGAATGTGGGCGCAACAAATTCTAATGTTTTTGTAGTATTTGGCAGCAAATGTATTGAGTCAGCCTTCTCGGCAAACTTCGCTGAGGTAGTCAAAACTATAATAAAATTCTCAGCTCCATTTTACCGAGATCGAGCCTGTTTCAATGATTTCACATATTGTCCAGTTGCGGAGACACTAGATATACAAAACTACACCAATTTTACATCAAATTTGCGAATAATTAAAACAGCCACTGAACTTCCCTCGAAGAAATCCGCCAAAACTCCGCCGTGCGTTATTCGCGCGCAAACCTGTAAGCAGACGATCATGATCGTCATTCCAAAATTTTCAAAAGTCTCTAAAATTTAGAGTCTAAACTCATTAAACACCATAATCTGAACAACGGTCCCTTGTAACTTTAAGGAAATCAAGAGTCTGGTATTGTGCATAGTTGAAGCTCGCTCCCTAATTCATGGAAAAATGTAGGTGTACTGTCCATATATACACCTATGCCTAAACTTTAGGAGAGTAAAGCCGTGATGCTGCGTATTTAACAACCTGCTAAAAAACATCAACCGAACCACTACTTATTGAATTCTCACTTGTTGCAGGTGCTAAAAATCGATCCCAACGAAGGGAAACTATTGCTCGTGATTCCTATAGATACACTCCTTGTGACATCGGTGACGTTCGGAGGACCTGAGCTGGACGTCCTGTACGTGACGTCAGCTGCCACCGACAGGATGGACAAGAAGGAGCAGCGCTCTCCGGCCGGAACCACTTTCTCGATCATAAGCACCGGCGCCAAGGGACACCTTAACAATAACGTTAGATTTACCTAAAGTATTTTATAACACGTTCAAGCGGAACTAAAGTTGACGAAATTATAGATTTGACATAAATTGACTGCTTTTATTTTGATTTGCGAGTAACAACCAAATTACATTAAAGTTTAGTTATTAAAATCATAATAGGTAGGTAGGTACTTTTACAATTTGTTGAGTTATGAGTATACCTACATGTGGATGGATGGAGAGGGAGAAAGAGGACAAAGAAAAGATGAATTGTGTGAGGAGTGATATGAAAAAAGGGAGTATAGCGTGATGGGTGATAGGACAGAATGGAGTAACAGGCAGGAAGATGATGGTACTTTGCAGTTACGCTAAAATAATGAACGTATATCACATATAACGAGCTAAAAAGATCTCGTATCGACATATAGGTATTTAATACATGTCAATAGAATAGAGAATACACTGTTAGTCATTTAATATAGACTTGAAATCATTAAAAACACTTTCTAATATTTTTTGGAGTGTATAGCAGCAAATACATACATAATCAAGTCTTCCTTTTTGGCAAACTGCGCTTAGGCAGTCAACTGCGACTGCAACGCACCTGTTTCAATAATTCCACATATTATCTCGTACATATTCTAATTGCCTATACTTAGAAGAAAGGTACCTAGACAATGCGGAATTAGGGCAGGCAACGTTATGTTTTGCAGAGTGGTGAACTTGAACCAATCTGTTACGGGAGGCGCCACTGTCGCATGCACTCGGTACTCTCAACCTCACAGCTTGCAACTCGGACTTATTCTGTTTTTTCTGAGTGAATTCAGTAAGATAACTGCCTTGTTTGTAATAAGTCATAAAGTTTTATTGTTACAATATTATAAGTAGACTAGCGGTCCCAAGTCCCGACAGACGTTGTCCTGCCCAAAAGCTGACTGTCAGAAAAAAAAAATGAGATCTACATTGCAGCGCAACCTTCCGGGTTCAATTATATTTTCGAACCATCCAGGGACCCACTCATACAAACTCATCCAAATCGGTCAATCGGTTTAAAAGGAGATGGGTGACAAACACAATTGCAGAAGAATTATATGTATATGTATATATGTTACTTTATTGCATTAGGTTATAAAACCAGTGGACTTGTAATGAAATGAAAATTGTAAGTTAAATAAAACAAAATAAATAAATTTATTAAAGGTCTCTATAAAAAGGTTGACCTTCTCAAGTACAACAACAGACTGATATGATTATATCTCTGTTATCACAAGAGGCGTGTGGTTATAGCTATCAAGTAGTTTGAGCCACTCCTGTACGATGAGTACATCTGTAGTCATGAAACGTTAACATAACGTTTTTATTATTAGGTATGTGTTTGTATATCTCAGGACCCTGGGCTCCTGCATCTTTGGAGGGTGTATGAAGGGCCGAAGCCAACTCGCAGAAGCCACTAAGACACTTTTCGCGGAACGTGGTACCTGACAACCCGCGGTTTTATAGGAATCGGAATCTTTTCTCGGTTGTTTTTTTTTACGATTTTCAACCGACTTCAAAAAAAGGAGGAGGTTATCAATTCGGTTATAATTTTTTTATGTTTGTTACCTCGGAATTCCGTCGTTTATGGACCGATTCGCAAAGTTTTTTTTTTCCCTTTATAGGATATGCTTCCAGATTAGTTACATTTTTTTTTAAAAGATGAGATCCATGAGGAATCGAGGGAAATCCTCAAATATTATAGGTAACCATATAGTGATTTTGGTATTTTCATCGAGAACTTAAAATTTACAGTCAAAAAATTAACATTTGATGAAGTGAAACTGATGATGAGGACCAGAAATGGTCAATGGAATTTCATACTCACGTCGTAGATAACACAATGAAGATAGTTAAGCGACTATGACAATACAAATAAATGAATGGTTCTGAATAGTTACGTTGAAAATGGTATCATCTAAGTGAACTGATGATGTTGATGGAGCCAAAAGGTAGGCACTGGAACTCCTTAATTAATCAATGTAAGCTAGCCGTGTCTGGGCTTATTAGATTTGTCATGATATGCACTTTGGCTGTAAGGTACTATCGAACTGATCTGATGATGGAGCCGGAAGGTAGGCACAGGAACTCCGTAATTAACCAATTTATCCTAGCCGTGTTTGGGCTTATTAGAATTGTCATGAGATGCATTTTGGCTACTATCAAACTGATCTGGTGATGGAGCCGGAAGGTGGAAGGTAGACACAGGAACTATAATAAAACAATGTAACCTAGCAGTGTTTGGGTTAATTGGAATCGTCATGAGAAATAGGCACTCTGTTTATAAGTGTAACAGATACTAAACTTTATATTTATTACGATGTCCGGAGCTTAGAGGTTGATAGTTTGACACTACCGACCCGCTTGGTGGCTAGCTCACAACTGAGGGCCGACTACCCCCGCCACCTAGCAGCCAGCCGTGTTTGTATACTGTACATCACAATATATATAGATAAAAAAAGCAGGGAGTGACCGGCACACTCAATAAATGGGCCAGCACTAAGTGACGTAGTAACAAAAGGTCGATATATCCTGAGGTGCTTTAGGAGTGGAGAGGTATACCACGGCTATCAGGATAATCGCAAAAGTACGGTCAAGATCCTTAGCAGCACCTTACTGGACATGTTATTGTCAGGCACGGGCTTGATCACCATCTTCCTTAATAATAAGCGTTGATATGTAACTGATGATATAGCTCACTTGCCTAGAAGTAACCTATTCATTTTTGACTTCAAGATCCCTCGGTTGTAGCTATCAAGAAACGAAACACAGACTGGCAGATAATTCTTTTATAGCTGTACGCGCAATGAATGTTTTCCCAAATCGTTTTGTGCATTTGGGTGGGGTGTCCATTATATAACGGTGCACCGCCGTACGTCTGGAGGGTAGAAAACCGCCAGGCAAACAAATCGGCGTCGATGCTCAAGACTAGTCGATAAAGTTGTTGCCATCTAGCATGATCCTCTAAAACTTTATAGACCATAGGTACCGGCTTAATTGTATATAGAACGGAAAGTAGGTATTACGTCGGAATTGTGCAATGTATGACCGCCTAGCTCGCCTACTTAGTTCCATTGTTGACACCATTTAGCATCTGGTGGAATAGTGAACTAACATGAACATAACAATAATTTAAAAAAAAATTAGGAAAGACAATACACTTGATTATTGTTATTGTGTGTGCGCGATCATATTGCACTGTATATTTCCTCCATGCCTCCCCATAGAGATAGACATCGGGCGCAGGCAAGATCGTATTTCAGAATTGCTACTGAGCAATTCGTAATGGAAAAACCCAATAACACTACCTTAACAAGATATTGTAGATGTGGATGAGCAAAATTCTCTAGGTTTTGGTGACTCTCCAGTCTCCAGCGATGTCAGCAGATCAGGGAAATGATGAAAGCGGGAAGGTTGATTATAGCTTCGAACGAGACACCAGGTGCGAAAAGTTTATAAATACCGCGTACATCGAAGGACTGGAACAATTTGCCTACTGCGGTCTTCCCGTCCAACTATAATTTAGGTGTCTTCAAGGCTATAGCTATGTATGTATATATGTAGATAGGCTCTTAATAAACTAGTGCGCCTCATCATCAATGATTGCATTAATGCTTACCATCAGGTGGGATCGCAGTTGGTTTATATCAATTTAGAAAAAAATTGCCTAATAAATCATCTGTGTATGTGTCGCAAGTACCGAAAACAAAAAAGTTCAATCTCAAAAGGTTCAAAAGGTCTAGTTAAGTCCAATCTACAAAGCCTTGAGCACAGGCGTAGGGTGGCCAGCCTTTCGGTGTTGTACAGGATGCATTTTGGAGAGTGTGCGCAAGAATTGCATGACCTGATTCCACCATCTCATTTCTACCGTCGGACAAGCCGACGAACGGCGAGTATCCACCCTTACGTTGTTGGTCCGCACCGTAGAGGTTTCTACGGTGCGGACCAAGCGTTTCGCCTCGTCGTTTAATCGCGTACATCGAGGGACTGGAATAATCTGCCTGCTACGGTTTTCCCGTCCGATTATAGTTTAGGTGATATTAAGGTGTAATTTAGGTCAAGGCTAGAGTGAATAGGCTCTCAATAAATTAGTGCGCCTCACCATCAACGATTGCATTACTGCTTACCATCAGGTGGGATCGCAGTCAAGCACTAGTTTATATCAATTTAAAAAAAAACAATAAAAGATTTTGAACAATTAATGATGTTAATGAAACCTTCGGCGATAATTATGAGTAGGTATATTATTGCAAAATCAATTTCATGCTTGGAAAATAGTACCTAATAAAAATAACGTTTCAAAGAATACTTGTATCAGCTTAAACCGAGCACGGCTGGGGTTCAACAAATGTTTACATCGCTATTAATGATTGCTGTTGTTGCTAAATTAGTGGAAAATGTTGTTCACGTGAAAAAACCGGAGATCCACATCCCTTCACATTACGACGTGAGTAGAAAATTATGCGAAATTAGTTTTACAATGTTGTGGTTGAGCCCATCACGGACAAAATTACATAGACGCCTAAGATATAATCGATATGTAGGTAAATAATGAGGTGTAGCGAAGACCATGTGGTAAAAACAGCAATTTTCTTGATATAAAAGACAGTTTTTATCGTGTTTCGATACAAATCTCTGACTTATAACAGGTAGCTGTCAGAAATTCTGCTGTAGATATCGGATTTGTATGCTATCTTAAATTTCATAAGTGCTTGCACTACTATCCGGGTGTGCAGCTGTTATCTAGAATCTTAGACAACCCGTCTACTAGAAAAAATCCATAAGGTACTCTTTGGTTAACGCATAAACTTAAAGTTCTTATGGCCTTTTCTACAGTCGATGTACCAAAAAAAAACTTTTTATTTTGAGTAGGGAGATAACTTGTTCCGCTCTACGTGGAGCGAGAGGGAGTGTTAGGCATTTAGTAACTAAATCCACCGCTGTCCTTTCCTCTTCATGTTCCAGGGCCGTGGTGACTTATTCGAACGTTTCCGCAGCCCTGGCTGGCGTCACTCATGCTGACAACTCTTTGAGGCGCGCGTCAAATACAACGCGCCGTCGCGTCGACTCGGCCTTAGTCCTTATGAAACGGCGAGCTACCCGTTCCTCGCCGTTCGCAAGCCTGCGCCTACAGTCTACGGGAATCGTTCAGCGACTCCCGATGCCCAGAGAGTTTCTTGCGGCGACTGGACGTGAGGATTGCCTCTCCTCCACGCTTTGCGCCATCTCCTTTGCTCGCATTACTGCTACGTAGTAGGAGGTGACTGCTTCCCGTGCCCTCTCATTCTGGACCATGGCCTGGTCCAGAGCCGGACGCGGGGGATCGTCGCCGCCCAATACCAAAAGAACTAATAAATGAATAAATATTCTATTAGTCCAACGTATCACGTGCGCCGACTCCGTGGGTGCTCGGGGGCTCGAGTACCTATGATAAATAAAAAGTGGGTGCCGAGCACCCCTGAGAATTGACATTAAGAAACAGATCAGTAATCGCCTTTTAGGGATGGGCGTTTTTCATTACCCGGCGACCCAATTACCGCAGTGGTTTAGAGCGCCGGTTGAGACGCAAGGGTCGCGGGTTCGATTCCCGCACCAAACAAATGTTTGTTGATGAAACAGATATTTGTGTTGGGTGTGGGTGTTTGTGGTACCTTCGTTGTTCCTGGTTTCCATAATACAAGGGAAACCTTAGTTTGGGAGCAGGACAATGTATGTAATGTTTTTCCAATTCATTACTATTTCTTAAATTTATTTATTTGTCGGTCAATCAGTGTGCATTTCTCTTCTCACACTTCGCCACTTTTTCGAGTCACCAAATGAGCATGAGCACCCATGAGGTTTTCTAAAAGCCGGCGCCCCTGCAACTTATTGTAATTTTTATTGTAGAACAAAAAATTATTCAGTCTCAGAGTAGACTTCATATACTTAAATATAACCAGTTGTAATTTACGTTACCTCAAGGCACTCACTTGGGAGCTAACGTGTTTACTAATATCGATATCGATAGATATGTGAAGTTAGTTGCGTATAAAATTAAGTTAGAATTAATAAAGTTTTTCCCCACCTTTTGAAATTCCTAATCATCAAAAATCGCTACACTTTCAGTACAAAGAACATACAGTCCAAATCTAAGTATGGTTAGCATACTTCGATTTTTCGACAAAGTACAACCCTATGCAATTCAGTTTCTTACATTAACGAACCACTTAATAGATTAATGAAACTATATCTAATATGTGGCATAAACAATAAGATTGAATACATAACTAAAGTAATTAAAGTGAGCAAGAAATAAATGCAACATTAAAATACCATTTGCTTTGTATTCAGAGTGAGTTGAATATCATATTATCTTACTTTTCATAACGTTACGGACGGCATAGAATATTGTTGTGCAGAAGCATAATACGTTACTGATTTTACAATAGAAACTGTGAGTATACAATATAAAAATCTCGACGTTGCAGTTACTACTTAGGGCGGAATTCACCAATAAAAAGAATCGCGTTCTAACGTTTGGCCGCTGTCATTAGTGTCACTTGTCTGTATTTTTCCTTTGTTGTGTTTTTACAAGTGACACGAGTGACAGCGGCTAAACGCGATTATGCGAGCCAAACGTTAAAACGCGATTAGTTTTATTGGTGAATTTCGCCCTTCTCTACTGTGAATTTCGCCCTTAGTTATCTTAACTCTAGAGGAAAAATATACAGAACAACATTCAGTTTCCAACGAAGTGCAGAGTCGGTTCGGCTTTTTTATAATTAGATCTTCAGATTAGATTAGATACTCGTAACAGTATATAACTTGATACGGCTGTTGCCTGCATTTGTTAGTGCGATTGTGATTCTATCTGTGATATAATAGTGAGTACATTTTGTTTTTTATTTAGGTACATAGAATATTTTTTTGTTAATTTCTCTCGTATATCTCATTAGCATCTTTTAAGAGGGAAACTTTAATTGTGTTATTGGAGTATCTTTTTACCACTTAATATTCAAGTGGTTTGTGGCTAAAGCCGCACTTAGTTGCGGCCACGCTGTGGATGGGTGACCGTTCTAACATTGAATACACTTTTTACAATTGTACATTATCCAGGAATGTAAATGTCAGAAGGGATGTAAACAATGCCACAACTATAAACAAATATATGAGTTCGATATGAATTGGAAAACTGGAATCATATTATTTTATTATATGGGTCTTAATTTAGACACAAATAACTATGGCGGCCAGCTGGCTGAAAATATTTCGAGTATTTATAGAAAACCGACAACAGATTTTGTGTAGCTATACAACGCTGTTATGTTGTTGTTCTGCTTGTCTTTCAGTTAATAAACTGTGTGTGGTATTAGAGGAGTAGGTGTAGTTAGACTGACTCACGTTATTTAGATAAGACGTGCACTAAGATTTTCATAATAATCTTCTTACTCTTGTGGCGTGTTACTTTGGGCTGGTACTACATGTTTTCTTCTTCATTATCCTCTACACATCATCCTCATCGTCATCGGCGGCTGCGCTGCGTGTCGTGTCGTGCGTTTGGTTCCCGCACGGAATAAATGTATGTAAAAAAAGCCCACAACACAGGAGTAATTCCTAGTGTAATGGAGAAAATATAGAATAATGGCCGGTTTAGGGTTCCGTATCCGCAGTATTAACAATAATTGCGACACCTAAACGAACGCCTAAATAGGTACTTACGAGGCTGCAGGAGTTTTTTAAGAAACTTCAGGATCGCAGTCAAGCACTGGTATATACTTAGTGTATATAAGTAAAAATAAACCCATCAAATTGACGTGTGGTATGACCAAGTTTTAAAATCATCATTTCAATCTCGGCAAACACTTTAATCTCCTGTTTTACTACTTGCAATTTATTTATTTGCGGTTAGTATACCATATTATTTTGGGACGCAACAGATCGTCACACTACCTCCTTTTGAAAGGGGAGGACCCTCCAACCAAACGGGTGTAACACTGTAATGTCTGGTTTTTGGGCAACTATGTCTTCTTCTATTAGTCTCTATTTACTCTTGTCTCCATAGTTACCTTCTTTCTAAATCCTTTATAAAAAAAAAGTGCTCCGTAGCGGACTCCCGCGCGGGCCACCGTTATGGGAAGCCGGGCCCCGCGCCCGTTTTGCATTCTAATATTATATATATATATATATATATTCCTATTGAGTAGCGTAATTAGAGACACAATAGAAAGACAATGACTGAGCGAACGCCGGCGTTCGCTCGGGTTTAATGAATTAATATTTTAAGTTCTCCATTGATACGACTACATGCACACCGTTAAAGTACGGTTGCCCCTCGCGGGCGTCCGCTTAAGGGTCTATTACACTACTCGATATTCAGTCTTATAGTCTATGTAGCGCCACACAAGAAAAAGAGCAACTTACGCCAATGTCGTGTAAAGGAATAAAACAGAACGATGAGATACATAGAAAAACATAGACTAAGACTGTCTGAATATCGAGTAGTGTAATATATACCCTTTACACAGTTTCGGCCCTTACGCTACCAATTTCAATACAACTTTTCTGACACCCCCTCTCTCTCCGTAATTTTTATGCTTTCTCATAAATACTTAATTAACATTTTAATGATCATCGTAATTTACGGGCGCTCGCTTAAACTCGAGTTTTGTACCCACTCAGGTAAGTGCAAAAATACACTCAGCATAGGAACAATCACTATCTAGGTATGCTGTGTTATTATTTTGAGTAGTGATAGCTAATGATTGATCGTCACACTATCTCATCTCAGCTGCATTATCAATGCTTATCAATTTTACATCTTTGGAAAGCCCACCACGGTATATCTCAGTTTTGTTCTTGATCGTTATGTCCATTGCGTAGATAGTACGTACTTGGTTTTCATGGTTTAGAAAAAAATATTAGCACTTTTCAACCCAATCTCTATAAATAGACCTATCTATAATAGAATTTGAAAGGATTGTTGAATTTAAAAGGATTATTGAATATCAGCTTCTCATATTATAATGATATATACCTACTTACTTTTATTGTTTTGATTCACTTGTTAGCGAAATAATTTTTCGCACAAAAAAAAAATTACGATGAAATAAATTAGGTACCTATCAAACCGATCGAAGTAATAATTTATGGAAACTAATTGGAACAGATCAAAGTTGTTTGGGATATAATAGATGATCAAATGAACTTACCTGTGACGTTCGATCATTATTATACGTAGCTTCTTTCGAAGATATATAATTTACAATGCAGCTTCCCGTGTGTACTCGACAACCAAACGCATCTTTTAGAATCCCTAAAAAGCAAAAAACAGAACGCACCAAATCCTGCGAGTATCTGTCATGTCATTCTTTCAGAGCTATAGATAAATCTTAAGTTTTGCTGGGTAGGGTAGGGAGGGTTCCCTATATCTTCGAACGAAGCTACGTATAATAATGATCGAACATCACAGGTACAATACGGTCGACTTAACTTGACGGCCCTGAACATAGGCTCTGCGAACTTTAGCGCATGTACACTCGTAAAAAAAACTGTTATTGACATTAATTTTTTTAAACCAAATTCCGAATAAAATTTACTAATACAGGGACCAAGTACAAATAAAATAAATATTAAAACACTTTGGAGACAGAAAGCTACAAAAAACTTAACAATTTATTAATAACAACCAACGAAAACTTTTTCACCGCCTGTGCTCAAGACAGAGACAGGGATACGAAAATAACACCAATGCTTACGTGTGAGTGAGACATATTACTAGAGATGAAGCGTATTTACTAGAACAGATCCAGGGATTAGGTATTTAACGAGACTAGGCTGCACCTATTCTAACTTTTAAAATACTTGATCCACCTAGTCTCACTGTGCCTACGCAGTGCGCGGCACCCGCGGCCCGCGCGAATCGAAGTACCGACTGTACTGGACTATGCTGCTATCTCGCTTCACCGCGTCGTCGTGACGCGGTGAAGCGAGATAGCAGCATAGTCCTAGCTCATCCATGTTTGCCAAAATCATTCATGAGTCAGTCACTTGAATTTGAACTTTAATTCAAAATGCATAAAAGTAACGCAATGCGCACTCGTATTTACATAGATCATACGTGTGCCAGTCGTTTGAATTTGAACCATATCTCAATGTCATAAAAGTTACGCGACGCGCACCGTGTTGTGGAAGAATATATTCTGTCCTTTTTTAACTACACTATTCCGCAGTCTTTCCATCCTTGTCTGTCAATACTCGAGATCGAGACTAGTCGGGACTAGGCACTAGGCAGACTTTATAGAATAAGTAGAATAGATACTTTGACAATACTCGATGCGAATGAAGACTATATGATGCAGTCGAGTATCAAGTACGGACTCGTGCGAATGTGATCTCGATTGACGATGATACCTGCTCGACGTCGCTAACTTCTATGGGACTCATTTAATGATCGGTTTTCGTAACGAAGTTTTAATATATTGTTAAAGAACTTAGATCTATTTTTAATAAGACATTAATTAATGTGTTTATTGTTTTGAAAAATGGGTCCCCAAGGAAGTAGTGTCAATTCCAAAGACTGATTTTCTACGTATATCTTAAAAAAACAATGATTGTAAACAGTTACGTGATTTAAAAAAAAAAACAATGATTGTAAATAGTTATGTGATTTAAAAAAAAAAACAAAAGCAATGATTGTATAATTATAGTTACGTGATTTAAAAAAATACAAAACAAAAAGCAATTATAATAATTAGATAAATCTATACGTTGACAGTCTTAGCCTGTGCAAAGTATGAAGGGAAGATTACAATTCATTACTGCGTACGTACGTACTACACGTATCGTTGTTACGCAAAGACTAAGCATCTAATCTAAGTATGCGTATTTCATGGACTAGGTGGACTAGGTGGAACAGGTATTTGGATCGAGTATTTGTACGGACTTGGACTAGGTGCACCTAGTCCAAGATTTGCCTAGTACGACCCAACTCTACATATTACTGCGTACCGAACATTGCCGAATAAGTACGAAGCTTTACGAAGTTACCGAAGAGAGATGTCAAATACGCGTGTCTGATGGTGTTGTTTAATCGTTTTTTTTTTTCAAATCGATTTTAAATAAGTTATAAAAATATATTTATATTCAATTTTCTATGGAGGTTTAAAATATTCTCAAACAATCGTTATTCTAGTAGTTGTTTATAAATAACTGATATTTAACAAAATCATGTCTTTCAACCAAGAAAATAAAATTTTATTCGTTTTTTTTTCATTAAAGTCGAAATCTCGTTTACTAACGACAACATTCACTATGTTTGTAAATCTATTTCGTTCAATATCTCATAGAAACAAAAATAAATAAATTCCAAATCGATAAAAATCGATTGCGATATTTGATTGAATAAAGGGTCGATTGTATTTACATAGAGTCAATCTCTAGCCTAGACCTCCGCCCCGCGCACGTCGCCTCATGCCACCATTTTGTTCCTAAAAAACGTTCGTGCGCAGCCTTCTGCGCAAAGTTCAGGCTCGCCAAAATACGCCGGCCGTATTATAAGTTCGTTTGATCATCTTTTATACTGCAAGCTTCGTTCGAAGATATATAATTTACAATGCAGATGTTAAGAGTCAACTTAAAGCAAAATTAAGATTTTTAATATCCAACAAATATATTTCAGGAACCAAAATCTCTTAGGTACTTTTAGGCTCTTAATATAATGGTAATATGAGATAATCAGTCTTTTTTGACATACTTATACATTTTATATTATATATGTATGTCTATTTTTTTTTTATATAATTATTTTAAACATTCAGGCATTTATAAGCAAATATTTTGTTCAGCATTGAGCACAGCATGAGCAAATTCAGATGAATTGTTGGAAATAGGTATATTATAAAATCTTGCAAAGGTTGAAGAACTGTTTGTCCAGCTGTTTGCCTAATTACATCTAATGATACTCTCCTAGCTTTAGCAGTCGACGTGGATGCATGTCTTGTACTATGCCCTGAAAAAACGCTAAAATCTATGCCACACATAGAGAAAGTATTATATATATATATTTCTTTTTATTATTATTTTTTATTTATTTTTATACACATATCATTTACATTTTTAAATATTTCTTTAAAGAACAAGTAATAAAAAAAAACATTTAAAAATATAAAAAATAGTTATCCGCCGGTGTCGGGAACAGGGTCCAAGCTACCGGTGGTTAGGGCTCCAGAGACAGAAACCTCCTCACAATGCGAGCCGTGTCGAGGAGTACTGCCTTCTGTATCAGGCCCTTGATCCAACCGCGCAACGACAGCTTCGACAGATGGTCGTCGAAGCTTTTGGCTATAAGACCATTGGCGGTCACGACAATCGGCACAATGATAGCCGAGTCCACATTCCACATGTCGACAACCTCGTGTGCTAAGTCGAGATATTTGATTTGTTTCTCTTTCTCAGCTTTCACGAGATTCTCGTCATGCGGGATGGTGACGTCGACTATCACTGCGCGGCGCGCTAATCGGTCTATCACCACTATATCCGGCTTATTCGCTACAATAGTCCGGTCAGTAATGATAGACCGATCCCAGTACAACGTGACATGGTCATTTTCGAGAACTGGGTCGGGCACATACCTGTAGTATGGTACCTCAGATTCCACTAGGTTGTATTTTAAAGCAAGTTGCTGGTGAATAATCCTGGCTACTTGGTTATGCCTATGCAAGTACTCGCCGTTAGCCAGACGAGAACAACCTGAGATTATATGTCTGATGGACTCACCCGGACGATGGCATGCCCGACACATGTCAACCGTCCCGTCCTTCATAATATGTCTCCGGTAGTTGTTCGTCAAAATAACTTCGTCCATAATCGCACAGACAAAACCTTCAGTTTCTCCGAAGAGGTTGCTGAAACGTAACCAGGCCACGGACGCCAAAAAATCTACATCAGGCTCATGAAGAGCCCGATAAAAGCGCCCGTGGAGCTCCTTGCCTTTCCATACTTCCTTGCGGTCATCAGTAGTAAGTACCACAGGTTTGCGCCAGTTCTCTTTAGCCATGGACAACGGGGTGAGTCCCTTGTCCATTGCGACCACATCGCGCTGCATACCCACATCGGTTTTGAGGAAATATTCTCTGAGGCTGCACACCTCGCGGTTGTGTAGAGTCTTTGCATTCAAAAAGCCGCGACCTCCACACTTCCGCGGGATGTACAGTCTCATCACCGAAGATCGTGGGTGATGCATCCGGTTTGCGGTCAACAATGTACGGACCCGCCTATCCAGAGCGTCTAGCTCGGTCTGAGTCCATTTGAGTATGCCGAAAGAGTACATTAAAACCGGCATGACCCAACCATTGAAGGCGCGCACCTTATTTCCGCCTGACAGAAGGCTGTTTAAAACCTTCTTCAGGCGGTTAAAGAAGCGCTCCTTCAACGTTTGCTTCATGTCAGCGACGTTAATGCCTAACGCTTCTGACATACCCAAATACTTGTAAGTTTCGGTCGGGGAGAGGGTTCTAAGGTGTATGGAATCCGAGAGTTGAATTCTCTCGGATTCCACAATCTCCCCTCGCTTTACATGCATAACTGCACATTTGTCCACTCCAAATTCCATCCTGATGGCACTACTGAAAGTTTCAGTTACCTTCAGTAGTTCCATTAGTTGCAAATTGTTGTGGGCAAAGAGTTTCAAATCATCCATGTAAAGCAGGTGAGATAGGACCTGACCACCTCTTCTCAACCGATAGCCTAGACCTGAATCCTCCAGCAACGTGCTTAGAGGGTTCAGGGCTAAGCAGAACCAAAGTGGACTCAAACTGTCGCCCTGAAATATTCCCCGTTTAATCCATATTGGTTCATCATTCCCCTGGATCGGTCGACATCCTGGATAGCGAAGGACTGTTTTCCATTGCCTCATACATGACTCAAGGAAGGTGCGTAAAGATGCATCTATTTTATACAACTTCAGCACCCTCATGAGCCATGTATGTGGAACAGAGTCGTAGGCCTTCTTATAATCTATCCAACATGTCGACAGATCCTTGCGAGATCGACGAACCTGTTGGCTTATGGCCATGTCAATGAGGAGTAGCTCCTTAGTACCACGGGACCCATTCCTACACCCGTTCTGAGAGGCAGACATTATAAATTTTTTCTCTATATGTACATTAATTTTTGCTCTCAGAATGGATGTAAGAAGTTTATAGACCGTCGACAAACATGTAATCGGCCTATAATTCTTGGGTTCCGTGGAACTACCTGTCTTATGGAGCAGATGGGTGATACCAGTTGTGAGAAACTGAGGTAGCGACCCAGAATCTAAAGATGACTGGAATTGCAATGCCAGAAGCGCATGTGAGCTGCTGTACCATTTTAACCAGAAGTTGTGCAGTCCGTCCGTACCTGGAGACTTCCAATTTGGTAATGGACGAACTGCTCTGGCTACGTCTAGTGGCGTAATTTCAACTTTTTCCATTTCTGGTACAGCTGCGCACACGCGCTCGACATCACGCATCCAGCCACCCTCAGTGTGACAGACGGGCACCGACCAAATGCTGCGCCAGAATGCATTCGTGGCGGCATCATCCGGGCGGACCACGTCAATCACACTATGTTCAGGTCGCTCCCAAGCTCTATACACCCACCTCTCATCGCTCTGGAATATGCGATTCTGCGAGTATCGATCGACCCGACGCTTATACCGCCGGATACGATTGGCCCATGCACAAACTTTCTGCTTCAGGAAGTCGATGCGCTCCGTGACACGGGACATGTATTCTCGGGGGGTAATTCCAGTTCCCGAAAATGCCCGTCTCACGAATCGCATCACACGTGGACGTGTATTGCCCTCCCTGAAGCAGTATAGCTTACCAATGAGTGCTCTGGCCTCATCAATACGTCCCTCGATCCTGCACTGCCAGGCTGGTACAGCAGGCTTTGGTCGATTAGCTACATCACAACTTGAAAACTTTATGTTAGCTAAACGACATGCCGCAACAGCCCCACAATACAGGATGGAGTGCGTATCAACGAGGTCCTCGCTGCTCTCAAAAACATTCTTAAGCAGCGAGTCCAGAGCACACACTAGCGCCATATTTCGTTTGCACATAGGTAGCCGCGGCAACCGGGGTCTAAATTCGGCTGGAGTGGACCTATACTCGCGAACCGCATCCTCCAGTGCGCTCCTCAGTCTTTCATTGCACTGGCTACTTACTGTGTCAACCCTATCATCTAACTCATTCTCAACAGCATTGGACCGCGGCGGGATTGCGTCAGCGGCCGGCAGTACCCCTGTCTGTGTTGGAGTCGAGACGATATGGTTGTTCAGTACTTCTGAGCGCAGCCTATCAAGTACGGCGTCGTCCAACCTATGACTGTGTTGGATTACCCGCACCTGATCCGACAATCGTTGCGCCGAGACGTCTACGGTTGGTTCAAGGTCCTGAAAAAGAGACAGCATTTATTATTATTATTATTATCCATCTACTAATGGTAGATGAAGAAATTGGCTTGTGTGGGTTATTCAATGAAAGTATTTAATGAGTATTATCTTCCCTAATACTCTTGAGTATGTATTGTAATAAATGTATTATGTAATAAAATAAAGTAGTGGCTGGACAGATTTCAGGTTTTTCAAATAAAGGTAAAAAAGAGGTTTGGTCCGCTGCAACCAGAACCAGATGTTTTTATAGTTTATAGGATAGAGATGTTTACACCGGTATCATTAACTATAATATTGGGTATTTTTATAAATGATAAATCTGTGCTACTTGGGCTCTGCTAAATGCAAACAAATTCACTAACTTTTTAGACAATTTGATTTTTATAGAAACCTTAACATAATCTCTGGATGTGATCATTACCACCAATTTATGAGTCTATTAATTGATATAGACTGTGTGAATGAGTGAGATCCTATAAGTAACATTGAATTGAGGCATTATTTGGAAGGTAACCTATTAATGTAACCTCTATGACTGATGGAAGAACAGCATGTCAATATTCTGGAAATTAGTTTAAGAAGGAGGTGTGTAAGATGACACTCTTTAAAAGGGGAATGCAATAGTTTTTTATTGAGTACCTATAAAGACTAACAGCTTGAAAAAACTAATATTGTTTTCAATAGTGGGTATCAAGCTTGTAAAGGTCAATATGACATCACCTTTTCATTCTTGATTTTTGTAGCCTCCCCAATATTGGGCTAAATGGAGGAAAGAACACATAAAAGAAATAAATTATCATGTCCAAGGACAGTAAAAAAACATCTAATTAAATGTTTTTTGAATCTGGTTTCCCGGAAACACAAGCATCACATTTTTGCATTACTTGTAGAAGGGAAAAGTTCAATCAGTTTGACCAAACTGAAACATAATACACTTACCTACTAAAATGTAGAGATATTCTGTTCCCACTCTATGTTAGGGCTTTATGAGATTGTTAATTGGTCTCTTTGTTGTCGTTTGAATCCATATATGAACCAAATAGACAAATCTATTTATTTTTACACCATTGCTCCATATTTCTGGCTATATTATTTAATTGTTGATACCGAATTCCTCCCATTCGGTTTATATAAGATACAGCAATCTATTATCAATCTCACACAAAATGTGTAAATGCTCATGTTTAACAAAATAATATTTTTAAAGGTAAAAAATGTGAAGGAATTCTAAATAATTTATTCTTTAATTCTTTATTGTACACTAAAACAACTTATAAAATAGGTAGATAACAACGTTCATGTACATAGGCGAGCTTAACTCAAAGTTGAGTTTTCTTCCAGCAAACCATAAAAATCCAAATCCAATTTATGTGATAATTATAATTTTTTATCCTTTTTCCAGAACCCATGGACTTATATTATCACTACAATAGCGCTCCCCCCCAGTTCTTGTTGCATCATTGTAGGTCTAGTTTGATGTCTGGATGAATTTTTATTTTTAATCTTAGTTGCCTTTACTTATACCTAAGTAATTCTGTTCTAATTTTAGTATAGAACCAACCAACAACAAATGTTGTTGCATCAAAATAATGCAACAGTTGATGTAGGTACCTATTAAGTGATTAAGAAACTTGTTTCTGTAAATATTTTTAAGGGATTTACAGAAACAACATTTTTTGTATGTGACATCAAAGTCATTGTATAAGTGTCATTTATAAAATCTAAATAATTAACATGATTGGGGTGGTGTATTTTGTAAGAAGGAGTAATTGTTCCTCTAATATTTTCACCCTTCTATTATATAATAGTAGACTATATAGTCTGAACCAATACACAAAAGTTCATTAAGATGTACATACCTACTAATTTGTGAACTTTTGATCATAGATATACATGTAACTACCACTATCAAAAATACATAATGTGTAAAACAAATCCCATATGGGACAGCAATAAACTCTTTTTAAATGATCATAATGAAATAATAGGTATCTCCTGTGATCTGGATTCAATTTTTGCCATAAGATTTCCTGGGTACACTAGAGCCACCGCAGTGGACTGCACTTACATCTCATAAAATTGGATGTGTGAACCAATTTGTTCAGGGGTTTAAAGGTTTCAATAAACCTCCCTTCTCCATCCCTGTTGGGAAACCAAAAGATATCTTGGATATAAGTTGATTCCCACACGGTTTCCATGGGGAATTTGTGCTCAATGGCAGTAAATTATGAATGGTTTTATACATAAATATGCATTCATCTTGGCCCCTGATCTTGAAGATCCTGATTGATCACTTGTAAAACCATTTTGTTTTGAACCGTTGAATTTTGGTTGATAAATTATGGAAGAAAAAATGCACTTACCGAACATCCACTGATGTGCTTCAAAATTGAGGCATTACCACAAATCCTCTATCAGGTAGGAGGTAGGGAATGGGCTAATCTGTAAGCATGACTAACCTCTAGTTTCGACCATGAGCCTGTGGTGGAACTTTTTGTGTTCTAGCATACACTGGATGTGTTGTGATAAGTTTAATATGAGGAATGCAGTTACTTTTGTCCAGGCCTAGGTATTATTCTTTGCTGGTTGTACCAAGATGGACCATTCCTGTTTCTTTTGATGGGTTACAGTTTGTTTTTTTTTTTTTTTTTGACGGGTTACAGTTGAAGATTAGGCTGGCTTTATAATAAGCTTGCCGCTGCTGTGGCATGTCTTTAGGACTTTAATATTCTCTGTTGAAGTATTCCCATGCAGGTAGTTGTCTCTATCAACATTTTTGACAATATCTTTGTTTATGTGAAGTGCAAATCTATTAAAACACTTCCAGTATCAATCAACTGTGAAAATTTGTTTTAGCCTATTTATGCCATCATTGGTGAGAAGCTTGGATAGGGCATAGTGATTTCCAATCCCAACTGATTCTGTTCTGATTTAATCTTTTTGTATCAGAATATTCTTGTATTATCACTTATCAGTGAATTACCGACTGAGGCCATGATCTCTATATTATTTTAAACAGTTATTACATACATTTTTATCTAGTTTTGTTCATATTCCTTGAGTATTTCCAAAAAATGGTATTATAGATGTGGGTTAAGTTATTAAATAAGTCAGGCCATTAAATCATTTGGTTTTGTGGATATAAATACTGTAATGCTCTGAATACTTTAGGAAATATAGTAACTGGTTCAACGACTAGCTCAGATGCTAGTTCAAGAAATGTCAAGTCTGTAACAGTTTGGGTTGTGCCTGTTGGAGCCGATGATGATACAACAGATATCTAGTTTAATGTCCTCTTCTTGACCTTGTTATGGTACCAAACTGTATCTAGGCAAAGCCTTTCGGACCTTATCAAAAGGTGACCATTGTGCATTCATCTCGTAAACACCACGAGTAAGCGGATCACGTCAATGCATCACGAACATCACCCGTGTCCATCTACCAAAAAGTAAAGATCATTGTGTGTTCATCTCGTAAACACCACGAGTCAGCGGATCGCGCCAATGCATCACGTACATCACTCGCGTCCATAGGTAGATACAATATTCAAAATCCATTTCACTTGCACTGTAGATATAATGTAACATAGATAACTTTCCTGACGAAGCTTTTCAGGTTACCCCAAAGGTGTGGGGCAAAAAACAAACTCGTATGTTTATCTCGTAAACATCCCGAGTCAGCTAAACGCGTAAATGCATCACGTGCACAACCCACGTCAGTGTGTATGTACCATAATTCGAAACCCATTTGATTTACAGTCTTACACTGTATAATGTACCATGGCAAAGCCTTTTTGTGTATCCCACACCAAAGTTATGGAAAGAATAAGGAAACAAGCTCGTGTGTTCATCTCGTAAACACCCCGAGAAGTTTGATCGTGTCAATGCATACAATTATTTGGGTTAAGTACGTGAAACTCTTACTTCACTGAATAATATAATAGATAAATCTATTACTTCACCTGGAATCAAGGAATTAAATAGAAATAGTACAGGTGACGTACTATGTTATCGTCGTTTCATCCTTTTTTCAAACTTTTCATCATATGAAGATAGTATTTGATATCTTTTCATTCTGGCATACTTCATCACAAATTATATAAGCACTAAGCTCTCATTTAATTACTTAAATTGGTAAAAAAGCAAATAAAACACAACGTAAAACGTATTGGTTGCCGCGCAAACGTATGGAATGACATATGACATAACTGACAGATACTCGCAGGATTTGGTGCGTTCTGTTTTTTGCTTTTTAGGGATTCTAAAAGATGCGTTTGGTTGTCGAGTACACACGGGAAGCTGCATTGTAAATTATATATCTTCGAACGAAGCTTGCAGTATAATTACATATACAAGTGAGTCTCAAGTTTACTTTTCACAAATAAGCCTTCAAAAAATACGTAATCAACTTAGCACAAATATAATTGATATGCCTTTTTAATCTAACTGCAATTTAATGTGATCATCATAAGTGGGGGAAGTCCTAGACTAACGACATCATCATGTTTTTCCGATATCGTTAAGATTTAATATGAAATTCTTTGTATAGGTATATCAAATAATATAAGTAGGTACATATTTCTATAAGTTAACGGCAGTTGTAATTTGTGTTAGCGTCAACCGAGGTGTTTCCGAAACTTGTTTGTGAGTGAGCAGTGAGTTTCTAAAGTGAGTTTAGATATTATTATTATTATCCAAGTACCTAATATGGCTCTTGCACGGCTCTTTTGACAGTGACTATATCAATTTATATTATTTTAATTACTCTTTTCTTCAATTTATTGACTTTGTGCTCACATAATAGAAGTGACAAAAAATATGTAACTAAGATTTTTGTAACTCTTACCATGATTTAAAAGAGTATTCATGGAGTTTCTTGCACGTTCTTCTCCATATAGATCTACGCTGTGGAACATGCAACTTAGCTTCACTTTTTTTGACTGACCGACATTTTGACAATTCAAAAGTGTGAAATAAAGTTTCTGATTTCAGAAAAATCGCGTAAAATTATTTTATTTTAGTGGTTTACAGTTAACCATATAAAATATAACTACAGGGTAGGTAGATCACTATGATTCATTTGTAATCTTACACGTACAATATGGGAGTATTGTTGAAACAGTTACAAAAGTAATTGAAATAGGTACCTACAAGAAGTTTAGTTTTAGTACTTAATACTAGCGATATTCCACAACAAGAAATAAAAGCTTTTGAGTTAGGGTGGTAGGGTACCACTAAAAAGTAGGGCTACTTTTCCGCCAAACTTTAATATAGCCAGAATGCATCTCATAAAAATTCTAATAATCCCAGTCAAGCTTAGATTACATTAATTTACGCCATTTTCTTTCAGTCAGTCATCGACTACATATATTTAAATAAAGCAATTTTACTTGCTACGACAGTTCTGTTGTGATACTATGAGGAGTTCTGTTCCATATCTTCGAAGTTCATGATCAGATCATAACAATATTTCTATGGGGCCAACTTGGAAGCATAACCTTTCAATAAAAAAAGAATTTTCAAAATCGGCCCACAATTGACAGAGATATCGGCGAACATGCATTAAAAAAAAATACTTTCAGCCGAACATAGAACGTCCTTCTTTTTGAAGTCGGTTTAAAACTATGCGCGGCCTGGAATTTGATATTAGTACCTGTACTTCCCAATACACATAAAACCATTGAACTGTGGATAAGTTTCTAAGTAAGGCCCTGCGCACACTTGAGACAAGACTGTTTTAAACAGACTTGTCTAGGACGTCGCAGATTTGTCTATGACGTTGCAGACTTGTCTACGACAGCGCAGACTTGTCTGCGATAAGACTGTTTGAGAGACGTCCAGTGTTGCCATCAGTTACACTAAATTATCGTTAGAGTCAACTTTTAAGACCACCAGAAAACAACTAACAAAAAATTACCCACACACAAAATCGCAAAATTTCCCACAAAAAAAAATGTGTTTTACGAAATAAATTAAGTAGGCATATATGCCTACTTAATTTAACCTATAGGTTATTAGTTTCCTTTAATAATAAGTGATAAAAATTAACAATCAGTTGATTACTGACTAAAAACCCACTCCTGTTCCTTTTTTGCCTTCATCTCGGGTTTTGCTCTCACACTACCCGTGGCCCCAGATTCAATAACAGCTATGTATGTTTGCACCATCATCGTCGGTATTAGATTGATAATTATGGATTCTATGGTGCTGATTTACACCTGAGTGATCGCATTTTTAGTAAGAAATTGAATTTTACTAAAGCGCTAGAAAAATCCACTACACTGAAACCTATATTTCGCAATAACATTTTATTGCGAAATATTATAATCACAAGTTTTAGTGGAATATCCACTACGTTAGCAACACTGGCCGAACGCCGTTAGACTGTTTTGTCTTGATGACGTGCGACGTGTCGTAGACAAACCCGGTTTGTCGCAGACGAGTCGGCGACGTCGTAGGCAAATCTGTCTAAGACAGTCTTGTCTCAAGTGTGCGCAGGCCCTAACATTCGCCATGTTTAGTGACTTAGGTAGCTAGGTAGGTGCTTACTTTCTAAGGTTTCATACGTTAGTGGAAAATTAAATGAGTAAGTGCTCACAGCACAGCGTCGAGAGTTCATAGCTCTTTTACTGGAAATTTTGTATCTAAACTACACGGAGTACCCATATAAATTTGCTATTCTACAAATAATTGTAAATTCTCATTTAAACCTTTACTGACTTCAAACATACCTTATACATAGTGTGTAGCGGTGGGCGTTTCAACAACGAACAGTTTTCTTGGACCGTTTTTTGTTCTGCAACGTAACAACCGTTTTCCATCCTGTTACCAAAGTCTTCGTTGCACAAAACAGTGAATCAATAGATCCTCGCATACAGTAATTCGAAGAGAATTACTATATGCGAGGATCTATTGATTCAACCATCACATTCGTCGCGTACTTAGTCGTTTCAATGCCAGTTATTGCAATGAAAAATGAACTTAAACCGTCCTCAAACTAGTTGCGACAAAAAACGTTTTCTGCAACTACTTCACTCAACAATAGTTTTGTCTTCAAACCAGTCGCGACGAGGACCGTTTTTATTAACAACCGTTTCTGTCGTCACAAGACCGGTTGCGTTTCCCGTTCAAAAATTCGACAACGACCCACCAATAAATTAGTGTGTAATTTTCTAAACTCAATCAAACCGGAGTTTTTACCGTTTATGTTCGTCTGACCTTGTGTTGTTTACAAGCGAACACAGACAGTGTCTGTTCTTGTTGATATTTGTGTAATTAATTATAAATTGTCTTTTATTAATGAACTAAAAGTAATAAGTAGGTATAAAGTGTATTTAATTGTTTCTTTAATGAACTAAACACCTGTGATAACTTTGAAAAGGAACCTATCAGAGGTAAGCCTTTGGTTTTATTTATTAGGTACACAGATCTACAGTGATTTTGGTGCCGCCTAAACTGACATAACTGATTTTTATTAGGTATATTGGGTGCCCGGATTACAACTGCATACTTATTTTTTTAATGCTACGTGTAGTTTAGGAGATATGAGATATGTATCAAAAAAGGAAAATAACCAAATTTTAAACATTTAACTACATTATTTTGCAGGTAGCTTCTTTTTTGTTTTATTATTATCCTCCCGTGTGGTACTCCAACAGTAATCTGCCATCATATGCTCATCATAGCGACCTTGGGACCCATCTTCTATTATTTTTTGATTCAGATGAAGCGTTCTCCGTGTTTTTTGCTGTACGTTCCAAGATTTTTAAAGGATCTTGTCCAAATGGCTCTGTATTTTTATGCTCATGTTACAGCCAACATTTTTAACGTTATCTAAAAGGTCCTGAACACTTTCCACGTAATTTTCTGCCTTTTCATCTCCTAAGACATTTTTTGACGAAAGATTTCCAAGCCTCTGATTCCAAATTATTTATTAAAATTATAAAACCGTTGTTTTTTGTTAAAGTTGTTATTTGAGGCGTATCGAAAATACCATTCTTTAGCTAAGTAATTTGAATAAACAAAAATAACAGTCACAAAAGTTTTTTTTTGAATTCTGACCAATTCATAGGCTACACCTGATCGAACGTCAAGTGGTCTAGGTCCTTAATATAGGTCTTAAAACAGACAAAATACGCCTTTTTACGAAAGCTGTTATCGGTTTTTTTTTCAGCACAATATTATGTATTCAGTAATAAAAATGTATTCCAAGTATTTAACCGACTCCTAGACGACAAGATTTGATGTTATCGGTTAATCATATAAATTGGCGGAATGCGAACACAGTCAACATACCAAAGTCGGTATTTTTTCAGATGTGGATAATTTTGAAACTACACGTAGTTTTGACGTTCTAAAACTTTTATACCTACTTACGACTTAATATCAATTCATTCTTCTAATTCCATTATAAGATTACCGGCACCAAAAGCTTTTATATTTTTTGTAAACCTGTGTTATAGCTAATTTAACAGCCCCTGGGAGATCCCCATTATTTTGACGTGACGCTTTTGTAATAGATATACGTAACTCCGTGTGCGTAGTTTACCTAGGTATTTATTATATTTTACGACCTACGTTGAGCTAGGTTATGGGTTATAGACACATAGGTACTTTTAGATAGTTCTTAGATTAGATGTTTACTCCGTCGCTATAAGTTCTTATATAAACTTTAAATTTTTTGGAAAGTCTTTATAATTATATTTGGAACTTACACGAAACATGAACTATTTCTTTAATGTGATAGCTATATCCGACCACCGGCACCGTAGGGGCGGGCTTGCGGACTACAAGCAATGAGTAGCTCATCATCCGCTTTTCCAGTGTGAACCACGTGCGGCATTTGGTCGCGCATCTCAAATGTCATCTAATTAAAAAAATAATTGTGTAATTATTTACTTCTTATAAACAATTTACTAATAAATTTTATAGCCTAATAGGTTATTATACATAAAAATACTGAAAAAAATAATACCTATGTACAAGTGGGTAGAAAAAATATTCATTGGGCATGAAAAAAATTATACACATCGACGTCAATAAGAAAAGTGCCCAGAACGCTGGCAGCATTGCCACCCTGGATTGCAATGCTGATTCGTTGACCGAAGAAAAGCCCAGGTCACGCGTAGAGCGGACCAGCTGTTTGCTGATATAGACGTTTGGATAAATATTTTTCTAAAAAGTGACTTCTAGTTCTAGTCTGACGAACATTGAACCCTAACCACCTAGAAAAACAATGACTCGATTCAATTGCACAACAAAATACAACACCTTAATTTTCCGCATCGATCTCATCTCAGTAGAAACGCGTACCTATACGCTGACGTCACGCCCGGTTTCCCCAAGCTAAGAGTTACCGGTATTCAGAGAATCTATCTGAGGATAATCCTAAGCTATATTAACGAAGTACACTTCTATACGACCGGAGTCTAGTGACACAATCGGAACTTCTATTACAAAATGTTTTTTCACAACCATAACTTACCATTTTTAACAAATGTTGTTATTTTGAGCCTGGTGTCATACAAACCGGTATCTTTTTTTGTTTATTAGCTTAAATTTTTGCGACTTTTACTTTCCAAAACTTGCTTATTAAAAATGCCTTTAAGATATTTCTTCCGCAGGTATCTTTCCCTGTCGTGCTATTCTGTAACAAAACAGCCTTAAGCGCAGCGCTGTCCGCAGCGACGAAATCCAAATAGGTACATCCATTGGATACATTGAATTTTTAATCCTATGTACGTATTTGGATTTCGTCGCTGCGGCCAGCGCTGCGCTCATGGCTGTTTTCTTAGAGAATAGCACTGCTATATAGATACTGTAGTTAGAATAGGAACCTAGCTACCTAAGCTGCCCTTTGCATTCTAGGGCCACGGCAACTTTCAAAAAACGCTCAAACAATACCGCAACCCTAGCAGGCATCACAGAATCGAACCCTTAGAAAATAACAATCAAACATTATCTTTCGTTGTTATTTTGATGAACGCATCATAGCATTCATAGTCGCAGATAATAACAAAAACACTAAAAACTTACGTTGTTATTTCCACACACACTCGATATGGCCAACGAAGTGTTCAGTAATACAATAAGCCAGTCTCCTACAACTCCAGCCATTCGATTCCAGATGCCCCCCTTGTTGAGCCCGGTGACGGACCCGGTGTGGCTGGGTGAGGGCCCGCACTGGGACCACGACGCCCAGGCGCTGTACTTCGTCAGCATCTTTGACGGTACCCTGCACAAGGTTGTGGATGGCAGCTCTTACAGTGCTAAGTTGGGTAAGAAATTTTTGGCAATTAATTCAATATAGCTCTTTCTCGCTCGCACGCTTGACATTTTCACCTCACCCCACATTCTATAATTATTCTTGCCAACCCAAGCTTTTCACATTCCAGAAGGCATGCCCACCTTTATAATCCCAATCCAAGGTAAGCCGAATCACTTCGCGGTGGGTTTGGACCGGAAGGTGGTGGAGGTCGAGTGGCAGGGCGGAGACAGCAAGGCCAAGGTGATCAGGACCATTGCGGAGGTAGACAAGGAACACCCTAAGAACAGGTTCAATGATGCTAAAGCGGACCCTCGGGGAAGACTTTTTGCTGGTGAGTGAAATTGTATGCCTATAAAATTTGAGGAGTTCCCTCAATTCCTCATGGATCGCATCATCAGAACTAGTTTTAAAAAAAAATTAGATTAATCTGAAAGTAGGTATATCTTTTCAAATGAAAAAAGAATTTTTCACTACACTTACTCGAAAAGCCGCTCATATCCTACCGCTTTTAGGCACGCAATTTACGGTTTTCCTGCACTAGTCGGAAAAGTGCTGGCGCTTGCTCCCGCCACAATTTATTATATAATTTATTGTGTTAGACTGGGCGATAAGTGAATCCCATTTAGTTCACCCCCGTTTATTTATTTCGTCTAAAGTGTGTTGAATAACGTCGTTTAATACCTACACGTGTGTCACTGCAGCACTCGGCTCCATTGACACCATAACACCATCCAAAAATCCGCCTCGGTCGCTGTGACCAAGTTTCTCCACTTGTACCAAATGTACTATTCCCAACCGGTTCGTAAATGACTATCTGAGGTAACTAACAAAAAAAAAAACCTAATTGAGAACCTCCTCCTTTTGTTAATAACACTGGTATTCAGTTGCGTCGGTTGAACTGGACCCTGACTTAAACATTTGTGTGAAAAAGTTAGGCAGAATGAGGACATGATACCACTTTTTTGTGGTGGAACGAGAGGGCGTACAAATCAGACTTTTACTGACTAAAATCCATGTGTTCCTTGATTTGATTTTCTGATACCTTGCCAACCCAACTCTGTAAGTTTATCCTATGCTATTATATTTCTATATTTTATTCAAGGAACGATGGGTCATGAATACGAGCCAGGCAAATTCAACCTGAAGAAGGGCTCTCTGTACCGTTTCGAAGAAGACGGCACCCCGCAGAAGTTAGTCGATGGCATCGACATCTCTAACGGGCTCTGCTGGGACGTCGCCGCCAAGGCCTTCTATTTTATTGATTCCTTTGAGTACACCATCAGGAGGTACGATTATGACGTAGAAACGGGAGAAATTGGTAAGTACCTAAACAATCATCATTGTCGACATCACCAGACCGACTTCACCCGCTGCTGGAGAATAGGTTTTTCTTTTCTTGTGCCAATCCTAGCGCTCCTGTACTGCTGCAGGATCCTCTACATTAAGAAATAACATATGCACTCAAAGGTCGGTAGAGTGACAACCCCGTTTCGCGCTTCGGGTATTCGGATATCATTCGTAGATCTTTAAAATTGAACGTGGACGAAGGGACAGGATACCAAAAGTGGGACAAGGCGTACCGTGGTTGGCCGATGACCTTGTGAGGGTCGCGGGAATTCGATGGATGCGGAACGCAGAGGACCTGTCGTTGTGACGACGCTCTCTATGTCCAACCGCCGCAAGTGATAATGTTGAAATGCTAGCCTGTCGGTTTTCTATCGTTTACATTTCGGGGAGTGTGTAATGGAATTGTATAGTTTAATTCCGCGAAGCCCGTACGTCCCATCATCGGACCACAAGACGTACGGCGTTGTGCAACCGGTACAAATCAAATCAAAAGCATTTATTTCAAACGGACCATTTACAGGCACTTTTGAATAGTCAAATGTCGGTCAGTCCAAAAAAAAGTGAAGCTAAATTGCACGTGCCAAAGCGTGGATGGACCAAGATATCTACGGAGAAGAACGTACAAGAAACTCCATGGACACTCTTTTAAATCATATGAGTTACATTAATCTTGGTTAGGTACATATTTCTTGTTGTTTCTATTATGTGAGCAAAATGTGGATAGGTAATGAAAAAAAACCGGGCAAGTGCGAGTCGGACTCGCGCACTGAGGGTTCCATACAAACTTAACTATGACAACAGTTCAATTCCCGAAGATTTTTCCGAATTTCAAAAAAGGTTTTTTTTTTCGAGTTACTAAAAATTTACAGTTTTCAGAATTTTTCCTATATTTGTGTATGAGACCTTGCTTCATGCCAAATTCCAGAATTCTAGGTCAATGGGAAGTACCCTATTAATTTTGATTTCCTTGAAAGTGTCAAAATATACGTTTTGTGCAAAAAATATACGGCCGTATCTTTTTTTTGTTAACTCAGAATTTCGAATTTTTCAAAGCTTCAAGGGACCGCAGAAACCGTATATGGTTTTAATTTCAACTCGATACCTTCACGCGTTCCCGAGATAAAAGTTCTTGACAGACAGACAGACCGACGGACGGACAACAAAGTGATCCTATAGAGGTTCCGTTTTTTTCCTTTTGAGGTACGGAACCATAAAAAAACACCATAGGATAAGCTAAACGTACAAACAAATACGAAAATGTAAATAATTAGGGTTAGTTTTGTAACTTGCATTTTGTTCAAAAAGATATTTTGTTGTTTATTCCAGCGAATCCAAAAAACGTGTTTTCAATGGCGGAGCACAATAAAGACTTCGGCACCGGCAGCAATAAAACAAAACTGACCGGCATCTTTGATGGCATGACCATTGACACGCAGGGCAACCTGTGGGTGGCCAACTTTGACGGAAATCAGGCAAGTCAAGTCATTTACAGGGACAAATTATATAGCTCAGGATAAATCCCCCACGCCATAATCATGACGACCCAGACCCCAGCTTACAGCCACCGTAGGCGTGGGCTTGCGGAAGACGAGCAATGGGTAGTTGGCCGTCCGGTACCCGCCCGAATTGTCGACGGCACGTAATGTCCCACGCACGTTTCAAAGAGATGTCAGCAAAACCGTAGGGGCCTAGCAGAGCCGAAGACTGCTGAGGCCATGGGTTGACTTCCAAAATGGAAATCCGTGGTCCTGGAATACAAAGGGTAAAAGGAACAGGTGTGGTTTTTCAGTTAGTCAGTAAAAGTCTGACATACCACCCCGCTCTAGGACGGAGCTTACCCCGGTGCACACATTTAAAAAAGAGGACCTTACTCAACTGTAGTATTTGTAACCACGCAGTTTTAAAAGATAAATCACACACGCGTTTTTTCTCATAGAGATAGGCAGAAACCTTATACATAATTCACCTGTTTTTTTTCTGAAGAATTCGTGAACCAATAAGTGCGGTGTAAGTTTTTTAGGACCGTAAATCCCACGGGGATTTACGGTCCACGACCTTTTCCGGGGCCTCCTCTCCCGGCGTTTCAAATCCATTTATTGTTTATCCAAATGAATACTTATTGAGTGCCCACTTGTTCCAGGTGCTAAAAATCGACCCCAAGGAAGGGAAACTGTTACAAGTAATCCGGATACCAGCGCTCCAGGTGACATCGGTAACGTTCGGAGGCCCCGAGCTGGACATCCTGTACGTGACCACAGCATCCATGAACCGCGGCCAGGAACAGCACCCTCCAGCCGGAGCCACCTTCAAGATCGAAGACACTGGTGCTAAAGGACACCCTAACAATTATGTCAAATTTGTTGATTAAAGAAATACCAAAATGTCATTATTTTATTTCGGACTAAGTACTTAACTTTCTTGTTTGTAACGTGATTGAACTTAAAATAATATTGTTAGTAATTAATGAAAATTAAGTATAACTAAAAAACGGGACAAGTGCGAGTCGGAGTCGCGCACTGAGGGTTCCGTACAAACTTAAAAGGTAAATTGCGGTTTACGATTTATGAATAGTATTAAAAAAAAACTACTTACTAGATCTCGTTCAAACCAATTTTCGGTGGAAGTTTATAAGGTAATGTACATCATATATTTTTTTTAGTTTTATCATTCTCTTATTTTAGAAGTTACTACACACATTTTGCCACTATGGAAGTTTCTCTCGCACAAACTATTCAGTATATAAAAAAATGATATTGGAAACCTCAATATCATTTTTGAAGACCTATCCATAGATACCCCACACCTATGGGTTTGACGAAAAAAAAATTTTGAGTTTCAGTTCTAAGTATGAGGAACCCCCAAAATTTATTGTTTTTTTTTTCTATTTTTTGTAAAAATCCTAATGCGGTTCACAGAATACATCTACTTACCAAGTTTCAACAGTATAGCTCTTACGGTTTCGGAAAAAAGTGACTGTGACATACGGACGGACAGACCGACACATGACGAATCTGTATGGGTTCCGTTTTTTGCCATTTGGCTATGGAACCCTAAAAACCTTTTTTTCCGTAGTTGTAACTAACCTATGCGAATAGTTCCTGTTCCCGAATCGTCTCGAAGATTTTTCCGAATCACAAAAAAGTAATTTTCTTGTGACATAACTACCTTATAGTTTTCAGGCTTTTTCCTTTACTTGTGCAGTTATATTTTGCTTTATGCCAAATTTTAGAATTCTTGGTCAACGTCAAAATAAGCGCCTAAACGAAGCATAGGCTAACTTTGTGTTGACTTAGAAGTTTTATTTTTTCTCTGCTTCAAGGGGTTGCAGACCTAAGCAGTTGATATTAATTTCAGCTTCATACTTCCACGCATTCTTGAAAAATAGAGTCTTGACAGACGGACGACAAAGTGTTTTTCTGGCTTAGGTACGGAACCCGGAAAATAATCACTGAAAAAAGCGTAGGACGGGATTGCGGCAGATGACTCGGCGGCGGCAGAAAGGGCGCGCAGCACTGTTCTGGCAGAAGAAATAATAAATTGTGTTAAAACGGTAGAGGCCTTTGTCCTGCACTAACATAAGGTTGCTGGTTCCACAGACTAGGTTAGAATGTGTTACTTTAGCATAGACCACCCTACAGCTAGGTACAACGATAAAGCTATGAAGGTGATCACTGATCAATCTGTACCTACATAAATGATTCTATTATACCCATAGCATTGAAAGTACCGGTCACTACAGTTTTCAGAATGCTTTTGGGATGCGCTTTCCTGAGGATGTACTAACTTGCATCCTATCATCTGCAAAAGTCGGAGAGCATGCAATCCGTTGATATCTTATAGTTGTTTGCGGCACAGCTTACTCAAGCATAGGGAAAAAGAGGCAAGAGTATCTTAAAAGCATTGGTTTCGTAGAACATGCTGTAATAATCTTTTACAACACACTTGCTCAGAAAGTGACTCTTATTGCACTGCACTTAGGTATATAATGGCACTCGTTACCAACCTGTGACATTTTGATTACCATTACGCACTAGTGCTATAATGTAGTTAAAACCTTTTTGTTCAACCTCTTTATTCGCAAAACAAATTTTGAATTCCAATTAAATTCCCGTTCAATAGTACCTATATAAATTAGTGTCTTACTAACTTATAATATTTCATCCAATTCACAAGTTAAAATGGACAAATTTATCTTGTACAAACGATTTATTTAATAAAAAACATTTAGTAAATAAATCGTACCTTAAATATTTTTTTTTTTTTGTAGTCTGGCCGCCATTTTCAGATGCGCGCGGATTTTGGCGTGTTTTTTTTATTCCATTTAAGTTCAGTGGCTGTATTACTTAATTAAATAAAATTAAATAATACAAAATCATTAAAATGTTACATCCGTATACTATTGACACTACGAAAGACATTATCGTAAAACTTTTCACGCAAGATAACATAAACGGTGCATAAAGGTAAGACTAGGCAGTATGATCAAAATACCTTAGCCTTCCTCTAAGGGTAAATAAAATAAATGATGCGCGCGTTATGAAAACAGAAAACAGATTTTTACCGCCATGTCACAGAAAATTTTACTATTTTTACTGTGGTTTTCTTCACAAATGTATTGTAAAACGTCGTATGACACACGTGAGTAATTAATGATTACCGTTCTTGGCTCTCTTAAGACCCTCGCCCGGCTCGGGTCTAAATACCGCCTCGACGGTAATCACTAACATTACACACTTATATCATAATGTACTATTTTACACCACCTGCTCGATAATGTCCTTTTATATGTCATACAACCATCACTTAAAGCAAGTCATTCTGTCCTTAGGGAGATAATGTAATATGGGCGATACCTAGGGAATAGGTAATGAGATTTGAATTCTGAACGTCAAAAATTATTATTTTGAAAAAAATAAAAAGAAATGTAGGTACGTGCATCAAATAAGTCAATAAAAAAATCAAACTGGCTCTTAACAAAAAATAAATTGTGGTTACCGACGAGTATCCAAATAGTACATTATGGTATAAGTGTGTAATGTACATTAAAGTCGAGGCGGTATTTAGACCCGAGCCGTGGCGAGAGTCTTAAGAGAGCCAAGAACGATAATCATTAATTACTCGCGTGTGTCATTAGACGTTTTTCAATACACTTGAGAAGAAACAACAGTAAAACTTCTGTGACATGTCGGTAAAAATCGGTTTTCATAAGCACGCGCATCATTTTTTTTTATTTACCCCTACAGGAAGGCTAAGGTATTTTGATCATACTGCCTAGTCTTACGTTTATGACATGTTTTCTTGCGTAAAAGTTTTTACGATAACGTCTTTCGTAGTGACAATACTAGTGATTTTGTAGTATTTAATTTAATGTAATTAATACAGCCACTGAATTTCACTGGAATAAAAAAAAACACGCCCAAAACCGCGCGCATATTAAAATGGCGGACATAGACCACAAAAAAAAAAAACAAATTTTATTTGAATGTACGATTTATTTACTAAATGTTTTTTTATTAAATAAATCGTTTGTACGAATTAAATTTGTCCATTTTAACTTGTAAATTGGATGAAATAAGTACAATTTATATACTTAAATTGAACGCAATAGCTTAATGGGAATTTTATTCGAATTCAAAATTTGTTTTGCGAACAAAGAGGTTGAACAAAAAGGTTTTAACTATATTATAGCACTAGTGCGTAATGGTAATCAAAATGTCATAGTTTGGTTACGAGTGCCATTATATACCTAAGTGCAGTGCAATAAAAGTCACTTTCTGAGCAAGTGTATTGAAAAAAAAGTAATGAAACGGGAGCGTAATAATAGAAAATTGAAACTATAAAATCTGAAAGAAGTGAATTTAGTTAGTTTCAAATAATCAAATTTGTTTGTTGTAAATTACTTATATTTCTCTAATATATAATTAGTTTTGTAAATGGTTTTTTAATTATATTATCTCACAAAAATCAGAATCGTTTATTTCAAATAGACTAATTACAGGCACTTTTGAATTGTCAAAATGTCGGACAGTAAAAAAAAAAATTAAGCTAAATTGCACGTTCCAAAGCAAGAACTCTACGGAGAAGAACGTGCAAGAAACTCCATGGATACTCTTTTAATCATATGAGTTACATTAATCTTGGTTACATATTTCTTGTCGCTTCTAATAATTATGGGAGCACAATATAGATAAGTAATAATAATTTAAAAAAAAAAAACTAATTAAAATATAAATTGAATTAATTTCTGGCAGCTAAGAGATGACCAGTCTCACCTGACGGCACCCGTTCACGAGTATGACGCGTGCATCAGCCCCACTCAGCTCACCCATTTTGAAAGGAACTGAATGACCCAATATCACTTGCCACCGCCAGCGAGACATTTGAGTAAGCATGACAAACTCTCAACTGCCATGCTCGTATTGTCAAACAAGTTGTAACCTTACAAAAATACTCCATGGTACTTTACATTCACAAAACTTGAAAAAAAATTGCCTCTACATTATACAATGCTATTGTTTCCAAATACAAAAGGTAATAAATTATAATATGCTCTATAGAAATAAACAAATAAATTAAAAAAAAAAAACATTTCAAAAACAACTATTCACAGATGGTGTACAAAGTAGAGTATCGAAAACGGGGATAAAGCTGTCTTTGTCTTGGGTGGCTTGAATTCCTCACTTCACTCAGGTTCTATATTAACTCCCTCGCAATATTCGGGAGTTAATTATATAAATCCCTCACTTGCGTTCAGGATTAAACTTAGCAACATTCTTTTGGTTCGGAAATCAACATGCCTTCGACTTAAAGACATAATCTACTATTCTGGTATTTAACCCAAAAATGAAGAATAAAATGTATGTTTATCAACTGTGGCAATAAAATAATAAACTTTCTTTACTCCTTCGCTTGACACTTTATTGTATTTTTTAAAACTAAACAAAAATTTGCCAACAAAGAAGCATCTTAAAATTAAATTTGTCAAGTTTTCTTTGTAACCGTAATTTTAAACTTTAGAGCTTAAAATTACGGTTGGGAAAACCATTGACTCCCAAGCCAGTTACCATGAATGTGGCGCCATCTTGGGGCCCGCGGAAATCATAGTTTGCCGAAGTAACGAACAAAATATCAAAATTGGGACCCCCAAAAGTTACCGAAGTCACTTGATGTGCCGGAATTGGAACCTCTTGCAACAAATCGCCGGTCATGGGGTCAATTTTGATGACTTTGTAGCCGTTGAAACAGGCCACCCATAGATTTCCATCTGTATCTATGGTCATACCATCGGGGAAACCTTCTACGTTGTTTTTTTTGAAATCGAAGATGTACTTGAGATTGGCTGGAAGAAATTGATTGGATTAGAACTTACAACTTAGAACGTGGTACCGTGGCCACTTACTAAATGAAAAACTGATTCTCAAAGTAACTACAAAGATATTCTACTCACATATCTCTCCCGTTTCCACATCGTAATCGTATCTCCTGATGTTCCACTCCCAAGAATCAATGTAGTACATGGCATTCCGTCGGAGGTCCCAGGCCAGACCGTTGGAGAGTGTGATACGGTCTTCCTTCTTCATGATTTTGGACCTGTCCAAGCGGAATAGACTGCCCTTGTACATTTCTAGGTCTGGAAATTTCCCAGGGCTCATGGTTCCTGAGGATGATCAAGGAAAGTTCTGATGAGTGGTTCAATTTAATAAAGACTAAAAGTAAATGCCTTCTAAAATTATCATTCACGGAAAGACTAATTCAAAGTCAAACAGTTGTTGGCACTGAGTTGACTCATTGAGATAAAAATCTAGGCTTTCTGAGTGACCAGTATTTGCTCTACACATAGGTGCCTGTTATTTTTGCGTAAGTACTTATCTGTAAACCAATTTGAATACAGACTAATGGCACATTAACAACGGATCGCCGGCCATATTCAGCGTACTGAAGGCAGCTTGGCAGAAGGCATAATTTTTTTTTACCTGCGAACACCCTTCCTCTAGGATCCACCTTGCCGTCGTTCAGCCTAGTTCTGGGCTCGTTGCCGTCCACCTCACCGATGACCCTCAACACAGTGGCGGGCGAGCCCTCCGCCCCGTCCCAACGTACCACCTGGAACTGGCGCTCTACGCCCAACAGGAACTGGTCGCAGGTGCCCTCCACCGGCACCATGAAACCGACACGACCCTCTGCGTAGTTAATATTTTAATTCATCATTATTAGGTCAAACTAGAATCTATTACTGCCGGGTTTAGCGCTCCCTTCTGCCATGCTTCTCGGTTCTACGCGACCCTCATCCAGGTCTATCTTCCTTGATTTATTAATGGTCCAACCATGACCACCATTCGTTTGTATATCTTACTGCAGCACAGAATAGCCATCTTTATGTCTAGCCAGGTGTCCAGCCCCCCTAGCCAAGTTACTACCGTTTCCGTACCGGGTCGGCCACGCTTCCGATTCCTTTGTTCTGACGTCATCTCAACGCTCAGTCACGTGGTCAGAACAAGGGAATAGGAGGCGTGGCCGACCCGAGGCGATCAACGAAAAAAGAATCGAAGCAAAACGGTTGTAACTTGGCTAGGGGGGCAGAGCCTCTAGACAAAGTGACATTCAATGTAGCTATGTATGTAAGTCGGGCTCGTGTTCGCCATCAGCAATAATGAAATGACAAAAAGCAATAATAATTAAAAAAACTCAAAAGGGATCCGTAAGTCACGAGTGAATAGGTTACTTAAAAATAAAATGATAAGCAACTTACCAATTCTAGTTTTAGTATGTAATCCAGTGGCTAGCACATACTTGTGGATCATATTAAACTCTCCAAGACTAACGAAGTACAGAGCTTGCTTGCTGTCGTCCCAGTGAGGACCCTCGCCCAGGAGCAGGGGCTCCGTGATCTGTTGTACCTGCCATGACATAACGCAGCATACACTCGTGAGTAAGAGGAAGGAATAATAAACCATTTTCTTTGCTGTTTCTTTGATGACTATTAACTTCTCCACACATATACTTATGAAGACGGTATTTATTTTTAATAAGCGCGCATTATATTTGCGATAAGTAGGTTACGTGTATTTCAATTATCAACTAGAATAACTAACATAAAAACAGTAAAATAAATTATTTTACTCATAATCGAATGATAAAAAATGCATTTATTTTTTTATACAACAAAATGTTGTTCAGTAGAACATGCTCATTAAATAAAAATACTTATACTGAATGCACTGGAAGTCGAATCACTGGAAGACGTGTGGCAGAGCGGAGACGGCAATGCCAAGATGAACACAGAGACCTCTAATTCCTCTCTCTCTCTGATCTCTCTGGTCTCTCTGGTGATGCCTCTGATCGCAGAGGTAGACAAGGAACACACTAAGAACAAGTTCAATGATGCTAAAGCGGATCCTCGGGGAAGACTGATTGCTGGTGAGTGAAATCGTAGCGACATCTTATAACGCCACATTGAAAATAAAAGACAAAACCCTTCTTCATATAAGGGCTATATTTCACCGGGACACCATGGCGGCGCGCCCAATTGCGCCGCTATGGTGTCCGTAAGCTAGAAAACTAAACACTAAACGGACACCAGGTGAGTAACTTTCTATAGAGCTGTATACATTTTGTTGGTAGCGGCGATTGGTTGCGCCGCCATGGTGTCACGGTGAAATATAGCCCTCAGAGTTCTCCATGCGATTAAAACTTATACAACAGTCTGAAATCTCAACTATCGCACTTGTACTATTTATTATTCTGTGCTATCAGGCAGTTGCCCGGACCAGACTCAACACCCATCTGGTCGAAGGATCCTCTCTTTTCAATGGAGGTTCGTGACATTTTCATTCTTCATTATTATATTATTATTATTTTTACACATTTATTTATCTCAGGACCCTGAGGTTCTAGACCTTTGGAAGGCGTACAAGGAGCCGAAACCATTCGCAGAGGCCCTTTCAAAAGCTTCTAATGGAACGTGGTACCAATTAACTACCACGCTATGCTAGTGCATCTAAGGACAACCCCCGGTTGGTAGGAAACTATTGCGACATATGGAAAACTAAGACATAATGCTTTGGTTTTTTGGAGTCTTAAGTTGACTGGTTACCAGGACCTATGCTACTATGGCCCCTGCCACAATGTTATTAATATCCATCGATAAAAAGGCAGGGGGTGAAGCTAGCATGAAGTGACATAGCAACAAGAGGGCAACATATCCGAAGGTGCTTGAGGAGTGGAGAGGTGTACCACGGCTATCAGGACCATGCCGGAAGTACGGTCAAGACCAGCACCTTACTGGAGGATAAATGAAACCAATCTGGACTGGAAGTAGGTAGAATATAGATAGGCCTGCGCAGAGAGCAAAGAGAGCTTACTACCTTGTTCTCATTTTTAGTTTCTCCCAATTCTCCTAGTTATCTAGCCCCTCTCTTCCAATACATTTGCGCCAATCACAACAAAAATCTACGGTCATCACATAACCGTCTACTTCATTGTCCCACCCACCGTAAGTACTGACTTCATTCACTATTCTTTTCATTTTCAAGCTATTTGAAATGCACTCCCCCAGGAAATCAGGATGGCAACCAACCGATTGACCTTCAAAGTGAAGGTTCGCGAGTACATTCGTAAGAAGTTGGCAGCAGTATAGTCACAGCGCATAATTGTTTTCTTATTATTTGTTTGCACCAATTGTTTCACTAGATTCGTGTATTCTCTTTTTTTTCCTTCTTTCTAGTTTGAGTAATTACTTAAAGATGTATATTGTATTTATAGTATATAGGTATTTAGTTATATAAAATATAATGTGTTAAAATAGTATGTAATATTTAATATTGTACCTAATTTGTCTCTGCATCACCCAAAGGTTGACTGGTAGAAAATACTCCTCTCTACTTTGTGTTCTTAAAGAATTAAATAAGTATATAAAAAAATCGATTCGGTTCGTAAATGACGTTCTGATGTAACCAACAAAAAAAATAAAACAAAACAAAAATGTTTTTTTTTTTTGTTTCCAACGTAACCTAACCTAATTGAGAACCTCCTCTTTGTCATTTGATAATAGGTACTGGTTATTCAATGCGTCCGGTTGGACTGTATGCTGAGCTAAACATTTATGTGAAAAAGTTTACCGGAATGAGGATATGATATTACTATTTTTTTGAGGTGGGACATCATCAAATCGCGTCAGGGTAGAGCGAGAGGGCATGTGAGTTAGTCTTTGGTAACTAAAACCCATCTGTGTTTCTTCATTTGCCATTTGCATTTTAGGGCCACGGTAACTCTATCAAATGTTTCGGCCACCCTTAATAGGTGATATCTTGCCAACCCAACTCCTTAAGTTTATCCTATATCTACGCTATTATTTTTCTGTATTTTCTTCAAGGAACGATAGGCCATGGACTCTATACCTTTTCGAAGAAGACGGTACCCCCGCTAGTCGATAGCTTCGACATCTCTTTTTTTATATTTATTACATGAAGAACATCTGCCAAACTGCATACTACTATTGCATTTTTTAGCAAATAAATATATTATTATTATTCCCTTTATTTCACTTATATAAACATATAAGTTACATTTTTAAATATTTCAAAAATAAAAAATAAAACATTTAAAAATATAAAAAACAGCATCCCACCGGTATCGGGAACAGGGTCCAAGCTACCGGCGGTCAGGGCTCCAGAGAAAGGAACCTTATTATTATTATTATTATAGCAGTTTGTCGGCAGTGCATATCAGTTTGTCGGCAGCATCTCTAACGGGCTCTGCTGGGACGTCGCCGACAAGGCCTTCTATTTCATTGATTCCTTTGAGTACACCATCAGGAGGTACGATTATGACGTAGAAACGGGAGAGATTGGTAAGTACCTAAAAAATCATCATGATCCACATGTGATCCATATTAACAGACCGACTTCGCCTAACATGTTTTTCATTTCTTGTACCAATGCCAACGCTCCTGTGCCACACTCATCTGCAATATCTTCTACCCATTTGGCTGCCTGACGGACTGCTCTTCAACCAGTCCTCTCGGGCAGAAATAAACAATACTATTTAATTATTATATCTAGCACCCTACACCACTTGCACGCTTACCGAGGTCGTTTGTAGACGAGTGACGAAACCAGTCCGTGCTTCAGTGATGCCGCTGTCATTCGTAAATCATTGAACGTAACCGGCGAGTGGACAGGATACCAAAAGTGGGACAACCAGTCTTACTAAGGTGTATCGTGCTATCTGTATCTGTTGAGAAGGACAGGTGGGCAGCCGCTCCATGTAACTGCTTTTTAGCAGCGGTAATCGGTTATCACCCCGCCCGACTTCATATGAGTTCTGCTGATGTAAATGTAGCACGTTACACGTTATATTATTATATTGAGATTTCTAATATTACAGGTACACTTAGCCACATACCATCAACCATCGGGAATAGACAGATACGAAAAGCTGTAAGGGCTCGTTTTCTTTGCCACTTAAAGACGGTTTGCATAAAATTCAGAAAGATTTTTTGTTGTTTATTTCAGCGAATCTAAGAAACGTGTTTTCAATGGCGGAGCACAATAAGACTTCGGCGTCGGCAGCAATGAAAAAATAGCATGACCATGGTATGATCATAGGATACGCAGGGCAACCTGTGGTGGGTGGCCAACTTCGACGGAAATCAGGCAAGTCAACTCATTTACAGGGACAAATCTAATCTTATGATTATAAAACAAAACCCTCGTTGATAAAGAGCCCTCGCACACATGAGGCCCCTCGGGTGCGAGGCCGTGGGTGAGGGCCCACTTCGCCTGCGCTTAGCTACGGAACTGCTAACAATTATGTATGTCAGATTTGTTGATTAAAGAAATACCAAAATGTAATTATATTATTTCAGATTTATTCGGCCCACTAGCAGAAGACATAATAGTTTGTGTTGAAAAGGTAGAGGGTGACTTTGCCCTACAGTAAGACAAGGGGCTGGTTACACAGACTAGGTTAGAAACTGAAACTTTTGCAATGACAACCCACAACTAGATTTGCACTCGATAGCAATGTATGTAGGTTATGACTGTGATCAGTCTGTATCTACACAATTGATTCTATTACACTCGGCGGGAGTACCGCCCGCTACAGTTTTTAGAATGCTTTTGGAACTGCGCTTTGCTGTGGTTTTACTCAGGAGAGACTTTTTGTGGATAATAGCATGCAATTCGACTGGCCTGTTGGTCTAGTGGTTAGTGGCCCTGACTGCTATGCCGGAGGTCGTGGGTACAATTCCCACCCAGGACAAATGTTTGTGTGATGAGCACGATCATTTGTTCTGTGTCTGGGTGTAATTTATCTATAATATGTATGTATTTAGAAATATATATGTATGTTTATCAGTTGTCTAGTACTCATAACACAAGCTCTGCTTAGCTTGAGACTAGACGGTGTTGTGTGATAGTTGTGGAATATCTTATAGTTGTTTTCGGCACAGCATTACTCAAGCATAGCGAATAAGAGGCAAGAGTATCTTAAAAGCATTGGTTGCGTAAAACATCCTGTAATCTTTTTTGATATTTAACCCAAAGATTATAATTATGTACCTACTGATGTTGAACAACTTTGGCAATAGAATGATAAACTTACTTTACTTCTTCGTTAGAGGTTTTATTCTACCAATTCTTTTTAAGCTAAACAAAAACTTGTCAACAAGGAAGCATCGCAAAATTAATTTTGTCATCTTTCTTTGTTGCCTTACAGCTTAAAATTACGGTTGGGTAAACCTTTGACTCCCAAGCCAGTTACCATGAATGTGGCGCCATCTTGGGGCCCGCGGAAATAAAAATTTGCCGAAGTAACGAACAAAATATCAAAATTGGGACCCCCAAAAGTTACCGAAGTCACTTGATGTGCCGGAATTGGAACCTCTTGCAACAAATCGCCGGTCGTGGGGTCAATTTTGATGACTTTGTAGCCGTTGAAACAGGCCACCCATAGATTTCCATCTGTATCTATGGTCATACCGTCGGGAAAACCTTCTACGCTGTTTTTCTTGAAATCGAAGATGTACTTGAAATTGGCTGTAAGAAATTGATTGGATTAGAACTTACAGCTTGCAACGTGGTATATACAAGCGTACCTTACTTACCTACTAAGTGAAAAACTAATTCTCATTAAAACCCGAGCGTAAAGTAACTACAGTGACATCATTACTTACATATCTCCCCCGTTTCCACATCGTAATCGTATCTCCTGATTTTCCACTCCCAAGAATCAATGTAGTACATGGCATTCCGTCGGAGGTCCCAGGCCAGACCGTTGGAGACTGTGATACGGGCTTCCACCTTCGTGATATTGGACCTGTTCAAGCGGAATAGACTTGCCTTGTTCATTTCAAAGAACGGATATATCCCGGGGCTCATGGTTCCTGAGGATGATCAAGGAAAGTTCTGATGAGTGGTTCAATCTATTAAAGTCCAAATGCCTTCTAAAAATATCATTCGACAAAAGAGTAACTCAAAATCAAATAGTTGTGTACTTGAGTTGACTCATCGACAAAAAAATTAAGGACTTTTGTATGACTAGTCTATATATTTGCAGTTAAACTAGAAGTAGGTATACCTGCTGTGCTACCACAAGCTCCTCAAGCGATCCATTTGACGACTTAAACTGAACTGTTAAAGGGATGGAGTTATACAACATTATTTTCAGTATATGCCAAACCAGAATATAGTTTGTTCAGAATCAGTAACTGAATCGATTCCAATAATTTTTAAACTACGTTATATTTTTTTTCAAAAATATTTTTAAAATGTCACAAGTTGAACACCACCGTCACAAGTACAACACAGGCCACGGCAGGCCATTGCGGGCAATACGTGTCAGCGCACAGCTGGATGCGGGAGCTAAACAACCCCTCAGTCGCCTGCATGGCCCGGTGACTATGTATTTGTGCAGTCAACCAGGTAACATAACAAGCTTATAACTTTCTGATTTTTCACGATACATTTATGAAATTTTGTACATAGATTCTTTGCATAAGAATACTAGACATTTCATGTTTCGGGTTTCGCATATACTAAATCTAATGTTGTATTTAGGCTGTATAACTCCATCTCTCTTCCTTGCTCGCATGACTATCATTTTAATACTGTTAATGATAATGACTAAGTGGTGTTATGTTTTTAAAATATTATATTGTAACTAGCGGTCCCGGCAGACGTTGTTCTGCCCAAAAGCGGGATTTAGTAAAAAAAAAAAATTACCCTACTCTACCCTACTCTTTTCTTTGCTATAAACCACACGGAGCCCGAGACCTTTCCAACGAATGCAAAACCGTGGAAATCGGTTCGTGCGTTATGGAGTTATAGCGTCAGGAAGGAAAACCCGACTTATTTTTATATAGTAGATTTAATAATGACTCTTTGCACGTGTTGGTTTCGACTGTTAGTGCAGAGTGAAAATAAATACGTAACCGTAAACCACTGGAACAGAGTTAGCCTAACGGCACATCACAACGGATCGCCGGTCAAATTCGGTGTAGGTAGGTTTGACTGAAGCATTGCATGCTTATACACTGGCGACTATTTTTTCGGCTTACAAGCCTCCGCGTCACAGAATGAACACTTGCTCATCTTACGTCTCAGTTCCGTAGAAGACTTAGTGTAAATGAGCCATTGGTCATCTGCTGACTTAGGCGAGCCAATGACGGTTATGTCGATGAGTTGTTTAGACGTCCAGCAGACCTTTTACAACTTACTATGTTACCAACTGTTAATCGAAAAGTATTCAATTATTTTTACCTGCGAACACCCTTCCCCTAGGATCCGCCTTGCCGTCGTTCAACCTAGTTCTGGGCTCGTTGCGATCCACCTCACCGATGACCCTCAGCACAGTGGCGGACGAGCCCTCTTCTCCGTCCCAACGTACCACCTGGAACTGGCGCTCTACGCCCAACAGGAACTGGTCGCAGGTGCCTTCCACCGGCACTATGAAGCCGACACGACCCCCTGCGTAGTAATATTTTAATTCATCAGACTATAATCTACTACTCCTCCTTTCTGCCATGCTTCTCGGCTCTACACATCCCTCGTCCAGATGTTTCCGACGACTTTGTGATACCGTCGTTCTTGACTGGTCCATCTCCATTATTCGGTTGTACATCTTACTTCAGTAGTACCAAATGTTCAGAGCAAAGAGACAAAGTGACATTCAATGTATGTAAGTCGGACTGATATCCACAACTCCAAAACCAAAGCGCGTATTTTGCTTACGGCATTCAATCAGCATTAACGGAATGTCGAAAACTCAAACGGGGTCTGTAAATCACGAGTGAATTTACTTACTTATTTAAACATAAAATGATAAGCAACATACCAATTCTAGTTTTAGTATGTAATCCAGTGGCTAGCACATACTTGTGGATCATATTAAACAATCCAAGACTAACGAAGTACAGAGCTTGCTTGCTGTCGTCCCAGTGAGGACCCTCGCCCAGGAACAGGGGCTCCGTGATCTGTTGTACCTGCCATGACATAACGCACCATACACTCGTGAGTAGGAGGAAGGAATAATAAACCATTTTCTTTGCTGTTTCTTCTATGACTACTACCTTCTTCGCGCCAATACCAATGAAGACGGTTTTTTGGGTTCCGTACCCAAAAAACCGTCTTCATAAAAAACCGTCACCGTAAATGTTGGGGAATTTTAGGGATTCTTCAAGAAAACTCAAAAATGCTGTTAGCTAGTCAAATGTATTGTGTTGAATGAAAAAAAGATGGAGTGCTATGACGTACACGTAAATTGAACCTTACTTTAGTTAACGTGATGTGAGACGTTGCGCCGTTGATCTGCTCAGTAAAACGAGCAGGCGTTTGATGACTCGAAGCCAAGCTCGAACATGCCCCGGGACCTTGAAAGCAGCAGGCGCGCTTTCAAGCAGATGCAGAATCAACGGGCAGTGGGCAGATCCTGTTGAAGGCTCTTCTGACGACACCAACGGAAGTTTTGATGTCTGCCACGCGAACAATTCCATCAGACCCTGGGATTCTATTACTAAGGCTCCGCTGTCCGTCCATCTGTCTATCCGTCTGTCACCAGGCTGTATCTTATGAACCCTGACAATTAGATAGTTGAAATTTTCACAGATAATGTATTTTAGTTTCCACTATAACAACAAATACTAAAAAACAGAATAAAATAAATATTTAAGAGCCATATTATTGCATACTTGCAACAAACGGTGTTTTTTGCTCGATATTGACAACGGCAACAGGTAGACATTTGAAATATTCACAGAATATTAAGTTATATATTCAATTTAATAACTTATATACAATTAAATTAAAACAGAAAAAATATTTAAGGGAGGCTCCCATACAACAAACATGGTTTATTTGTCATATTTTGCTACGGACGGTTTTTTTTTAAGGTGGGAAATCAGCCAAATGACTTCTCGCGCTCTGGGTGGAGCGCAAGGGCGTGTCAGACTTTTACTGACTAAAACCACACCTGTATCCTTCAATTACCCTTTGCGTACTAGGACTACGGGTTTCCCTTTCAGAAATTCTCCGCGGTCCTAGCTAGCGGGCATCGGCCCCACAGGGCCCCTACGGTTTGCTGACATCTCTTTGAGGAGCGCGAGGATCACTACGCGCTGTTAACGACTGGGCTCGGTACGGTTGCTCGACGTCCGTAAGCCCGCGTCTACCGTGGCTGGTAGTCGGGGTCGGAATTACGTCGGCTAGGGCGTGAGGACCTTCGTTCCCTCACGCGTGCAGCCTCCTCCTTCGCTAACATTACTGCTTCGCAGAAGGAGGCGACCGCCTGCCATTCCTCCTCGCTCCGGACCATAGCCTGAACCAGGGCCCGACGTGAAAGGTCGCTGCCGCCAATTGCCTCCACGAGGACACGGCGGTGCTCCGCCCAAGCGTGGCACACCTCCACTTTATGCTCCACCGTGTCCTCTGGGCGGTCCACACAATGATAACACCCGGGCGTTGCTTCCGCCTGAATCCGGTGCAGGAACCTCCCGAACTTGCCATGTCCGGTGAGGACCTACGTCATGCGGTAGTTGCTACGGACGGTACGGAACCCATCGTGCGCGAGTCCGACTCGCACTTGACCGATTTTTTATTTAATAGGTATGCGCGTATTGCATTCGCGATAATAAGTATCCAAGTGATATATATTTCGTCGCTAATGTACAAATTAATACAGTTATCAACTAGAAAAACTGACACAGAAACAGGAAAAACATGTTTTTTTTGCTCATCCTCGAATGATAAATTGAATTGCATTTTCTTTTTAGATATGCGAGTGTTGTTTATTAGGACATATATGTGCATAATACTGCACTTCAGTATCAGTACTTTTTTTAGATTGATTCCTACTAGTAAAATGTTAGTTTATGCTACTAACATACTTATAATAAGTAGGTATTTTGTAGTGTTCGACCGAAACTGGTTTTTACGACCGAAACCGAATTTCGGCAACAGTCTTAGTTTCGGCCGAAACCGAAACATTCTTAGAAGGACTATGTTTTGAAGGAAAAACAAAGAAAACGCTTATATGATCAGTCAGTTTTTTTTTAATGCATTAAGTATTTTCAATTTATGTATTAATTACCAAGACTATCATGAACTTTATTGCACTTGATTTTAGTTTGGGGTAGTAATGGTTATAAAATTCGAAAAACAGAAATGTAACGCGATGATTAGCGCTTGCAAAAGCGACTGCTTATGAAGCACGCGATAGCATCGCTACAATAAGTGGCCGTGGGCGAAGGGCCTAAGGGGTTTTTAGAAATTCAACCTTTAATAGGTAAAAAAAAAAAAGTTTGTAATTATGTGAAATGTCATTCCGTGTACCAGTATACTGGAAAGTTAGCACAAATAGTAACGTAGCTATGTAAATATGAAGGGCTTGTTGGTCTAGTGGTTAGTTGCCCTGACTGTTATGCCAGAGGTCGTGGGTTCGATTCCCACCTAAGACAAACGTTTGTGTGATCATGTGATGAGCACGATCAGTTGTTCTGTCTGGTTGTAATTTATCTATACTAATATGTATGTATTTAGAAATGTATTAAGTAAGCTCTGCTAAATTTAGAACTAGGCGGCGTTGTATGAAAGTTGTTCTATATCTATAAATATAAAAGAAGAAACTGACTGACTGACATATCAACGTACAGCCGAAACATGAAATTTTTCACAAGGCTTCCTTTTATGACGTAGGCGAGCACTAAGAGGATTTTTCAAAATTCACGCCCTAAGGGGATGAAACGGGAGTCCAAAGTTTATATAGAAAAACCTATTTTCACGCGGGCAAAGCCGCTGGCAGACGCTAGTTTAATTATAGAGGTTATCACTATTGGTTTAGAGAACTACACCCAATACAACAATTTAGGGGGTTATATAGATTGTATGAAGGATTTTAGTGTCTTGGGTTAATACATTTGAAACTTGGCACAAATTCTGACAAAAAGGATTATATGATTCGCATAAATAAATTATAATTAACAGAGACAATTTTTTTTCAAATATGTAGAATCAGATGATAAATAAAAAGGCGTTGTAAACAATGAATACGTATATTTTAAAATAGTTGCATACATTGCGCTCATACAACACGATTTAACAGTAAAATCAACAGGGTATAATGTCTTTATAAATCTTTAATAATATCAAATATTGTAAAATAATATCCAGTCTAGTATCGGCCTCTTTATTAACACTTTTACAAAGTTATTCTTAAATGCATAATTTTGGTACATTTATAAACTTGATACAATGATTAAAGAATGTAAGATATAAAAATGTGATGCATTTGATTATAGCAACCATGATTGAGTAACAAAATTAAAGCTTATAATTAACATTGGGGAATCCTTTGACCCCCAAACCAGTGACCATGAATGTGGCCCCACATGGGGGATCCTGGGGTCCATTAATGTTTAAACTGGCGGTGGTAACGAACAAAATATCATAGTTGGGACCCCCAAAAGTAGACGATGTCACTTGCAATGCCGGAATTGCGACCTTTTGCAGCAACTTGCCAGTCCTGGGATCAATTTTGATGATGCCTGAGCCGTCGAAACAAGCGACCCATAGATTACCGTCTGTGTCTATGGTAGTACCATCAGGAACACCGTCTATTTTGTTTTTGGTGAAATCAAAAATGTACTTGACATTGGCTGAAAGAGATACAAGAAGTAAAAATAAGTTATTTTAAAAAATGCTTTGTATTCAATCAGCGCTAGATTATTTCTGGTTGGTTATCATATAAATCTACGGAATAAAACTGACTTTCGCCAGTTTTTGTCATAAAAAATACACACATCAAAAAATCTTTGCGTACACGAGGAGAAAGTGAGTTTTATATTTTTATAATGAATTTGTTCGTTTTTTTTAATTATAACCTACCCAAAATATCGTACACTTCCCCTTGCATTTAAAAAGGAAGACAATGTTTTTTGACGCTTTTTCTTGTTTCTGGCAGCAACTATAACGTTGTTATTGTTTTTAATTTCTAAATGCTATGATTACGAGGAGCAGAGCCATGGTCTTTTAATCCTGCTTCGTAACTACATTGCAGAGGTACCAGTGCACAGTTATTGGGCTGATCGACCTCGTAGTAGCTGCCCGACTGTCAGAAACACTACTTCTCTGTTTATAGTGTATAGTCTATGAACACTACATGAGAGTTTTTTTCTTTATTGATCTAAACCAGTGCTTGACTGCGATCCCACCTGATGGTAAGCAGTGATGCAATCAATGATGGTGAAGCGCACCAAGATTGCATACCAAGGCTCAACGGAGACTCACGCATGAGTTCGAGCTGGAGCAGGCATATTATGTTAGTTAATTTGTTTTAACTAATATAATATGCCTGCTCCAGCTTAAAAAATATAAATTAAGTACTTATTTTACTAAAAACATCCTTTTTTCTTCAACGATTTATAGTTAAATCATGTTTGAATTTATTTTATAGCTAAGATGGTACGTTTTTACCCGATAGCATTATTTAAAAAGCTTTTTCTGAATATTTGATCAAAACCATAAAATATCTTATGATTTCCAATTGAACACGAATATTTTTCGATGTGCGTAGACTTCTATAATGAAAAGACTAAATCAGTAAACTAATCCATCTCTACTCACAAATCTCTCCCGTCTCCACGTCATAGTCATATCTCCTGATGTTCTTCTCCATGGAGTCGGTGTAGTACATGGCCTTCTGCTTGAGGTCCCAGGCCAGTCCATTGGAGACGGTGATGTTGTCTGCCACCTTCTTGATCTTGGTCCCGTCTAGGCGGAACAGGCTGCCTTTGTTCATGTCGAAGGTGCCAGGAGGATCCTCGCAGCCCATGGTTCCTGAGGGTAGTAGAAACAGGAATAAAAATCAATGATGGGAAACTCACTAAAAGATGAGATCGAGGCCATACGCTGGCTCAGTAATCTCACGACATAAAAAAAGCGTTGTCTGTTACAGGCGCTCTCTCATTTATTGCCAACATAATATAAACCGCTGGTGCAGATAGATTCTTTACAATCAAATCAAGAATTCAAAAGCAGGCGAAATGAGCTCCAGTATTGGCGAACTCCCTGATGACTAGCAGATAGTTTAGTTTTATTAATACATTTGGCCTACTGTTCACGGACGCATAGCTTCATAGACGTGTATTCTTCATTAAACGCTAGGTGTACGCCTGCGTGAAGCTAACAACAACTATGAAACTGTGTCGCGAAGACGTCGTGTCATTGCAGCTTCGTCGACCGTAACTACACCAAACGTATAATGACCAATATGCGTCTATGAAGCTACTCGTCCTTGTACAGTAGGCCTTGCTTTTCTATTTAAGATTAACAGTAAAACTCACCCGCGAAGACCCTGCCCCTGGGATCCGCCTTGCCGTCGTTGATCCTGGTAGTAGGCACCTCTTTGTCCACCTCTTCGATCTCCTTCAGCACGGTGGTGGGCGAGCCCTCTTCCCCATCCCAACGCACCACCTGGAACTTGCGCTCCACTCCCACAAGGAACTGGTCACTGGTGCCTTCCACCGGCACTATGAAGCCTACGCGACCACCTGGGAATAGGAGTAAGGTTGTGTGATATCCTAGGCATTTTTATCAGGTTTGGAAGGTCACGCTTTGAATTGCTGTAGGATCAGAAGGAGACCAAACAAACGATGGATGGACTGCGTAACAAGTGATATATCTAGAATGGGGGGTGATTCCTAACTAGAGGACTAAAAGTATGTAGTGCACTTGCTTCTGACGTTTTATAAGTGCCCAAGCAGGTCCATGTGAAATTTTTTTTAGATGACAGAAATGAAGGTAAGAGAATGATGATGATACAGACGGTTTGATAAGTAGGACGGTCCATTTTGCGGAAATAATCGTGGCCCAGGGCCGCGGATATCCGCCGGGAGCTGAAGAAACGCAAAGGGAGCTGAAGAAACGCAGTGGGGTTTCATCAGTAAAAGTCTGACACTCCCTCTCGATCCAGAGCGGGAGGAGTTATTGGATGATTTCCGAGAAAAAGGGTCCCTTTACAAGCACTCACCAACTTTAGTCTTCGTGTGCGCTCCAGTAGCAGGCACATACTTATGGATGGTATGCTCTGGAATGCTGACGAAGTACAGAGCTTGCTGCTTCTCGTCCCAGTGAGGTCCCTCGCCCAGACGGACGGGCTCCGTGATCTTCTGTACCTTTACTGACATCTGGAAATAATATGCAGAACTGGTGAATAAGGGAAATTAATTTCGCAAACATATGCTTTTTTCATTGTAAAAAGACAAACGATTGACGATACCTTCGTCAATCGTTTGTCTTAAGAGATCAATCGTCGAATCCGACTCGGCTGAGCAGCGTTCGGGAAACTGCGCGGTATCTTCTTGTCCATTATACCACAGTGTCTCAAGACGAAAGTCTATGACCAGTGCGTGTTGCCAGTGATGACATATATTATGGCTCCGAAACGTGGTCGCTTACAATGAGAGGCCCATTGTAAGCGACCACGTTTCGGAGTCATCAGAAGACTTAAAGTCACCCAAAGGGCAATGGAAAGGGCTATGCTCGGAGTTTCCTCGCTTGATCGAATCAGGAATGAGGATATCCGCAGGAAAACCAAGGTTACCGACATAGCACGAAGAATCGCCAAACTTAAGTGGCAACGGGCAGGGCACATTGCTCGCAGAACGGATGGCCATTGGAGCCGAAAGGTTCTGGAATGGCGACCACGTACCGAAAGACGTAGCGCTAGAAGGCCTCCTACAAGGTGGACTGATGACTTGGTCGAGACGCACAGGAACATTCATTGTAGCGAAGCTTGGGGGGGGGCCCATGTCCAGCAGTGGACTTCTTTCGGCTGAAATGATGATGATGATGAGATATTATGGTTGATGACTTTTGTTGTGTATGGATTACTCTTCAGATAACCCCAGAAAAAATCCGACTTGGATCTGTGAGAGTGGACCTATTTGGTGCAGCCGTAAGACACAATGTTAGTTTTCTTTTTTTTTTTTCTTAAGTGTCTACATGTTGTTTTTACATTGTGTTTATCTATGTGCCAAATAAAATATTTGTCTTACTTTCTTAATTCTTTTAAAACTATTTTTTCCTGTGTCTTCGGTTTCTGATTTTGTAAATCAATCGAGGAAAGTTATGTTATATAGATATTTAACGAGTTTAAACACCATGCAATCATCCAGATAATTAGTTTTTTGTCGAAATAAATTACTGTTCTAACCAGGCGTGAAATTAGGTAAGGTACCTATTAAATTCTCACTCCGAAGATAAGTAGATAGGTAAGAGAAGTTAGTACCTACTTTGTAGAACTTTCAAGTACCTATTTAACAGAAATTTTATATTTATTTTACGTTTTATGATCAAAATTATATAAGTCCTCGATAATCTTGATAATGCAATGCGTCTGCAAATTAGAGTAGATGCATCATAGAATGCTTAACCTTTTCACCACCACAGTTATATACATGACAAATCAAAATGTGTCCAACACGCCACGGTACCGACTACACGACAGAGTTACAACACTAATTAATCTTGTAAGAAGGTATTTGTGTTGTTGAAGGATGAATTTTTGAGTTGCCCATTGGCGCTGAGAGCAGGCTTTTGTTTTTTGAAGTGGCAATCAAAAGGTTGTCTGGCGATACATCGACAATTTCTCTGGTACTGCGGATGATCATCATGAGCGGTAGTGAACGTGCTGACTGTCCAATCAAAGGCAACCTCTTCCCGGATTTGACTTCAAATTGTGTGTTTCGCACGCAATTTTTATTTTTATTTATTTATTGGTTCACCAACAATTGTTTACACTGGTATTATGCTAAAGGTAACATGCAATAAAATAGAGTACAATAGTGTAACAATCACTTACAGGTAAACTCCGCATGCTTTAAGGATAAGTTGCATAATGAGAGAGAACAAAAAAAAGCCGACTTAACTAAACTAATCTAATCTAAAATTATTAGCGAAAACACGCGACATTTATAAGTGTCTAATCCAAATCGAGATGATATTTATAAATATTGGTATTTTTCATATCTAAACTAATATTACAAAGAAGAAAGCTTTGTATTTTTGTTTGTAACAAACTAAAAAGATTCGCAATCGATTTTAAAAATTCCTACATCAGTAGAATGCTACTTTATCTATATTATTGTTTTACTAATTACACGGGCCAAGTCCTAGCCTAGCCATAAGCTAATATTATTGTCTGTAATGCATGGTCGGCCAGATGAAGTTGCTTGAAAAAAAGATCTGAAGTTATGGGTGACACGCATATTGGATGAAGCACCAAACATGTAAACTATAAATATGGAGGTTAAATTGTTTGTTTGTATATTATAGCTAAAAGATCTCTCGCTTTCGCTAAAGCTGGTCTATGCTAGAGGATCCGAGCACGAGCAGAGCTTGAGCCGAGCTCAAGTTCGTGCAGTGTCGCTCGTGCTCGGTTCCTCTAGAGCCGGTCCACACTACACGAATTTCAGCTCGGCTCGTGCTCGGCTCATCTAACGTAGACCTACCTTTATATGTACCTGTATTATGTATATGGTATACATAACTACCTACAACTTTCTCTATCCCGAAAAAATCCACAGGAACTTGCCCATTCACAGGAGCTAAAATCGAAAGTATGAAGGATATATCGGGAGTTCTGATAATTGTTTTGCAGATCTCAAAGATAAATAACAAAAGAAGATATAATCGAAATTGACCACTTTTTATGCTAAAGTATGTTGAAATATTTTTGTGTGTGTACTTAAACATAAAAGTGATGAAATGTTTTATTTCTTACTAGCTTGTGCCCGCGACTTCGTCCGGCCGGTTGATTCGTAAAACAGCACAATGCTATTTGATCACAATTTCTAGAAGCTTTTTTTTGCGCGAAATTCTAATTCTTTTTCTAAAATAAAAGTAGCCCAATATATTCCTTATAACATCAGCTATCTACCAGTGAGAGGCCCGTCAATATCGGTCCAGCCATTTCGGAGATCAGTCGAAACAGACAGACAAACAAATATTGAAAAAAAAAATTGTTACAGACACTTAAATTTTATTTTTATATTTATGAATAGATTGTATTATTATTATAATTAAAGACAGTGATATATTTATTTTTTAAGAGATTATTGAAGTAGGTGTTTCTACTGACATAATATCTAGAAATATCAGTCCACTCATGTTATGATTATATGAACAAATAACAACATAAGTAGATAAAGATTTTTATTATAATGATAATAATAATCTTTATCATTAATAATAATATCTTTATCATTATATAATATATTATCATTATAATAATAATCTTTATCTACACAATAATAAACATAATAATAATTTATGAGCACATAACCACCTTTTAAGCTTATGACATTTATATTAAAGTTTAATTCAAATGCCTTTAAATAAGTCTTTATTTCAAATAAATGTTTATAGACATGCAATAAATCATTGAAGAAATTTTAATTGTTATTAAGATTTAGAATTGTTTATCGGTTTGTTTAAATCTTTAGAATTAACCATGTAGTAGCAAAAATTTTTATGGAAATAGAAAACTAATTTTGCTAATTATAATAGGTAGTTCTTAAGAAAAATGTATAGCATCTGTTGAATATATAAACAATGAGAAAAATGTTGTAAAATAATATTTTGGGTTAGAATAACAAATTAGTTTTGAATACTTGATGGTTTATAAGTAATATATATATTTTTTTTCATCATCATCATTTCAAGTGAAAGACATCCACTGTTGGACATAGGCCTCCCCCAAGCGTCGCCACAACGACCGATCCTGTGCATCTCGCATCCACCGCACTCCCGCGACTGTCACCAGGTCGTCGGTCCACCTTGTGGAAGGCCTTCCAACGCTGCGTTTTCCGGTGCGCGGTTGCCACTCAATTAATCAATTTATATAATTTAAGGTGGTAACTGTTGTGAGTTCTAAGGTAGGTACACTGGATTATTTAAAAGTTTTAGAGCTCTACAAAACACTAAAACAGTTTGATTCCATAAAAAAATGTTGGTCAGTGTCAGCAGTCAGTCCTCAAATGACCCCATTTTAGGATCAGACTTCACTTGGTATTTATGGGAGTTGAATCTTGCAACCAAGAAGCTTATTGCCAGTTTACTGGTTAGGAGCTATAATAAAAGTAAATTGATACTTAAAAATAGAAAAATAATCTGTAGCCTAACTAAAACACTAGATAAATCCAAATAGTAACAAAGCAAAACTGACTCAATGTGATCACCTACCTTATTTCCCGAGCGTCGCACACCAAATAACTCCAATTGCAATCAAAAAGTGATTATATATAACTAAATCTGCACAAACCTACACATTATATGCTTACTGATGCCGCTTTTCCGTCGTAGAGGCTCGTTACGAACCTAAACAAGAGTGTCATTGATAATCTCGAGCTCAGAACGATAGCGAACGAGTTGTTAGCGCAAGGTCAGACAATTGCCGATTGTACCCTCTCCATACCAAGTATAGGACGCCCATTATGAGATGTACGGTCATTAAAGAGCTCTTTTACTAGTCACAGACTGCGCACCGACTCACAATTAACTGTTTGTGCTGCTAACTCGTGTTGAGATAAGGGAAAATAAGAATTTACGCCATAAAAACAAAATATAAGGAAAAAGATTAGAATGTTAACCGGTACCGCAAAAAAAATATAATTAGGTGCCGTTATCAAATTATTATAGAGGAATAGTAAATTAAACATTGTTTCATAGTCATAATATTGGTGAAATGCTTTAATATTTAAAAAAAACACAGAAATACAAACTTAACTTTACTTTACTTAGGTTACTTTACCTGTCAAACTTGGACCCACAACAAAAGTCAAAATAATAGTGATGGACGTGATCAAACTACGATCAAACAAGGTTATTTTCCAATAAATAATCGATTACATCGATCAACAAACATTTGTGAAAACGAATGCGCTTACTAATTTTATATTACTTATCTGGAAATCTATATTTATTTATGTTGTTTTGCCTTGCTTGATTCTTGGTGTTTTGTTTCCAGCAAAGTAGCTGTGTTTAGAGTTTACTGAGTTATTTGACTCTCAAATAATGTCCAAAAAAATTATACTTCTTCTTCTTAGCGTATCGATAGCAAAACTAGTTAAATTCCTTGCCTGGCCCAGTATTCGGCCACGGCAATGCCGTCTGCTGATGCTGTCATTATATAGGTCCCTACGTGAACAGGTAACAGGGCACGTGATGCAGGATGGAAGGTGAGACTGTTATAACTCGTCAGTCTCTCCGCAGACCATCTGCGGAGAGACTGACAAGTTATAACATTTGTGATGAAATTAGCATCGTTTTTGAAGTGAAACTTCTTTACGCACGCTTGACTTGGGGAGTAAGCTGGCGAACGCGTGACGTAAGCGTTACGAAAAGTGTGATCGGGCAAGGCGAACGGAAGTTATACATACAGATGGAGCGAAAGAAGTTTCACTTCAGTCGTGTGGTCATAAGCACACTCGTTTTTTTTTTCTGTCTTACATTTTGTAAATGGTTTATTTGAAATAAAATGCTTTGAATTCTCAAAAAAAGTTTTATAAATAAAACCTACCACCTACAAAACAAATAAGTTTATTTTTGCATTTATAAATCTGGAAAGAAAGTTAAGTTTCCTGACGAGCTGTTTGCCAAAAAATCGATCCTTCAGGCCACGCACAAATCAGTCACGGGTGCGGCGCTGTGCCTTCCAATGCATAGATTAATATGGAACTTTTTTTATTGAACCTTACCATGACGTGTTAAAATTCCAGGTATGCAAGCGAGAAAAAACACCCTATATAGCTCCATCTTTTTAACATTTCAGTTTATTTCGTCAAATGGATCGCGTAAGAGCTCGTGGTTTGGCCTCTGGTCTCAAAGCCAGCGGTGCGGAGAGCGATAGCGCGGCGGCGGCGTTTAAGCGATGCGCCCCGCTGCCCGCTGACTTCGTGTCCGTAGCCTTACAGTAACAATGTCCCTTCAGTGTATGTAACCCTTTGATGTAACCATCCGAAAGCTGTATTTTCACTTCAGTGCTCCGCTTCACAATCTAATACAATAAGACTCTTTCTATCTTAATAATTCTAATTTTAATTCCATGTTACTTAACCTCGTTCTTAGCCTAATCACTTTTTTATACACGACATGTTTGTTTTTGTTGACCAGTCTTATCAATTACCAAGAAAGACATAACAGTGGTTGTCTGTGGGAAGATTAGGTTTAATTGCTAGTGTTAGGAAATAGGATCATTTATTCAGAATACGATAAATCGCTATAGAAAACAACAGCAGCAGTGAGCCCACTTGGTGAAGCAGATTGTCGCAGGTTCGCTAGTTTTGTCTAGCCTGTCCTGTGTTTTATATTTCTATGGTCCATTTGAAGATGCCATCATTTGACTAGACTTTATAGATGATAAGTGTTGTAGGCTCATGAAATAAAATTATTCATACTTATTGGTAGTTGTCGTCATCTTGCCAAGTTTTATTTCAATCCAGTTAGCCCTTTGAGCGTGAGGAAGTAATAAATATACCGACACACACTCACATACAAACATTCTAACTTCCGCCTTTATTACATTAGCTATTGTGTTAGTGTAGAATTTATTATGTTTCTATTTCGTTGTACAATTAAATTTATTCCATTACTCAATACTCTACAATGAATTCTTTTGCCACATAGACATGTTTGCCGTTTCCACCGCTCAATTTAAAAGAAAAGTCATAGAAACTCTCACCAAATAATTAAAGGTTAACTTATTTTTATTATTTTCTTTTCTGCCTAGTTTAATATTTTTAGTTCTAATTGTTATTGTTCTTTTCTGACAAAAAATCTGTATTTATTCAATTATTATTATTATTTCGTTTTTTTTTATATTTTATTTATCTCAGGACCCTGAAGTTCTGGACCTTTGGGAGGCGTACGACTGTACGAGGAGCCGAAGCCAACTCGCAGACGCCATTTAAATAATTATAATGGAACATGGTACCAACCGACGATTATCCCTGTACGCGCTATGCTAGTGCACCCAAGGACAACCCCCGGTTATTGAAAAACTGTTGCGACATATGGAGAACAAAGATAATATGGTTTTTGGAGTCTTAAGTGGACTGGTAACATAGAACTATGTTAAGACTATGGCCCCTGCCTGAACAACGTTATTAATATCCATCGAATAAAGGCAGGGGGTGACTAGCACACTCAAAAAATGAACCCCCAAAAACGGCCGCTAGCATGAAGTGACGTAGCAACACGAGGGCAACATATCCTGAGGTGCTTCAGGAGTGGAGAGATATACCACGGCTATCAAGACAATCCCGGAAGTACGGTCAAGTTCCCTACCAGCACCTTGCTGGATTATACATCCTTCTTCTTACGTTACGGGATATTTCGTTTATTATTAATTTTGTTACTATTGTTATTATTTTTAGTTTTTTTTTTTAATATTATTGTTATAATTATTTAATAAATTGCATGATGGTTTTAAAATAATACATGATATAAGTGTGTAATGTTAGTGAAGCGTCGAGGCGGTATTTAGACCCGAGCCGTAGCGAGGGTCTTAAGAGAGCCAAGAACGGTAATCATTAATTACTCACGTGTGTCATATGACGTTTTTCAATACACTTGCGAAGAAAACAACAGTAAAACTAGTAAAATTTCCTGTGACATGGCGATAAAAATCTGTTATCTATCGTAAAATTCGTAAAGCGAGCGCATCATTTTTTTTTATTTACCCCTAGAGGAAGGTTAAGGTATTTTGAATAATTTTGATCATACTGCCTAGTCTTACGTTTGTTTTGTTGCGTGTAAAGTTTTTACGATAATGTCTTTCGTAGTGACAATAGAATACGGCTGTAACATTTTCTAATGATTTTGTAAAATTTAATTTTATTTAATTAATACAGAACTTCACTGGAATAAAAAAAAATCACGCCAAAAACCGCGCGCATCTTAAAATGGCGGCCTAGGACCACAAAAAAAAACAAATTTTATTTGAATGTACGATTTATTTACTAATTTTTTTATTTATTAAATAAATCGTTAGTCCAAATAAAATTTGACCATTTTAACTTGTGAATTGGACGAAATAAGTAAGTAAGACACTAATTTGTATACTACTGATGCAATCACTTAATGAGAATTTTATTCGAATTCAAAATTTGTTTTGCGAACAAAGAGGTTGAACAAAATGGTTTTAACTACATTATAGCACTAGTGCGTAATGGTAATCAAAATGTCACAGTTTGGTAACGAGTGCCATTATGTACCTAAGTGCAGTGCAATAAGAGTCACTTTCTGAGCAAGTGTGTTGAAAATAATTTTTTTTCAATTATATTCTGTGGAAAATGCTGTGGGTTATATATTGAACCACCTTCTATTACTTTTTCCCAAATAAATAAAATAAAATACTCAAAAAAAACGAATTTTAACATTAAACATGGTAAAAGTTTATAAATAATCGTTAAAATTATGATATGACAATAAAACATGATTAAGTAACAAAATTAATGCTTATAATTAACATTGGGGAATCCTTTGACGCCTAAGCCAGTGACCATGAAAGTGGCTCCACATGGGGGTTCCTGGGGTCCACTACTGTCTAAACTAGCGGTCGTTACGAACAAAATATCAAAGTTGGGACCCCCAAAAGTAGCCGATGTGACTTGTAAAGCTGGAATCGGGACCTTTTGAAGTAGTTTGCCTGTCCTGGGGTCGATTTTGATGACGTTTGAACCGCCGAAACACGCTACCCATAGATTCCCATCTGTGTCTATAGTAATGCCATCGGGAAAGCCTTCTACTTTGTTACTGACGAAATCAAAGATGTGCATCACATTGGCTGTAAGAGAATAGTAAATAAGTGAAAAAACTGCGATTCAGGCACTTCATCATTAGCTATGTAACTCCATTCGAAATACATGAGACATTAAAAAAAAATACTTTTTACACCACCTGCTCGATAATGCCCATAAGACATACAATCATCACATAAAGCAAGTCATTCTGACCCTATGGAGATAATGCAGTATGGGCGATCCCTAGGGAATAATGGGATTTGAATTTAGAACGTCCAAAACCATTACTTTGAAAAAAAAACTCAGTAAAGGAATTAAAATCACAGACCTCTACTATTTATTACACATTAAAATGTACGTGAATCAAAAAAGTTTATAAAAAATCGAACTAGCCACTACGAAAAAAAAAGAATAAAATGTGGTTACTGACGAGTCTCTAAAAAAAGTAATTAAACAGTGGAGCGTTATAGATAATTAAAACTATAGATCAGAGTAGTAAATTTTATTTGTTTCAAATGTCGAGTGATAGGTAGTTAGAGTTCACTTGTAAATAATACTTATATTTCTCTAATATACATTTTTTTTTTTTTTATCATATATATTTTGTTTTACTAAATTGTCTTTTAATTATCTCACGAATGGTGTAAAAAGTGGAGTATCCAAAACGTGGATAAAGCTGACTTTGTCTTGGGCGGCTTGAATTTCTCACTTAACTCAGGTTTCTATATTAACTCCCTCGCAATGCTCGGGAGTTAATTATATAATTCCCCAACTAACGTTCGGGATTAAAACGTAGCAACCTTCGTTTCGTTCGGAATTCAACATGCCGCCAGAGACTTAAAGACACTGCTTTATGCCCTAGTCACATAATCATATTGTTTAAATGACTAATCTTACTTCGAATGAAGTATAAATAAAACTGATTTTAACTAATTTTAAGAAAAAATAACTCACAGATTTCTCCCGTTTCTATATCATAGTCGTATCTCCGGATGTTCTTTTCCATAGAATCGACGTAATACATGGCCTTCTCCTTTTGGTCCCAGGCCAAACCGTTGGACACGCTGATCCTGTCTGCCACCTTCGTGATGTTGGACCCGTCCAGGCGGAACAAACTGCCTTTGTTCATGTCGACTTTGCCTGAAGAATCCATTTTGGCCATAGTTCCTAAAGGTGGTGGAAACAAACTTATATGACCAAAAACAACATAAAAATACAGACCACTGGTGATGGAGTAAGTGGCTGGAAATATCGTAGGATTCCTAGGACGCAGCTAAAACATCTACTGCGGTTGTGGGTGGCCATTAAAATGCGACTTTATTATGAACTAATCGTTTCGTTGGAAAATGACAACAGGCACATAACGATGGTATTTAATTACGGCCAATATTGGCGACCTTATTCTCTACTAAATAGACTGATTTCAAATTCATTCCTTAGTGCTCATTTTTGTTATACAAGAAACTTATTCAATATGCATGCTTCCAGACCGATCGAATTCGGGAATAGAGGAACCCGCACTTCGAATAGGATGGCGGCGAAGCTATTGAGCGAGCGAAGCACTTTTTTTGACTTTCATACGGGAAAATGCAAAATTCAATTAACAAAATGGACTAACAATTACTTTTCTAACTTCTACTGACCTGCGAACACCCTGCCCCTGGGATCCGCCTTGCCATCGTTGATTATAGTGGACAACCCAAAATCCACCTCACCGACCTCCTTTATCACAGATGTCGGCGAGCCCTCCGCCCCATCCCAGCGCACCACCTGAAACTTGCGCTCCAACCCCAACAAGAACTGGTCGCTAGTGCCTTCCACAGGGACTATGAAGCCCATGTGACCATCTGGGGGATAAAGAAATTGACCAATGAATCCTGGTGTGTTCAGCCAGGATTTTGTGGTCCCTTACTAGATTTTAGACCCTTTAGACACTCACCAACTTTAGTCTTTGTATGGGCTCCAGTAGCAGGCACATACTTATGGATAGTATGCTCTGGAATACCGACAAAGTACAGAGCTTGCTGCTTCTCGTCCCAGTGAGGACCCTCGCCCAAACGGATGGGCTCCGTGATCTTCTGTACCTTTATCGACATCTGGACATAAGACAGCTGGTGAATAGGGAAAAGAAATTTCCTAACAAGTTGCTGTTCTATTTTTATTATCTAAATGCATGTTACATTCTTTATTACCTAATCTCTTCCAAATTGCCGAACGGATTTATAAAATTAAGATTTAGTTTCGTTTTGATAACTCAATTAGTGTTCTTAGATAAAACCAACGTTATGACTGTGAGATGCTATAGATTGAGAAAAAAACTTGTTTTCTGTTTGCCACATCAATACCCAGAGTGTGCCAAGATACTAAAGTGATTTGTTCAACACCTTTTCAGATGACAATGTATACGCCGTTATGATTTCTGATAGTTGGCTTAAAAATCATCTTCTATCTACTTCCTGCTCGCTTCCCGGTGTCATCCGGAACGATAGAACTGAAAAGGGTGTCGCCAGCCAAGTGTGAGTCGGACTCCCGCACAATGGGTTCCATACCGTCCCTATTAAAGATGTCAGCAAACCGTAGGGGCCCAGCAGGGCCGATGCCCGCTAGTTAGGACCGCGGAGAATTTCTGAAAGGGAAACCCGTAGTCCTAGAACGCAAAGGGTAATTGTAGTATACAGGTGTGGTTTTAGTCAGTAAAAGTCTGACACGCTCTCACGCTCCACCCAGAGCGCGAGAAGTCATTTTGATGATGGTTATTTTGGTAGGTTTTTTTTTAAGGTGGAAACACCTTAAAAAAAACCGTGCCTAGCAAAAAAAAAACATGGTTTTTCGTGTGGGAGCCCCACTTAAACATTTATTTAATTCTGTTTTGTTTTGTTTTGTTGTTACAGCGGCAACAGAAATACAGCATTTGTAAAAATGTCAACTGTCTAGCTATCACGGTTCATAAGATAGGTACAGCCTGCAGGTAATAGATAAACTGACAGCGGAGTTTTATTTTATTTATTCATTTTATTTGGGTGGCTTAGGTACAGCTCACAATACACGACACAACGACAAGGCGACATACAACGATAAGGTAGATCACGATGATCCATTTACGAGCACCCACATATATAATATATATATATATATATATATATGTATGTATGATAAGTAACAATAGGGTCCCGTTTTTACCAATTCTAGACGGGACCCTAAAAACCAAACTGTCACCTATTCCTATTTACGCTTATAGATGTACCTACTATGACTCCCGATGTCAAATGGAACACAATAAGAAACAACTGCAAATAAAATATATTAGAAACAAAACCTTGAAGATTTTCTTAACAATGCCAAAGGATTATAAAATTACTTTACAATAATCAAAGAACAACAGACTCAAAGCGACTACCTTACCTTATCTCTCAAGTGTCGCGCAGCAAATAATATCGATTGCAATTGAAAAGTAATTAAACACCTACTTAAATATTTACAAACCTAGACGTTATGCCTACGTGCTTACTAATGCTACTTTTCCCCTTGTTCAGACAAGGCCAGGCGATTACCGATTGTCCCTTATCTAGAAGTTATCAACAGAAATCAAAGTCTGAAGAGTTTGTTTCGTTGAACGCGCTAATCTCGGAAACTATTGGATCGAATTATTTTTTTTTAGTTGGATAGTCCAATTGTCGAGGAAGTTGAATTTTCAAAAACCCCTTAGCGCTCGCCTTCGTCACAAAAAGAAGCCTTGTAAAATTTCACATTCCTACACCCAGTGGTTTTGGCTGTGCGTCGATATATCAGTCAGCCAGTTTCTACTTTTTTAAACATTATTTTTAGTTTAAGCGAAACCAGAATATAGTTTGTTCAGAATCAGTAACTGAATCGATTCTAATAATTTTTACACCATGTTATTTATTTTTTGACCAAAAATATTTAAAAAAGGTCACACAACTTGTGACCTTTTTTACACTACCGAAACTAAGTAGCTATAACACAGGTTACGGCAGGTCATAGCGGGCATTAGACGCCAATGCACAGCTGGATGCGGGAGCAAAACCACCCCTCAGTCATAGTCGCCCAGATGGCCCGGTGACCATGTATTATTGCAGACAACCAAGTAACATAACAAAGTTATAACTTTGATTTTTCATATATATAGTTATGAAACTTTGTACATAGATTTTTTACATAAAAATACTAGACACGTGTTTCGCATGTACTAAAACAGACTAATGTTATATATACTAGCTACTGCCACCGGCTTTGCCCGCGAGTTGAAAATTATCTCAATACATAATAATTATAGACTGTTTGTTACTCAGTGAAAATGTAGCTTTCTAATGGCGAACGAATTTTTAAAATCGTTTATGTCGTTTTTTGAGTTAAATCGTTACATAAAATTAAACAAAAAAAAAACCAAAAGCCTTTCCTCTTTATAATATTACTTTAGGCTCGGCGCAAACATGCTGCCAACCATAGCCACCGGTAGCTGTCGCCCGCTACCGCCTCATTTGTAACAGTGTCAGAAGCGAGCAACAGCCACCGGTGTTCGGAAGCCGCCATATTTTATAACCCGCTCCATACTGCGCAGATGTACGATGGATGATATGAATGTATCAACATGCATTGAGGCATCGTGCTCCATGGTGACGCGTGCAATACGTAGAACGTATAACGGTTAACTGTGCGGGGGTGAAGCTGTGTGACAGTGGCGAGTGTCGGCATTTTGTGTGGCCCGTAGCGACCACAAGTGGCGAGTCAAGGACACCGCTGTAGCGAGTGGCCACCACCGGCTACACGTGTGCGGTGCGTCTATGCAAAATATATGAAAAAGTGTGTCGCTGCCGCTGGTCACTAGTGGCTGTGGTCGGTGGCCCATTTGCGCTTAACATCACGCTACGACCAATAAGAGGGATCAGTAAACAAAGACGCGAATGAAATCGCGAGGGATATCTGTCGCTTGAATAACAATATCTCAAAAACGTTAGCTGGAATGTACCAGTCTTGTACCAGCACGGATTTAAAATTTCCACTTTTAACCGTCTACGTTGGATATATACAATAAACACTATCATTTATACCAAATACTCCATCTCGTCAGCTCTTCTGTCACCTATGGGGATTGAAGAGCTAAACGAGATGGAGTCCCAGTCGCTAACACACGACTCTGGCAACTAGGACACGAAATAGCTCGTCGGATCAATCCCTTCAAAGTACAAGCAGAACGCTGGTGGTCCTCGATACCCCAGGATGCAGGCAGGCGGAGCAGGCCCTGCCACATCTCAATAAGGCCCTCACCAAAAACCTCATAAAATTGGACAGAGGCGGCCTGCGCCTGGTGACGGGGACCATCACCGGACACTGCACACTGAATAAGCACCTCCACACAATAGGCATCACAGACAGTCCCCCGTGCAGAGCATGTTTGGAGGGAGAGGAGACAATTGCACATGTGCTCCTAGACTGCACAGGTGTCACTGAAATACGCACACGAACCTTAGGATCCCCGAACTCCCTTATTGATGCACTGAAAAACCTAAGAGGCCTAATCGTTTTTGGAGAGGTGGGCTGGTTGGAATAAGCCCACCTAAAGGTTATGGCCGCCATAGGACTAAGTGCGGAAACCATACCCAAATAGATAGATAGATCCCTTCAAAGTATATGTAGCCCTTCGCTCCACCCAGAGCGGGAGAAGTCATTGGATGATTTACTACACCCTTAAAAAAAAGCCCCTTGCAGGTAATATCTGACCAAAACCTGTTCGTAATGTCTTATGAATCTAATTTACATACAGTAGTCCGACCTCCATCACATACACTGCACCGCACACCCGTAGGAAAGGGGGCGGGTCGCTGGTGATTTATATTATAAATGTCTATGGAAGTAAGGGAAATAACAGGAAAATGAAAACACAAATTTCAAAATCAGTTGACATTTTTATTTGATGGAATTTGGAAAAAAAATACAAATAACATCTCAAAGGCGGAATTAACGCTAACTTTGAGCACTGTACAACCACATATAGTTATGACATACATCTACCTATATAGTATATTATTAACAACACAATTATTGTATTCATGTATGTATCTTTAGGCTGATATGACAACGACAATTTTGTTCATTGGCAGTCACGTTGATCTTGAGTACGGATGTAACTGCCAATTCACATAAAATACATTGAACTTTACTTGGCACACTCAAATTATAACTACGGGGAGAACAAAAAAAAAAATTAACGCCTTAACTGACGAGATTACAAAGTAACTGACGGTATACTTACATAAAGTAATACTAGACTATAGTTACGTAAACAATAATTAACGACTAACATAAAATTCTAACTCCTAGTGATTTAAAACTAATACTGAAACACCAAAAACGACTTTACACAAACATGAACTGACACATACCTACCTAAGAGAACACATACTTTTTTTTTTGTTATTTTTGTATAATTTCAACAACGGTCTATACAAACATTAAGATTTTGTTACGTAGCTAATATACGCTAAATATATGTATGATGTATATGTAAACATATGGGAGAATGGTAAAATGGGGATCAAAAATCATGGGCGGAATTGTCAAGATAGGTACATCCGTAGCGATCAAGAGACGATCAAAATAAAGGAATTATCGGGTCTATAGACTTCCAAGTCTAACGCCTATTATGGTTACAGTGAAAAAATATAGCGACAGTTACATTACGTCTTCTGACAAGTATGCCAATATCTTTCAAGTTCTGAGATTACTTCCGAATCACAGCCGAATATTTATAAAATCATTCCAAAAATACGTGGAGTCAATTTAGTAGAACTGTGCGATATACCAGCGGTTCCGAACCGACGCCCTCTTCGAGAGAAGCGTTAACAGGATAATAGCAGGGCAAGGGGAAATGCTACATTAAAATATGGCGAACTAATACATACTACTGATGGTTGTTCTCCCAAAAAGGAGCTCTACATTTTACTTTACTCCTTTGATCTTTCAGCCTCTGAGACGCGATAAATGCACATAACTTAGGATAGTAAATGCAGAGACTAGGTGTGATTAACTATTCATATTTTTTTTTCTCTGAGAAATATGCATCATTGCATCAATTCTCTTATATCTGTTATAATTAGTTGTCGTGGAACAAGAATTCTTACTTTTCCGTAATATTATAAAATGACAGTGAATTTGAAATACTTAAAACAAAATTAAACGCCTACCCAAGCACCAAGGTTTTTCTTACAAATGACATTTTTATGAGATCAAAGTAGGATACTTATGTGTTCACGTTATTTGATTCACCTTTTAATACTAAGTGCTGTATAATTTTTTATTTTTCGAGATTCAAAAGGTCTGCGATTTTATCGTGAGCTTGAGATCTTGGAATATTTAAACGAAAACTTACTTGTCCTAAACTGTGGCATGTGAAACCGTATTGACTTACTTCTAACTAAACTAAAATTAAGCCAAACATTAAACTAATCACTACACACGACCCGAGTAACAGCTACCGAGACTGCCTTGCTTGGGTTCTATTTATAGGAAGAGACACGTTTGAGGCAGGTGGTGTTACGTTCAGCGCATGTGTTGTGAATAGCGACTAAAAACTAAAGAAACAGAAACTTAAATTTGAAAATTAAAAACTACATTAAATTGGCTTACAATTTACAGTTTCACCTTACATTATAAGGAATGATATACAGCGCCCAATTCTTACGCAACATTGTACGTATGTATAATGCCATTATACATACATACAAAAATATTACGGAAACCCTAGTTCTAGTAAATTTTGCAGCACCAATGAACACTTCAGGGATTCAAAATGGCTTCCTATATAATCATTATATAGCAGGTATACTAAGTTGCGTACAAAAATCGGCATCAGTCCAAGTTGATCACAGGTGTGCGATAAAAATCGGGAATTTTAAAGAGTTTCCAAAATATTGTTTACTCCTCTCCTTACGTTAAGTACAGTACAATGGATTTACATTTTTTACGACAACAATTGTCATACATATTCGTTCCAAATCAAAATAAATAACAAATAAACCATGCCGTGCTGTGTTACGGTGTTTGCATCTGATGCAACACTATTTCATAATTTCGTTATCCTTACAGGATCTTTATATTTTTCAATAAATACTCAAAATTAACGAATTGAATTGACGGTTTAGATAATTATTGTTCGCTTAATTGACGCAAGTTACTGTACCTAGGTTTATTATATCCCGCACACAGCACGGCATGATGGAATAACACTGACTTGTTTTCCGGATGTTTCCTGTGAGTCAGTGTTTATAGAAATTCGTATACTGGTATTCCTATGAGCATTTTCGTTGTTAGTTAAACGTTAGTCACCATTGCTGCCAATAATCGGATCTCATTCGAGTTGTCGGTGACTAAGTTGTAATCGGCTGAGATTTATGGATTTTTAATATCAATTTAGTCTGTAAAATTGTAAAAAAAAACCTTTGAAAGTGTGACTAAAAATCGAATGCATCTCAGCCGGGCGGTAAAGTTGTGTAACTGAATATACACTGAAACATCTGCGATATTTACAATCTTGGCTCGATATGCTATAGTATTCTGACGATTTGGTTCAACTTAAAGTATTTCCGGAGTTGTAGGTTTCTGATGGTTGCAGTGTGTATTCAGTTGATAGTACCCACTGCATGGATCATCGTTACACATAAACGATTAGCTTGGCAAATGCAATATGCGTACTAAATCCGCATGTTTTGGTGGGAACTGGTGATATTTTTAAATGCTTAGCATTTGAACTGTACTGGAACGGAATTTTACCCTATTTATGAGCTCAATTCAAACAGTAAGCATATAAATTACATAGATCAAGTTCTTGCAAGCAAAATAATACTTAATCCAAGTGACACTACTTTGTAAATTTTTGATTTAACTATTTGCAATGACGTCGACATTAGATTCCAATGTTACAAGTTTTTATTGAAAATTCTAGATAAGTCACTTGATGTTTGTAGCGGTAAACCAAAGCAATATCGCCGGCGCTATTCACACTACAACAATGTGTTTCAGCCATATTGTTCTCTTTACAAGTTCCCTACCGTTTCTTGATGGAAAAATTCTTGACGGAATTTATTGATGTTACAACAGTACCAATTCAAAAGGTTGATTAGTCGAATAATCGACTCAAGCGAGTTATTATTTTTTTAGCTCAATATTAAAATAGCAGTAACTGTATTCATAAAATATTATTGTGAAAGATATACACAGTACCAGCTGAGTACATAACTAGTCGATATTAAATTTAGTCGATTATTCGAGTAATCGGTAGCAACTGCGAGACACATCAGTGGCATTTAAACTGGAGATGATGTTGAACATTTATTTCTATAGTAACATCAATTCTTAAACATAACTTAAATATCATCATCACCAGTTCAAATAGTTTGTCTTTTCAGCCCCACATCACTCATTTGTGATAACTCACGCACACAGACAGGATGGTAGGATAGAGCCCTGATTTAAGTAACCAGTATATATTACTCTAAATCCGAAATATTTCCGGATAACGTCACGACTGTCAAAAAACTGACTGGGTTAGTGGACACAGCTATACTTATTTTCAGTTCACCTATCTGTTTCAGTGCAGTCGCATAAAGGGCACTGCAGTCCGTGTGAGCGAGTTATACGGAGCTGCGGAGCGCCGCGCCGCCAGACGAGACATGTGTCATGAAGGCTTGTTCTTTTTAGCTATTAGCAGAATTGTCACAATCGGACGATTCCTCCGATGAAAATGTGGGGGAAACTACCGTTTTGTACGAATTATGAAAACAAGGCTCATCTAGTAATATTTTTTATACTTTTCTACGAGCTTTTATGCTCAAGTGACATTAGTGAAAAGTCTAATTTCAACGAACAAATGGTAAACATTTAATATTTTTTTAATAATAATAATTTTAAGCTTTATGTAAACATTAATATGCTTAAACTCCATTCGCAATAAGATTAGACATATATATATACAAACCTTTTTTACTGTCTGTTCAATCGATTTTGACTTCTATTCCGTAGGCACAAGGATGGCATTAAAAGCAAAAAAAGTGGTACCCATACCGACTATTTACTGCAGCCGCCATTTATCATGCTACCAAACACAATAAAAATCAAAATTGGTTGAACGGACTGTAAAAAGTTTGAGGTATGTTTAAATGTCTCTTATTGCGAATGAAGTATATTTTGTGTGAAGAGTTTGGACAATGTCGTCTTTAACATCGGTTGGCGAGGCGTTTCCGAGCTCTGTGGCCGTGGCTGAGCAAACGAGTGTACAGTCCCTTCATAGATATTTTAATTCTGTCAGCAACTGATTTCACTTATACCATATATCCATCTATAACCAGTTCGCGTACAAGTTACATTACATTGCGGGCTACCGTGGTATTATGTGATCAATCGCACAATCCTCTCCCGTTATGTAATGCTTCTTTGCGAGTTTATTACAGGTTAGACGACCTCAAGGTTATGACTATAAAGATCAGTATTGCGCAATCAGAAGTAAAATATCTGTGAACGTGCCGTTTTAGCCGTTTTTACCTCAGTAGGACACCAGTGGCAACGCAACCAGTAGCATCGCCAACAAAATGTATACAGCTCTATGGAGGGTTTCACACCAGGTGAACTAAACTGTATATACTTGGTTGGCAGCGCCACCTCTGGCGTCGCAGCTCGGTGGTGGTGGGGGTCGTGGGGGCGGGGCTCCTACTTGTGCTCGACGTGGTGCGCGTGCGGGTGCGGCGGCGGGTAGTGCGGGGCCGGGTAGTAGGCGGGCGCCATGCCGCCGTCGTACACGCCGCCCTCGTCGTAGCCCACGTACGACATGCCTCCCATCATGCCCATCATTGCTGAAACAAGGTTCGATCGTAATTTACTTATTATAATATATATCTGATACTTGAAAGCCTATTAAAAGGTTAAAGAATACATTAAAGACACGCTTGTTTGGTAATGAGAGCACACATGTGGTTTCGCTGGTAGCTCTTTCACTGCATTGTCGTATAAACGTCTATTTACTGCTACATTATCGTTTTAATTTAATTATGCAAGTTATTTCACACGATGGAAAGTGACGATGGAGCGCGTTTACCTAGAAGTAACTAATTCACTCTTGACTTACAAGATCCCTTGGCTGTAATTATCAAGAAACACACGACTCCAGCAGGGAAATCAGACAGGTTAGTATCTCACCTGGGTCAGTCTCCACAGGATAGTACTGTATGGGGTACATGGGCGGCGGGTAGGGGATGTAGGGTAGCGTGAGCATCGGCTGCTCCATCACGCACTCGCCCTCTGCGCCGGAGTAGCCCAAGTGGGGCCCGCGAGCCTCGCCGTGAGAGTTGCGGCTGTAACCAAGCAGCAAATAAACATTTTTAAACAGAAGAAACGAAAATTTATTGTTACAGGTCACACTACAGGTTGAGCAACCTAAATCCGATTTTAAGACATGACACTTTGTCTTCCTTAGGAAATTGAAAAAAATAAGTACAGGATCAAGAGCAATGGAGAAAATTAGGGGAAGCCTTTGCATAGTAATAGGATGTTTCGTGCTAATACAAGTATTATTATACTTTTCTGACACCTGCATCAATACCCATCCCATTGAACCGTTCAGAGTTAAGCGGAACAGGGAGTAAAATACCACAAACCTCCGTTAAAAAGGGTGGTGTAGTCCGAGCAAGTGTCCGATAGTTGACGCCGGACTGTTGTAATACATGAGCTGAGCTTTGAGAATACTGACAAATGCTTGCACTGACTGGACAGGTCCACTCAAATCTGTATGGTTCTTTCTTCAAAAGACCATCTCAGACAAATCTGTTCTCATGTGATTTGACCATTATATTTATTTACTGTATGAACTTTAAAAGAGACTTTGACCCCTGAGATTCTTTCAGTGTTTCTTCTCAGGGTAGTCAGCTAGGAAACACCGGCCTCATCTAGTATAAAATGACGAAAAAAAAAATTGACGGATAAAAGTGTTTTTTTTAAACCTATTTGCAGAATATTATTTATCAATACCATGATACAGGATTTTTAATTTTATTTCCTAGGTGGCGTCATTGATGTCGCTACATAGGTTTAGTGGAAGTTCTTCCAGATTTTAAAATGAGAGAGAGTTTTGAAGTCTTCATCGATTTTTTTTTGGCGATTTACGATGGGCTTCCTACATTTTTAAATAGGTTAGTTGATTATATTGATTTAAATAGGGCTAGAAGTTTCTTCACAAAGACTTTCTTCTGCCAAAATGTCATCTGTGTGTGTCACCCACATACAATATAGTTTAGGTAATCCTAAACTAGAAAGAAAAATGCTAACTAACCGGTTGTTAGGTCCCTTGTTGCCCATATTGTTATTGTGCTTATTCTGATTGTGGTTGTTGTTCTGGTTGCCGTCCTGGTTACCGCCGCCGCGCTTGAATCTGTTATCAATATGACAATGACATAAAATGGTGCAAATAAAAGGATGGTATGAGATGAAACACACTGAGAAGCACATAAAAGAAATTAAAAGGTGGCTGACAGAAGGAAATATGAAGTTACCTATTATTTCGGAGATTTTCGTTGAATATAGCAATGGCAGAGCTTTGAAGTGATACGATTGGTCAACAATTAAAGCATATCATGTAATTGATTAACCAATCTCTAATTAATATAATTTAAATTTTGAAATGGCACAAGCATAGAACTCGCCGTGCTTTATTGAGAAAATCATGTAGTATTTCCACAATTATCTTAGCTCAGCTTGTCATACGTTCAAGAGACTTGTCGAGAAGATGTTTTACGCTACATGACTCACCTTGATCCCTTCATCCTCAATTCCTTTATTAATCTACGACTGTCCTGGCTTATACTTGCAGTCATGATTGCTATTAGCGAACCCAATATCGAGCAGTAGCTGACTTACCTGGGTCCCAACAGAGGTCGCTGGCCATTGCCCTTGCCCTGGTTAATCGGCGGCTTATCATTGGGCTGGCCCGGCTTGTGCTTGTGCGGCTCGGGCAGCGGGTGCGGCATCATGGGCCGCTCGTGCAGCGAGATCTGCTGCATGTCGGCGCTCAGGTCGCGCGGCGAGTAGTGGCGCGGCGGCGGCGGCGGCGGCGCGCCGTACGTGCCGTACACGCAGTCGATGCCTTGGTTGTAGTAGAAGCGGAGCGTCGGCATGTCTGCGGGGACAGCCAGATCAACATAAACAACAGTACTTCTTGCTCAAAGTCAAAATATGTGGTGTTGTTGCTGGGTTACGGTTTTTGTTTCAAAAGTCATCTGATTGACTAGCCTATGATAGTAAATGTCATTTGAGCTGAGTTAATATATCATTCTTCTAGTGTTATGTAATAGCTCTATCATAAATCTCAATTGGAATTTGACAAATTATACAATAAATCCTGTCTCAGACCAGACCAATGCTAACTGAATGCCTGTTTCAATTTTCCAATCTGTTTTTACGGTTCCGTACTTCAAAGGAAAAACGGTACCCTTATGAGATCACTTTGTTTTCCGTCCGTCCGTCTGTCTGCCTGTCAAGACCCTTTATCTCGGGAACGCGTGAAATTAAAACCATATACTCAAGTTTGCCGTCTCTTGAAGCTGTGAAAAAATCAAATTTCTAAGTTAGAAAAAAAGAGATAAGGCTGTTTATATCTCAAAAAACGTATATTTCGACACTCGAGAAAATCAAAATTTATAGGGTACCTCCCGTTGACCTAGAATCCTGAAATTTGGCATGAAGCAAGATCTCATAGCACAGGTATAAGAATAAATCCGAAAATGTAAATTTGTTGTTCCGTCACAACAAAAAAAAATTTGTTTCGGAAAAATCTTCGAGAAACTCCCTTCGGACATTGAACTGTTTACATAGGTAAGTTTGTACGAAACCCTCCGGACGCGAGTCTGATTCGCACTTACCCAGTTTTTTCTGTTAAATGCAGTAAACGGCTATCAATATTATGGTAAACCTAGCCCTGTCTTACTTCAATCAAGTTACACTTTTGTTTACTCTAAGTAAACAAAAGTGTCTATACTAAACTTTATTTTTAATTGCTATTTTTAGATAAACATTTACCTTTCGATCTAACTAACACAACCCATTTGTAATCTGATTGTCAAAGTTTTTGTTCCAATAGTTGATGTTCCTCAGTAATTGATTTCTAACTTCTTATCAAGTAAATGATTACATTGAAACTGAAAAATCACCTTTTTGGTATAGTGTCACTTTTGTTTTAAGGGTGCGATCTGTGTTGTAGAAAACATCACCACCTAATGGGAACACATAAAGAAACAGATTCTTACTCACCATTCAAAGGCAGATCCGAGCCATTAGCCAGCACGCTCTTGAAGACGTGCGGGTTGACGCCGGGCGGCGGCGGCGGCGGCACGTGGGCGGCGTGCGGCGCGGCGCCGGCGCCCCCGCACCACACCACGCCCTTCACGCCGCACACGTAGGGCGCGCAGCCCGGCGCGCCGCCCGCGTGCGAGTAGCCGCCGTTGTTGGGGGGAGCGCCCACGCCGGGGTTCATCGCGTCTACACGAAAAGGTGATACTATACAGAGAAGTGTCTCGAACTACCGATAACTAAACAAATATAGACGTGAAAATGCAGACAAGAAAGATTGTTTAAGACGGTTTCCTAACGCGGCACCTCCACGAGTGAGTGTCGGTAATATTACCCCCTTTTTTAGGGTTCCGTACCTCAAAAGGAAAAAACGGAAACCATATAGGGTCACTTTGTTGTCGTCAGTCTGTCTGTCTGTCCAAAATCCTTTATCTCGGAAACGCGTGGAGGTATCGTGAAATTAAAACCATATACGCAGGTCTACGGTCCCTTGAAGCTGTGAAAAAATCAAACTTCAGAGTTAACGGAAAAAAAGATACGGCCGATTCAAGGCAATCAAAATTCATAGGGCACTTCCCATTGACCTAGAATCCTGCAATTTGGCATGAAACTAGGTCTCATAACACAAGTTTATGAAAAATCTGAAAACAGTAAATATGTAGTTACGTCACAAAAAAAAAAATTGTGTTTCGAAAAAATCTTCATAACAAAAGTCTGTGTTCCTCCAGGTGCCCTTTCCATTCCAGGGCCACGGTAATAAGCGTGGGAAAAGTGTGTCATTGTTGCGATTGGAACCTTTGCATCTGAATCACTGAAATGTTCGAAACAGTGATATGCATCATTTGGAACGTTAAACATCGGCTTACAAGATACAAACGGATCATTTGAAACATCGGCTCACAAGATACAAACGCAACATTTGGAACAACGGCTCAAAAGACACAAACAATACGGAACAACGGCTCAAAAGACACAAACAGAACGGAACAACGGCTCAAAAGACACAAACGGAACATTTGAAACATCGACTCACAAGATACAAACGGAACATTTGGAACAACGACTCAAAAGATACAGACACTGACTGTTATAAATCGTGATCTGTTACGTTGCGTCTTATACACTATAAGTTTTATTTAATGAAATTGATTTGAGAATAATTTAAAGCAGATGTTTTTAGTTCAGGTCATTAATTATATGTACGCTATTTACGTTATAATTTGAATTTTAAAAGGACTGCAGGTCACTTAAATTGTTCCAAATGATGCATTTAAAACTTTACTGATGTTCTAATCTTTCGGAACACTAAAATGTTTCGAAATAGCGAGTCGGTTCAGTAAAGAGTTACACACGCCTACGCGGTAAAACTCTTTCGTACAATCCCGGAGATGTTATCCGTCCTACCACTTCATTCTATGACAAATCTATGAACGTGTCTCCACACGATGACACTATTGCGTCGATTCGACGAGTGACATTGACGAGCAGAAGGGGACAGCATAATTTTATGAACCAGATACCTAAAAAGCTTATGTATCTTGGTGTCCTAGATAAGACACTCACCTCTCATGCATGAGGTTTCGAGTTCGAAACCGGGCAAGTACCTACCAATATGAATTTTTCAATTTGATTATGTACGTTTCTAAATTTGTCTAGGACATTAAACTGACAGCCCGTGCCTCGGAAAGCACGTCACACACACAATCATTCGTATATCGTTGTCGTTATAGGTGGACGGACACCAGAAAGTTTGACCCCAGTTACTAGGTTGTGGAGGTCAGGGCTATCTCTGCTGCGTCCGATTAGAATGAAAGCTGATCCCAACATAGTTGGGAAAAGTTAGGAAGATGAACCATCATCTCTCTCGCCTTGAAACAGACAAAGAATTTCAATCCCTAGCAATACGCATAGCATAGCATAGTCGGCTTTATAATGTTCCCACTGTTGGGACTCAGGCCTCCTCGCACAACACGCGGGTCCAGTGCAGGTTGGTGAATGTCACATGTCTTCGAATTTTTGGTTGATGTTTTCCTTCACCGTTTTGAGAGCAGTGGTGATGAAATAAATTACACAAAGTCATGCGCGCCTGGCTGGGTTTGAACTCGCAACTTACAACTCGTAAGTCGGTGCCTTTACTACTCGGCCACCACTGCTCCTTAGCAATACGCACATTGCATAATTTATTGCATCCAGTCACAGACAAAACAAACCGACGATCAATATATTTCGCAACTCTAAATAAATTATAAAAGCATTCCAAACCCTAATAACATCCACCCTTCAGAGAACATCAAAGTGCACTCAAATTACACACATATGCATGCACGGGTCAGTTTTAATAAACAACAGCGAGCTAGGACATAATAACGTTCCCCCAAAATGAATAGTCCACGTAGCTGTCGACAATCATTTAGTCTCCAATTACGAATTAAATCTCCCCATGGCCGACACGGTGCGCCCCCGCGGCGAAATTTTAATCCGCGTCCCTTCGAGTGAGCTTCGTTTCGATCTGTCTGTTTGTTTTCAATAACTTGCCTACCCTCGTGTTTTGTCCCTTTCGAAAATTCGCCGTGTATGATCCCCAGGTGAAATATTAAATAGAGGAAGATAGACAGACACGTAGGCACAATATTATATTTGTAATCTACTGCTAACTAGCAATCTTAACAATTTTCAATAATGTTGATGTTGTGTTTTATGTAACGCTTATTTTTTTTTTTTTTTTGTGCGGGAAATCCTCAAATAAGTTCTCTCGCTCTGGGCTGAACGAGAGAGAGTACTAACTTTTACTGACTAAAACCCTGTGTTCCTTCAGTTGCCCTTTTTGCGAGGGCTACGGTTAATTCCTTTGGAAAATCTGCAGCCCTGGATGAGCCCAAACTGGCCCCGTCAATTTTGCTGATATCTCTTTGAGGGGCGCGTGGAACACAATACGGTGTCGACCCGGGCTTTGTCCTACCTAACCGGACGACCGGACAGCAAGTCACCATTGGGTCGCCGTCTGCAAGCTCGCGCCTACGTACGTAGACGTAAACAATTTATACATCTATTATTTATTGATAGGTTTGTTTATATTTTTGTATAGCTTCTTTATATAATGTGAATGTGAGAGAATACTGTAGACTCCGCGTATTCATGGACTACGATTTTTATAGTGCTTTTGAGCACAAAGCTGACCGGTCTACATTGTCCTCTCGTATCTAAAATTAATCATCATCATCTTCCTGCCCTTGTCCTCTTATTTCGGGTCGACGCAACACGTTTTTATCTTCCATTCTATCCTTTCACCCGTCATGCTATCACTAACTTCCTTTTCTTTCATCGCATCGCATCACTCTTCACACAATCCATCCATCTTTTCTTTATACTCGTAACTCTTTTAGTAACATGCGTTTCATCCCTCTTCTTTACATGACCATACCAAGACAACCTTTTACCTTGATTCCCGTTCAACTTTTCAGTCAACGTCCTCTAATATACTCATTTCTCATTTTATCCATTCTCGTCACACCACACATCCATCTCAACATTCTCATCTCCGCTACATGCAATCTTTTTCATCCGCCTTTTTCACAGCCCGACTTTCTGATCCATACAGAATGACAGGTCCTTATCACGGACTTGTAGATTTTACCCTTCAACTTGGGGGGCATCCGTGGGTAACAAGTAGTTCCAGTGACCTGTCGCCATTTCATCCATCCTGAATTGATCTGATGTGTTCGGCCTACCTCGCTATCTCCTTGGATAAGCGACCCGAGGTACCGAAAGTCGGAGCCAATTGGTAAGGGCGTTCCAGCGTGAACTAAGGGCACAGAACCGGAGAGTCCGCCAAAATTACAGAACAAATATTCGGTTTTCGTTCTGCTCAATTTTAAGCCAACACTCTCCAGTCTGTGCCACTACACCTCCAATTTGCTCTGGAACTCTAGGCTACTTTCCGCAACCAGCACAATGTCATCGGCAAACGGCATAGGTACACCAGGGAGCCTCTTTCTAGATGTCCAAAGTCAGAGCATCCATTATCGTCAGGAAGATGTAACGGCTGAGGGCCGACAGCCACATTGAAGCTGCCAGTATTGCCCACTGTAGACCGGACTTGGGTACTGCATTGACTGTACATCGCTCGGATCAACTGCACTTTTTTTCCAGACACACCTTTCTCCTAAAGGGCCCACCACAGAACTTCACGAGGTTCACGGTCTTAAGCCTTTTCGAGGTCAATGAATACCATGTACAAGTTTTTATGCGCTACTATACGCCAGCTGTGCGAGAAATACAGAGGATGTATTTCTCGCACAGCTGGCGTATAGTGAAAATAGCATCCGTTGTACTATGACCCAATAAAAGTGCTTAGATACCTTAACGCCTATTATCCCTTGCATGTTAGAGTTCAAGTTTTCGAAAATTAAACTAGATGGCGTTGGTTTCTTCACAGCTAAGAGGCGAGCAAAGGCAATCTCACAAAGTAAAAACTTGTCTTTTAGTTTAACAAATAATAGACACATGCGTCATCATTGTCGTCAACAACTGATTGTAGTTCATAATTTCATCAACTTAGCATAAGTCAAGATGGCCTAGTGGTATTGACACAGATTGAAGCGCAAATCAATGTGCCGCAAGTTCAAATCCCACGCAATGGTTGACTTTTTGTAAGTTGGAACCGGAACCCGATTGGAAGTTATGGATTAGCATTACATATATTAAATTAATCTTTAACTTGTTCACACATTTCTTAGAGGTCGAAAATGATCACAAAAAAACTAAATAAAGATTTAGATTTCTGCGAGGTAGACATAAGTTTAACTTGACCGAAATGAACTGTCGTTTGGTTGTAGTTGTTGGTTAGTGACGTGTGGTTAACAGTATAGTAATATTCGCAAAATGCAGGCTAATATTAGTATTAAAGTGAGGGCGACTATCATTGGGCTGCATAAAAGCGGTCTCAATAAAACACAAATATCTGAAGAAACCGGACTGAATGTGAGTATAATAGCTATTAATGAATTGTAACTTTATTATAAATTAATCTTCTAATTAAAATGTATGCCATTTATGAATCCATCCATCGTATCTTTATGAGGCTTAAAAGAGAAATACATAAATCGTTGGGTTTATTGGATTGGTTATTGGATTTATAAATGCAGTTTTATTTTAAAATTATATTCAATCATTATGATTGTTAACATTTTATATAATGAAAATGAAGTCAACTAGGTATAGCTGCCTAATATATATTTTTTTTGTTTTAGAAAAATACTGTAAGTCTTTGGATAAAAAGATATGAGGACGAAGGTAGCCTTGCTAGTCGAAAGAGAAGTGGGAGACCGAAGCTTATTAGCGAGGCGCAGCGACGACATATGGTGGACGTATACGAAACGAATGGTTTCGCACCAACGAGACATTTTGCGGAATTATATGACACCTCGATGGATACTGTTCGCCGTGCACTTCACGCTGAAGGTGTGCATCACAGAAAACCTGCTAAAAAGCCGTACTTGACAGAGAGGCATAAACAAGAACGATTACGTTTCGCACGTGATTATTTAGATTTTGACTGGAATACTGCGGTATTTTCAGATGAAAAAACATTTAAATCCAGTCAAAAGGGCAGGCTTCACTTATGGCGCAAGAATAACACTCGCTGGTGTGATAACAACATTATTCCTAACACCGAATCAGGTCGAATCACAATTAATATGTGGGGATAGATGAGTGCAGCAGGACCAGGAGAACTGGCTTTCATTCCTCCACGCGCAAACAGTTCAACTTATGTGGAAGTGTTAGACTCAATTATGCTACCTACTGTGCGCAACATTTACCCAACTGATGAGTTAGCACAATTTCCGTTTGTCCAGGACAATTGTCCTATTCACCGAGCGAGTACTGTGCGTGAGTGGTTTCACAATCACCCGGAAGTAATTGTTATTCCATGGCCAGCGCGATCACCCGACCTCAACCCCATAGAAAATCTATGGGGTTTGATGGTGCAAAGGTGGGACTCGCGGAATGAGAGGTCTACGGAACAATTAAAAACCCATTGCATGGAGGTGTGGGAAAGTTTTAGAGGGAGCGAAATATGCGGTAATATGGTTGGGTCCATGCGCAAACGTCTACTTGACTGTATCGAAAATAATGGGGGTTATACAAAATATTAAGTTTTAGTGAAATCAGTCGGTGTAATTAAATATTTAGTAGGCCATTTTATTTTAACATATCCATGATTATTCGTTAACAAACACTGTATTATATTGTGTTTACTTTCGTTTAAAACAGCTATATCTTTTAACTTGTGCCATCGCCTTATCTTAAGAATGCAGTGAACTCGCTATCAATTTTGTTGACAATAATCATGATTCTATTTCGTTTTTTATTCTTCTACCCACACTGTTCTAACATAATAGTTCAATTTATTTTTCTCATCTAATTGACGATTATCTTGTGAGAACTAAAGTTCTTTTAACAGAAATTGAGGTTTAGTTTCAATCTTCTTTTCGTCAAGAAAATGAACAATTAAGCTATGACCTCAATACATTCATTGTGACGTTACATAAAAATAAAATGTTTACAAAGTCTAAATCATATATCACTTTTCAATAAATAACTGGATATATACAACTATATTTTATTTTATTAAAATTTTAATATCCTTTTATTGTTACGTTATTCATATTATGAATGGTCTAAGTGGGTATACTTCCAACAAACAATCTTACACGTAACATAGTTATCGGTTACAAGATAATTTTTTTGTTTAAGTAACAATTCGACGTCACAATTCTCATAAATGTTTAATTTGTAAACATAAAGAATAAAGATTTTTATTAAACACGTCTTTTTATTTCCACCTTACAACATCGAAAAGATATAACAACTAAATAATTGAAAATTACGAATGTGTTTTTCTTGTGGTTAATAGATCATATTCGTAATTTGCAACTATTTAGTGCAAAAAATGCAATAGAATTTTTCATAGCAATATAAAAAACAACTATATTAATATAGATTGGGAATTTTCAAAGTAAGAAATAACCGCAACGGACCGACCATGACTTGAACTCGGGCTACGTTGTTTGCGAATCCAACACTTAGTTCATACGGCTACCAGCCCATGACATATTTGCGTGAATTTTATCAATGCAATGGTAAGAAAAAGTCGCCTCTGTGACTGTGTGATGCGTATTGAATGGCACAGAAAAATAATAATGATGTTTTAAGTTCAGTGCGACGACAGTTCCTTAGTGTGTGTTATCTGTGGAATGTGGATACTCATACACGCGCACACATACGCACGGAAGTATCGTGCTCGCTCGGTTCGTAGAAATGTAATCTTTAGCGTTCTTATGGACTTCAACGGAAATCCATATTCAACCTACCCTCTCAAGTTTGAAAACTAACACATAGATAATCAAATATTTATAAATTGATATTCAATTTTAATATCTTCATCTCTTTAAAAGAAATTATAAATTATTTCAATGTATGAAGAAACAAAAAGAAAGTACAAAAATAAGCATTAATTAAGCATTAATCATTTGAAGCTCAGCGGCGCCATCTATTAACAGTATAATGTAATGTTGTCGATAGCAACATTTCAATCTGGTTTTACGCTAGATGGCGTCATTTCTCGCTTCACACGATTTTTTTTCTGTAGCTCCTATGCACTTTCGCATTTGGCCGTACCTCGACCAGGCATAAAACCGAATTGGTTTTGTGAAATTTCACTCTCTTCTCTCAACCTCCTTTCAATAACTTTCTCCCAGGCTTTCATAGTATGTGACATTAGCTTTATTCCTCTATAATAGTTATCACAATCGCACATCACCCTTGTTTTTATAGATGAGCACCAGGGAACTGTTGCACCACTAATCAGGTATGGCTACTTCCCGCAACAACTTATTGAAGAACACAGCTCACCACATCCATCTATCCACTAGCAGCAACTTCCACACTTCAGCTGGTATTCCGTCTGGACCAACTGCCTTACCATTCTCCATTCAATTTACAGCTATTCTGACTTCATCCATACTAATCGTTCTCACTAAACCACATTCACTGGTTAATTCTCTAAAATCCCAATCCAGTTGTTTTCCTCATTCATCAGTCTTTCAAAATAGTCCTTCCACCTTTCTTTGATTTTCTCATCTTCTGATAGAATCATTCCAGTTTCATCCCGTATACATCTTATCTGAAAAACATCTCTCGCATTTCTGTCTCTTTTTATAAATGTGAAAGTAACACTGTCTGTCTGTTCACAGTTATTGAACCGATTTTGATGAAATTTGCTACGGAATAAATTTGAACCCCAAGGAAGGACATAGGTTACTTTTTATCTAGCTTCATTTTCGCTTCCGCAATAACCAACATTGACGCGAGCGAAATACTTATATAAAGCAAAGCAGCAATATACTAAATATGAATAATATGCCATCAAAAACATTAATGGTAAAAATTCAAGGCTCGCCACTCAGTTCTTCTACCGCATAAACTTGTGAGATCCATGTAATACCAAGTCGGTTAATTTATTCAGTCCCTACTTGAGGGACCTTTTGCAACCTCTTATAATGACCATATCAATAATCTTTTATGTTTTAAACAAATAGATTCGACTTGGCAATCGCATAAAAACAAAATGTATCTCATAAGTAATACGTAAACAGCGAACGCGTTCGCTCTCTGTATTTCTATTGTATCTCTAATTGGTATTCGAAAGGTCACCGAATTTCACATTTTCTTTAGAATTGTGAAAAAACTTTTCAGAAGTTTTCCACTTCAAAGAATACTTATACAAAGCAAGCAGTAATATACTTATATAAAGTAAACAGCCAAATTTTCATGTTTCAAAACACCTTTTGTTATGGTCTGGATGTATAAACAAAACTGTTGTGTCGCTTCCGAATTTCACATTTTCTTTAGGACAATTGTGAAATAACTTTTCCAGAAGTTTCTCTCTTCAAAGAATGGCTTTCTTAAATTCTTCTTTTAATAAAAACATTTATATTTTCTTTACCCCACTTAGTAGGCTTCAGTGGAACTATTGTGTTTCACCGTTTTGTTCGAATGAAAACATTTGTAAAGAATCAGGTATATTTTTTGTATTCAATTATCCTGTTACGTAAACGGTGCGATTCTGGAAGCGTCTTTATCACGAAGAAATAAGGACCATATTCATAATTTAAGTACGTCAGACTATGTACTTTAGCTTTTAAGAGGGCCCTTCCCCACTTGCCTATCGTCAACGCCTAGCATGGTTTAAAAGCTTGTTGATGAAGCAACAAGCTAACGAGATGTTTGATGAAGAGGCAACGCGAAAAAAGAGAGATAACGTCTGAAAACTGTTACCGTCGGTAATTCCGTGATTTACTCGAATATTGCACAAATCTTGTTTCCAGGAAATACGTGTTTTTTTTTTAAACCCTTAAATATGTTTTTGAAAAAAAGTGTCGTCATTCTGAATCTCGATTAAATGTGCGAGGCTTCTACAGATGTACTTTTTTTATATTTTCCATACATGAGTACACGGGGGCCAAAGTTCTCGTAAAACATCAGATTTTCAGACGTCTTTACTGGATTAGTTTTACACAAATTTATGTATTGATTTCTATAGAAGCCTAGATAAATCCACAAGATATCGGTGTATCCAAAATATCTGGAGAAATATGTGTAATAACATAATAATCACGTAAGAGCGGTTGCATGAAAATGTACCTCGAGTTGGCCGCTCTTAAGTGTCTCAAATACCACTCGCAGGGAATCTTTGTAAGTCAAAAACGTCGTAAGATAAAAGTCAATGACTTTATAAATATATCAGCCTCATTGGTTACGTCATCAACCTAAATCACTATAAAGAGAACGCCCTTTTGTGTGCGGCCCCTAAGAAAAATAGCTCTATTGCTTCACATAGCCCTTATTTGTGGCTTACAAATAATGATGTCAAGTGAGTGGGTATTGTGGGCAACCTGTATATTTATTTTTATTTCATTGATCCTGTATCTTTAAGATACATTGAGGACAGATTTTTATTTAGAAATATCTAGAAGCTTTTTGTCTCATTAAGGTTAGGCAGCATTTTGAGCCACATGGCTTTGGAGCGCAGTACTTATAGTGTTTCGAACTCGATGCGTTAATTTATCACCAAGTGTACTGCGCTCCATTGCTCGTGTGCAAACCTTGATGTTGGTCTTCTGGATTTAGGGAATCCAATCCCGCATCAAAATCGCAATCCCGCATACCTGCGGGATTGAAGTCAGCATTCGCAATTTGCGGGATTGGGATTTTTAATTTATTTTTTATTGTAAGTAGTAATAATCATAAAAACCGGTCAAGTACGAGTCGTACTTGCAAACCGAGGGTTTCTTATTATTAATTTACCTACCTATGTAAATAGTTCGATTCCCGAATCGAGTGTCGAAGATTTTCCGAATCGCAAAAAAAAAAAAAATGTTTTGAATGTATTTAAAATATTTAACGGACCTTCATCTTTTGGGAGAGCAAATTCACGTGCTTTGGGGAATCTCTTGTCATAGAATTCCTAAACTGAGATTGATTACGTTCCGTCTTAGTTGCGATACAGGACTCACAAAACATAAAATAGAAATTCGAAAATTATTCAGCTTCAATGTAAAATCAAAAACAAAATAATTATTTTCCCGCGTTTGCGGGATTGGATACCCTATTCTGGATGTCAAGCAAAGAACAAGTCTGTGTGCCATATATCAAGACGCGGAGAACATACATGTCCATGAGCTTTTGTTTTAATACCATGGAAAGGTCACCTTTGAACAGGTTAGGCTCTTAGAACAAGAATTTCATGGAAAGACTTTTCGATCACACTTTTGAAACAGAACTCGCAGAAATTGGAAAAGAATAACTAGAAGTTCTTGCGTTTAAAGGATTCTACACACCAAATGAGGTGGCTTTGATTCAGTTACACTAATGGTAAAACTCCCATTCACTTACCACTAGGGAATCCAAATGCGGGATCCCGCACCTTTTCTGCGGGATCATAAATGCGGGATTACTCATGCGGGATCCCGCACGTCTGCGGGATTGAAGTTTTATATAACGGATTCCGACGACCTGCCGCCGTTTTGATTATTTATTAGACCCAGCTCATCCTCATTAAAAAGTGATGAAACAATATTACATGGAACTCGTGATATTTTTTTTAAAGAATTAGTATGGCAAATAATTATTTTATTTTCGATTTTACTTAATTGCAATTGAAAAATTAATAATTTGTTAATTTCCATTTCATATTGTTGTGCGAGTCCTGTATCGCGACTAAAACAGTACGTAATCAATGTCAGTTTAGGTACTCTATGACCAAGGATTCCCGACAGCACGTGAATTTAATTTCCTAGATGAAGATCCGTTAAATATCTTAATAGATTGTTTTATAAAAGCAGTTGATTATTATTTATATGAAAATCGTAAGATTTCATTTCAATTTTATTTTTGCGATTCGGAAAATCTTACGACACTCGATTCGGGAATCGAACTATTTACATAGGTAATAAGAAATACTCCGTGTGCAAGTCTGACTCGCACTTGATCGATTTTTATGTTTATTACTAGGTACTTGAAACAAAAAATTAAATTAAAAATCTCAATCCTGCAAATCTCGCGGGATATCGCGGGATCGCGATTTTGATGCGGGATTGGATTCCCTACTTACCACCTTACCAGCTGGTAACTGCTGTCACCAACTCAAAATATACGAGTTACTAAGTAACATGTGTGAAAAGTGCCGTATTCCACTTTTTATCTATATATATATATATATAAAAGGAGTAACTAATTCACTGACATATCAACGCACAGCCGAAACTACTGGAACTAGGAACGTGAAATTTCGCACAAAGCTTCCTTTTATGACGTAGGCGAGCACTAAGAAGGGATTTTTGGAAATACAAATTTTAAGGGAGTGAAACGGGGGTCTAAAGTTTGTATGGAGAAGTTTACTTTCACGCGAGCAAAGCCGCTAGCAGAAGCTAGTCTATATATAAAAAAAGAAAAACTGACTGACTGACATATCAACGCACAGCCGAAACTACTGGGACTAGAACCGTGAAATTTGGCACAAGGTAGGAGAGGATTTTCCAAAATTTACCTCCGAAAGGGATGATGCGGGGGTTCAAAGTTTGTATGGAGAAACCTATTTTCACGCGGGAAAAGCCGCTGGAAGAAGCTAGTATATTATAACATTATAAGTGCATATTTGTATTTATATATTAAGAACTTTAATTATATAAATATATACAACTTAATAAAACGCGGGGCTGGGGAACATAAATTTAAAAAATGAGGGTCTACAAACCTTACACAACACAATCAGTTTCTTGTTCAATAAATTAATAGTCATTAAATGATATCATTATAATTCTTTAATGTGTATGTGGCGATGTAGCCTCCTACTTAACATTTCTATTTGATACATTTCTATTTCTATTTGACTGGCCTGTTGGTCTAGTGGTTAGTGGCCCTGACTGCTATGCCGGAGGTCGTGGGTTCAATTCCCACCCAAGACAAATGTTTGTGTGATGAGCACGATCATTTTTTCTGTGTCTGGGTGTAATCTATCTATAATATATATGTATCTAGAAATATATAAGTATGTTTATCAGTTGTCTAGTACTCGATAACACAAGCTCTGCTTAGCTTGGGACTAGACGGCGTTGTGTGATAGTTGTGGAATATTATTATTATTATATTATATTATTATTTTGTATTAATACATATATTAATAAGCATATGTTAAATAACGACCTAGATTTTTTTATTATCAAAAACGAAATATATGACATTTGATTTTAATTTTTGATGTTTCCTTTATGATTATGTTTAATAAGTTCAAGATTAGCTGAAAGTTACCTAAAAAATAAAAAAAAAACAATCAAATCAATGGTAAAACACTAGGCAAAAAATGTCGCCGCCATCAACCCCGCTCTATTAGCGTCCATGGGCCTTTACTATGACGTGATAAAATGTCAGCCGTGCGAGCGAGAGAGGGATGCAGCTATACACCCTATATATAGTTCCATCCCTTTAACAGTTCAGTTTAGGTCGTCAAATGGATCGCGTTAAAAGCTCGTGGTAGGGCCTCAAGACATCAGAATCAACGATTGCAGTAAATACTTTTAGTTTCTCTTCATTTGATGTACTGAATTCTTGACAGACCTGGATATAGTCTGGTTTGAAAGTGGCGCCACGTCCATGTGAAGAGGAGGGATGAAAAACATGTCACTAAAGAAGATAATATGAGTGAACATGTGAATGGATAGAGGAGAGAGGCCAAAGCAAAAATGGATGGATTGTGTGAGTGTTTGAAAGAAAAGGGAGTCAGTGATATCTTTTGAATTAATTACCGCGGCCCTAGAACGCAAAGGGCAAATGAAGGAACAAAGGTGGGTTTTAGCAATCTGACATAACCTCTCCCTCCACCCCAGAGAGCGAGAAGTCATTTGATGATTACTCACCCCAAAAATAAAAATGTTACCATGATGGTTGACACGACAGAATGGAAGAAAAAAACGTTTGCGCTGAACCCAAGTAACACGGGACAAGGGCACGAAGACGATGATAGTATAAGTACTTACTAGCAGTATAGATGGTATGCGTGTTGCTCGTTGCCGGTGTTGAGGCACGCACCGACGCCGGCGAAGCGATGCCGTGAGAACCCATGTCGCCGCTACCTCCAGCCTGGCAAACAAAAATAAACATTTAGTTCTACGTTGTCTCAATGCTGGGTGGTGTTGCGCCTTCTCCAGAGACATGGGCCAGAGTCGTAATGCAGTGGAAGCCAGACAACGGCCTTCGTCACTGAGGAGGGCCTTGAAAACACAGGGGTGACTTTCTTCACGTTTACAGAGAGATTACAGATATATCATCTCATCTCATATATAGATATATCATCTCATCTCACTAATATTATAAAGACGAATGTTTATGAGTGTGTGTTGTTTGTTACTTCTACACGCTCGAATGGTTAAACGGATTTCGATGAATCTTGGTTCTTACACGGGTACACTATGGTCTGGAAGAACACATAGGATTTTTATCCAGGGAATATGTTCCCTTGGGATCATTTTCTACTCTCAGTCGGGCAAGGCCGCTGGCGCGCAAAATGCAAATTTCAAAGAATTAGTATCATCATCAAAATATTTATAAAAACAGATAACAAAGTATTACTAACCTGGCTATGATGGTTCTCAGGAGGGGCTCCGCCATTGGGCTGAGAGTGCGCGAGCTCGTGGGGCGGAGCACCCGCGCTCGGCCGGCAGTCCACCATGAGGGGCAGTGCTTCAACTTCAACCTGGTCGAACATTTCACCAGTAAACCAAACGATAAGACTTTGAGGCCACTAACACTATGACTTTGATAAACTACTGACAGTTTGACAAAGTTGAAAAGTAAGATTGGGTAAATAAGCGATCTTTTTCTAAGAAAGGCTGTTACTAGATATTATGGTGTAACTTACAACCATAATGGTACGTGGCGAGTCCGTGGTAAGAGCTGGCTCGAAACACGTGCGATATGAACGAGATGTTTTTATCAAATGATTGATTGCTACTCAATTTTTAAAATAAAAGTTTCCGGCGAGGGTCAGAGTCGCGCATGCGCGTACCGCTTATTCCCCGGTGCAATATTGCACTAACCCCGATTGTTTATTTTCTTTGCTCTTTGTAAGACACCGTACCAAATTTACAAGTTAGTAAAAAAGGTTCTAATTCTCCCGTGGCCTAATTAGAAAAGTAGGTTTCACGATTTCGAGCTAAGTTTAAACTAATAATTTGTTCGCACTGGAAGTCTAATGTACACATTAAAACCTGTCAGTAATTTACTTACTCCACCATCTACATCAATCTTACTCCACCATTTAAGTTAATCACAGACCAAGAGCTTAAGCTAAGCGTTCGCAAACTTAATTCTCAATTTCATACATATTTACACCGCTTAGCGAAAACAAACAGCTCAGCTGATCTTGATCTGCTCTGGTTCCTAAAAACTAAAACAACACAAACTAATTACTAAACTACATAACGCTCATTTGTACAAGGATGACATAACTAAACGCATGATTTTACAGGATTTTTGAGTTGAATAAATATATCCTCATAATGATTTTCTGTTAATTAAAGGCTTCAATGCAAAAAAAACTTACGACGCAACAATTTAGAACTTTTAACGAAACATATTTTTTATCCAACGTAGTAAAATTAATACTTTATGTAATAAATCTAAATTTTTGTATGATGCCATCCTTTTCACAAATGCGCGATGTATCCCAATTTGATTACCTCTAGAATAGCTACGATATGGTACTGTAGGATAGATTTATAAGCACGTCACTTTTATCGAATATTTAGAGCCTTTCAAAGACAAACACTTGAATGCTCATATTTTTCTTAGTTTTATCAAAAACTTGCCTTGTAATGCTAAGTAGATATGGCATGAAATATCGTAAAATAATGAAATGAAATCTATGACTGTATGTTACCGCGTACATTATTGCCAAGAGGGTAGATTAAAATTCTATGTGCAAATATGGGTAGCCCCTTTGATGTATTTGATAGGGCGTATGAATGAACATAATACGGACTTAATGCTATTTAATTAATTAAAAAAATAATACGTAACGGACTTATACAATAGAAAGCAAATGTTGCTTATTCGAAGGTTTCAGTTGCGAAAGAATTTACCGCCTACGGAAAATTTTATTCTAGAACGCGTTTCCTTTTTGCACGAGAAAAATATTGTACAACAACACGAAAAAAATGTGTGGAAACAGCTTCGTCAAGTGATATGCTTACAAGTCACCCATCATAACCAATTTCTATTTGTGTCTAGCTACAACTAACAGGCATTGGTTCAAAGTTCAGAAAGTCCAGGTGTTGGTAAGAGAAATCGACGTTGTTCTGAAAGGATAGCTCTGTCTCTTCGTTCCACGACACTTTGCTTGGCTTGCTAGCTTTTTCAGGAGCCTTGTCGTCCGTAGCCACCTTAGATTTGTTTCGGGCCTTACTCAGACCTTGTTTCAGAGTGATGTTGCCTGGTCGCGGGACATTCATTAAGTACGACAATTGTTGTAAAGAGTTAGTGCAAAAAAATAAGAATATTTTAAGTATAAAATTGTGCAGAATGCTAAAAATTTGTGCAAAATAATTAGTGAAAATGAAAGCATTTATAAATTACTTTTATAAAGCATTCGCAAGTAACAAGAAGGTCAATAAATTATTTGGAACTATGTCGAACCTATTTGCTGCAACATTTGGCTTAGAGTCAGGAACTGAGAGTGAGCCCGAGAGTATCTGTAGGGAGGAGCCCAGGGTCTTATTTCCTCAAGGGGAAGAGGTTCCAACTGCTCAAAATTCACTATTCGCTTCTCGCCCAACTCCTCAATGAACACGAGGCAGGGACCTCCATCAGGTCTCATTTCTTGGATGTGGCAGTGGTAAGGGACTGTCTGCTCCGGTTGAAGTTTGCACAAACATTTGACACCCACTTGCAGGGTCGTCCCATCCGAATATCTTGCCCCATAACGCATTTCTGTAATACCATTTCATAAGTATCGAAACACGTAAATTTTATGTTAATATATTTCCTTCAAAAATGAAATGGAATATGGAACTGAAACGCCCAAACAAAACTCGTCTTCACATTGATCTAGTGCCCTCGTTACATAGAGAATGATTCGGCATTTCCGTTCTTACGAAAACCAATATCGAAGTAGCAAGAAATTCGCAAAAGAAATCATACGAAAACGAATAACCAGTAAATAATGAAACAGCGAATTAACCAAGCGTTCAATCGCTCGAAACCCGAATGTAGCCAACAAGGTCACTGAAAAATAGTCTTCCAATCTAATGAAAAATATATTCGTTTGTATAGGGTTTTCATTCCTATTCCATTCATGGCAAAAAAAGCGTGTACCTCGTCTCAACTCGCTCCAGACATCGAACTCTATGTTCCTATAGATGTCAGGGTCCAGGGCCTTAGCCACTTTGTAAGGAAACGGGGTGATTCCATTGTCGAGCAAGTCTTTCGCGCTGTTAACGTTCAGACAGTTCATGCAGACATTCTCGAGTTGAATCAGACTACGGTTGAACACGAAGATGCTTAGGGACTCCTTCAACAGACTAGCTCTTTCCAAATCTTCAGTATGATGCTTACACTTGAGTGCCAAAGCGTTATTGCTCCTGTCTTTGTCATCGTCAGCAGCCTCTATGAATATCTTGGCCCTTTCTTTCTGCTTTTTACGGCGTTCAACATTCTCTGACATGAAGTACTCGATATGGTTGCTGGGTACTTTGTCGTGGAGCATTTTATCAACAGCATAAGACAAGTCTTTTAGCTGGTAGACGCCGTCGTAAAGGATTTCATATACCAATGCTATAAGTATAATTTTGCACTTTAGCTTTAAGGACTAGGAAAAATGTTTTAAGAAATCAAAGACTATCTTGAGATAACAATAATAATATTAGGGAAAGCCACTTTTTATGCTGTTTAGTCAAATATGAACAGTTTATTTTTCCGACTGATTTGAAACAAAGAAAGAAAAAAATGAGACTGATTTGCTGAAGATGATTCTCAATTCAAAGTACATCAACATTTTCGAACTCTAAACTACATTTTGAGAATTTATTGTCTAGCAAAAGCTCAGATACAGCAGCTGTTTGAGATCATTTCGGTTTTATAATGGGTCTTAGACACCACCATATCATATCAGTGAAAGAAACCATAGCTTTTCAACGAATATGTCTTAAATCTCCAAACACCTTGAAAAGCATTCGCTTAAAAGAGAATTAGCCCAGCATTAGGACAGTATAAGTTAAGAAATGAGAGGCAATAATCCATTCCTTTCGACTGGCCTGTTGGTTTAGTGGCCCTGACTGCTATGCCGGAAGTAGTGGGTTTCCCACCCAGGACAAATGTTTGTGTGATAAACACGATCATTTGTTTTGTATCTGGGTGTAATTTATCTATATATGTATGTATTTAGAAATATATAAGTATGTTTATCAGTTGTCTAGTACCCATAACACAAGCTCTGCTTAGCTTGGGACTAGACGGCATTCTGTGATAGTTGTGGAATATAATATTATTATTCCACACAACAATAACATATTTTGTTCAGCAATTCATTTAACATAAACTGTATGCACAATGTAACAAATGTTTCCTGTTTATCACAGACAACAGTTGTTGCTAACACCAACCAAGTTCTTACATTTTCTAGTTCTATGAATCAAGTCAGTCAGAATCGAGTGAAGTCAAAACAATATTTCCGCACAAAGAAATCGTAAGTTTAATGATAAAAATCATAATTAAGGGGGGACAAAATTACTTGAATGTGATAAATAGATTTTCAGAGGTTTCAAGACAAATAAACTTACACTGGCAAAAGGATGATGTGTTAATGAAATCTTTAGTGTAGACCACATCAAAGTGCTTAGTGTCGGGTGAGTAAAACAGGTAAATCGGGTCTCCATAACCATTGCATATTTTTGTTTGTGGACCTTTGTTAGCTTCAAATATTACAAAGTCTCGTCTGCAAGGTTTTAAGGGCAAGTTATTTTATCTTGGGGCCATGTGCCTAACACAAGATGCTATGTCTTTTTTTGAGTATATTGAGGCATCAATTTTAGTGCAAATGAATACTGTTTTGTAGTGGAGGTATACTTTATAATGAATTGAGAAAAAGTTGCTTGATTCAAGGACAAATTATGTTATTGTTCGTAGATTCAATAACATATTGCATGTATCACTAAGATTGTATTAGGCACAGTGTCAATGGAAATGAAATATTAGGAATTATAAATCAAGTAGCGGGTAGTCAAACTTCATTTAAAAATGTTCTTACCTATAAAGATGGCTCATGGCCGATATTTCAATTAAACCACCCCACTCGGATGGGTTTGACATCTCTTTGAGATAATTTTCAAATGGGCAAGTCAACGACTACAAAACAAAAGTATTTATGTTAGCATAGTGCCTGAATATGAAAATATTTGACAAATATTTTGGCATATCCTACCCCTTCGAAGAGGTGTCTTTTAGTAGACATGAACTGAACGCAGTCCAGGCGAACTTTATGAAAGTATCGCTGAGTGTTATACATGTTCTCAGAGACAGCACGGAAAAGGCAGCTTGAGTCCCTAGCTGTATGTTTACGGAAAAATCCCATCTCGTCCAACCACCTGTCCGGCTCCGAGGAACGCTTGTGTATCTTCCACGGCCCGCGACAACGGATCGGGGAAGGCGACATTGTACACTGCTAACAATCTGCAGGTAAACAAAAACAAATGACGCTGCCGCTTCCATCAACATATCCGCCAAAAATGTCTAACAAATCGACCCATTTCACATTCAGATGTGAACATAATAAAGTTTAAATAAAGGATAAGGCATCCAAAAAACCATATCGTAGCTATATCGTTTGGCGAATGCAAATGGTTGTTTTGCTGTCTACGTTAAACAACACGTGCAAACTTATAATCTTACATACGACGCTAAATTAACACGAAAACACTTACCGAAATAATATATCCCAACTGTCAGCATCAGTGTTTAACTTTGTTATATGTGCGAACTTTATTTTACCAAAATTAATGAAAATTGCACGTGCCAAAAGCAAACCGTCAAGAGCCGGCGGGAAGCAAATCAAAATTTACAAGACGACGGCATTTTTGCAACTATGCAAACAAGGAGCGCATTCCATGAACGTCTCTGTCATCTCATTTTCACTTAGTATGAAATTGTATCTTGCTACTTCGTCTGGATATATGAATGCTAGATTTATTGTTATTGCAGTGTATTTGAAGCGCTCTTTGGTACCATAGACAGCGTCATAGAGAAAGGAAAAAATTATAGACCAGAAAAAAAGTTAAGATTTACCGCAGGTTTTTTATTTAATTGTTTTATTTTATTTAAATTACTTTATGCGCTTATTTTATAAACTTTACCTATGTGTTTACCATATGTTATCAGGAAGACTTGAAATACCTGACTTGACCTGACAGTGTAATGATAAAATTAATTTAAAAATCCCTGGAAAAGAATTTGACGTTTAAATTGACAGGGCTGCCAATTACAGAAAACAAAACAGCCTTATTGGCATCAAAGACTACAATAGTATACTATTGGCATATTCGAGAGAATCCGCTGGATGATCTTGGATTCTTGATACTCTAACCCCGTGTTCCGAGTTGCGATAAAAGTGATTATATCGCGAATCCTACCAAATTGAATAGTCACAAAATATAAGGGCTATTGAATAATAATTGTGACGTTGCGCGATGGTCGGATTCGCGATATTATCGCTTTTGACGCAATTCGGAACGCAGAGTATATAGCTCAAAGAAAAAGCATATTTACACTAATATACTTATCCAGATTAGGGTAAACATATTTTTAAAATAATAAGCTCATCGTAATAAAAACTAAGTCTTTTTAAATTGTTAATGTTATTTACTAGCTTCTGCCAACGGCTTCACCCGCGTTAAAGTCAGTTTCTCCATACAACCTTTGGATCCCGTTACATCCCTTAAGGGGGTGAACACAGAGTACTTTCTATTATACTGAGGGGTGAATTTCGGAAAATCCTTTCTTAGCGGATGTCTACACCCTATAAGGAACCTACCTACCTGCCAAATTTTAAGTTTGTAGGTGTTATAGTTTCTAAGATTTCGTGATTAATTAGTGAGTGGTATTTCGCTTTTATATACATAAATATAGACGAGTGACAGGACAGAATGGAAGAAAAAAACGTGTTGCGCCGACCCCTAATAAAACGGGACAAGGGCAGGAAGATGATGATGATAATGATACATATATAGATTATAGACGTTATGTCGATCAATTAAGGGATTGTAGGGACTAGTTTGCATGTCAAGAGGTAAGATAGATCACAGGGCTCATCAGGGCGTTGAAGTACAGCTGTTCCACTCGCTTGAAAGGTTTAATTTTGAAATAGAGGTTGAATGAGTTGCATCAAATGGCTTTTACCACACGTTAAATTTACTTATAGCAGTAAATTTCACACAATTTCAGCAGAATAGTTGCATGACTGTGATTTTAATAAATGAAGCATAGATGAAAAGATTGAATGTAAATAAAAATGAACAATACATAGGGAATGACATTGATAAATAAAATGTTTGAGTTGGTATATTGTGAAAAAAATGCAGATAAAACTTGGATAGTCTTGGAATCAATAATTTTGCTACCCTAACTATAATTATTGTCGAAGTCAGAACATGAATTGCTAATCGATGAATTCCTCCTTTGGTCGAGAAAGCTAAAAATTTTAATAATTGTCCTGTTTCAGGAAAAATAAATAAAAAACTGACACATTTTTAAAATCTATATTTATAAAAAGCACCGTCTGTAAAACATACAAAATTCCGGTAAAAATGGTTTATTGGCATCGACAGCATTATTATAAAAATGGAAAAATGTTTGATTATGGTTGTATATGACAATATAAAAATTATGATTGTTCACATCACTGCTTAGACAAACTATTGCTTTCTTTTTGATTCAGACCGAATACTTATACCATAACATGGTTGAGCAAGTAATATTGTTACAGTACTACATTCGATGACTCTTACCATATTTCTATGTTAATACGATGCAAAAATACTATATCAACGCAGAAATAAAGTTAAAAAATTAATTTAGACCCAAATGAGATTTGGTAACTACACTCCTAATTTATTGACCAGAGTATCACACATGCACAGATGTATAATTCTCATGACACCTAAATAGAGAACACAAGCACAGAGTAAGAATGAGTTAAATTAAATCATAGCATGATATTTGGAGTGCAGTGTGTTCCCGACTAAAATAAATCAGTACTGGACATTCATACTTAATTATTCTTTTCAATATAAATTAAATTATAAAATGCTCGTAAAATACGCTTATTAAATATACATATACCGTTAAAAAGTGACATAGAAAATTTGGTTCCTATAAACTAATGATAAGGACCAGTTTACAAAGTCCATTCTAAGTCTAGTCGAACATTGGTAAAGTTCTGTCATTTGATCAAAATAAAGACTTGTAAAAACGGACAGCGCAAACGGCCTATGACTTATATCGAGTTTAAAATACGGGCGATACTAGCGAGATATAGTTGCGGGTGGTTATGTTATGAGGATGTTCAGGCTGTTTTCTCCTGCTCAATGACGTCCTTGGTAGGCAGAGGGTTCTTCTCACAAGTTTCAGTGTGCTTCAATTTGGTAGGGTCGAAGTTCTCGATGCCGTTCAAGAACTTGTTCTTCTCCTTCTCGGCTTCGATAGCTATGAGGGAAAGAAATCTTTTAGTACATAATTGGATAGGACTTGCAAATCACTGTTACTAACACTAGGATTTAAGTTTTTTGTAATACTGTTAGTATTCCAAAAAACTTAGGCTCTAGTAAATATGGATCGCTGTAGTCCGAATTAAATAAATTTTAATTTTACATCTACTTTGTCCATTTATGGGATTTATTTACGCAGAATGGATGTAATTGAATATTAAAAAGTATTTTTGAGAATAGATTTAGTAAGATTTACTTTCAAATGCTTTTGAAGACGTTTGGTTCACATCTTTTTTTACTACTTATCAACATGCCACTTCTCAGAATGCGCACTTTATATTTGAATATATTCGATTGGGTACTTAATAATAAGATGTACTTAACACTACAATATTTTTGTTCAAGGTGCCCATTCCATACACCAATCACGTTAATCCAACCAAACTAGAAGAATAATCGTATGCGGTAATCAAACCCGCGTTTTCAAATTGAACGTTTTTTTATATAAATAAACCAATTGATGGTCTCGGTACTGGCTGTTTTCTGCTCTCTACATAAAGAGAAAGCTAGCGTGCAAATAATATATATTACAGTCACGCAAAGGCAACAGATAAATACAGATTGTCGTAATGATGAAAATATAAACTCGAAAAAACAATAAAAAATACGGTAGCTGGCAAGGATTTGCCACATTAGTGCAAAATATAAAATATACAGTAATATAGGCATAAAATTATAAAGCAGCAAAAATAAACCTTCAATAGGCGGTAAGGGGTTCTTTTCTTCTGTTTCCGTATGCTTCATCTGAGTCTTGTCAAAGTGTTCAACGCCATCCAACAGATTCTGGTGCTGTTTCTCCGCGGCGACAACTGATGCAAAGCAAATCGTGCAAGGCAAAACATAATAAATGCAAGTAAATAATAAAAGCATTGGATCAGTCTCACATTTTTAACACAATCATTCGTATAAAGGCAACATTTACATGCTAATTGACAGTGCCGTAACTAATGGGGCCAAGCGGTGCCCAGGCACAGGGCGCAGATCCTGATGGAGCGCAAAAAATATCAAACCAAGGCTAAGTTTTGTATCATTCATTTCATCAGAAGGAGGTTACTGTTTCTCCTTCTCTCTCGCTCCGTAACATGGCCTAAACCAGAGCCGAACGCCCAGAACGCTACCGTCGATCGCCCCCCACGAGAACACGACGGTGTTCCGCCCAAGCGGGGCATACTTCTACCATATTATTTACCATGTGCTCCGAGTGTTTCTTCCCACCAAAGTCGAAACAGGTACGTCCCGAAACACTCATGTCCGGTGAAGACCTGTATCAGGCGGTTTAAAATTACCCAGCTCGGACATTTTCAGTTACAAAAACTTTCACCGGGTTTAAAAAAGGCTAGTTACGGCATTGCTAATTGACTCAGACACGACATGGAGTGCTTGAAATAAAAAAGCGTGTCAGACCGTAAAAGGTCACAAAAACATTGATAAGCTAATGACAATGAGTCTTCGACTTATTTAGTCATTAAAACTGCATAAGATTATTCAAAAGAAGGATATCGGGTTGGAATATTGCCACTCGTAAGCGCATTAAATTTTGTCATAATGATTAATAAGAAATAAATTGTACTATACAATATTATTGCACATATACATGCGAAATCATCAGGGTGCTGGTGCTGATAAAAGAAAATAATATAAAAACATACCATCTTTGTCAGGAAGTGGGTTCTTTTCCTGCGTTTCTGTGTGCTTCAATCTGGTAGCGTCAAATTTTTCAATACCATCGAACAGCGACTTTTGAGTTTTTTCGGTAGCAACATCTGAAAACCATAGACCAAAATCTGTCAAAAAATATTCGAAATTTGAATTATTTGGCGCACTCTCACAACGTCTAAAACACATGCGCGTTATTATTTTAGTAAAACGTAGGTAGTTAGAATTTACAACAATAACTGCAAATGAGTCGTAAAATACATATTAGACTTGTCCCCTGGTTTAGTCCCCCAGTTAAAATTAGAAGGAATGCGGTGAGCAAAAGAAGCCACGTCTCACAGGCGTATTGCGGCTCGCTATTATGAATTAGAGGCGCGGCATTCCACCCAGTGATATACCTAGTGCGTTCGGTAGCACGATTTTTTCCACCGTCTCCGTTTTCCTGAGGGAAGATGTCTGAAATTGTTCTACGCCTTGAAGTAGCGCGTTGTGTTGCTTTTCCTGCGCTACGTCTGTTGTGAAATTGAAATCTTTGTTATTCTGTTATCGATTACTCACGGAATGTTTGTTTTCAATCGAAGTGTTAATATTGCCTGGCTTCGAGATAAGTTCTTAGTACGTTTTGTTATGGATTTTAGATAAGGTGAGTTAGGTACTAATAATTGATGTCGATTAGACAAAGTACCTTTATTTCTTTCTTTCCATCTTATCATCAAATCAAAACAAAATGATGATCTTTTTGTTTTTGTCATACTTTTTGTAATCCCTGATTGATAACCGCTCCCGCCAAATACCTGAGTGATTGCAAGGGAGTGTGGCCTCTGCTGTTATAGGTACCCAGAGTGATTCTTTGAAAGTTAGGGAATACGACTCATTCATCTGGCCTATATTTTTCGTACCTATCTATTTTGTGTCGTAAGACACTGGGCGCAAATGAGTGCTTTTGATATAAGTATACCAATTACAATACATACCAGGAAAAACTAATATGTATATAAAAATATTAAAAAAAATAGGCCAGATGAATGAGTCAGAATCCCACGGCTTCAAAGAATCACCCCCCAAACATCTCGATTGCATGGTGAAGACGGGATGTACGTACTTAGTAATTTTTTTTCAGTGATAATTTAAGTAATACAATATTAAACAAATTGGATCACTTAGAACTGCGTAGAAGTCAAGTTGTTGACTCAAATGGAATTTGTTAAATTTGCTAATTCAATTACCTACCTACCTACTCCAATAATTTAAGTCAAGCAGATCAACAAATTAGATCGTCTTAATCAACGATTACCTAACGATAACCAATGTGTAACGTGTCTAGAAGCTTTTTACTTTCTATCTAGAATAGATTGTCTGCTTAGTACCTAATAATTGAATTCACCATTTTAGTTTATGATCTAAACTACAGTTTTCGAGGAAGGTCAGAATGCTAGACACCCATTGATTTTTTGAAGGTATTTGATCTATATCAATATGTCATATTGATAGATGTCTTTAGGTTTGTACATTAGACATCTAACATCATAGATTTTCTGCCAACCTTACATATTACAGAATCTCATGCATTGTTTGCTTCTTCCTTTACTTCCTGATATCGATCACAAAATAGCATCTCTGCCCCAGAGGAGCTGTTCTTCTCATTACTGACAAAAACGCCAGATTTTGCTCTCAAGCCAGCACCAAGAGCCGTATTAGAGAGTGCCAATGACATCATAATTCCATTGTGAAAAAGAGCCTTCCTATCACGACAGAATTAAAATGTTATTTACAGGTAAGAGGGCAGATTTCGCTGTCTAAAAACCCGTTCTTCTCGATGATTTGTGATTTAGTTTATTTCAAGACCTTACCTTCTGCGGAGGGCAGAACGATCTTCTCGTTGGTATCGACGTCACGCAGGCAGCTCTGGTTGAAGCCTTCCAACTGGCTCTTGAGGTCTACCGCCACCTTGGGCAGGTCCTTGAGGGAGGGGGCATCTACTGAGCAGGCCATTTTTTAGTGATATCTGGAATTAAGAGAAACAATGAAAGTTAGTTAAGAAATATTACAAAAATATTTAAAAACACTATTCAAACGACTAAGGGGTCGCAGTCTCTTTTCAATATCAGCCAGACATTCCCTTTTGATAGCTATACAGATGTGTCTAAGATGATCCTATGGAGAAAGAACCATACAGATTTGAGTGAATCTGTCTGCCGCTTGTCAGTATAAACAGATTAGGACTTAAGGAGCTTAAAGACAGCAAATGTTGTGTGTACTTAATTTGGGAAGGGAAAGTTATTGCAATGCGATAACATCAGTGATTTGCTAACTGTCAATGGGTCATTGCCCTCTCATGCTACATCCACGCTCTTACGTAGATGATTGACTTTGATAAATCGTGTCACAAAGGTTTTCAGAAACTCATAAGTATTAGATAATCTATAACTATTACCGATAATTTTGCCTTCCTTTTTTTCGCTTAATTGCGCTTATAAGGGCTAAGAGTGTTACTTCATCATTCTGATTTTAGTTTAAATTTATCAAACTCAAAGCATTTGTTTCGAATGAACTATTTACAGGCAGGCCAGTCAGAAAGATTAGGCTCTTTTTTGAGGTTAGAAATTACCTATGAAGTGTTTCTGCTGCCTAGGGTGGAGTGAGAGAGCGTGTCAGACTTTTAATGACTAAACTCACCCGTTCCTTCATTTGCACATTGCATTTTAAAGGTAACACTTTCAAACGTTCCCGTAATCCTAGCAGAAAGGTGAGGCTTATTGCAGATTACAAGGTAAAAATCTCTGTGGAATATAACGTGCAAGATACTCCGTAGATACTAACTACTCTTTATAAACTAGAATCGACTCTTCCAAAACCTCATTAGCGATGTTAAATGATTGTTAAATTTACCTACATTAGACTAATGTACGTAACTTTTAACATTCTTTTGTCACTAGATTAGACGTGGGTGTGGTGTGAGTAGCTTTCACGTAGGCACCTCTCGCTAGCAAACTAAATTGGTAACCGATGAAACATCGCATTATGGTGTTGTTACAACGTCGCCCGTTTGTTTACTAATAAACAATCGATAAATACTGTACCTGATGGACGTGGTGTTAGGAAATATCGTCTAAACTATGCAAGGCATCTGCCTCGCATGGTTTCAAATTGATTGGGCAATATTTAGCAGGTGGATTGATCTAATACTTCTTAATTAATATGCTCATTCTGGAGTATTATTAATTTCAGTCCCAATCAAGCTATTTCAATGGGTATGTAACTATGTATTATAAAATTATTTGTATAAAAGAGAAAGAATACATCGAAACAAAATTCATAAAACTTCACAAATGTTTGTCGTTTTTGCCAAATTAAAAATTTACCAGATAGGTACATAACCTATGCAGTTTAAAAAATTTCAAGTCAGTGATTAATGTGGTCACTGAGTGTAACTCATTAACAAAATCTAATTATTACCTTCTCATTGAAGCATCATTAGTTAGTTCATGAGTTAACCGCGGTTCGTCACGGTTTCCGCGACCTCTTCAATTACAAATCGCTTGTGGAGCAGAGACTGAACTAACGGCTGTTTAACAAGCACATTATGCGTACCAGCGCCATTGTTGGTAACCTAACTGTTTCTGTCTTCGCCCACATGGAAGGCAATAAGACGCAAACAAACACTTGGGAGTTGTGGTCCATTTTTTTTTCTATCAAATTATGAAATGTTTAGTTTGTAAGTATGTACCTAGTTCTGATGGGGATGCAAATTAATTTTAGAGATACCCATATTGTTCTTATTCATATGATACAAACTTCCAAAATCCGTTATTAATTTCCGAACTCAAAAACATTCAGCGCGAAATCGTGAATACAGGTAATTAATTAAAAATGTTCTGTAGTGTTTTTCTTTTTCTCCACCAGCCTTTAGTCTCGATGACTATGAGTGATGCATGGCCGCAGCCATAGCTAACGCTTGCTGCATATTAAAACACGGGGTCATTGTTGCCGGCAACTCGGCGTGTATACTAACCAGAATACATCCTGTAGCCAGGGAAACAATCTTTTGTTTCCAATAGGATGTTTGTTCAGGGCTGATATTGTAATCATGGGGGAGTCTGATGACAATTATTGTTAGGTTTGTTTTTGTCGATGGTAGAGGACTATTCAGATGCTGCTTTGTTAGGGCAATCTTGGAAGAGGTGATATGTTTCTATAAAATTTATATAAATTCAATTTAAGTCCTTCATTGTTATGAGTGTCTCTATTGTATTTTTATTTAAATAATACAGTAGGTAGGGTAAAAAAGTGAATCAAAATATTCTCAAACAAAACTAATATAAAAGGTATAATAATACAGTAAGTAATAATACCACGAGGATAAAGTCTATTGTTGCAACGAGTCCTCCGATAGAACGGTCCACAAACGTCATTAGTTAATTACATAAAAGGTACTACATAGAGTTTAACACAATTCGAGTTTGATATTGTTGATTGACATAATGCCAACCAGTTTTGTATGTTTAGTAATCGAGAGAAAAGGTCAATGGCCTGTGTATGTTATACGAGTAAGGTACTTAATTGTTTATTGTGAATACCTAAGTCATTAAATATAACTGAGAGGTCGAGTCGTCCGTTATTGCTTACCGAATTGTTTTTTGAACAGCTTTAGTTTTTGCATCATTTGTACAGTCATATTTTCGACCTACATAGGGAGTTTCATGGTAATCAGTGGTTTTAAGTATTGGTTTCTAAATCCAGTCCATGATTCACGCTTTTTATGAGGTATTTCTCATTAAAATGAATCTATAACAAAACAATTTATGACGCGCCTGCCAATAATTTCGTGACTATCGCTTGTAGGGAATCGACTTTTTTTGTTGATATTCCCTCGGTTAACGCAAAAAAATGTTTTGGGTTTTAAAAATACCTATATAGCTGTATGTGTATTTCAATTAACGTGGGGCCCATTACGCTGCCTTGCGGCATACCATGCCAGTAGTAGTCAGCTTAGGCTGATAATTATAATCGTTTTATGGTGCTATAAAAACTCATACGAGAATCCTTAAAAATGTTTGGTCATTAAAAATAAAATAATTGTCTATGATAATTTCTATGTTCGTAATTTTAAATTATTTTAGCTCTCATTCGATGAAGTTAGTGTATTTCGTTACAAGACGGCATGTACCTGCAGGCCGGTTTTACCTGTATGTTTTGATAAATAGGTAGGTACAAAACCTGCGGAACATGTTGGGGTGGTGTAAGGCGACATGATAACACCTCGCGATTCGCGAATGCAGGGACAGATTTTACCTTCAGTTATTCAATATTATGTAATAGATATGTATACTAGAATTCTAATCCATGTTGTGGAATTAGTCAGAGTTTGTATCAATTAATTAATTAAACAGCAGTGGACTAGGGCGTGGAAGAATCATCATAAATTCCGATAGCAGCCATTGTGGACTTCCTTAGAATACGGGCGTTATTTATAACATTTACACATACTTGCATATATAAAACGGATTAACCATTGTTTCAAAAATGTTCTTAAGAATAAACACTTTCTACACATTCTTGTTTATTTTATCTACAGATATTTAGCCGTGCCCGTAGCCCTTTAAGCTTATGTTATACTCAATTTTTTTGTATAAATAATAAAAACAATAAAAGTTATGGAGGATCTTTTTTTTGCTGCCTAAGTTTTTGGTAACAAGATAACTACAAACATACAAAAAGGTCGAAAAAGTTTTCGATGTCCCAAGAAGAAATCGTTAGAAGATTTTGCTTTGGATGTTTTGCGAGACGAGGGTGAAGTCAAACAATATGTTGGTAGTAAAGTAACAATAAACTGCCATTACAGCCAAGATGTTCAAACAACACGATGTTTACACGACGCTTTCTTCGTGAAATTCTGCGCGTGCTTGTGTAGGAGGACTTCGAATTATAATAATGTAAACGAAAACGGATCATTCTAATTTTATGTACTTTATGAGACTTTAGTCTTTACAGACAAGTATGAAGAGTTTTATGTTGTTGTTATTACTTTGGGAATTGACGATCCATAACAGCGCAATAATGCTGGAAAAGCAAATTTTGGCAAAGAGCCGGGACCACAGGGAGTGAGAAAGTATGTTAAAGGAGATTTGGCAGTACAGCTTGGCAGCAGGCGCCATGTGGCGAAAATTGGAAGGGCACAAGTTGGCACAACAAATCCAGAAGAGTGCCTATGTGCCAAAGTTCCAAAATAAGGCAATGTTTATGGTTCTTTACTTAGTACGTAGGTACACCCACGACTAACGTCTAATTTAGGATCCTTCAGAAGTAAACCTCCAAAGTCATTCTATTTCTGTCACACAGCAAACGTTAGTAATGCCTCAACGACCTTACAGCCACTAGACGCCTCATGCTTGAACTAGCGCACTAAAACAATAATTCTGTCAACTAGCCGAGGTACGGGGACCGGAGTACTACGTTCTATTGGTACGGGGGAGCGGGGTACTACGTTCTGATTCGTCGGGACATCAGATCTATAATCATATGTGTTGACAGACATGCGTCGCCTTTTATTAGACGTCTAGTGGCTGTAAGGTCGTAATGCCTCTACAAAGTTTCAAGACTCATTGCGTCCTCGTTGCGTCTTGTTAAAAACTGCATTACATAATATTCCGTAGAAGTAAACATAATTAAATGTCAGCTCCTTAAATAAATGTAAATTAACTTTAAAGTTATCGAACAATTTAAATTACACTGCAATATTTATCAATTGGCCTCAATAACTCCTTGTTTATCCATGGCTGTCAGGTTGTTCAAGGTTTTCAGCCGATAACTGGGTGCAGAGTCATCGGATGCACCAGTCACTAATACAGTAAGATAGTAAAGGAAGCGAATAAAGTTTACAATGGTTAATGGAATATTTTAGTGGTAGTTATTGAATAGATCAGTTAGGTTAGTTTTAGGCTCTTAATAAACTAGTGCGCCTCACCATCAACGATTACATCACTGCTTACTATCAGGTGGGATCGCAGTCAAGCACCTAGTTTATATCAATTAAAAAAAAAGATAATTTATACTATACATGTAGAACTCTGCATCTTAAAAATACTAGACTATTCCAGAGTTTTGGCAACATATTATGGTATTATCCGCTTAGTTATATTTAATTTGACAAAATGTATCTTGAGCAGCTAATTTCTAGTCTGTAAATTTTCGCACACGTAGTTTTTGTGCTGGTGTTTTTGTTAATAGCTTTTATCTTCATCTTCACCATGCTTAGCCCTACATACCAATTGTAATCGTACCTGCCATTACATTAAACACTGAAATTGACTGATAGCACTTACTGTACCTAAACAATTATTGATAACCTAGTTAGGAACTCAATGAAACATGGAAACCATTGTGTATACATAAAATAGTGGGACCCTTCTTAACATTAAGGGTACGTTTAACTTCGTTTTCCCCATGGGATTGCAGATCCTCAAGTTATGGGTTCGTTATTTAAAGATTCTGATACTAGAGGCTATATTTTCGGCAGGCACCAGATTTAGAGGAAATCTCATGCTTAGATATTTGCTTAATTCGTCTGCCACATAAATAAAATAACACAATAAATGTTGTTGATCAATAAAAAATAAATGCATTTTTATTGATTGTCCTTTGTTGTCCTAAAGTATCGAATTGTATTGTAGGTAGGTATGCTACCTAATTAGAGTGCACCGAAGTAAGTAGGCAGCAAAGTACCTACCTAATATTGGGTTTGCGGTAAGGTGTTAGTTAACATAGATACGTCCCGCACATATCTCGTTACACAGCTGTACCGCGCCTTGCTCCGCTAATCAGAGCATGTTGATTCTAATTAAACTGTAAGAAAACTGTGGCTAAACATTTTAGAGATTCATCCTATTTCCTAACAGTTCTAGAAAAAAAAATTGTCTATGGTTGGTTTCTTTTTAGGATCGTCTCTCGGGTTCGGCAGAAAGTTAATTCGTATTTTAGCTGGAAATCAATAACATATCGGTAAAAATTACTGATATACCCGAAAACTAAAATGATGTCATTCTAGTCACGCCACCTTACATACTTATGGCTTTAGGCATGTCAAACGTAGATAATAAAGTATGCGTCATAATTGATTCATGCTTCTTAACTACCTTAACCATTTAGAAATACAACATACATGCTAACATTTCTCTTTCGTATCGGGAAAGGATGTGAGTCATGTCATGGTCATGCCTAACGACATCGGCTGAGAAAAAAAAAACAATGGGCCTTACAAAAGATATCACCATACTTTGCTGCTACAATGGCTGTGGCATACAATCTAACATGTCTGATTCTGGCCATCTGTCTCGAATGGTCGAAATAAAATCAGTGGTCTATTGTAACTTCAGATTAACTCAGCTTAACGGTGCGTGGCGTGTCATGGCGCCTTTCCAAAACCTTATAAGGTATAGAACCTGCAAGAACGGGTACGTTCGTAAAACAACTCTTAACTCTTGGCGCCATAAAAATACGACGCATGTGCGCCATATGGTCAGAATTTTCAAAATGTCAGCCGAATTTTTTTGTTTTTAATCACTCGTAATCTAAAAAATAATAAGATGTGTTAATAAGATAGCGTTGTTGTTTTGGGGTTTTGTTTATTATGACTCAGTCTCAATTACAATTTTACGTGTACAACATCTGTGCCTTAAAGTCGTTTCATTCTTTCATTCTGTGTAACGATGGCGTCCTCCATTTTGAAAAGCGTTTAATTGTTGTTCTTAATGATGAATTCTCATGCACTCATTGTTATGCAAAACTAAGAATTGATTGAGTAACACTAAGAGATACGTTTTCGCCAACATTTGGGGAATCAATACCGGCTTGATGGCCACATCTGCCGTATTTTGGTGGGGGAGCGTACAGTGAACCGAGTGACTCATGCGATGCACGTCTGCGAGCCGACACCGTAGAAAGTTTAAAGTTATTAAAATTTCACCGTAAGCAGATCGCTGGCCTCCACACGTTCCGTTTTTGCTGATTTACAACTGCTACTTACTATGTTTTGCAATTGTGGCAACACTTACATCTTAAACGGACAGTAATTAAGTACTTACAGGAAACTATGATTAAGTTGTACTCTCCAATTAACATATACGATAGCTGTGAAGAAAGAAACGGTTTCCGGGGAAACGAGGTCTTAGATAATTCTAATAGCAACCGCATTTTATTCAACATAAGGAAATGCTCAAGAAACTTCTTCCTCGAGGAAACCTTCGAAGACTTACAAGTGAATGTTTCTCGGATGGAAACTAAATAGGCTTGTTTCCCTTTTACTTAAACAGGAAAATATGGATGAGTTGTCAAGACTAATTAGTAACGACTTGGAAACGAGACATAAATAAAGGAACTGATTTAACATCGCTGATTTGATTTAAATCTGCTTGCTTACGCCATTGTTTAGACAGCAATTTCAAAGTAGTAATTCTTTCAACAACGACTATGTTGTCTATCAGCGATGGGAGGAAACCTACGAAGCCTAAGTGTATTTTGACATACGTTGTTAAGTTATAAATACTTGTAGTTAGTAAATATTTAAGTCATTTATTTCGTTATTTCTTAATGGAATTTAATTACTTAAAAATTTGGAAAAAGTACGATTTGGACAATAAATCGGAAATTACCTCTATAAAATAACCATTAAAATTGCTCATGCATCATTATATTGCAATAACAACGCAAGATAAACTAACTATTGGATCTCTACTTATTCTATTTAAGAAACAAGCGTAGGCGATCCGAGATACCAGCACCAATGAAATATTAGAAGATGGAAACAGATAAAACTGCGTCTTTAATTCAGCCGTCAGTCAAACAGACGAACATCAAAGCATCGATAAACAGTTGTCAAATAAGGACTATCTAGAATCTAGATATGCCACAAATGCAAAGCCACGGATCGACCTTGCCTCTATTAATACAACGACTTACTTCACGATCCAAGAGTCGTGACATCTGCAGTGCATAGACGCTAACCTTGGCGCTAGGACGTCCATACATGGTGTTCACGTCACTTTCCACTTAAGGTTACAAACTATATGGGAATCAGGTCGACTGAATTCTGTGATTAGATACGGCAAACGTTCAATTGCTCTGGTGTTTTGTTTTTATTGTCACGTTCTTTTATTATCTTCACTATTAGCCTCATTAAACCTTTTTTAAAGAATCACCGTTGATGGTATCCAGTCTCCTTATACTCGTTTACGTATTTTACCAATTTCCTAATCTAACAGAACTCGTAAACAATTTGTTTTCTAGTGCACAGCAAATAAGACGATCTATTAAACTTGTCTTTATTTACTTTTACCTCTAAAAATATGTATTGGTCTCGAGTTTCAGTCTGGTGAATGTCTGTCTCTAGCTTCCACTGAATGTCGCCAGCATTGCTATTTCTTTTTTTTTTAACGCAATGTGTACATCGTTTATGTAAATAGAAATATAGACAGGTAAAATGTGGCTAACAGTTTGATCAGACACGAAATAATTCTTGGAGCAAATTCCGCGCTAGCTATTTTGACAGGATATGAAATCAGTAACCCAAGCAAGGTGTTGGCTAGGTGCGACAAAATGTCAGCACTTAGTTGTCGTAATGTGAAAGATTTAATGCATCGCATAAATAAAATATGTCTAACAGGTGATCTATGTGGGCGCTACAAGAATAACGACCACTGGACTCTGGACCACCTGATCAACCCATTTCCTGAACGAAGTACTTCACTATTATTTAGATGCTATGATCTTTAAAACGGTATGTGGGCAGTGGAAAATGGACATAAATACTACCCTTGGCAAGTGCATTGGAAGGGCAAAACTAATATAATAGATAATTTAGACGTATTTAGACTGCAATTACTCAAAATTAAGGCATTACAAGATAGGAAACGAAATTGGTTATAGTGCAGACTGAAAACTTCGAAGACCAATATGAGCCGTTGGTTGAATAACGATCATAAACAATATGACAAGCGGTTTATTACACCGCTAAGCACTAAGTACCTCAAAATTCCCATAATATTACATGTATATAGAGTCCTCAATGATAAAGCTAGTAGGAGTATTACTTTTATCTATACTTCTACGTAGTCGGGACCATGATCAGTTATCAAGTCCAGAATGGTTTTTACCAAAGAAAATTCTGAATGACTACTTATTTCAATGGTTTATCAAAATGATTAATGTAGTTCTGATAATTACACAAAGGCCAAAACAACAAACATTGTTGATTATTAATTATCTACGTTTGTATAAAGAGACATACATACAGATGCAGATTTATTGTTTCTGCCTGACATTCTGACAAAGCAGAAAGAAACGCTAAGGTGGAAAGCTGTAGACCATATGAAGCAACGTCGCAAGGGGTGCGTTGATCTCGTCAGGTCAACACCACAAAGGAGGCTGAGATTAAAAGATCGAACGGAACTCAATACGTTAGCTGAAAACTCTTCATATTTGACATGAAAAAAGCTTATCCTGCGTAGCTAATGAGCATAACGAAGACACTGCATTGCGAGTCAGAAGTCTTTAGAATTTTTATAGAGAGAAAGAGACCGAGAAAATAATAATCTAATAGCGAATGCAGGTATTTCACCTAGCCAAAAACTAGTCATTTCACATAAACAAAATTCGTGTCTTTCCATAAATACCGTTCCAGATGTGCGTCAGTTGGCACTGTTTTCATGCAAATCTGTTGAGGGGGTTAAAACTAAACATTTTACGGCACACCAAAGCTGTAAAACAGTAAATTGATGTACCTACCAGTGCCACACTTATGTGCCTCCGGACATCAGACATCCCCTTCAAAGGGTAAAGTGTTCAAAGGGAGAGTAATCAACCGTGTTCGGTACGATTCCATGTTTTTATCCGAGTGGCTTGTACCTAGAGTGATTTATGACAGGACATTTAGAATTTTAAGAGACAAATAAAGAGCTTTTGTAATTACCTTAAGCAAAGCTTAAAACCACATAACTGAAATTGTGGTTTATGTTAAAAACTTGAAACTTTCCTCCACTATTCTAACTTGGGTAGTATGACATATGGAAAACATCCACCATTCGTATTCAAAACATAATTATACCTAATGTAGATGAATATATAAACATAAATTCCTCATGTTTTATGTTTTTAAAAATACTTGGAAACATATTGAGTTCTACAGGAAAATTATATACAATAGATACTAGGTACCTATGTATAAGGAATTTGCTGTTCATCAATTTAATTCAACATGTTTAAGTAGCTATATAAACTTGATTTGACACTGGGCAGATCGGCAATACGACAAATTACAATCTTGGAATTCTGTTGATAATACAAATATTGAAACTTTTCGAAACGTCGGCGCGTTGGTCATTGGTTAAACTTTCAAGATATCGCCGTTTCATAGGTCTTTGACCTAAATTTGTAAGCATGTATTTTAAATTCCTGGAATGCAATCTAGAGTGAAAAAAGTTTCGTGGTCTTTTTCTGTCTGACAATAGAGAGGATAGTTTAGTAAAAAGTAACTATTGAATACTTTCAATATAAATTCATCTAAAATTTGAGATTTTCTACAACAAACTCCCATTCATGAATCGATCGGTTTCGTTGTCCAAGATGGCGACAGCATCAAATACGAGTATATTTGGCGGAGAAACGATATGAAACAGAGATACGAATTAATTTCCGGATGCCACCTTCGTACCATATCCAGATTTTGGTGAGTAGGTAAGAAGACGGATTGAGTTTCTTTGGTAAAAATATTCGTCTTTGCTTGCAAATATCTTCCGACTGCAATCATCGACGGTAATATTCCCGCCAACTCGGTTCGTTGCTCCAAATATTATTGGTGCATCAAAATAAACAAGAGAAAGCAACTGTAGGTAATCTTTAACTCCGGCTGGCTATTTAGCTCGTACAGTTGTTTTTAGATGCCGAACGTTCCATCAATCACATAAATTATTTTACAAATATGTACCTGCCTACACATGCCTACACATAAAATAAAAACTGGAAGAAGGAAACAGAAAAACAAGTACAAAGGTGATGCTTATTTCTACAGAAATCCCTTCCAGCATACCTGCGAAAGAAGAGTTGGAAAAAGGAAGTTTAGTTATTTCATTCATTTAGAGCTACGTTTGTTTGCATAATTTAAGCTTTAGATAACAATTCTCCAATTTCTACTTCGTTTTTATAACAATATTATGATTCATAGGATTTTCTTTATGCGACATTCATTCGTTACGGATGATTCATTTGTTTCTCGGGTGTGTAGTCGGATTATTTTATTTAACTCTGTATTGGCTATGGTTACAAATATGTCTACCAAAGATCGTCCAAATGATTGAACTGTATTTGCAGTTGCAGATATGTCTAACAATCGCAATTTGTGTCAGTAAACTTTGCACAAACCTAAATATAGTCCCGTTCTACCCCGCTGTTGCAGAAGTTCCAGAGAACAAAGATAAAATTAGACTGAATATATTATGAAGGTAGAATGAGAGCAAGACTTCGGACAATGTTGTTAAAATGCAATATCTAGCATAAACTAACCGTATCAATAAACTGGTTTACAAATATTAATAATATTTGACTTTTAGATGAGCTACAAACATAACACTATGGATTCGATTTTTAAATTTTAAAATGAAGAAGAGTAAGGTCTCTATTCGAAGTTAGGCATTTAGTTGTCAAGTCAGATACGAAGGAAGCTAAGCTACCCGATACGTTCTAATCAACGAAATTGTGCGTACAACTTCAGTAAATCCTATAAACGGGATAAAGTAACGGGCTGCCACGAGATATTGCTCCGTCACTTTGGCTACATCAATCTTAGGTCCCGTTCTGTTCAAGTTTCAATAAATCGCGAACCTAGGTAACCACAATTTAATAATACCGGCTGGTGCAAAGCCAGATCATCGGAGTCAATAGCAGTAGATATTGTCGAATCATTTCGTTGAATTCATAAATTGGTTCATCCGCAAAATGTTGTGAATTGAGCAATCAACCTTTCTGATTTAGTCTACAGACTTTTATGTTTGTTCAATCATGCGTTCTTCTAGTTAATGGTTGTCAAGTCAGTAGCTGAAGATGAGGATTAAAATTGCGTTAGGATCTATCTTTTGGTTCTTATTTAATTCATCTCATTTACTTGAGATCGATCTCAGTAGACTTATCTTGTTAAGGTTAACCTACACGAAATCTAATAGGCCTCTGTTGAGTTAGCCCATCTATACCAACATAATCTTCACTACAACAGTTAACCGATTATGTAATTTAATTACGAACATTTCCTCAGCATAGTCGAGCCAAACAATCGATATAGACCATTGTCTACAGCGAGCATTGTTGGACGAACCGAGGCGTGACTTGTGACTCTTGTGAGTCACACAGTGGATCCTTTAAACCAGCTACACTTTCATTATGAGTGTGTATGCCAAGGTATTCCACGTTGGGCACAGATAATAAAGTGGAACCAGTCCCGCGGTAGTACTACGGCATTACAAGTTACGCAGGTCTCGAGGGCCGTGAATTGTCACTGAGTTACTACAGTCATACGCTCCAGCGTCGCGTTCGTGTCGGCTATATATTACCGGGTACATATAAATTTAGTTTTTGCCCAGAATATTTCTCAAGGAGTATACGCGTAAGAGGTCACCTTTGACATTTGAATTATCTGAGATTTTTTTTTGTTATAAAATGAAGCCACATTTTCCAGTTTCAAGTCTTTATCATAAAGTATATTTAAACTTTCTTCTACTTTGAAAACTAAACACGTTTCATGCAGATTGTATCTTTGAGACACGAAATATATCATGAAAACGAGAAGTTATTTCAAGATCATTCCACAAATAACAAGACATGTTTGCCATCTGTATAAACAAAATATTTGTGGAATGTTAGCGACGATTAAAGTTATCGAACGAAAACGATTGAATAACGGTAGGCCGCCATCTTGAAATTGAGATCTCATCTGTCAATCGATCTCTCGACATAAATTCTATCCGTTTCACTGCACTTGTGAACGTAGAAGTATCTATTAGAGCTTTCCATTTTCTTTGACGAGTCATTAATTAAAGCTGCTGCTGTAAAGCATACTTCAAGTTAATTATTCGCCTGGTGCGACAGGTACGCAACTTTCAGTCGTTAGAAAAGCTTATAAAACCCAATTAGTTTTCAAGACTGAAGATCTTCATGTTTGATAATGGAGAAAATAATTAAACGTTTAAGCTTTTACTTATATAGCATTGAGAATGGAATTACATATTAATTATTTTGCTTGTATTGCTTTGCTACGTGAGTCAGGAATATAACAGGTACGGCGCAGATATGAAGATACATCTCAATTTGAAAAAAAAAAACAAGATAAATAAAAAAAGCAATTTCATATTTCCATACACCATTATTTTGTCTACAGCTTAAAGTATTACCTACTCATTTTTTATTGGTAATGACTGTAAGTAGGTACTGTCTCTTTTATAGCAGTTCCATATATTAATGGTATGGTATAGTTTCGTCACCCTCGCCACGTTTAGGGCAAGGGTGGCCCCTCGACTTAATATGCCAAGAGCATAAAGTTTTTTTTGGTAGATGCTAAAATCTTTATGATGATAGATAGGACTGGTAAAATTACAAAAACGAATAAATAAACTGCTCTATTTGTTGCCCTAACCAGACAAAATCAATAAATGGATCAGTTTGTGCAATTGATCAGGCATTGTTAGTTTTGTAAATAGCCATTCAAGATAACTTCAGATTATAATCTTTAGGATTCCTAAAGTTAGGTAAATGATTTACTAATGAGATACAGCTCCTAAATAAATCCTAAAGTCATCGTCATTAAGTTCGCTAATTAGTATTAATAAAAATGAGAACAACAAAAGTAAAAAGTAGTCTGAAATTCAAATATGGTATGAATTACCGTGCAGTGTCATCGACCTCGTCTAAGCTAGAGCGTATATCAAAGATACGTCTCAAATTTTATGGAGCGTCAAGCTGGCCGGCTAGCATCGGCAATTAAGAGATTTTCAAGTGTACAGCATCGCACGGATGGCTGAGGAAGCCGCGTTATGTCTGTGCAGCACATTTTTTACACGATCTAAATCTTTCGGTATGCACCAGACTAATTTAAAATCACCTCTCGCAAATGATAATTAGTCAAAAACTGTAAAACTATTATCTAAGCTAAACTATTTAATTATGAAAATGGAACTGAATTTAGTGAGTGGAATATATTATAAAGACATTATTCAGAGCTTGTCGCTTGCGAAAATAGCGTTATTTTTTTATTATTCTTGCCTACATGGGTGGGCAGTTAGGAAACGTTCCGATGCGGTTCCCCTCGCCGTTTATTGATCTATAAACCAACATAGGGTACCTAGGGCTTCATAATATATGCGACTGTGAGGGACCGAATGGTTCAATGGCTGCCACCCTCGTGAATTTTAGGGTTAAATATTCTCTTTCAAGTCTGAGACTGCTAGTAAACGTTAAAACTGCAAGAGTTTGCTGCAATTCTTGACCTTTGTACGCTCACGACGCGACTGCACGTGTTCATACAAATGAGGAATCGAATTTTCTTTCTTTTTCCCATTTCCACAGTTCATCTACGAGACATAACAACAACTTGAACTTGTTTATCTCAACTTGCTCCCCAGCTCAATTGAGTACTAATTCGATTAAAGCCCTTGCAGACAACCCTAGCAGTTAGGCATTAGGGGTGCGACGACGCGTCGTTTGGTCTCCGGGCAATCGATTCGCGTAGTATTCGGGAAGCTATTTCTTCTCTTTCTCGCAAACAAGTCTGTGTATATCCTTCTCTTTTGCACATGAGGCAGTGTCCTGTCTGGACAGATTTCATTACAAGCTAACGCACTTGTGCATCGATGTTATAGGTACACTGGAGTATTGGAGTTATGTACAAGGAAATATTCCCATGAACAGGAACCAAGCCGATATTCAGGCGGTGAATCATAATAATAGGCTTGAAAAACGTTGTTATTTACAGAACAGGAAAATAAAATAAAATATTATTATAATTGGATAACGATAAATCTGTTGTACATTTTCTGCTTCATGAATTAAGTATAAATAAAACAGTAAGTTAAGTTCGTTAAACGCTACTTCCTAAACCGATGACATAAAGCACTTACGTGCAATAGTAGCGTGTGTGCTAATTATAGATTTCGTCAATGATTACCGTTCAATACTCTATGAAGCGTGAAAGCGGCGAAAGTCCCAGCGTTCACACGAACCGGTTAACTCTTTTGTAATTATCCACCCGTGGTTTATGACAACTGCGATTTTTTAATCAGATAATAAATGTATACCCGTGGCTCAATAAAAAGATGTAGAACATGATAAAAAAAAGTTTCTATATGGTGTCCTGTCAGTGTCAATATGGCGTATACTCTGCAATAACTGTATTGACTGAAAATAATTAAATATGATGTATTTTTTTTTAAAGATGAACCTTCTGGTTTTAATATCAAAGAACCATTTATTATTCAAAACATTAACTGACGGTTATTGGTTGTGTCAAGCATGTGTTGTACATTAGTCAGATTTCTATATTTAGCGGCCGACTGATACAAAACTTGGGTTCATTAACACCCGTCAATGGCTACTGTTAAGTTTAAGGGCCTCCATAAATGTAAGCCTTTACGGTTTTACCGCACTGTAGACACATTGAAGATTCATAGATAGTAGTCAACCATGTGCTTGACTACATTGAAAACTTTATCCATTTAAATAAAAAAAAAGTCTAATTCAGCTCTTCTATAATGGGTGAACTTAAAATTTTTGTTCTATATGTACCTCAAAATCTAAAGTTGAACGACTTTACAGTCGGAGTTAGCGAGACGGGTTAATTGTATTTATTAACATAATATCGCATGATGTTAAACGAACCATAACCGAACGGTTAATTCGGTTTTCTCTTGTTTTTACAATAAAAAAATTACTTACACGAAAATCTTTGTTGACGAATTGCTTCCCGGAAAATAACAAGCCGATTGTTTTAGTAATACGTTACGATTCCATTAGTATTTCTAAACAAGAAGCTTTTTGTTGCGTTCACTTAGTCACTTCACCCTCTGGAATGTCTCTTTGTTATTTTAATGACTGTGACACTTCCCTATGATTTATCAACAGCATTACCCATGGTGCAAGGGTAGCTCGTACCTACATTAAAAATGGATCCACAAACACAATGGAGGATCCGCTTTTTTCTCATTAAAAAGCAGAAGGAAAATGTAATCTATTTAGGCTATAATATATTATTTATATATAAGCAAATCTGTGTGGATGAAAACGGGAAAAATAACGAACCATTGTGAGCTTGTGGGTAGGAAGGAAAACCGTCCGTTTAATTTTATCATCTCATACACCGGTAAAACAAGGTTCATATCCTCACAGGAGCACATTATCGGCTTCATTAGTCGCCAAATGATATAAATAATGAAACAATAAAAATGCGCAACGTATGCTTTACACAGCCTAACAGCACCGCATGATAAAAAGAATGAAGTCATAGAACCGCTCCCATTGCGACTGACAAACAATGATTCCGTTAATCAAAAAATATAATTTCCAATTCGATTTATTGTAACGAGACAAAATATCCAAAAGGAATTCCTGATCAATGAGTCCGCGATGCCGGTACTCCACCTCCACTATACATCCGATCGCCGGTTCCCGAGGGAGGGCCTCTATAAACCGTTCGATAATCACGAAAAACGCACGCAAAGTTGAATAGATGCTCATGTTTTATAAACGGAAATGTATCAACAATGTAATTTTGTACCGAAATAGTAAAAAACCGGTTAAAACTATAAACTCACCAAGTGTTATTTGATGTGGAGGAAGAAAGGCGTTGTTCCGTGCACTGTGTAGCGACGTCAAAATGCGACTGGCGAGCAGACAGAAGTTGTATGCGGGCCTGCGAGTCGGGGGTGGCGGTGGCGGAGAGTGGCGGATTCGGTGCGATGCCACGGATACAATAATAATATTTCACTGTACGTGTTTGCGATGATTCAGTGTTCAAGTCAACTCAGTCTGTCGTTCTAAAATATTAAAAAAATAAAGTAAATTGATGACATCACTGATCGTATGTAAATAATTAGGTACCTGTTGAAGCTAAGCAAGATAAAGAGTGTTCGTCCTACAATCAAGTCTCTTTATTGTTACTTTAATTAACATTCCTCTGTGTATGTGATCGTCTTTACAATTAAACAGTTTCACAGTCTTAATAAATTAATAATTAGTCGTTACCTATAATAAAGATCAGAGAGGTCATAATTTCCAAACAAAGAAATACTATTACTAATAAAGTAATAATTATCATTTCTCAATTATTATAGTTGAAAGAAAAAAAAAATCGGCTTCGTCACTGAACCGCGGGCCGTGAATCATCTGACACAATGGGAGGGGGTAGGTCAAGTGTGTTCCGCTCGCTACATAAAACCAAAGTTTTTTTTGTCAGCAGTTCAGTTATTCAGAGGACAAAATTTAAGAGGACGCTCCGATCTCGAAGCGGATTAATTTTAGGCCCAACCTTTTCTTTCAGAATATTTTTGCTCTTGACTGCGTGTTTTACGTCAGCTGTAGTCTGAACTGAAGAAAGTCTGTAATTTTCGATGCCGGTTAGACTCCGGTCTGGATCCGGCGGATCCCGTTCATTTTCCGGCCGGAAAAATCCGGTTTCATAAAAAGAGCCTGAACACTTTTACCTTTGTATACATAACTAATCTAAGTATATGTACCTTACAAGGGAGAACCCACCCTGCCCTTTTCGTCAGCATTTGAATTCAGTTTGAAGGAACGGTTGGCGCAGTGGTTGAGCTATTGAATGCTGCGCTGTGTGTCGCAGGTTCGATTCCTGCACGGAACAAATATTTGTATGACCTACAGATAGGTGTTTCGGGTCTGGATGTCTTGTGGTGAGTTTACATGTTTGTGAGCGCACCCACGATAGCAAAGCAAAGATTAAACAAAAACATAATATATTTTTCAATACCTACACTTACTCGAAAACCCGCTCTTATTCCACCGCTTTTAGATACGCAATAGACTGTTTACCGCACTAGTGCAAACAAGAGCTTGTGCTGTTCCCGCCACTATGTTATAGCTGCTGGCTGGGCGCGCGTCGACCCCCACGAGTCGCCGGTCAACCCCCGTCTATTAATTCTTCGTTATTGTACCTATTGAAAAAGTCGTTTGATACACGTGCAAATTTATCATTGCAGCCCTCGGCTCCGTATCACACTCGCCTACGCCTCGAGCGAATTCTGCCTCGGTCGCAATGACAAACTTTGTGCACTTGTATCAAAATGTACTATTATATTTTACATAAGCGTATTAGTTCGAAATATACAGCTACTGAATTAGTAGGGGAGCGCCACATCAGCAGTCGTTTTCAGCAATCGCGTGGTACAGTTGATACCTACCTCATGAAACGGACCCATGGCCTAAAAACATTGCGACGCTCCACTGCGTCTCGTACTGTAAGACGGAGTGCAGCGCAATGGCTTTCAAATTCAGACAAAGCAGCGCAAACGCAAGCCGATGCTTTTCTGTGTATACTTTTATAACAGACTTTATTTTATGAAGCTGACATAGCAAAAATATTAAATGAAATGATGTCTTCTCGTGACCAATAAGTCAACATACTTTCCCCAAGGTTCTTAAAAAAATCTTTAAATTTGGTGAAGAAATGAGTTTTATAACTTTTAGTTTCTTCTCGAATCGATGGTTTTCTTTCCCCTTAAAGTTTTTGAGCCCAGTAGGATGCCACGTTTATAGCGGCGTTTTTTAGGTCGTCCAAAGAGCAGATGTAGGGATACTTTGGGCAAATAAGTGGACCATCGTTTGGGTCAGGAGCACCGCACTCACACTGACTGTCGGAGGAGTCTATTATCCTCCACTTTGCCAGCCCCCGCTAGCCAAGTTAGAGCCGTTACGTTTCGATTCTCTTTTCGTTGATTGCCTCGAGTCGGCCACGCCTCCTATTTCTTTGTTCTGACCGTTGAGATGACGGCAGAATAAAAGAATCGGAGGCGTTGCCTACTTGAGGCGATCGGCGAAAAGAGAATCGAAACGAAGTTGTTGTAAATTGGCTAGGGGGGGGCAGGTATCTTAGCCTCATTTATCCTTCCTTACCGTTACCCCAATTTATTTGATGCGCAAACATTTGAAAGAATTATTTATTACTAGCTTCTGTCAGCGGTTTCACCCGCGTAAAAGTAGGTTTCTCCATACAAACTTCCAACTTCCGTTTTACCCCCTTAGGGCTGGAGTTTCGTACAATCCGTTCTTAGCGGATGTCTACACCCTTTAAGGAACCTGCCAAATTTTAAATTTTTAGGTGTTATAGTTAATCTGAGATTTCGTGATTAATCGGTGAGTGGGTTTTCGCTTTCATATAGATTACCTATATACTTTATTGTACACTATTACACATACAAAAGGAAACTAAAACTTTAAGACATACATACAACGGGCGGCCTTAACGCATTTCGCGATCTCTTCCAGGCAACCTGGAATGGATAGTAATTGCCTGGACAAGAAATGGGGCTATCATTGGTCACCGTGAGTTATGTAAGAGTTACCGCGGCCCAAGAAAGAAAAGGGTAAATGAAGGAACATTGGTGGATTTTAGCACAGACTGACACGGCCTCACGCCCCACCATTGAGCGATTACCGACTTAAAAAAAATAAAACTTATCTTTTCACTATTAACTAAAAAGACTTCAAACATTCGAGGCTCTTTTATTTGATTTCGCAAAGTAAGAAATTAACGCCAGACCCCAGTCCATATGACGCACATCCGCCAAAGGAAGCGCGCCATTACGAACCCCGTGGGCGATGGGGCTAGGCTAGTGTCTAGACTTGATTGATTATAATCGCCACCTTTAATACCAGACGTTTCAATATCATCACACGAAATATTTCAATCGTTTGAATCTAAAATTCCATAGAAAAGGCCTCTAGGCTTTATCGAAGGCTTACTTCTGTTGACTGCATAATCATATGGTGCTTTAGGTGGGAAATCATCCAATGACTTCTCCCGCTCTAGGGCGTGTCAGATTTATACTGATTAAAACTGACTCCTATGTTCCTTTTTTGCCTTGCGTCCCAGGACCCCGGGATTCCCTTCGGACAACCCATGGCCCCTACGGTTTGCTGACATCTCTTTGAGATTCGCGTCGACGACTCGAGCTATCCACTGCTCGTCGTCCGCAAATAATCACATGGGGCTGGAGTCGATTTAAGGGGTAGACTTAGAGGCGTAGCTGTACTGGGGGCCCTCATGCGTGTAAAAATTCGTATCATATCATCTACGACCTTAAATTCTTTTATTGATAAGAAGCCCTTTAAGTAAATTAATAATATTGATGACGCTTTTAGTGCAGTGGTTGAGCGATTGACTGCTACGCGAACCCTCGACTCGCAGTCGAGGGTTCGATTCCTGTACGTAACAAATATTTGTATAGTTGTTCCAGGTCTGGGTTTCTGTGTATGTGAGTGTACATATAATTAAGAACGCACCCACAATTCATGTGTGGGGTTAATTTAAAAAAATGTATATGATAGGATGTTTCAACACTAAAGCTCGCTCCGCTCGTTCAAGCAGAATTAAAACTTAACCTATTGAGCAGACTATATTAATAGGTACCTACAAATCAGACTATTTTCATTCATTATCATGACCCCGTTGCTGTCTCAGAGCAACAGTTTAGTGCGAGTAGAGGCTAATATTGTAAAAAAATCCCCTCTACAATTTTTTTTAGGGTTCTGTACCCCAAGGGTAAAAACGGGACCCTATTGCTATTACTCTGTGAGCAGGCTGTATCTTATGAACCGTGGTAGCTAACTATTAAAATATTTTTTGAAGTGAAAACTTCTTTAGCGGCGTTGAGCACTTTTTCTGTAATGGGTATAAAATCTTAAACTCGCGTCAGGACACGTGACCTGATCGAAAAAGCGTAAGACGGATGGAAAATATAAATTGTCATGTTTGTGTACGATAGCGCAATAAATGAATATTGTATTCTACCACATAAATGATAGTACTTTTATACTGATAAAGCAATTGGTGCAAAATTATTCCCTAACCATTCCAAAATATCAAACATGCTCAACGTTAATAATCAAGTTTTCACTTCTGCCGGCACTCCCGGAGTGCAACCCGTCTTTTTTTTTTATATAATTTATTTTAATATTTAATACAATTCTTTTAATACCTGACTGACTGACGGTGTAAATCTGACATTTATTGATCTAATCTAACATTGTATTAACTATTGAATTGAATTTGACTTTGTATTATTATTATTAATTTTAAATTTTTCAAACGAATTGTAATGTAACTATGGGTATTTCAAGCCTGAAATAAATGAATTAATTAAAAATTAATTAAACAGTTGTAATTTTCACAGATATATGCTCCCATACAAAAAATGAGTTGTTTTTGCCGATTTTTGCTACGGACGGTACGCCACTGGGTAGACTACCACTGGTGCCGATGAAGTAAAATTATGATATGCTATTTTCTTCTAGGTACACTCTATAAGCTATTTATTACCTACCTCAAAGAAAACAGTAGTTTTCAGGTCATCCCTAATGAGTGACTAAACTAAATAAATAAATAAGTTTAATACTCACAAAACCTTGATCTACCTATCTTTAATCAATCAAATACATACCTAGATTTCCGTATTTTTTTTTAGGTTGTAAATCATTTAATAACATCTCCCGCCCTTGGTTAGGGCGGGAGTGCGTGAATGACTTTTACTGACTAAAATCCAGTCCTATTCCTTCTTTGCCTTCGTTTCAGGGCCCCGGGGTTCTCAGATGTCCGTACTAAGAAAGACATCCGGATACAAAACGCACGTTATATTTTTGATAGACAAATGAAATCCAGCGTCATTTAAAACGTGAGTAAATCCACGTGGTAACAAGAAACGTTAAGTCTACATGTTGATAATATCGATAAGGACTTCCACCAGGGTAACTGCATTTTATCGAAGTGAAAAATTAGCAATTATTCTCGGAAATGTACCTACATATTTGCTATCAATACTTTTAGAGATAAGTATTTTCTAGTTTTGATAAAGTTAAATATTAGTAGTAATGTGTCAACAATTTTATGTGCTATCTGTTCTTTGGTGTTATGTCGACATGTAAGTCTAGTCTACGGGGAAAGGGTTATTGTATAAAAAAAAGTCCAAATTCCTGAAAAAGAAAAGTTTTTTATTAATATTTTTTTTCTGTTAAATCGAGTTATTTTTTTCGATAACGTATTTTTTTTCATCTTTTTTTTTTTTAAAGGGTTGTTTACATCAATTTGAACTTAAAGAAATCGTAAGCTAACTGTACAAAAGCTAATAAGAGATCTACAATTTAATAACTAATAATGTTTCTTTTGAAATAAATTCTTTAAATGTGTAACAAGATAAATCATCTGTACGGTAGGAAAGATGGTGGGTTAGATTTAAAAAGGTCGATCCTATAATTACAGGGATATCATTTGAATATTAATAATTCTAGATTCGTGTCTAAGCTAGTAACGTTTCGCAAATTAAAAATAGCTAAGGCCGTATAGAATTTGGCGTAACTTATTGTCAGCCTAAAGAATATAATATACTTACAATAAATATACAATAGCATTTTTTTTTTAAATATACAACTTTTAATAACTAAATATAATGGGAGAGGCAGCGATTAGCCTGATTAATCGTGATCCTGACGCAAAGAAAATTCACGCTCAATAATAAGCAACACACGTAGGTAACGGGTTTATTGTTATTTACATTATTATCCGCGATTTAGTAAGGATACGTAAAAAATGAAAATGGTAACTAAATAATAACACCGCGTTTTCCTGCCCCCATTAAAAAAATACACAGTTATAGGGATGTTCATTAAGTATTACACATGAAACTTGTCAGTTTGTAACAAATATGATTCTGACACGATAAAATATTAACTTTATACGCAAGACCACGTTCAAATTATATTTTATTGTACACTACGTTATAACGGAACACTTCATGATTTTTACGATATAACCAAAGACAATCTTTTGCACAGATGAAGTGTATTCAATATTTTAGCAACAACACCTAAATATTAACTTTAAAATCATTAATGAAATATGTTTAAAATTTTTGGCATTAATACAAAAATAGCCGTTAATTTTTAGAAGAATCCTAACTAATAAATGTAATATATTAATCTGTTTCGTTCGGTGGTCGACGTCTCTACCTATTTACAATTACTTTTATTTACAAAACAGGAGTTTATAATTTTATTAAAATCATTAGTTACATACATTAATAGTTTTGATATTATGGCATTTCTAATTCAACAGTTGGCCATATTATCTGAAAACAAACATTGGCATACTACTTTCGACATTTCAAGCAGCGTGACGGGTGACACGACAGAAGTCCACGATTCGGAAGAAAAGAAATGTTACCGCGAGTACCACGGGACAAGGGCAGGACAACCTCACGGTATTTCATACAAATTGGTAAGTCCTCATTCTCGGAAATTAATGAACCGATTTTGATGAAACTTGGTACACTTACGGAAGGCTAGTTACGAACATTTTCGAAGAACTTCACAGAGATAACAGTCATTGTCACCTAGCTTCTAATTTTTCAAAAATGAACGTAACTAACTTTTTAGACCTAGGTACCTTTCGTGTATGTACCAAGTTTTATTAAAATCGATTTATTAATTTCTGAGAATAAGGACTGAGCTTTTTTGAAATTACGTGACGTGTAAACGCTCAAGAAAAAAACCGTATGTACTATCTTTGATAAGAAATGAAACGAGGTGATGTATATTACCACCTGATTTAATTAATTACAAAGGAGTTCACTAATTTTGGTCAAGACAACAGCTAACAACCTCTGTTTAGAAACGAAGTTGTTACTATAAAACTATGAATGTATGTAACATATAAACACAATTGTCTAATTACGTTTGCCGTGAATGTTTGCTACTTTCTACTTAAGAACCTACTATCAGATTGTTTATCACAAAGAATTAAGGGTATTTATTGATAGGTCGATACGGATTGAAGATAGAGATTCCTTTGTTTGTTTTTGGCAACAACAGAATTTACTTTGGCGCACTCTTTATAATCTTTAGATATTGTAACTGTGACAGTTTGTCTCTTAACGCATAAACGGCTAAACTTTTAAGATGGAATTTGGTACACAGATAGATGTTAGAATTCGCATTCAGGATTGTTACGCTTTTATCCGAGGTTCGAAATAGTTTTTTTAGGGTTTCGTACCTAAAGGGTAAAACGGGACTCTATTACAAAGACTCCGCTGTCCGTCCGTTTGTCTGTCCGTCTGTCACTAGGCTGTATTTCATGAATCTTGATAGACAGTTGAAATTTTCACAGATGATTTATTTCTGTTGCTGATATAACAACAAATACTACAAAACCGAATAAAATAATCGCATACAACAAATGTGATTTTCTTGCCGTTTTTAGCTACGAACGGTACGGAACCCTTCATGTACGAGTCCGACTCGCACTTGGCCGGTTTTTTTTCTAAGATAAGACAAGTGAAATCGAATTAGCATTCATTAATTGCAACAAATTACTATTTAAGAGCTAATAATCAATTATCAAGAGACAATTACTCAAGAGATGTCGCAAATCAAAGGCCAGACAGTAAATTCAAGGAGCGATATTCTTTTGTCTACGCCGTTAACAGACGGTTCATAATAAAATCACGTTCATTATAAAAATACGTCAATACTATTTTTTCTTTGTTGTTTATCAGAATGACGACATATAAAGGAATCTCTAACTTAAACAGAAGACTTATAACTAATTGGCTTCGATTCGTTTAAATACATTAAACATTCACACATACCGCATTCATTCTTTACGTTATATATGATATTTGCACAAATGAACTATTAATAGAGGAATTAATCATTGAACCGCACGTCTGAACGAAATACTTCGTATTTATGGTAAACAAAATTTACTTTTTGTGTTACTGGAGATGAGTACTGTATGGATTGAGGTGAGTGCTTTAGGGTAGCTCAAAGAAATTAGTTTTTCGTACGTTTTTGCAATTACAGTATTTACAGAAGAGCTAAAATGTGCCATTTTAATAAAAACTTGACGTTTTACCATATCTCTAAGTCAGAGCGTTATGTTAAAGTTTTAACCTTTTAAGCACCTAAGTAGGATTTTTTTTTGTAGGTGGGAAAATCATCGAATGAAATCCTTCGCTCTTGAGCGGAGCGAGAAGGTGTGTCATACTTTTACTGACTAAAAACCCACTCCTGTTCCTTCGTTGCCTTTCATATTAGGGCCGAGTCTTCCTTTCAGAATCAGAAAGGGTCTGATTCTGAAAGGAAGACTCGGCCTGATGATTATGATCGTGAGAGAAGAAGTACTTACCTGTGTTTGCATGCAATCAGCCTGCTAAGCCTTTTCTTAACTATAGGAGGAGCGGTTTCCAGTCTAACTAGATGTAACTGAATGCCAGTATGAAATATAATATGTTCCGCCTTCTTAGTAGACTAGCCAAACTGAAATAGGCTATCATAACCGAAGCCAGTCTGGAGTAATGGATATGGCGATTGCACTTGCACATAACTCGATGCTCATGAAGCGTGTCTTTGTTTATTCTGGTGATATGAAACTGACGTTCTGTATTTTTCAAGGCACACTAAATGCACTATTCCATACAGACATCTCCAGTAACAAAAAAGAAAGCAGTCGCGCGAATGACTTAAACCAACGATTTTTGTTATGAGCCGGCTCTTCATCTTTGATCTCGGTCTAAGATGGAATGAGCCAGTCAATACTAAAATCTAAAATTAATTTTTAACCTTTTTCCAGGTTAAGAGAATTATGTTTATGTGCACGCATCATGCGTTCATGTCGCGCTACGAGTTAGCCAAATTGATTAAAAAAAAAAAAAAATTATTCCAGTTTCACGACGTTAAAATAAAAGCTGTTTCGATAGTAAACTTCTATGGACTGGTTGGGGTTTTTTAAATAATGTGGTGTATCGATCAATGGATTGCGTTAGATGTATTAAAAGACCAATGTTTAAATGGTCGTGCAACTTCTGACGTTTTATAAGTGCCCATGTAGACCTATGTGAAATAAAACATTTTGAATTTATTGGTCATCATTCAACATTACGTACACGCATAGCCCATTACCATGTTCACTCACTCACTCTTCCATTCACACTCTATTCAACTTACAGTGTAATTCCCGGCCTTATATCAACTCCGAAACCTAACCTAGCCTTTTAGGACGATATGAAAACAATAATAATCAATTTTTTTTACTTACCTATTTTTCAATAATTTTCTATTAATTTACCACATTGATTTTTTTGGATGGTTTAAGCAATTTCATGTACCAATTTAATTGCCAACTATTTATAAGCGTTTCAAGAAATCATTGCACATGGATTATAAGACGGACTGTCAGAAGTTACTTAGAATTTAACCCAAAATGATGTTGAATGATCAAGCAGGTTAAAATCGTCCAGCGGGCAAAGACAAATTGCTTTTCTGTTAGCGTTCTCACCATACGCTAATTACAAAATGTATGACAATGACATAACATTGACAAGTGACGTGACAGGTGACGCTAACAGAGAAGTGATTTGTGTGAGCCTGCAGAAGTCCTTCCACACACCTTACATCACCACGGCCTTCAAAACATTACTAACTTTACAATTACAGACGGGGCATCGCTTAGCCTTGGCCCACACCTTGACAGCGCACTTATAACAGCAACAAATGTGCGCTATCCGGCCATGCACGAACACGCCCGACTTCGGCTCAGATATACAAATCATACACAAGTCCTTTGCTTCCATCTTTTCAATCAAAGTATTTGCTATCACCTTCTTAGTAATAAGCGGCGGTTTCTCTATAGTGATCGCGGGATCGCTGACAGTTTTAACGAGTGGTCTCACGTCGATTTTCGGTTTGGGATCGAACAGATCGTCGTCCGAATCTAGTTCGGTGTCCGAGTCTGTCCGCGCGCGTTTGCGTTTCGTTCTGCGGTCGGCGGATTCCGCGCGTCGTTTACGGTACGAGTTTATGGTATTGCTGGGTTTAGGGTTAGAAGGTCCCTCACCAAGGATTGGGTCGATTTCCTGGCTGGTTAGTTGGAGTTCCTGGGTGGAGAGGTCCTGACTGACTGGGAACACATCCTGGCTGGCCGTGAACACGTCCTGGCTGGCCGCGAACGTGTCCTGGCTCGCCAGCACGTCGGTCTCCTGGCTCATCGGCGAGTCCACTCCGGAGTCTTGGGACATGGTGCGCGGAATTTGTATTTCGTCCGTTTTAGTGAGAATGTTCCGTTTGCGTTTCGGCCTCGGCGGGAAGAAGTTCTTGCGTACCTGTAATGAGTGGGTGGTGTTGGTAAAAACGGGAAATAGCTATAATAGTGGGATTTGTAAAAAGAGATGCTTTGCTGAGGATCGTGCGTCGCAATGTTTCAAGCGACGTCGCTGTGCGCTGCTAAAGACTTGATAAAAACTTGTCACGTTTTCAGCGAAGAGTGAATTCACTTGGCTCGACCGATAGCAAAATTATGTACAGACAGCAATTTGTAAAAGTTAAAGCGTTTTTTTTGAACGCGCTAATCTCAGGAACCACTTGTTCGAATTGAAAAAATATTTTAGTGTTAGATAGCTAATTTATCGAGGAAAGCTATAGGCTATATGATATCACGCTACGACCAAGAGGAGGAGAGCAGTAACCAAAAACGCATGTGAAACCGCAAGTGACAGCTGACCTTAGAAAAGAGGGTAACCGGTTGATGATGCTGTCCATGCTTGTGTTTTGTTATAAGTAAATATAATTTGTTCACTCCCTTGATTGCAGGTTCAACGATTGTCGGTAGTGTTAGGAAAACTTATAGTTTAGTTACGTAAAATTATGTGTCTGCTTTAAGCATTGGTGGCCGAGTGGCAACGGCCCCGACTTATGAGTAATAGGTCGCGGGTTCAAACCCAGCCAGGCGCTTTACTTTGTGTAATTTATTTTCATCACCACTGCTCTCAAAACGGAGAAGAATAACATCGTGAGAAAAACGGCATGTCTTAGAACCAAAAATTCGAACACATGTGACATCCACCAATCCGTACTGGGCCCGCGTGGTGGATTACGGCCCATTCCCTTTCCTAGAGAGGAGGCCCGAGTCCCAACAGTGGGTAAATTAAAAGGCTGACTATGCTATGCTTATGCATCACATCTATGACGACCACTTTGGTTCTCCTGCGGATATCTTCATTCCTGATGCGATCACGCAAGGAAACTCCAAGCATAGTCCATTACTGTAACTTTAAGTCTTCTGATGAGGGTCTTCTTCGCAAGCAAGGCGCGTTCATTATATAAAGTGTACGGTGAACCGACACATTCATATAAATAAGTAGGTTATGCAACTGCAGCGTCTGCACACGCGCTAAATAAAATAAATCAGTGATTTTTCTACAATCAACACGGGCGGTTTTATTATCATCCCCGGTTTCTATCATTTTACCATATTAAGTGCATTAAGTCCACCTCTGTACCTTTATGTGCACGAAGTATGTAATAAATAAATAAGTGTACAAAGTTGCAATAAATATATATAATATCATCGTACAATAAGTTAGGTATGTGCACAAATGGAATGGTAAAGCATAGCATAAGAATAATCAGCCTTTTAATGTTCCCACTGCTGGAACTCAGGCCTCCTCTCTAGGAGAGGGAATTAGCCGTAATCCACCACGCGGGCCCAGTGGGGATTGGTGAATGTTACATGTTTTCGAATTTTTTGGTTCTAGGATATGCCGCTTTCCTTACGATGTTTTTCTTCACCGTTATGAGAGCAGTGGTGATGAAATAAATTACACAAAGTAATGCGCCTGGCTGGATTTGAACCCTCGACCTAAAACTCGTAAGTCGGTGCCCGGGGCCCTGGGACGAGGACAAAGAAGGAACAGGAGTGGGTTTTTCAGTAAAAGTCTGACACTATCTCTCGCTTCGCCCAAGAGCGAGATTTGTCATAAGATGATTTTCCCACCTAAAAAAAAAAAAAAATGTCGGTGCCGTTACCACTTATTACTTTTGGTAAATGGAATGGTAAAGCGGTTACCTGGAAACACTTGTGACAGTATCGGTAGAGCGGGTTGTTGTTCTTGGCGCGGCACTGCGCGCAGTTCCAGTAGTCGTACAGGTCCAGCTCGCTGTCGCTCTCGTGCGAGTCCGTGCGCTCCGAGTCCGCGAACTGCAGCTCGCCATCGTCGCCCACCGACACCTCCACCACCTTAGTCGCTATTATGTCGTTCTGGAAAACATTTTAAACAGTTAACTATTGAAACCAACAATCAACTTTAATAGAATAGATAATATAGTGCACAAGTGTGTGCGCAAGTGTTTCTTTTGTCATAGTTCGATGACACAGCGCTTCGACACGATCCCCCAGTCACGCAGGACCACCGGCTTTACGTACTCTCTCGAGTCACTAGAGCGTCACACCACCCAAAAAGAACCCAATAGCACTTTTTGCCCTACTTGGGAATCGAAACCAGGAAGGACCCCATGCTCAACAGTCGCGCTTGTGACCACGAGACTAGCGAGGGAGTTACAATCTATTTATATATCGACGGTTGAAAAGATAATTGATCTAAGCGAAATTAAAAAAAAAAATTGAAACCTGACTCAAACGACGGAGAAAAATTTGCTAATTCCGAATATGTATATAACTCAATATTGGAAAAAATGTCGTTTATATCAATTAGCCTTTCAACCGTCGATATAATGTTGTATGAAACAGTTTCGAAAATGTGTGCATAATAAATGTTTTCAATCTTCGTGGTTTAGTTTACCGTTACGATTAAGTTGCATCATATTATGTAAGTATATGTTTGTATAAAATATATTGTATTAATAACAATATGTACCTAATGCTTAATATCGCACCTACCACCTGTTGTCTCTGCATCACCCAAAGGTTGACTGGTAGAAAATGCCTCAAGGCATCCAGTCCGCCTCTGTACTTTTGTGTGCATAAAGAATTAATAAATAAATAAGTTTCGTCAAAGGATTTTATTTTAAATTAAAATCGGTAGTTTGAAAGTTGAGTGAGAGTAGTCTCGAGTTGAGCTTTACGAATAATGTCAAATTATTGCTGGACAGGACTGGACAGGTCCACTCAAATGCCTGCACTGACTGGACAGGTCCACTCAAATGCTTGCACTGACTGGACAGGTCCACTCAAATGCTTGCACTGACTGGACAGGTCCACTCAAATCATTACACGATTTGACCATTACATGTTTGATATATGGACTTAAAAAAAAACTTCCGACTCCTAAGTTTGTTTCGGTGTTTCTTCTCAAGGTAGTCAGCTAGGAAACACCGGCCTCATCTAGTTTAAATTGATGATTAAAAGCGCTAATATAAACTTTTTGCAAAATAAATATCATTTATCAGTATCTATTCACTATTTCCAGACTCGAAAAATTTTTCGTATCTACATTATCTGTATAACGCAGATAAGATTACCGCGAAAGATATGGAAACGAATTTATACCATTATGAGATCAGTTATACAGACAGTTATGAGCCAAAACTTATCGAAGATCACACAGCATAACGGTCGTAAGTAAGGATTTTGTGTAAAAAATTAGAAGAAAAAAAATATCTTTACACCTTCACTGTGAAAGAATTATGTAGCGTTACAATTAATGCTCGCGTTAATGTTTTAATTAAAGGAATTAACTTTTGGGACCGTTAGAGAGAATGTAGTGTACTACAATAGAAGTGGAGATTATATGTAGATGAATAATATTATCTGTTAGAAGTTATGAACACACATTATGTGGATGGAGGACGGCCGAAAAAAAGATACGATGGATTGATTGAGGAATGATATGAAAGAGAAGAGTCCGTGATAGCGCGACAATTGACAGGACAGCATGGAAGAAGCAAGTGTTGCGGCGACCTAAGTAAGATCGTTTTCACATTATGCGATAACGATAACGACACGATATCGTGGTATTGTTTTTTTTTTTTTTTGATATGGGAAATCATCTAATGACTTAGATCATTTCCTGCTCTAGGGCGGAGCAGGAAAGCGTTTCAGACTTTTACTGACTATACGTTCCTTCTTTGCCCTTCAAGTCCAGGACCACGGGCTTACCTTTCGGAAGTCAACCCATGGCCAAATAGGTTTCAGCCCTGCTGGGCCACTATGGTTTTACAACTCTGACTCGGTCCGGACGGCGAGCTACCCATTGCTGGTAGTTCGCAAACCCATGCCTACAGTGTCTGTAAGTTGGGGTCGGGGTCCCGGCGGCTGGGGCCTGAGGATGTCCGTTCCCTCACGCGTGCGGCCGCCTCCTTTGTTAGCATTACTTCTTCGCAGAAAGAGGTGACCGCCTCCCATTCCTCTCGCTTCAGACGCAAGAGGTCACCACCGCTGATTACCTCCATGAGGACACGGTGGCGGCGGTACTCCGCCCAAGCGGGGCACACTTCCGTATGCACTACCAAGTCCTCCGGGTACATTACGTGGATGGAGGCAGGCCAAAGAAAAGTTGCAAATCAACGGCGGGCGCCTACCTAGTGTTCGACGGGTGCCTCAAATAGGTGTCAGTAAATCGTAGGGGCCCAGTAGTGCCGAAGCCTACTGGGCCATGGGTTCACTTCCGAATGGGAAACCTGTAGTCCTGGAACGCAAAGAGCAATGAAGGGACATAGGTGTGGTTTTAGTCAGTAAAAGTCTGACACACCCTCTCGCTCCGCCCTAGAGCGAGTGAAGTCATTAAATAACCTTTAAAAAAATATATCATTTGTCGCCTAAAGTACAAACGGCCTAACAAACGTGACAAAGGCTCGATTATGATTATCTCTTGGAAGATTTTATAAAAAAGGTCTTAAATATTCAAAACTATGAGATAAATAATGACGCTCAATGTCGTAAATGGCGACAAATGTAAGCAAGTTATGGGGAATAACATTGTATGAACCAAAACATCAAGAAAATTAAGACGTTATATCGTAAGTAAGTGACAATCATCTCGACATTCCACTTATGTTATAGTGAACTAACTTTTGAAACTCTCGTCGTTATACGTCATACCAGATATGTGAATTAAAATAGGACATTTAGATACAATTGAAGAAAGTTTGTCATTGAGATCGAGGCGGAATTATTGCGGCTGCAGGCAAGGGTGTTATGGATCCGCTGCAGTGACTTTCCACGTGTATCAAACAGCGTTTTTCAATACACTTATGAAAAAATAAATAAACGGGAACTTCATAGCGCCTTGCCTGATACGATAAATACAATACATTGTCCCGGGGGCGAGCTCACGCACTTTTCCGCACTAGTGCGGAAAACAGTAAATTGCGTGCCTAAAAGCGGTTGGGATAGGAGCAGGTTTTTGAGTAAATGTATTAAAAATATTATTTCAGAGTTACGAGGGAATAAAAACGGTTGTACTGAGTCTGGCACAGGGTGACAAGTACAAGAAAAAAGGCCTATGCCCGGCAGTGGATTTATTCGGGCTCGCGTTTGACCACCTGATGGTAAGCGATGATGTGGTCGACGATGAAGCACGCTTGTTTCGAAGTAGAATATTTACTCTTGACTTAAAAACTCCTATCGGATTTCTGTTCACACATATGTGTGAACCGAATTCGGAAGCGGAGTTTTTAGATTCGGAACTGGAATCGAAACCAAAATCTGAAGCAGAAGCGTCAAATTAAACACTAATAAAACTAATCAAAATCTCAGATAAGTACAAATGACGAGCGAAATCACAATTTTCCAAAACAACAAGTGAAAAGGTGGGTCTATGCTGTAGGAGCCGAGCCAAACTTAAGTGGCAATGGGCAGGGCACATTGCTCGCAGAACAAATGGCCGTTGGAGCCGAAAGGTTCTGGAGTGGCGACCGTGTACCGGAAGACGCAGTGTTGGAACCTACAAGGTGGACCGATGACCTGGTGAAGGTTGCGGGAATCCGATGGATGCGAGACACACAGGACCGTTCATTGTGGCGACATTTGGGGGAGGCCTATGTCCAGCAGTGGACGTCAATCGGCTGAAATGATGATGAAGATATCATATCTGGTGTGTACTAACCCGTAAAGATATAGTAAGTGCACTTACGTCGCTATTCGCGGAAGTATCGTCGTCATCGACGGGGCCGTCGTCGTCGGGTTCGGTCACGGGCTCGTACTCCACATCGCTCGCATCGGTCGCGTCACTGTCCACCGCCTCCGTATCGCTCGTATCGCGCGCAATATCTACAACACATACACTGTTCAACAACTGCGGGTAAACTGCCGTGTAGCCATTATCCGATGCGCCTGAAGCTGGTGTTACTGTCTGCAAAATGTCCTATGGGTATTGAAACTGTATTTTTTTTTCTGTTATAAAACTCTTTTTATTTGAAACAAGACTGTCTTTCCTATATCTTTTTTATTTTTCTTAACTTTCACTTTTTTATAAGCACATATTTGGTATTTTTTCTGTGGTTGTCGGTCTGTCTTTTTCACTTTTTTTCCAAATTGTTTTTCTCATTCTTTGTTTTTGTCTGTCCAAATTCGGTTTTGTTTTTTTTTTTTTAATCTTTTCATAGCCAATTTACACGTACATAATTTAATCTACACACGCTAAAATACATGCAGATACGGCTGTGATAAAATGTCCAAAAATATATCCGATACAGATACGATAATTTTGAAAGAAAACTGAAGCAAAATAGGAATTTCATGTTATGCATAGGCCATTTCAAAGCAGGAGATAAGTTATAAAAAATTAATCTTGCAGCCACCATATTATTTGCTGTTGAATGGCATTCCTTGATACAAAAGCCTGCAGAGCAACTGTATGAGAAACTTCACACAGTATCATTCACGTACCGACGTGTTATGCGTAACTAAAGCATTTTATAATCATGTGAAATCTGACAGTCACCGATGTGATCTATATTTCAAATTACCTAGAAAATAATGAATCATAGATATACTTTTCGACTATTTACCACAACCATGAAATCGATGGATCATATATTATATATAAAGGCTAATATGAAAATTGATAACTTTTCAACTGTCTCTCAAAGTTTCAATCTGATTTATTTTTTACAAGCATGCGTTACAACATTTTTTGTCTCTCAAAGTTTCAACTTGATATATTTTTTTAAAGTTGTAAATTTACACATTGGCCCTTATACATAGGATCCATCGAAATGATCTATAGACTAGCTCAAATACAAAATTAAAAAGTACAATCACACAAAAAACATATTTCAAATTAGGGTTGTCACAGGGATGCGTTAATGAAACGTGCAGTAATGAAATAAATTGTCTATGTTTGTGTACTTACCATGCCCCTTTTTTTTTTTTTAAAAATATGACTTATTTTTAAAACTGACCCTATAAAGGCATATAAGTTTCATTTCAAATCATGAAAATAATTGGGCAATATTTATTTGCCAAAATTCTGTATCTATTAGGCCATTCATTTGTACTAAACACAAATAAGTAATACCTGATATGAAGATTACGTATAATTTCTGATAAATTCAGTTTCTCAAAAATTCGTCAACATTGACGCAAGAGTAAACTTGCGCGTCATCATGCAGTATTTATTTTGAGAGGCAAATGTTTGTTCAAGTGTCGTCCGCCATTGTTTTAAAGTAAGGGCACTTGAATCAAGTTGACAGAGCCTTTGTACGGTAGATGGCGTTAATAACTTCCATTTATAGCGGTTACAGTTTAACTTGTCAGTTTCCTTAATATTTTCCTCCACCATTCCAAGCTGATTAGGCATAAAATTGACCTGTTTTTAACCAAGAGGCGCTATGTCGAATCTGCACTTGTTAAGAATGATCAAATAAAATGAGCGAACGGAGAACCTGAATTTGAAACATGTTGCATACACTAAAATTAATACACAATGTTCTAGTCTACTTCTATTTAAAGATTATGAAATATGAGTGATGATATAACTATATATGGTGACATCAAGCGGACAGAGTCCACGTTTTATAAATAAGTGTTACATGCACTGATATTAACACTAGACTTATTACAAGTTTAGTGATATTATTGACATTGGTTCAAACATTTTCTGCCCAGACTTATTATTTCTATTCACAATATCACAATACCGTCATGTAAAAATGTGAATCTATTCAAAGATTAACTTTTTTTTACACTTGTGTGAAATTCTGAACATTTAGAAACACGTATCCCAATTACATCTTGTAACCCTAACAGTCGACAATAACGTAAGCATACTGATGTCAAAAATCCACGGAATCATTTTCATTAGATGCTAAATTGCTGAGTGATATCCCATTATCATCATCATGTCTTCAGGTCGACTGGATCCTGTGTACCCTGGCCCTGGGCCCTGGCTCGGGGTCCACCATGTTGCAGTTCAGAACCATCTGACAATCACCAATTAAAAAGTTAATATTTTTCATATTGATGACTGCATACCCTAATTGAGGTGTGGCGAATTTTTGTAATAGTTTAGATATATTTTTATAATTGCTTAATTATTTTTCCAACATAAAGATCATCACTAAAGGATACAATTTAGTTTTAAATCAACGACTTAATAATCAATGTTAAAAATCCGCCAACCGGACCTAAATAATTGACCAAAAATGCTCGACTAATTCATAAGTAAAACACTTTGAGTGTTACTCGACCATTTCTAATTAAAAGAAATAAATTAAGAGGTAAAACGGTTAAAATAAGAGTCTAGATTACCATCAAATGTAACTTGGAGCTTTAGTAATTATCATAATCGTGTTCCGAGCTCATTACGATTCTAGTTACATGCTGCAGACAAGATTGCTGTCTGGCGGGTGTCGAACTCATTAACGGAATCCTCTTACGTAATAATTCTTGGATTCATTGAACAGGGATATTATAATTCTTCGTATCAAGTGGCAATATCTTGGATTATATTCATAATGACAAGAGGGGTCGAACCTCTTTATGTAGACTGTCAGCGGTCCTGTCTGGGCCTTTCTTGCGACAGCAATAAAGGAAATTAACTGTCTTTGGATACGCTCTTTTGACCTCTCGGGTAATTATTCGATAAATTCTGTGACAGGCCTATGTAGCCTGTAAAACAGGGCTTAGGATTGTATTCTTTCCAAAATACTCTGTTGCAAAAAATGCTCAACGTTTCAACTCGTGTAATATTTTCAAAGGTTTCTGTCTGTTTGCTACCCACTCAATGATATCATGCATGCCTGAATTCCGACAATTCCCAACTCGTTCGCATGGTCAGTACAGAGCAGGCCAGATAAAGATGTCACAGTAGGTTACCAAGCGGAGCTCCTGACGTAATGCAACCCACAAGCCACATTGTGACTCATACCCACCATAAGTCTTGTTCATACTTGCATAGAATCAGGACTTTGACACCTGCAGTTTTTGGAAGAAGCCATATTTGCAATTCAAGACGCAAAAAAAGAGTTAGCGTGTATGCCTTGTGGCACGAGAGCGACAATGGCCGTTCACTATGTTTTTGGTTTAACAACTTGCTATTTGAACAATTGTAAGATTTTCGATGCTTTTGGGATTACTATATGAATGCAGATATTTACTCAAAATACTTTTGAATGGCGTGACGAAAGAAAGTCTCAAAAATAGCGCTAACGTCACTTCCTAGAATATAGTGGAGAAATGAACTGGCGCAACCAATTCAATCAATAGGATTTTCAACTTAGATAAATCTAAGTTTATTTAAAAACGTACTTGATTTCTTTTACAGACAACTGCTTTCTTGGAAATCAGAACACAATAGTAACCTTTAATAAATGTTGAACCATTGAGCACGAAGTCTTATTCAAACATGTTTTTAGTCATATTTTGACTAATTTTTAGAAAAGGGGATGCCTTTTTTACATTCTACAGTAGATGATACAAGTCTAGACAGGTCTGGCCACGGTTCTGAGGTCAACGACTGGAAAATTGTGTAGTGACTAGGATGCAGTTCCGCTTCTATTTTGAGAACCAGACAATTAGACGTAAAAACTGAAGTTTGAACAGAAATTAGTAACACTAGAGGCAAGTTTAAACTTGTCGGACACAAGCGATGACTAAATACTCAAACATGTAGGAAGGGCTTTTGACGATTGTTTTGTCCGGAAATAAACATAAGGGGAATTCCCCCGATGTAAAGGGTTGGGTCTATTTTTAGAATTAGAATAACGGTCTTTTATATATGGAGAATTATTTTGGCAGGATGTTTGAGAATAGGACTGTCGGCCGTTAGACTGATGGTAAAATACATCAAACGAAATGTTTTTATGAAGAGTTGTTGTTTGCGTCGTTTTTCCTACGAAGCTTTAAATTTTACGAAGTGGTGAAGTTAGGGCGTTTTTATGGCTTATCTTTTGATATCATGATGTTAAAAAGGCCAAGTTATTTTTTTGCATCGTTTTAATTTACTTATAAGTAAATACTTACTTTTATTTGTTTTCAGCCTCTCCATTAACAAGCGGGTAATGAAAGGTTGTTTTAAAAATTGTTTTTATTTTAGTTTTTTATAAAACTGTATATATATAATAGTATTTTTATGGTCTTGGAAGTTTTCGAAAATCGATCTTTTTCTGCAAATAACTCGAAAGTGGACAAAATGACCATAGTAATTCTCGTTTTGCCAGTGTCCCCAAGCGATTTGTTTTATTGTGCGGCGTATTGTTTTTTTTTCTTTATGGCGGCTACCCGATACTTCAGGCTCCATATAAAAATATTCGTACTTTTTCTATACTCAGTACTGAAGATACTGGGATCGCAAAAAAGCATAACACATGTTTATATTACACTTACGTCCAAAATAGACTAGACGGTACTAGAAGACGTCCTGTTCTAAAATAAATAAAAAATATTCTCATTCATTATTTGGGGTGTTATGTGGGATATCAGACTGTTTTAGCGTTAAATAAATATATAATAAAATGACAATATTGGTACAAAGCAATTTTATATGCTTAGGTAAGAATAAAAATAAATGGCGAATAATAAAACTTACTTAATTCAATTAGAGGCAGCCCTAAATCTGACTATTTCAGAATCAGTACCTATCGAAAATGGTGAAAATATTTTGTACATGAATAATCTGATTTCAATAATAATAATTTTCAGAACTAACATTAGTAGGTACCGAAAGTTGAACAAACGAAGTTATTTTATTAGTTAAAATCATACTTTTGGTGTTATAACATATTTATTATTATTAAACTCAAAAAGTGTGTTTTTACTGCAGATCATTTTTAAGTTTGAATAAATACATACATAAGTCTTCACAGGTTCATTATTTTCTGATAACTAAACGATTTGATGCAAAAGTGACGCAATTTGTAAGTTAACGAATTAAAATGGATAATATTGTTATCCGATAGTATAATTATATTTTGTATTAGTTTTATGTCATAAATCTAAATTTTTGAGTTAAGTCATCCTTGTCACAGATAAGTTTTCAATCAATCAGTAATAAACAAGGACTTGCGGTCAGCACTAAATACCTACCTCATGGCCCCTTGATAACGATAAAAGCACTCGTATCGTAAATGCAATAACATTTGGTACTTAATGAGGTTTCCAAAATAATCGAGACATGTTCCAACATGTCTGGGCCAGGTCATTCAATGACGTGGAGAAAGAGCATTACATTCCGTGAAGCGTGAAGCCACGGTTTTGGACAGTCGAGTACAAAAGATGTTTCTGGCAAAATAGGCATAAGTAATTTTCTTCTGTTTTCTTCGAAAATAATGACGCTAATAACATTGTTTTATATATTTTCGATCTATCACGTGTACATTATCTTCTACTTAACTTATTATCAAAAGTTTGAAGATAATATGTTTAAAGTCTTTTGTAATTTGTTTATCTCTCTATTTCAGTGTATACCTACCTATCAATCACAGAATTAAATTTATTTTCAATCTTTTAAGTGTTAATACTCATACATAAAGCATAATCAGCCCTTTAATATTCCCACTGCTGGGACAGAATCCAACACGCGGGCCCAATCTGAATTAGTGTCACGTCTTCGAATTTTAGGTTCTAGAATCTAGATTTCCTCATGATGTTTGCCTTGAGAGGTGTGGTGATGAAATAAATTACACAAAAAAAAAGTAAAGCTCGTGGTACCCTCGACGTACAACTCGTAAATCGGGACGAACACTGCTCAATGAATATATAAAAAGTTTATTATGATATGAAATCAGAAAAAAAGTTAACTAATTCGATAAAATTTTTTCCGCTTGTCTTGTCATTATGTCAGGGAACAGCAGTTTTGTTTTTGTGAGTTTTAGTTTGATCCAATAACAAAATAGTTCATATTTATGATACTTTCAACCCCTGAAAGATTGCTAATTAACTGAAAGTCACCTGTATAAACTACATTAGCTTATGCACGCGACTGTAGTACAAGTATATTCTTTTCGACGTTTTTGGAAATTAAAATACCTAACAGGGAAAACTGTAGTTATTAGTTAAGTAGGATTATTTTTAATATTAAATATGGAACCGGTAAAATAATAATTGTGCCTCCAGTTAGCAGAATAACAGTTTAATTATGATATGAAATTAATCAGATACACACGATTTTCATTAGTGATTCAATACGCATGTATTACATAATCTATAGGGCCTATTGTAATAAGTTTTATAATGCCCTGCATGTCATAATTTTTTTTTTATTAGTTTTAATGTTCTAGAGATATTTTCGCTTTACGTTCGAGTAATATTTTGTACTAAACCTCCAATAACACTAAAAATAAATCTTTTTCTCAAAACCGCGTCAAAATAATTGGTTATGAAGTATTATAACGAAGCAGTAATTGGCATTTCAAATGTTTGTATGAGGAAGAGTGGGCGTGTGGTGGGAAAATCTCGCTATCTCTTTTCTACACGCGTAATCGGTGACGGTGACGTCAGATTTAAGTTTGTCCATCATTTTTTTATTACTTGACAGTTTCCCCTTCTGTCAAATTTAAAAGGTTCCTAAGTTACTTAATTTTGAACATATTTGAAAAGTTCTTTCATTTTGCGATTTCGGATTGTCTTTTTGATATAAATTATTAAAAAAACCAGGCAAGTGCGAGTCGGACTCGCGCCCTGAAGGTTCCGTACAAACTTACCTATGAAAACAGTTTAATTCCCGAATTAAGTTACGAAGATTTTTCCGAATCGCAAAAAAGTTTTCCTTTGTGACGTAACTACAAATTTACAGTTTTCAAATTTTGTCCTATTCTTGTGCTATGAGACCTTGCTATATCCCAATTTCAGGATTCTAGGTCAACGGGAAGTACCCTATGAATTTTGATTCCCTTAAGAGTGTCTAAATAAACGTTTTTTTGAGACATAAACAGCTGTATGTTTTTAATTAGATTGAAGTTTGATTTTTTCACAGCTTCAAGGGACTGCAGACCTAAGTATATGGTTTTAATTATAACTTGATACCTCCACGCGTTCCCGAGATAAAGGGTCTTAACAGACTGACAGACAGACGGACAACAAAGTGAATAGTAGTAGTTTTTTTCCTTTTGAGGTACGGAACCTTAAAAATGAGTCAATTCGCAATTACATCTATGCTGTTCACTTACTATCACAATTAATAGTTATGTGATAACAACATTCATTTTCGTATAACAGGGGTCGCCACTATCACCTAAGGTTATTATACACTTACTTCTTGGTATATTTTTTTAGCCTGAGACCCACTAATTTAAGTTTATATGTCATATTGCAGCATAGTATCAGGATACTTCATCTTTATCAATCTTACAGCCAAGTTTAGGATTTCATTTTTAATTACAGTAACCTAAAAAATCTGTACATTTTTGTTATGACTGTACTTTGTTAGGGCTGCCCTAAAATTTGATTTTTTGTTTATTTGTGTCTTCATTTTTTTGATAATATTGTTTACCATTTCATACTGAAATTAAATGAATGTTTTTACATAAAAATAATAAATAATATGAAATAAAAGTTATGGAATGGATGATATGGAATTTTATGGATTTTAGTAAATACATACTTAGTTTTTTTTTTATGAATGTCAAAAAGAGAATAAATTCTGTGAATTACATTTATAACTAGATACTATAAATATTTGCTACATACTTTTGTGCTAGACTAATATTTTTTTTATTGTTATAAAATAGTGATTTATTAAACATATCTAACTAATTAAATCTATAAATACAATATATACATGCAGACAATTAATGGGGACAATAACAAAGACAAACACACAAAACAAGAGAACACAGTATACAAGTTGCACAAACTAACTTACCAGTTTCCTTCCCTTGTATGCTGAACACAGTCTCTGTAGAACAACGTCTGCTCCACGAATGATCTGCAACCAGTTTTTTTGGTTAACTTTTGATAAAGATAATTATTGTACTCTTTTTCTTTTTAATACAGCAATATTAATAATATACTCTAATGAACACTATGCTGAAATAAAATTATAATTATTATAAGTGACAAAATAAACTTAATATTTACCATTACCATAAACATGTAAAAAAAGAAAAGTTGGCAAAAAATCAATGATTTTTTTAAATATTGCCATATACACCAAAAACCTAAAAGAATTATTGGTCAAAACTATTTTACTGACCCATCCAATGAGAAGCAACTAGTGTCCTTGAAAGTAAATTATCAACAGAAAATTAGATAAAAATTGTCATAATCAGTGTATCTTTTACTTATAGGTATTTTGTCTGTTGTTCACAGTCTTAGTATCTCAAACTTTTATTGAACACAAATCTATAGAAATAATTTCAAACAAAGTTGATTTCCCGCCCAACTGAAAATACACAAATAGTGAATATTTTTATCGCTAATTGGACAAAAAGATCACCAACGATCTTTTTAACAAAATAATCATTATTCCATAAATTATAGTCCATTATTTACAATCAAACCAAATCACCTTGGGCAGTAGTTTTGACAGCCTATTTTTTATGCAAGGAAACTACGCGCAATCAAAAGTTTAACCTCATTTGGAATGTTAATGATTTTGACATGTACGCTAAATGCTGATGAATGAACATTGATGTCGATCAAAAGTGACCTCGCATTTGAGTTTAGTATCCTCTGGCTCACATAAATGGCTGTAAATTGACACCACATTTATTTGAGAATCCAAATAAACCACCTTAACCACTGTTCACTGACCACACACCAAGGTACAGAATTTTCCGTAAGTTAACACAATCAACACTCACCTGAAGAGAAGGTTGCTGTTGTGTTCATAATAGTGAAGCTGTCTGGCGTTCGGTTGTTTACCGAATAGTTTTAATTTTGATCTCTAGTAATGCTTTATTGTTTTCATAACACTAATCTTAGCCAGATAGCCTGGCGATGGTAAAAACCAGAATTTATTACTGGTTTGTAGAACTGAACTTCGTTACACGCTTGCCAAGTTTACTATTATTCTTCTTTTCAGTGTTGCCTAACTAAAATAAAAATGTCACAGATAAAATATACTGCTATAACGCCGCATCATTAGTGTTGTCAAGGTGATAAAATTGTCGTGTCAGAATAGATATAAAAAAAAATGAATATTAACAGTGAAATGAATATCAAAATTGGTAATATAGCAAACGAGATATAATAGTGTTAGATAAATACAAAAGCCGTTTTCTATGGCGCTGGTGGCGTCATGTCATAGCCGTGATGAACTTTGACGTCAAAAATCAAGGTGGTTCTTTTTCTTGTAAGTAGCAGCTTATAACTTCATTGTTGATAAAGATAGTTCAATATTTCTATTATATTTGTTTATCAAAAGTAAAATGATATAAATAGGCTATTAAAAAAAAATGGCAATTTTATTTATTAATACTTAATGCAACACAAAGGTACAAAGGCGGACTTAATGCCTTAGGCATTCTCTACCAGTCAACCAAGGGTGGTGAATTGAAAACATGGCAGTGCATAAAAAAAAAAGATTTGAAAAAAAGGCATATTCACAATTGTTAATTTTAGATATTTTTATTGTATAAATATACTTAAAATATTTATTTTAGACCGTAACCCTTAATAAGTTAGTAATCACACCAAAAATATAAATATAAAGTAAAATTCAATCAAATCATTTAACCGCATTTAGTGGTTATGTTATTTTTGTTTTGTGGGAAAATCATTCTATGACATCTCTTGCCCTTGGGCGGAGCGAGAGGGTATTCCAGACTTTATTGACTAAAAACCCGCTCCTGTTCCTTCGTTGCCTTTCATACCAGGACCGAGTTTTCCTTTCAGAAACAAACCCTTGGCCCCAGTAGGCCTCGACTTTACGGTTTGCTGACATCTCCTTGAGGCGCGCGTGGATCAGCACGCGCCTTCGACGACTTGGGCTCGATCCGGATGGTTACCGGACGGTCGGACGGCGAGCTACCCATTGCTCGCCGTTCGACACTGAACAAATGATCGTGCTCATAACAAAAACATTTGTCCTGAGTGGGAGTCGAAGCCACAACCTCCGGAATATCAGTCAGGGGGCACTAATCACTAGACCAACAAGCCAGCCTAAAAAAATCAAAATAAATACGAGTATCTCTTTTTCTTACTTTTTTTATTCAATAAAAATCTCTTTTTAATTTCTAGGGGGCCAACCGCTAGAGCTACGATAATTAATTTTTTTGTTTTTCGATAATATTGGGCCATTTTGTCATATTTCTAGTCGTTTTTTCTTACCGACTGATTTAGTGGCCTAATTCAGTGAACGTGTAATCAGGAGCTCCACCTGTCTAGTTTTTTGCCCTAAAACGGACCCTAAATATCGAATCGTGAATTTAGAGAGGTGTAATATGCTCTTAACAAATTTTAATGGAACTTATAAGTTATGTTAGTAGATACAAAATACAATTCCAAAACATACACTTTACTTAATTTTATAATCCTATATTTTATTGAATAATATAATAATTTAAAATTGAATAATTTAATAAATTGTTAAATATTGTTCAATTTTCTACTTTGGCTCAAAATACAATGTCTCAAAAACTGATTCGCAATATTATGCGACCAAATTTGATATATAGTACACTGTTGGCTTCTTATAACGCATTGCACCCACATTTTTATTTTGTAACATTTTAGCTGTTTTCGCTAATGGTAACACAATAGTGAACACAGTTTCCTTTTCCAAGTGGCATGGTGTCGGCGTAAGGTGAGTTTGTCAATCTTGTGAAATAAATTACAAATTAGTGCGTAATATTAGATAAGATTGCAACTACAAAGTACGTATAACTATTTTTATTGTAAAGAAACAATAATATAATAGGTTTTTTATTCGAAAGTGAACTTAGATTGTGAAAATATTCACACGTGGAAATTGGTGTTGGATTTATGTATCGGGGTGGAGTTTCGGAAAAATCACTTGACTTACAACGTTTTAGCCACGATATCAAGCGTTAATTTGCAATAATTTCCGCATATCTGTAATTTCTAACAAAAAACACGGTGAAAAACGCGCATCGAAGAGGTTAGTTTTGTGAAGAAGCTTTTTGACTTTGATAATTTTGTTGTAGTTGCCGAATAAGCAACCACAATGCCGCAGAACGAATATATTGAACGCCACCAAAAGCTTTACGGTAGGAGGCTTGATTATGAGGAGCGGAAGCGAAAGCGTGAGGCGCGTGAGCCTCACAGGCGCGCTGAGAAAGCTCGCAAGCTGCGCGGTATCAAGGCCAAGATTTACAACAAGGAGCGCCGCAATGAGAAGATACAGATGAAAAAGAAGATTAAAGCACATGAAGAGAAGAATGTGAAACAGAACACAGAGAAGGTGGCAGAGGGTGCGTTGCCTGTGTACCTTCTGGACAGAGATGTGCAGTCCCGGGCTAAGGTTCTATCTAACATGATAAAACAGAAACGTAAGGAAAAGGCTGGAAAATGGGATGTACCTATACCTAAGGTCAGGGCACAGGCTGATGCTGAAGTATTCAAAGTATTGAAGTCAGGAAAGACCAAAAGAAAAGCTTGGAAGCGCATGGTAACCAAAGTGACATTTGTAGGAGAGAACTTCACGCGCAAACCACCTAAGTTTGAGAGGTTCATCAGGCCAATGGCCTTACGTTTCAAGAAAGCTCATGTCACACACCCGGAGCTGAAGGCAACATTCTGTTTGCCAATCATTGGAGTAAAGAAAAACCCCAGTTCGCAGATGTACACAAGTTTGGGAGTGATCACGAAGGGTACTGTCATCGAAGTTAACATTTCAGAACTTGGTCTGGTTACACAGGCTGGTAAAGTTGTGTGGGGGAAGTATGCACAAGTGACAAACAACCCGGAGAATGATGGATGCATCAATGCTGTACTCTTAGTTTGATTATTTTAAACATAAAATAACATCTGACTACTACTTTCAATTCTGAAACTGGACCTTTTTTAGTCTCATCATGATAATTGTGATTTATGACTGTATTGTAATATCTTGGCCTGCCAATAAATACTGTAAAGCGTTCATGTCAATTTTATTCACATACCCATTCTGAACTGTGTTGATCTTCCGCACAAGTTGTCAACATGATCTGAACTGTGAAACTGATTATTTTGTAGTTGCAAGCATGTGAATTTGATGAGTCAGTGTACTCATTAAGTTGAAGTAATCACATAATTACTTTTTAATCGTTTTTATTGAGGTGTTTATCTCGACATTTTTGTACTAACAAACAAATCCTGGAACTTGTTTCCTACATGTCTTTAGGACCTTGAACTCGTCGCGGCGAATAGCGGTCAAGTTCGAGGTGGCATAAAACCAACACCTTTTTTTACACAAGTGCCACAGGACGGTGGATTTATTTAGTGTTTTGAATTCACAAAGTTTTATTATTATCGTATTTAGTTAAAGAGAGATAATGTAATGAAGCCTTGACTTATTTTTTCGTTTTGTTTTTTTATTTAGGTGAACCAAGATGCAGATTTTTGTCAAAACCCTTACGGGTAAGACCATCACTCTTGAGGTCGAGCCCTCGGATACCATCGAAAATGTGAAAGCCAAGATCCAGGATAAGGAGGGAATCCCTCCAGACCAGCAGAGGTAAGACATCTCACATCTTTTGACGGCCGTCTAACAATCTGTTTCACGTGGGAATCGAACCTGGTACAAACGAAAATTTTGCGCATTCGAGCGTTTTATTGAAAGTGCATTACTGCCATTAAGAAATGAGAGCATTGTTTTGTGATTGTGACAATAAGATCAATATGCCTACCATGTACATTTTTAGTATTCGCTTCAATCGATGTGCCTTTTGACCCAAAGCCCAGTTGTCCCTAAGCCACCACCCACATGGTGGTGTATATCTGATGCAAGTCAACATCACGCGGTTGACATCATTGGAATGCGGTATAATTCGCACGCGATCGGTTTACAATCCGACAGAGAGTAGTAACTACATTCCTTGATACGTTTTGTTCCCTCGTATTAAATAAATGCATAGTTATGCTAAAATAATCAAGCATTCATATCCCCAATACTAGATAGAAGTTGCGGACCAAAAGGGTGTTACGAATAAAAATCGTAACTTGGTTAGAGGTTCATCTTCGAGGTCGGTTCCACTACCACAGCAATAATCTAACTACAGATACTAGGTTTTCATAAAATGATGTAAGTACACAAAAACTTCAACGATTGATGATTGCCGGTAGTGTTAGGAAAACTAGTTTAGTTACGTAAAATGTGTCTTGCTTTGAGAAGTGGTGGCCGAGTGGTAACGGCCCCGACTTATAAGTTGTAGGTCGCGGGATCAAACCCAGCCAGGCGCATTACTTTTTGTGTTATTCATTTCATCATCACTGCTCTCAAAACGGTGAAGGAAAACATCGTGAGGAAACCGGCATGTCCTAGGACCAAAATATTCGAAGACATGTGACATCCACCAACCCGCACTGGGCCCGCGTGGTGGATTACGGCCCAGTCCCCCTTCTAGAGAGAAGGCTTGAGCCCCGAAGTGGAAGTGTTATAAGGCTCATTGTGCTTATGCCTATATACAAAAAATTAACGATGTCTAACATTCTCCCAGGTTGATCTTCGCCGGCAAGCAGCTGGAAGATGGTCGCACCCTGTCAGACTACAACATCCAGAAGGAGTCCACACTCCACCTGGTGTTGCGCCTGCGTGGTGGAGCCAAGAAGCGCAAGAAGAAGAATTACTCCACACCCAAGAAGATCAAGCACAAGAAGAAGAAGGTCAAGCTAGCAGTTCTTAGGTTCTACAAGGTGAGTCTCGAAATGTATTACAGCTTCCTGTGCATCATCCCCTTTCCTGGCCAGTATGCACAAATACTTGCACCTTCCCCAAAATATACGAGGCCAGAAACAGTTGTCCAGGTGGCAGATCTGATCCAACCAATGTTCAATTGGTTGGAACAGATCTGAGCCAGCATGACACAAAAGAAAAAGCTTCATCAGAAAGGCAGAATCGTGGTTATTAGAATTCGCGTTAGCAAACAAATGCTTTCAAATGATTAGAAAACTGTGATGGATTTTGAATTAGGTGAACTTAAATTTGATTTTCATGTATTCGTGTTTTTTTTAACTTATACGGATCTGAATATATTATGTCCATACAGAAATATTGAATCTATTAAGTGCATAATCATTTTTTTTTTGGCAAAGTCCTCCCTCCTTTAAGTTCGCTCTTTCGTGGGCCCATGCTTCCTCCTCCCAGTTCCAGTACAAACAAAGATTCAAAGATTCAAAAGATTCAAAGATTCAAAAGCATTTATTTCAAATAAACCATTTACAGGCACTTTTGAAATGTCAAGAAGTCAGTTAGTCAGAAAAAAAAAAATGATGCTAATTGCACATTCCAAAGCGTAGATCTCTATGGAGAAGAATGTGCAAGAAACTCCATGGACACTCTTTTCAATCATGTTTTGTAATTACAAATATCACTGTTACATGTTTCTTGTCGTTATCATGTGAGAACAATGTAAATACAGTAAAAATAAAAACTAAATATAGATATTAAAATAGCAACTGGCAGCTAAGAGATGACCAGTCTCAACTGACAGCGCCCGTTCACGAACATGACGCTAATATTAGCACCACTCAGCTCAACCATTTTGAAGGGAACCGAATGATCCAAAACATGCGCCACCATCAGTGAGACATTTAAGTGAGCATGACAAACTCTCAACTGCCGTGCTCATTTATGTCAAACAAGTCCAATAGTAACATAAAAAACCATAAAATAGCTCCATGGTACTCACATTTACAAACTTTGAAAATAAATGCTTCTACATTATACAATACTTATAATATTTTACAATTCCCAAAAAAAAAAAGCATTAAAAAATAATAATAATAATTTCCAAACTAATCAATTTGTATACCTCGGTGGTAGAGGAGCTGGACCAGCATTGAGCCAAGCATTTTTATCTTGAATATAATCCTCCAACTTATAATATGCTTGCCTGCATAGTGTGCGTTTAATACAAGATTTAAATTTCGTTTCATTGAGTTCTAATATTTGTGGAGGTATTTTATTATAACATTTCAAACAGTACCCCATGAAAGAAGAGGCCACTTTAGCCAGTCTAAAACCTGGTTGAACTAATTGGTCTCTATTTCTTGTAACATAATTATGTCTATCGCCTCTTTTGCTAAAAAGATGAAGATTTTTTCTAACGTACATGATGTTTTCATAAATATATTGACAAGGCACCGTCATGATGTTAATATCCTTAAACAGTTCCCTTAGAGAATCGCACCGGCGAAGATTGTAAATAGCTCTGATAGCTCTTTTCTGTAGTATAAAAATTGAGTCAATGTCTGCAGCCCGTCCCCATAGTAAGATACCGTATGACATGATACTATGAAAATAACTAAAATAGACTAGTCTAGCGGTATCAACATCCGTAAATTGGCGGATTTTTCTAACTGCATATGCAGCTGAGCTAAGCCGTCCTGCAAGAGATGTTAAATGAGGACCCCATTGTAGCCTTGAGTCAAGCGTAATCCCCAGGAAAACCGTTTTATCGACAAATTCTAGCTTTTCATCGTTTAATACTACGTCACAATCACTGCTTTTGACATTAGGTAAGGAAAATCTTATGCATTTAGTTTTTTTCCCGTTTAAAACTAGATTATTAGCAGTGAACCAGTTTTGGACCTGCAGTAGGGCATAATTTTCGTCGTCAAGATTATTAGTCCTTCTATTTATCTTAAAAATCAAAGAAGTGTCGTCAGCAAACAACACCATATTAAGTTTATTTTCCAACAAATAGGGTAAATCATTAATATAAACTAAAAATAAAAAAGGACCTAAAATTGAACCTTGGGGTACCCCCATTTTCACATTTAATCCCGACGAATTGACACCGTTTATTTGAACTTGTTGCTGTCTGTCAATCAAATAAGATTTTAATAAGCTTAAAGCTGTTTTGCCTAGTCCGTAATGCTCAAGTTTCAAGAGTAATGTTTCATGAACCACGCAATCAAACGCCTTAGACAGGTCACAGAAGATGCCTATAGCATCCTGTGCCTCTTCCCACGCATTAAAAATGTGTTTTAGTAAGGAGACACCAGCGTCAGTTGTACAACGTCCTTTGGTGAAACCATACTGTTTATCGTGTAAGATGTTATTTGTGTTAAAATGATTAAGCATTTGATTTAACATCACCTTTTCAAATATCTTGCTAAAAACTGGCAACACGGACACCGGCCTATAATTATTAGTGTCTTTACTGTCCCCGGATTTAAAAAGTGGTATCACTTTACTATATTTCATTAGATCAGGAAAGACTCCTTGATCTATACACAAATTAAATATTAAGGCTAAGTACGGCGCTATAGTCTCAATAATTGAGGTACAAACTTTGATAGACATACCCCACAAATCTTCTGTCAATTTAACTTTGATTTGTTTAAACGCTTTTATTAGTGTAAAGGGGTTTATATGCTTAAAGTTAAATTCAGTCGAACAGGCTGCAACGTTTGCCTGTAATAAACCAAAAGCATGCGATGGCGACGAATCTAGGGCTTCAGTGGTTTTAGTTGGTATACTAGCAAAGAAATTTACAAATTCTTCTGCAACTAGTTTGTTATCGCTAATAAGACCATGATGTGTCTCCAAAGTGTAATCATTATTATGTATTTTGTTCCTGTTGGTTTCATTATTTATAATTTTCCAAACCGTTTTTATTTTATTATCTGCTGATTTAACTTTATTGCTAATGTACAAGGCCTTAGCTGCCTTACAAGTGTTTTTAAACATTTTTGAATATGTAGCAACATACTTATTAAAAGTTTCAGTGTTAATAATAGGCTTAAGGCCATACAACTCAAAAAGTCTTTCCCTACTTATTCTGATTCCTTTAGTTGCCCAGTCACTAAATCTAAACTTAGGGCAGATACTTTTAGTTTTCTTCTCAAAAGTCTTCTTGAACTCAGTTTGGACTATTGAAAAAAAATCGTTATACAAAAAATTACCATTGTTCACTTCAAGATTCCAATCACCTAACTTACTAATTAAAGTGCTGTTAAATTTATTGAGTTTACCAGATGTTATTGGTCTGGACTGAATCTGCACTTGTTGTATCGGTAAGTTGGATTCAAAAGTTACCAATAGGCCGCTATGATCAGAAGGCAGATAATTTACAATGGCCTTTTCTAAATAGTTGCAGCAACAAAAAACATTATCGATACATGTAGCAGTAGTTGTCGTAGTTCGAGTAGGTTCTATAAACACATTTGATAAATTAAATGATTTGAAGAGATTTAATAATCTGCTGCTATCTGAATTATTTTCTAAAATATTAACATTAAAGTCTCCACAGATAATTACTAGTTTGTTACCAGTTGCAAGTTTTGCCATAACATCTTCCATGACAGACTCAAAAATAGAGTAGTTTTGATAATTAGGGGGCCTGTAAACGCACACTATGATATGCCTATCCAGCTCAACACAAGACAGTTCAATGCTATGTTCAACGGATAGTGCAACTATATCTTTACGAGTTTTAAATTTAATACTATTCCTAATTAGGATCAGTGAACCCCCACGTAACATTGTTTTTCGGTTAAAACAACTGCCCACATTATAATTCTCAAAATTGATTAGCATTTCAAAATCCTTTAACCAATGCTCAGTAAAACAAATGATGTCAAACATAGTTTTTTCTAAAAATAATTCAATTTCCAATTGTTTTGAAGAAAAACCCTGAATGTTTTGAAGAAACAAATTCAACGATTTTTGCCTAGCCCCTCTAGCTTGAATGCCAGAAGATACTTTATTGTTAAGTTGATCTGAATTGTCAAAAGTACCATCTGTTGTCTTATTAACTAGTTTAAAGTAACATTAGTACTATTACTAATGGTGGGACTAATAATAATTGGGAACTTCGACATACTAACTATGTCCGAGTTAATGTTATATGCTAATAGCCTCGCTATTTGACGTCTAAATATAATAGGTAGGTACACAGTATACCTAGTCGAAAAAAGATTGTCAACAAAATTGTTGATGTCAAAAAATATTAACTTATCACTATGGTGACTAACTAAAAAATGAATATGCATATTTAGCATATGTATGTACTTATTTTCCCTATATGACAAGTGCTCAAAGTATGGAAAAGCACATAAAATAATTCTCTTACAATTTATCTTCAATAGCTCTGTGACATTATATGTGATGTCATCTTTATCAACATTTATGCTATTACCCACAAATACAGTTAAAATATCATTGGGATCATATACTTTTTCAGCAACTAATGACATTATGTGATGGTAGGACGCTTGTGGTATACAATGATTTTGAGAGGAAAAAGGGAGGTTCTTACTAACTAATTGACCTAAACCTCTTCCTATACTGTCTGAAAACATAATTGATTTATAATCACCGCTTTTATGAGAGGAAAAACTACATTTTACTGAATCTACCCCTTGAGTTAATTCTTGTTGAATGTGGGGTGCCTGGCTGGGAATACAGTCTTGAGTACTGATGGCCTGGGATGTGTCCTCTGGTCCAAGTTGGACGCCAGCCAGGTTAGATTCTCTCTGACAAGTACATTTGCTGTTTCTAAGAGTAAGTGAGTCTACTTTGTCCACGTAAACGTTCTTAGGATTCTCAGAAACGACGTATAGTTTACCTATTTCATATAAGATAAAGAAAGACCTGGCCCAAAATCATGATTGAAAAGTAAATCCAGAATAAGATATTTCTGGCGATTTCGTGACATTTTCCTTTGTCGATGATTTCTTATTAACATGTCGAGCATTTCATTGATAACTCACGCATTCCTATTCATAAACACGCTCGGACATGTTCGCAACAAGGAAAATCAGGAGACTACTTAGCAGTCGGCAAATAAAACAACGGCTATTCGAAGAATTCTCCCGGGAATAAAAAATAAAAGCTTCGAAAGTGGAATACTCGAGTCTGGTCGCGAGTTGCGAGGGCGCTGCGTATGTTTATTTGTTTGCTGAGTCAGGGACAGGCAGACGCGTGTGGACTCGTCGCGTCGCATGATTCATGACATTCGTGGAAACTTTGTAAACCATGACGATGGGAATGGGTCATGTAATAATCGTTAGGAAGTTAACAATGCATCGCTTTTGTTACGACCGGTGATGCAATCGTTTACATTGCGTGCATATCAAAACAAACGTGGCAGTTTGCAAAGCTCTGTAATTTTGTATCAGTTGTAGACAGTGTAGGTAGTCAGGAATTTAACTTACAACTTGTTGCCGTATCTTGGGCGTTAGTAATCTTTGTATTACTCCAGTTTATAATGAGGTTTAGATTCATTCACTTTTTATTCTCCGAAATTTTGCGAGTTTCTGCGGCCTTCAATCAGTTAGTTGATTTATGTCGCGTTTCTGAATTGAGTATTCCGAGTTAAGAACCACTTTTAGTCTACTACAAATTTTTTTCGAAATCGGGGGTAACACACCTCTGTTTCTACTCAAAATTATCACGACAATTGCGACCAATTAAGTCCTTTCTATGCCTCGGCAGGGGTTACGACAAATTAGTAACGGCAAACCTCTCATCATTCCAGGTTGACGAGAACGGCAAGATCCACCGTCTCAGGCGCGAGTGCACGGGCGAGCAGTGCGGCGCCGGCGTGTTCATGGCCGTGATGGAGGACCGTCACTACTGCGGCAAGTGCCACAGTACGATGGTGTTCAAGGACGATGAGAGGAGTTAGACATAAGACCAATCCCAACCCGCTCAGACAATGTGTATGATGGATTTATAATAAATCTTGACACAGTGTCAGAGTTCACTTTTGGTTTTATTTTACGATTTTGACGTTTTCTTCTGATTTGAGGTCGTATTATGATTTGAAAAGTCATTATAGTTCAAGTGTTAAAGAGGAGACTTGACTGCTAGGTAGTAGTAATAGCGATATCTAATCAAAATCAAATCTCTTTTTCACAACTGAATTATAATGGCTTTGAAACTTCATACTGCAGCCTCAGATGTTTTCTCAGTTAGGTAAGTATATCCCGTAACCTTAGGCTTTCGCCGTTTCCCTTTCACAATTTGCTTACACTCTGTGTATCTGTGTTATTTTTTTACTCATCTGCAAGGGGTAAGTATTCAGATCACAGTGGCTTATTTTTACACAACACATCTGGTTGAGTTGATTTTGACAGCATCCTGAATGTAGAACCTCATTGGAAAGTATTCTAGGTGAGTTCTTTCGCAACTACTAGAAGAATAACTATCGTCATTATTTAAATAAACGTGATTACTAATACTTTGTATTTTTATTTAATAATCACCATATTCAAACCACCTTCGCCCACTGCTGGGCATGGACCTCTTGTGCCAATTCCCACGCTTTTCGCAAGCCCAGAACGTATTTCTAGCCAAAAATCAAAACGGTTTCAGAAATGTAATAAGTTCGGAAGATGTAGCTATAGCTTTACTACGCTTGACAATAAACAAGTGTTGAAATTTTCCATGATTTATCCTTGACCTGTCAAAAGCGTTTGACATCGATTGATTCAACTGAAAAATTTAAATAAATTGGAATTCGAGGTCACCGTTTAAAAATTGCAGAAGACGCGTCTGTGATCGTAGGCACCTAAATGATGAAAAATCTGCGGTCGATACGAAAGTGACCATTACCGATAGAGTTCGGCAAGGCTGAGGCCTACTCGGTCCTTGCTCACATGCTCGATCTGCGCGTGGAGATGCAAGATCGGGGTGAAACTAGTTTAGATCCGTCTCTCTCGCCGCGACACGTTGCGGTATGGCGGACAGAGTTCCGGCGGGATCACCTGATGGAATGGCTGTCGCCATGCGACAGTCGAGACCCAGTGCTGGGCACGCCACAATTATGGCGGTAAGTTCCCTCTTTGAGGAGTGGCTGGAAAGACCTCACGGCGTCCTCACCTTTCGCATGACGCAGGTCCTCACCGGACATGGCAAGTTCGAGAGGTTCCTGCACCGGATTCGTGCGGAAGAAACGCCCGGGTGTCACCATTGTGTGGACCACCCATAGGACACGGTGGAGCATACGATAGAGGTGTGCCCCGCCTGGGCAGAGCACCACCGTGCCCTCGTGGGGGTGATCGGCGGCAACGATCTCTCGCGTCGGGCCTTGGTATAGGCCATGGTCCGGAGCGAGGAGGAGTGGCAGGCGGTCGCCTCCTTCTGCGAAGCAGTAATGCTAGCAAAGGAGGCGGCCGATCGCGTAGGCAACGGTCCTCACTCCCCAACTGCCGCCGGGTTCTGATCCCGATTTCCAGCCACCGTAGGCGCGGGCTTGCGGATGGCAAGCAGCATGGGTAGCCCGCCGTCCGACCGTCCGGACCGAGCCCAAGTCGTCGACGGCGCGTTTTGTACCACGCATGCCTCAGAAAGATGTCAGCAAATCGTAGGCGCCCGGCAGGGTCGGAAGCCTACTGGGGCCATGGGTAGTGTGAAAACGAAACCCGGGGCCCTGGGACAAAGGAACAGGAGTGGGTTTTTAGTCAGTAAAAGTCGGACACTATCTCTCGCTCGCCCAAGAGCGGGATTTGTCATTAGATGATTTTCTCACCTAAAATTACCTCAACTCGCTTTCTTAAAATCAAAATGTGACTAAAATTTAGTCGATCAAAATAAACAGAAATTAAAATTTTAAACCAATATCACTACCACAAAAAGGCGATCTCCAGAATCGATCACGCAAGCCCCTTTACACCAGGAAAATTTAGGATGCCTAAAAGGAATTTATAAAAACCGGTATTTCATACATTTCCCGGGACCGAGCTCGTTCACAGTTTATTAAAGGTTCTCGAAGCGCCTCGGGCATAAAACACGGCGGCCGGTTCTCAGAAATTACATGTTGTACAAATACAAAACGCGATTACGGCATTTTAGGTCCTCTCCCATTAGGTAAACGCGCTTAAAATGGTGCTGATAAAATAGATTTGACGAAAACCTAGATCAACGCCGATCTATAAACTAGATTACGCTGAGTTCAATTTTGTTGAACTAAGTTTTTATATCGACTGATGAAATCGCTGTATCACTAATTTCAACTACATTATGTGAATACATGCGCGCACTGCGTCCACACTTATGAATGGTCCTTCCATGTTTGTTACCTTGCATGTTACGTTACAGCAGACTGCTCCCGGCTTAATGATTTCATCAGTAAACATAAAATTAGAATTTTGAAAAAATAAAACCCGAAAAATTCATTAAAATATTTATTCAATACTGAGAATAGAATTGTCTAACTTACATAATCCATAACACCTAAATGGAATTAATTGTGCAATAAATCCACCATAGTTCTGGCAAGCGTTCCATTTGACGCAGACAACGGGCATAGAAGCGGGCATCGGCGCTGTACCATAGACAACCGAGTTGTTTAGAAGAACTAGGTAGTTCTAGTCTAGTTCTATTTAGTAGTGGTAGGTCGTTGTCGAATTTTTGACGGACGAAACGCAACCGGTCTTGCGACGACAGAAACGGTTGCTAAAAACGGTCCTCGTCGCAGAAAACGAAACTATAGTTGAGTGAAGTAATTGCAGAAAACTTTCGTTGTCACAACTAGTTTGTTTAAGAGTAGCAATAAAATTTGTGCTGTATTTCATAGCCATAAAGTTCATTTTTCATTGCAAGAACTGGTTTTGAAACTATGACGCGACGAGTGTGGTAGTTGATTTAATGCATTCTCAAACTTATTTCCTTAGCAGTAAGATAAGAATTCGCATAAAGTAATTCGAAGGCTGTTTTGTGCAACGAAGACTGTTTGGTCGCAGGACAGAAAAACGCTTTTACCGTCGCGTCGCAGAACGTTTTTGCGCTAAAACGCTAAACGCTAAAGCTTAACGCTACGAGTATGATGATTGAATCAATGGATTCTCGACCTTATTTCCTTATGTGTAAGATAACAATTCGCATAGTTATTCGAATACTAGTTGAAGACTGAAAACGGTTGTTCCATTGTAGAACATAAAACGTTCTTTGAAAACTGTTCGTTGTTGAAACGCCCACGGCTACTATTTAGGAGACAACAAGCTACTGCGACCATTAGGAACTTTTCCCACGCACATTTTTATTTTCTTTGGCATTTACACTTGATTGTATAGATTGACTGGTAGCAAGCAAGTCAAGTTGCAGAAAATATCTCCAGATCCCAGTTTACACGGGCAAGAGATGATGAGGCCATCAGCTCTCTTCCATTCAGGGTAACAAGATATTTCTGAACTTACAAATTAACTACACAGTCAGTTGTTTCACGGCACCTTTTCCGACAATCCATTCCACATAAATTGATACCACTATTCTCGCAGAATAAGAGTTCAAATGGCAAAGTATGGTTATCGAAATTGGTGCTACAAGCGATCTTTACAACGGAATGCTGAACCTTTGTCCTAACCATTGAGCCAGACTGACTGACAACTGATATCTTCATAAGAAATTGATCTCCTGATAGACCTCGTAATGTTCTAGCACCATTGCCCGCTTCTGCAAGACTAACCGATTCCATTTTACATTAGAAATGCACAACAAAGGTATACCTAATAGGAATCTATATAATTTGTCCCACCATTCCAACTTATCTATATTTTCAGATCATTTCACACATCTGGAATGAAGTTTTAATACAACTGCAATGAGTCAATATCATTTAACATTTTATTTACTTTATTCTAAAGGCAACACAGTTCCCGGTGTAGGTATATGTAAATAGCTCAGTGGCATTTCATTGAATATTATGTGGATTCCATCTAATGATTTCCCAATAAATAATAACATAATTGACATGTTTTAATATACAAACATCAATTTAAAAATAACTAAAAACATTACATTTTTTTTAAATTAAACTAGAGCACCGAAAAAATAACTAGGTGTAGTAAAATATTTTTTACAATAAGAGATCATTACTACAACTGAAAAATTTACATATTTTCCTTTTTATCTAGTCAAACATTGACTTACTTACTTTAATACTCTTTGCATATATTAATCCTAAACAACACCATGATAGTTTTCTTTTATATATTTTACAAATAAATCTATATCATTTTAGATTCGTTTCTGAATATAATTAATTCGACTATTTACTCTATAAATCAGACATGTATCGAGCACTTGTAATTATCGAAACGATTTACATACTTAGCTAATGAATCGTGATTAATGCTGTTTATAAGAGTCACAATTTATTTGGTTCTCTAACCTTATTAAGGGTGTACTTATTGCAAAAAAATCATTTGTTTTGCTACAGACACGTACTAAATCAATCTGGCTAAATGAGGCTTCCTCGACCCATTTCAAACAAAGAGCCAGTGTGAAGCCGTTCCATAGGACATACGTCACCTTCTATGCTGCCCGTCCTGCACAACCACCTGCACTTTTCAGGATTTATATGCGGCCAATAATAGGGCTATACACGTTGCCAAATACTGGTCAACAAAATTTTTATTAAAGTTCATTGATAATATAAATCTAAAAAAATATAAAAAAAAATATATGTAAAACAAGACAAAATCGATACATCTCTGATTAAAACAAGACATGTTCATTCACATTGAAATGATAATATATATGCTAGCACTTAGCACTATGCCGCATACTAAAGACGACATTTGGCGGTAGTCAACTACACAATACCCTTAAACTTGTAATTACTCTAAACTGTTCAAATGCAACAACGGAACCTTATACCAAGCATGCTTAACAATTTTTTGGTAGAGCTGTCAATATTTTTTTTTTAAATACATACATATTCCTATGTACCTGCGGAAACCATGTATACGCTTCATAAAATTCATTATTAATAAATATTTCTAAAATTACCATAAAATATACCAAAAGTATATTTTGTTTTCAAAAATTGCAGGCGCCAAAAAGATTTTAAATTATGATAATATATTACATTATGAAGCGATCGCAGTTTCCTAAGCATTAATTGGTTCTATATTTTTTTTAATATTAATTATTAACTAATATTGCGCCAGCGTAATTTATATAAACGGTACACCATATTTTAGACGACAATAAATAAATATCTGTACAATTATAATTTGAAAATAGATGGACCTTATTGCAACTTATTGCAGCATCTATCAGTCCAAATCCATTTTTGTTTGCTAAAATATTGTGAACCATTATTTCACCTTTATATACACGAATTTAATATAACTGCCGTAAGTACTTATTACGTTTTAAACGTTAACGCAAGCCTCGATTGCACTGTACTCGATTTCGTAATACCCTTTTAAAAATAACTTGATATACGATGTCTAAATTGTGATGCTAGTGCACATATCAAGCTTGAAATGAAGTACAGTGACTGAAACCCCAGGGAAGAGGCTGTTAAAGTATTGAGGCAAATAAGGCCTTTTTAGCATCGTTCTGCTAACCTCATATGTGAGAATAGTGTGATGTTACGAGGCTGGCATTCGATCACCTTCCATTTGTAAATGTCTTTTTATTTTAAATTACCTATTAATTCGGTTAACATAAAGCCTTAACTCAAAACAGAAGCCAAAACGCACTGTACGTACGCGCGGGGCGTACTGCACTATATTGACTCTGTAGGGCCTAACGCCTCCTTTATAGTTAGGGACTATTTTAGACCTTAAAGCCTAAAAAATACATCTTAAAACACTTTACCCGGGGCCTTATTCACCTCTGCCGTCTTACTCAAATTAAACTAAGTATATTTTACAATAAGCAAGGAAACTGGAAAGGAGTACAAACGTTTAGCGTCATACGTCACGAAGGATTACAGTATACACAAGAGGAATAACATTACTATTTGTATCTACTTTATCACAGTGGGGATCTGTGAGGTTCTCTTTATATACAACATGGGAATGAGGGATTGGAAGAAATATCTTTTGTTAAGTGAAATGGAAATGGCTACATCCATACTTACAGTCAATTCGTGTTAAGAAAATAGTGATTTATCGTTGTCACGCAGCCACGCCTCTTGACCAAATAGATCATAGCAAATTAGAAAGCCGTGTTCACATTGACCAGTTGATGTAAGCCCTTCAGACAGTATAGATGCGTCTTTTGTCTATTTAAAAAATTAATGACATGTTGGAGTTCATGGAGTTTCTTGCCGGTTCATAGAAAACTACAATTTGTAACCGTGCACTAGCTTCTGACGTTTTATAATGAATAATTTGAGTTTAATTCAATAATGTTATTATGGGTTGATGCCTGAAATAAACGATAAATAAACAAGTGTCTATGTAGGCCTATGTGAACTAAAAAGATTTTGAATTTTGAATATCTCACCAATTCGTAAAAATAAGTGACAATAATGACGAATCTGATAAATTTTTAATATTTGAACATACTGTGTAATAAAAATTGCTTGCTTTAATAGTTTAATTTTTACCTCAGTGTGAATACGCCTTTACTTTACACTTGCACTGACGATGTCACTATGTTCTTAACTCAAATGGACTAAAGGCAAGGTTATGTTTTTTTAATTATCATGAGCTCTCTCTTGACCTCGATCGATAATGAAGCCAACAAGCCCAAATGTCAGTTCACTGTTACTTGAAGGGTTATAGGTACTCTTTTTCTCACATCCAGCGGCATCTGCTTGTTACCGGGCTATTGGGGACGTTTATTTACAGCAACGGCAATCCCTCGTCTTGTATAATTATCATTGGAAACCCAATCTTTATAGACTTGCTATTAAGATCCTTAACCTTACCATGATGTGTTAAAATGTCCGAGCGAGAGAGAGGGATGGAGCTATACACCCTTCATAGCACCATCCCGTTAACAGTTTAGTTTAGGTCGCGTTAAGAGCTCATAGTAAACGCTCAGGCAGTTGTTAATCTCACTCAATAAAAGATATCCCACTTAAACTACAAAAAAACTAACAATAATTCGTGTTGCGGAATATAAATAAATTAGATGTGCGTTTAACTAAACATTAAAGGGTGTGGGGAACTGTCGAGAAAACCTCTAGCAGACGTATAGGATAACAATATGTTTCACTTTGCCAGCACTTGTATGATTCTATACACCTGGAGTATCTACAGAATCGGTTGCCTATCAACACTCATCGTATACTCTTCCTTTTTAATCTTACTGCGTTGCAAATTGAGCAATATCTAGGGATATAGGAATGAATCTAGAAGGATCATTTATCACGTGGTTAATCCATCATCATCTTCAGAGAGATTTGGCTGTGGAACACTCATACGGTCTTACTATTTTGTATGTAGTTACTTTTTCATGTGAGCAAAATTCCTTGCAAACAGACCTTCGATCCATGTTCAGCACGACTGTGCTTAGGGACCTGTGCCATCTGAGCTGCACTTTCGAATTGAGCTACCGAGCTTGACCATCTTCATCGTTGTCATTTAATTTAAAGCTGGTTCACAAACCGTAGCAGTGGCGAAACTATAGGGTAGCAAAATGCCATGGGCCTCCGATCCGACGGGGCCCCCGGTCCGAAAAGCCGCAAGCTCAGAAGAACTAACCTAACCTATTTTACAAAATTTATTAAAACTAAATCACAACGTGACGATTTTTCTGGGGCCCCATTCAATGATATTACAAAGGGCCTCAGATGATATAGTTACGCCACTGAACTTTATCCACCTGGACACTCTCAGCTACATCATGTTCGTGCCTCATGTTCTCAGCTAACGGTCTCTGCAGCTCCCTACACGTCAGTGTATACAATCATACGGGCAAAGGAGTGACATACGCGCTTCACTCATAGCTCGTCCCGCGACTCCGCTTCTTTCTGCGCCCTCTCCAGTGAAGGCTTTATCGTCTCTAATAACTTCGTTAGCGCCTGCTCCGTCTAGAATAAAACAAAGGGATATTATTAATATTTGATTGATAGGCCGGATAAATTATGTATACAACTGAAGCCTACTGTTATCGCGTAGCTTCATAGACGCGTATTCGTCATTACACGCTTGATGTATGTCTGCGTGAAGCTTACATACAAAACTATGAAACTCGGTCAATGAAGCGGCAACGACACAAACGCACAAGGAAAGTAAAGCGGAAGAGTTTTTTTCTTTGTTTATTTTATCGCAGTCTTGGTAGCCTCCTCTCTAGCCCATTTATCGAAGAAGATAATATAAAAGGTTATATAAAATCGCTCAGACCGGACAGAGCGGCGCAGTAACCAAAGACGCGGGAGACACTATCAATTTATACAATTTGGCGTACATTAAATGTATGCCAAATTGTATTAAAATCTAAATTTTAGCCTTTGGTCATTTCAGGCTTTTTTGTAGGACTTTCTGGAACTGACTCTAACATGTTAGGGTCCTGTTTAAAGCGTCCCTCCACGCCAGCAGCTGTCCGCGCTGCCGGTGCGTGTGCTGCTCCAGCAGAGCCGACCAGTCTAGTGGAGTGTATACCTGTGCGAGATGCGCGACGGTCCTGTCGAGCGCGTCCCTCCACGCCAGCAGCTGTCCGCGCTGCCGGTGCGTGTGCTGCTCCAGCAGAGCCGACCAGTCTAGTGGAGTGTATACCTGTGCGAGATGCGCGACGGTCCTGTCGAGCGCGTCCCTCCACGCCAGCAGCTGTCCGCGCTGCCGGTGCGTGTGCTGCTCCAGCAGAGCCGACCAGTCTAGTGGAGTGTATACCTGTGCGAGATGCGCGACGGTCCTGTCGAGCGCGTCCCTCCACGCCAGCAGCTGTCCGCGCTGCCGGTGCGTGTGCTGCTCCAGCAGAGCCGACCAGTCTAGTGGAGTGTATACCTGTGCGAGATGCGCGACGGTCCTGTCGAGCGCGTCCCTCCACGCCAGCAGCTGTCCGCGCTGCCGGTGCGTGTGCTGCTCCAGCAGAGCCGACCAGTCTAGTGGAGTGTATACCTGTGCGAGATGCGCGACGGTCCTGTCGAGCGCGTCCCTCCACGCCAGCAGCTGTCCGCGCTGCCGGTGCGTGTGCTGCTCCAGCAGAGCCGACCAGTCTAGTGGAGTGTATACCTGTGCGAGATGCGCGACGGTCCTGTCGAGCGCGTCCCTCCACGCCAGCAGCTGTCCGCGCTGCCGGTGCGTGTGCTGCTCCAGCAGAGCCGACCAGTCTAGTGGAGTGTATACCTGTGCGAGATGCGCGACGGTCCTGTCGAGCGCGTCCCTCCACGCCAGCAGCTGTCCGCGCTGCCGGTGCGTGTGCTGCTCCAGCAGAGCCGACCAGTCTAGTGGAGTGTATACCTGTGCGAGATGCGCGACGGTCCTGTCGAGCGCGTCCCTCCACGCCAGCAGCTGTCCGCGCTGCCGGTGCGTGTGCTGCTCCAGCAGAGCCGACCAGTCTAGTGGAGTGTATACCTGTGCGAGATGCGCGACGGTCCTGTCGAGCGCGTCCCTCCACGCCAGCAGCTGTCCGCGCTGCCGGTGCGTGTGCTGCTCCAGCAGAGCCGACCAGTCTAGTGGAGTGTATACCTGTGCGAGATGCGCGACGGTCCTGTCGAGCGCGTCCCTCCACGCCAGCAGCTGTCCGCGCTGCCGGTGCGTGTGCTGCTCCAGCAGAGCCGACCAGTCTAGTGGAGTGTATACCTGTGCGAGATGCGCGACGGTCCTGTCGAGCGCGTCCCTCCACGCCAGCAGCTGTCCGCGCTGCCGGTGCGTGTGCTGCTCCAGCAGAGCCGACCAGTCTGCCATCTGAGACCCGCTCACGCTGTTCATCCTGCGATGGAACAACAACACTCATTAAGGCGTAAGAGGCGAAGAATCAGCAGGACCAAAACGCTATTGTATGCCAAACAAACCGTTAGCACGAAAGCTTTTAAAATTCAGTCAATCAAAAACGCGATGGACATTTATGAATGATTCTCAAATCAAAGATGAAGCCATGATAATAAATACCTATAAATATATGCTGGCTATTCGTTCGAGAATGCTGCTGCTGAAAATAGCGTTCATTATTCGTGACACTCTGTAGAATTCGGTGTCGACATTATTTATAAAAAGAAACAACTAATTATCAAAAATATTAAAATACTACAAAACCCCTTACCTGTTCTGTAAGTCATCCAAATCTATCCCGTAGCCACTTCTGTCCGTATAGTACAGTTTGTAGTAGAGCGCCGCGTTGATAAACAGCAAAACAGCTAGCAAAACCGCAAGCCAAGTCCCGGAGCGTGCTGGAGGCCTATGTACCCGCGAGACCGAAGCCCTAGGCGCTACCAAGCTAGCTGTAGGAAGCTTCACCGCGGTGGGTATGCCTGGCTCCTGTGAAGACGCTGAAAGTGAAAAAAGGATTAAGTATTTCTGATTGTCGAATGGACAGTCATGCTTTTAGATGTTACATACATTGATTATCCTCTACGTTAGACATAAATGGGAAGACAAGGTCTACACTCTACGAAGTCTTTGTAAAGCGAAAAGTCATCAACTTGAAATAAATGTTCATTCCAGAAAGTGGCAACATAATCTTTACTTTGCTGTAACGAGTGCATTATTTAGCTTAATATTTTTAGTAATGTTAGCTACTCAAGCACAATGTGAACAGCAAGGCATAGCTGTGCTACGTGAAACAAAAATTACAGTACCAGCCGGAAATATGACACATCCAATTTTAGAAAAACGTTTTCCTTTGTACAAATTTTTTTTTACCCGGTTAATATTGAATTGTATTGAATGACAAACAAGCTAACGATCACTCTATTTTTTTGTTTTTTCTGTCATGTTTAGAAAATATTTATGTTCCCACCGAACACCTTAGTCAGCAATATCGGCGTGACACGCACCGTCCTAATTGAATAGGTTTTACAACATACTCAGTGCACTTTCGTCTACCGCGACAGCTGAGTGTATTCATAACATTTAAAAATTTTTTGCTTAGTTTAACATTAAGAACATTTTAAGTGAGAAGTAATAAACAGTGATTAACGTAAACATTTCTTTATCTTTATAAACACCAACCACCGACACCTAGATACGTCCCCCGACAATTTAGCTTTTGGTACAGTATTGCACTTGTTTTCAAAAGAATACGGATTTTATTTTCCAGTATTTTGCAGCAAATGCAGCTTTGCTGATTTAGTCAAAATATTATCGAATTGTATAAACAATTTGAGATAGAAAACAAAAATCAATTTTATATGACAATTATCCACTAGGAATCAATTACTCAATAATTAAAAGAACACCTAAATTACGCTCGAACATATTCCACCAAAAAATACACCTGCTGTTATGTGGCCTCAGCCACATATAGAGTCAACAAAATGACAAAAAAAAAAATGTTGCAGTTGTTGTTGTTGAAAGCAGACCCATTCAGTCAACGAGCCAAAAACACCGGCAATGGTTCACTGGTCGAGTCAAAGCTCCGTCCATCAAGGCCGAGTTCCTAGCCTGCCTGTTTTGTATCGGTTACATTTCGGGGAGTGTGCATTGGAATTACACAGTTAATTCAGTCAAACCCGTTACATCATCAGTCTACTAGTGTAGTGTGAGGGCGACACCGGTAGAAACATGACGGACAATACACCCATACGCACAAAACTTTATGAGAACACAATCATTGTGCGTACAGCTAAAGAATTCCCTACCGTATTCAGTGTTTCCTGATAGCTACCATCTGGGGGTCTTTATGTCAAGATCGAATACGTTACTTCTAGGCAAGTGTGCTCCAATGGCGAAACAATCTTCTTCTTATTATCGTATATGATGCATTTTAATAAATTTCAATAACGCGTCAATATGAGTCTTGCTATAGCTGTGTGTTCAGTTTGAAAATCCTTTTTCTTTCACTAAAACACGAGTATTATATTGCTGCAAGCCCTAACACCTTAAGTTACTGCGGTCCTAGTTTTTAGGTGATTTTAGTCAGTAAAACTCTACTTCCCTCTTGTTCCACCCAGATCGCAATCATCTAATGACTTCTCCCGCGTTAGGGCGGAGTGAGAGGGCGAGTCAGACTTTTACTGACTAAATAAATAAATAAATTCACTTATGTTCCTTCAGTTGCCCTTTGTGTTTCAGGACCAAGGGTTTCCTTTACAGAAGTCAACCCATGGTAGGTAGGCTTCTGCCCTACTGGGCCCCTACAGTTCAGCTGACATTTTTTTGAGGCACACGTGTAACACTATGAGCCGTCGACGACTCGGGCTCGGTCCGGACGGTTACCGGACGGCCGGACGGCGCTTATGGTGGGTCAGTTTTCAATATTATCGACTATACAATTTAAACACGAAATGCCTTCATTAAAGAGAAAAAATAATCCAGAAACCGGGACTTAAAGGCATCTTTCCAAAATTGGATGTGTCTTATTAACTGAAGGGTACTGTTATAAAAGGTCTAGTGACTTCTCGCTCTACGCGGACAAGTAATGGGGAAGACCACAGTGGCGACGGAGGTGACCGGCGCGAACAGGCCGGCCGTGGGGAACGGCACGCGGGACGGGGTCACGAGCTTCCACGCTGGCGGGACAAACAACACAGGTCAGTACACACGCCATGCCACCACATTCCACGACTGCTGTAACTGTCATTTGGATACTTATAAAGCAGGGATGTTAGGCTGCGTCCTGAATCACTGCGCATCGCGCATGTGGATTGCGGAGCGTAGTAATAAGCGTACGGCTGTCCTTAGTGTACGATGGAGAGCGCTAGCATACGCACGCGTATAATGTTGTGCATTTCATATTTAAATATTAAAATGTAGCTTTCAAAAATTAATCATTAACAGTATCTAGAAAGAAGTAGTTTCTTCACTGATGACATAATGTTTAGTGTCTATCCATGACATGAAGGGTCAGCCTTATATAAGCCTTCCAAATTGAAGGCTTTTTCATCTCCGCCGTAATAAAATCTTCAACAGGAAAGCCTTCACATGACATTATAAGTCATATGAATGCACTATCAACTAGTTAAAATCAAAAGACGCGTATTATAGAGCGGATCCGCCATCATAATGCGCCGGTTCGTGTGGGCGCGCGCTCTCAGTTCGGACAGGTTCAAACATACGGGTTCCGAATGCGCGATGCACCGTAACTCAAAACGCAGCCTCACGGAGGTTTGATACCGATTCCGGAACTTCGGACGAAATCGGAATCGAAGATCTTGCACCGTTTCCGATGAATTGTAATCGGAACTTATATCGGAGGGCGATGCACAGCGGCTGTGGCGGCCGCGAGCAGCGCGTACTAGCATGTAATTACGTCGCACGGGAAACCTGTGCTTTTTGACAATTACTCTTTCACTTGTTGTTTTGGTTCGTATTTAGCATGTTGAAGGATCGTGCTCCATTCATATTATTTTTGTTAGTTTTAGTAGTGATTCATTTGCCGCTCCTACCTCTGCCTCCGATTCCGATTTCGATTCCGACAAACCAAATTTAAAAACTCCGCTTCCGATGATAGAACCACTTCCGTAACCTCTCTGCTATAAAGCTTTCATCTCTTCATCGGAATGCACAACACTACAGCACATGGTGCCGGACACACGTATATGAAATACATCTAGGATTATATCTTTTATCTTTTCGCAATTTGCGCTACCAGCTTTTTTATTTGAGGTTGGAAATTGTAAAATAACTTCTCCTGCTTTGCAATATATACAACATTATTTTTAGTATATGCGAAACCTGAATATAGTTTGTTCAGAATCAGTTACTGAATCGATTCCAATAATTTTTACATCAAGTTATATTTTTTCCCAATTTTTTTTAAAAAAGGTCACTCTTTGGATACCGACATTAAGTACAACAAAGGTCACGGCAGGTCATAGAGGGCATTAGGCGCCAGCGCACAGCTCGATGCGGGAGCAAAACAACCCCTCAATCGCCCGGATGGCCCGATGACTATGTATTTTTGCGGACAACCGGGTAACATAATAAGCTTATAACTTTGTGATTTTTCAAACATATTATCACATTAACACCTTAATTATCATATTAACACATTTTGTACATAGATTCTTTACATAAAAATACTAGTGTGTTTCGGGTGTCATATCATATACTAAAACTAATGTTGTATATATAAGAGTGTTTAGAACCATCCTGCAGTGAGCAGGATTATAAAACGTCCGGCACCCCATACAGCAACATTGCGTGCCGATAAAGAAACCGAAGCTTGAGAATAGAGAGAGAAAAATGGAATGATAAACTGATAATGAGAAATACGATCATGGCTAGAAAGGTGGGTAAATAACAAAATGAGAGCTGGTCAGTCGGGACAATCACTTATAAGTTGAGATAAGTGCAAGAGGACGGTGATAATGGAGGATCTACTGCAGATTCTAGGAATGGACCTACGTCTGACCTATAGACATGGTTTGGAAGGTAAAGATTCGTTACACGATCAAAATCAGTTCAGGTAACGTATCGCAAACGTTATAAAAATCACCGAACTTTAATTTGTTGTGTTTATTGAATTAGTTCGTGCGTCGATGTCACAGACACCGTGTATACTAGCTTCTGCCGGCAGCTTCGCACGCGTGAAAGAAGGTTTCTCCATACAAACTTTAGCCCTCCTTTTTATGCGGTTTAGGGGGTGAATTTTAGAAAATTCTCTTTTACTGCTCACCTATGTCAAGAAATATTTTGCAAAATTTTAGGTTCCTAGTCCCAGTAGTTTCGGCTGTGCTGTGTTGATATGTCAGTCAGTCAGTTTCTCCTTTTATATATTTATCTACACTAATATTATAAAGAGGTAAAGTTTGTTTTCTTGTTTGCAGGAGGTAATTTCTGGAAGTACTGGCCCGATTGCTAAAATTTTTTCACCGATAGAAAGCTGCTTTATTCCTGAGTGATATAAGCTATATTTTATGTACACGGGCGAATCCGAGGGCAAAAGCTAGTAGATTATAAAGCTAGTAGTTTATGGGGTGCACGCAATAAAATTCACCCTGTAATGTTTATCGAAGTTTTCGAAATATAGTTATTTTGTGTCGACACATAACATCAAAACTATCCATGCTACACAGAACACTAAACAACGACACATAGAACGCTAGCTCAAAGTATACATACTAGTGGCCCGGCGATGCCTGCGCGCCTTCCTGGCCGCGGGGACGGCGCACTCGGCCTCCGTGGTGAGGCGCGCCTCCAGCAGGCGGCTGAACTCCTCCAGACCTGATATTGTGTTCTTTTCTAGGAATGCTGTCGAAAAAACATGTTTGCAGTTAATTTTTTCATACATATGTTACCATATGATAAGTGTAACTCGATTCACTAATATTTATAAAGGCGAAAACTTGTAAGTGTGTATGTTTGTTACTCCTTCACGCAACTAATGAATAACTGACCTGTTGGTCTAGTCAGGGGCCCTGACTGTTATGCCGAAGATTGTGGGTTCGATTCCCTCCCAGGACAAAAGTTTGTGTGATGAGCACGATCATTTGTTCTGTGTCTGCGTGTAATTTATCTATAATATGTAATGTATTTAGAAATATATAAATATGTTTTTCAGTTGTCTAGTACTCATAGCACAAGTTCTGCTTAGTTTGGGACTAGATGGCGTTGTGTGAAAGTAGGTATTTGGATGATGAACTTAGTACACGAGTAGTTGGGCACTCTGGCGTGACGTACCTTTGATCATGGGCCACATGCTCTTCTTGTAGTGCACGTGCCCGTACAGCGACAGGTCGGTGACCGACTCCGTCACCCTCTGCAGACAGTAGTGAACTTGTACGCTGAAGTAATCGGCGTAGGGAATGCCTGCGTTCTCACTTGTTGAGTCGATCGAGTACAGGACGCCGGGTTTCGAACACTTGTTCATTACCTGCAAGTTAACTGACATTTTAAGCACCCTCTAGGAGTTTCAACGATCTGATATCAGCTTTTCGAGAGGACATAATCATGCATGCTTGTGTGTGCGCGCTAGTCAAGTGCTATAATATATAGTACCTGCGTCTCCGTGACCTGCACCTCCTTGGGCCCGATGGGTCCGGACGTGAGGCCGAGCGTGTAGCTGATCTGCCGACACTTAAGGCCGCCCTGTGCTTGCCACGGCGACTGCGCATAACAACATCTAGTTATTAAACGTTATAGAAAAAAAAGTCGCTGATAAATATTTACACGGTGACATTTATTTGCAAAGTGGCTTGCATAAAGTTTTAATTAATAAATAAAATAAATAAGACTGCTGGAAACTAAAAATTACAAAAAAATACGTTTATTCATTGCTGGTTTATGACCATTCTCGGATAATTTTGAACTCCAATTTTGAGCCTTATACGTGAACAAAAAAAGTGTAAGAAAATAGAGATTCATCTTTGTCACTCAGCCTTTGACCAATTAGATCGTAGTAAAATAGAAAGCCGTGTTTACATTGTAAGCCCTTCAGACAACACGGAAGCCTCTTTTGTCAATTTAAAGATTGAGTAGCTCACCTATTCGTAAAAAAAGAAGCGAAAGTTCTGACGATTCTGATAATATTTTAAAATAATTACTTATTACATACATTAAAAAAAAAAACACTGAAAAGAACTAAAAACAAAACTCCAACTTAAGGCTGAGGCTACAGTAGCGAGCGATTTGCGATGCGACTGGAAGAGCGAAACGAGTTAAATATGGTGTGGCTACATTAGAAGCCAAAATTTGGCGATGATGTGGCTACATTGCACATATGCTTTACAACGAATTAGATGAACAATTCACGCGGCTACACTGTAAAAGGAGAAAGATAGCGATTTCGTATTATTAGTAATCGCGACAAGGCGGCTACATACAAGCGGTACAGAGGCGAAGTACACGACGCGCGCGGGAAGAGCTCGTTTGGTTCGGCAATCGCCCGTTGTCGGCTTTGTGAAGACGTGTATTATCTTAAATACGAAATATTTTTGAAAAAGAGATTGTGTTGGATTCATAGAATAAAGAACTGATTTGAACGCGTCGCCGCGACGTGAACGATCGCCATCTTTAGCGCGATAATGTAGCCACTAGACAGCGAACCCTCTAAAAATGACATTTTAACTTTACGCAAAAAATCACTCCTTGATTTAAATTCGCTCAAGTAGTGTAGCCACATCATATTACCTTCGAGCGTATCCATCAGCCGTCAATGTCTGTCGCCGTTGACGATACGCGTAATGTAGCCACAGACATATTAAGTAGCACTGCTGAACTTGGCGCGTAAGTGACAAATTATCTAATAAACTCGCTTAAATTTCGCGATCGCTTTCGCTGATAATTTGATATAGCCGATGCTATGATTCCAGTACTGTTGTTCCAATCGCTTACAAAAATGAAATATCGTAAATTTCAATTATTTGTTTTAATCGCTTATGTATCGCCAATCGCATCGCGGCCTAGTGTAGCCTCAGCCTAACAACCAACTAAACTCAACCCAGCCACCAACCAAAACTCAACCAACCAACCAACTCCAACCCAACAACGAAGCAACTTATATTGTTATAAGTGTTTATCCCAAGACGCAGAGAATTGGTTCAAAAAATAAAAAATGGACTGTATTCATAGCGGTTGAAATGTGCGTAAGTGTACGTGACCTCAAAGTCAAAGTCAAAGTCAAAGTCAAAAATTTTTTATTTCACATAGGCCTACATGGGCACTTATAAAACGTCAGAAGCTAGTGCACGGTTCCAAATTGGTAGTTTCCTATGGAGAAGAACCGGCAAGAAACTCCATGGTTACTCTTTTAAAAAAATGATTGTTTACAATATTTTCATATTACAGTATTAATAGACATTATGTAAGAACAGTGTTGGTCGCATTCGCGACCAGGTAGGACGATGAAATTAGGTTTGGGTCAAAAAGGAAAATTACGTTAGGAGCATGTAACACTGACCTGGCTTTCATCTGTCGACCGAAGGCTGGACCTCCTGGATTGATTTTTCCGGTGCAGCGCATACGAAAAGTACCCACGATATATGTCGTACAACACGAATAAACGCATTTTTCGTAGTGTTCTTGGATAACAGCTAGGTTTCACGCGTATTAGTTCGCAAATCGAAAAAGTAACCAAAATACTGCTCCACATTCTGGCTTGACTCTCAAGGTGAAGTGAGGACGTGAGGTACATTCTTTCCCAAATTGTTCCAAGCGAAGATGACAGAGATAACACTGGAGAAGTATGCACGCTGGAAAGGGTTTGCAAGGCACACTTCTACCCTACAATAGAAATTATGAAAGGTACGAAACTCAACAACACTAGACGATTAGTTGTGCAACCACTAACTAAACTCGTGCAATTATAATACTAACTTCAGCGGTTACCTGCACATAATCTGTGGTACTCCTGGCTGCCAGCAGCTCCAGGTTGAACTTGGAGTTGGTGAAGATCATGGTGAACATCTGGTCGATGTTGAAGGGGAACTCTTGGCGGAGGAGTAGCTTCCCGTCGTGCAGCGCCGTGCATTTCTCCGCGTCGCCGCCACTGACAAAAAAAGAATCACGTGTGTTTTGAAACTATTTAAAAAATCTAACTAGGAAATCCAAACTAATATTATAAATGCGAAAGTAACTCTGTCTGTCTGTCTTTTCTTCACGCCTAAACTACTGAACCGATTTGTGTGAAATTTGGTACAGACATAGTTTGGAACTTGAGAAAGTACATAGAATAGTTTTTATTACAAAAAATAAAAATAAAAAATAAAATTTATTCCGGACATACAGCGCCATCTATTGGTCAAAAGTTCCACGCGAACGAAGTCGCGGGCAAAAGCTAGTTTTATATATATTGATATTAAATTAATAATAAGTAAGCATTTGGAATATAATAATGACTAGATACATGTTCAGATATTGTGTCTTTAGGAGCAGAGAAGCCCTGGAGTAGACAGCGGACATCGGGGTTAGACAGACCGGTGACCTTATGAGACGGTTAAGGGTTGAGCCGAGTCTGTGTTAGGGTTCAGCTACGTTTGTCAGCGCCGAATCATACGTTCCTATCATTACCTTGACTATTAAATGAAGCAGCAATTAGCATTTTTCAGTATGAGAAAGACTGGTGGGTATATATTGTTATTTCTTTTGTACACACGTAACCTAATGGCTATCAAATCTTTATTCTGTTGCTTGACAGATCCCTTTACACTAGAATTTAAAGGTTTGAAACTTATTCAATATTGCACAGATTTGACAAATCTTTCTATTTGCGATTTCAGATAAGTTACTTTTTGATACAAAGAATTAAAAAAAAAGTGTGAAAATTGTGGTGCGGGTGTTGTGACGTAACTTCAGGACTCGCACTCCACTACTACTGGACGCAGATCACGTCTTGGCTGAGTACATTGATTGAGACAAATGTGTATTTTGTAAATACTTACTTATGCGGCTTGTCGGGCTCGCTGTCGCTGGTGTCGGACATGTCGGTGGGCAGCGTGTCTCCGGCCTCCTCCTCGCGGTACTCCGCATCACCGTTCGTCACTGTGAACATCAACATACGTTACTTCTAGGCAAGCGAGCTCAATCATCGATCGCATCATCGTTGGTGAGATAGTGGTCAATATCAATAATAACAAAAAACCAACTACAGGTTTTGATGTATTACAACGGAATGAGGTTTCGTAAGATTTATTGTTCATATTCTTATGAAAAGTTTGATCAGTATCGCTTGTAGTTTCATGACGTAGTTGTAGTTGTATGAAATTTTTTAAAGCAGTAAAGTCGCTCTCTAGATCTCTGTTTATATGAGATCCTATGGAAACACGGGATACGTGACCCTGCCCCGGGACATCGCACCCCTGTCGTTAGGGCTCCCACGCGCATGGTGGCGTCCACCTTGAAGGTCCCCCTGCGGAAGCCAAACTGACCGTCCGCAAGATCCGGCCCCACCCACACAAGATGCGCGACGAAGCGTTCTGCAATTACTCTTTCAAAAAGCTTGCCCATCTCGTCGAGCAGCACGATGGGTCGACATGCAGACGGAAATACTTTTTTAGCTTAGGTACTAATCACATTTTATTTTGTTTTAACCGTGCGTTGCACAAACTGATTTTTTTTTCTTAAAATTCCTTGTAGTGGTTATTATAAATTGCAAAGCTTGTCTTGTAGACAGATAGTATGAAATTACCAGGCACATCCAGAGTAACCGCATCGAACTCAACGTATTCAAAATCGAATATTTCACACACCATAAATTCTTCATCTGAATATGCAATTATTTCATCCTCCATATTTATTTAAAGCACTTTTGTTGTTGACGTTTCTTGACCGACAGAAGACTAATTTATCAAGTTAATTTATTCTTAGTAAGTATGTCATTTCCTTCTACTAAACTTATGTGGATTACTCGAACTAAATAATGTTTACGCTGTTAACCCCACCAGTTACCACAATGCTTGTACTGTCACATTTTGAGCTCGCGGTCTATTAATATTAAGTCACTTAGTTATTAGTTTAATTAAGAGATAATGACACAAGAGACACTACTGTTTATCAATTAATAATGGAATGGATGCTTTATCATTTAAATTATATCCCATTAGCGGTAATTAACAAATTTACTAAGTACAACAACTACTCAAAACAGATGTCTAAGCATTTTACAAATTGTGTTTTAATTTAGAAAAACGTACAGTGTGCCAATTCTTGGAATAAATTAACTTAGAGTTGAGCAACCACTATTGTTTAATCAGAATTTTCACAGCATCTTAACACCGTTTTTTTTTATTTATTTTAATATAATAACACATTTTCTACGACGTAAATCATCAAACGACTTCACCCGCACTAGGTGGAGCGGGAGGGAGTCTCAGACTTTTGCTGACTAAACCCCACAGTGTTTCTTCAGTTGCCTTTTTGTGAGGGCCACGATCACTCTTCCAGACATACCCGCAGCCCATACACACATACATACAAATTTTCGCCTTTAAAACATTATGAGTGTGATTAATCTTTTGTAGTTTTGTTAGTAAACACTAAGGATGTTTACAATATTTTTTTTTTATTAACTAGCTTTTGCCCGCAGCTTCGCTCCCGTTGACTGACTACTCTATTTTGCTCTACCCAACTCTACCCTACTCTACATTTTTAATAATTTTTTTTCATATGAACCTTCTCCTGACAATAACAAACACAACAAAAAAAAAAAGTGAAATCGGTCCAGCCGTTCACGCGTGATGACGTGACCAAGGGAAATAGGGATTCATTTTTATATATATAGACTAGCTTCTGCCAGCGGCTTCGCCCGCGCAAAAGTACCGTATGTTTCTCCATACAAACTTTGGACCCCCGTTTCATCCCTTTAGGGGGCGAATTTTGAAAAATCTTCTCTTATTGCTCGCCTATGTCATAAAGGTAAGCCTTGTGCAAAACTTCGTGTTCTTAGTCCCAGTAGTTTCGGCTGTGCGTTGATATGTCAGTCAGTCAGTTTCCCCTTTTATATATATAGATAACTATAACCCATATTTGTTACTGATTACAGTTTGTTAGTGGAGGTTTAGGTACCGGGAAACTACTCGTATATCCTATATTCGGACACACAATCCATCCCTTGGTTATTATGATTGAAAGTTAAAATCTACAAAGCCTGGAACACAGGCGTAGGGTAGTCAGTCTTTTGGTATTTTACAGGATGCATTTTGGAGAGTGCGCAAGAATTACATGCCTTGATTCCGTCATCACCTTTCAAAGCTGACGTACTTACGGCGAGTGTCCACCCTTACATTGTTGACACTTCTACGGTCTGGACTAAGCGTTTTGCTTCGTCGTTTACACACATACATCGAAGGATTCGGACTATTTGCTTACTGCGATCTTCCCATTCGATTATAATTTAGATGTCTTAAAGGCTAGAGTGAAGAGGCTTAATAAACTAGTGCGATTCACCATCAACGATTACATCACTGCTTAGAATCAGGTGGGATCGCAGTCAAGCACTATGGTTTATATAATTTAAAAAAAAAGTTATGTCCGTATTCCAACTCGTTTGATTATAGAAGTATCGGGGATTTACCATTACTTTATGGTAAGATAGACGTTTAAATATTCTGTATTTAAACGACGTATTTCAAGACAAAAACCTCTTCATTAGTTGGGAGTCCCCCCGCAAGCGATACGATCGAATGATTTAATGTTTGTTATTCTTATTTAGCGATAATGAACAGCGGATAAAACATAATTTACGGATCCCAGAATATTGTTAACGATAAGCATCCATACTAATAATAATATTATAAATGTGAAAGTGTGTGTGTCTGTTTGTTTGTCCGTCTTTCACGGCAAAACGAAGCGACGAATTAACGTGATTTTTTAAGTGGAGATAGTTGAAGGGATGGAGTGATATAGGCTACTTTTTGTCTCTTTCTAACACCCCACTCCCCTAAAATGGGGGGTGGAGGTTTGTATGGAGCATTCCGCAATTTTTAGTTTTGCTTCGTGAATTGGCTTTGTTTTTTGTTTTATTTAAGGCGAGCGAAGCCGCGTCCAAAAGCTAGTAGACAATAATTTTCACAGTGCCGGGACACCGGCCTCTTATCTGTGAGAGATAATGGTTATAATTCATCACGCAAAAATGTGCGAGCTGGTGGAAATCGCATGTCTTTGAACCATTTCGACACTGAATCTCAATGAAGTCACTTTATCTGACTGTCTTTCAAAGTTAAGGAAGTTTGACATGGCTGCCTTACACCTACATATATATATTTTTTTTCAATTATTTTTTTTAAGTTTGGGAACCACTATTGTATTAGGTTCAGCCTGTATAGATAGTGGGTATATTTAATAATAAATAAATATTTATTGCACCTGCGGAGTTTTCACCCTAAGACGCAGTACAATACTGCGTCTTAAGGTGAAAACTCCAGATTAGTCCATGAAAAGTTAACCCTATTGAATTAATTTTTCGTGAAATAGCTATTCAGTAGGATTACGACGAGCTGAGAGAGTTCTATTGATTTTAATCATTACAATACCGCAAATAACGTAATAAAAAACACGTATTACGGCCGCCAATCATATTTTAATCAACATATAACTTGGCTCTTACTTGTAAAATGGAAAAACCTGGAGAAAATTTGAATTTTGCGCGCTATTTTGTCGGCTTCACCTTCTGTCTTTCAGAGGAAATAATGTTGAATGATGATAGTGCGATATTTAAGCACTACAGTTGAACTATATGAACAGCTAGAATTAGGCTCAGGTTTGTAGTTTTATCCCCTAAAACCCATTGTTGTATATGAGTGATATTGTACCTGTGTACTGACCGAGGGGCGGCGAGGAGTCGCGCGGGAGAGCGTGGCGCGCGCTGCGGGGCTCGTCGGCGCCGCCGCGCCCTTCCATGCACGACGCATCCACCAAATCCTGGGGGACATACATCAAGTTACACAACAAGCTTATTGTTCTAGCTGCTCTTGTGACATGAGCCTGACCTGACGACAGTTTGTGCAACGAGCAAGAAACCGGGCCGTGCTCCACTGGGTACTTGAGAATGCTTATGTTATTATCTTCCACAAATGATGAGACCTGATACTGAGTTCTGTGCGCCTTGATGCTTGGACGCACAGGTATTGGTACGTAGCTAGGTTTTAGTACTATCACACTGGCAAACCTGCTGTCAGCAGCTAGTTGTCAAATAACGCTAATATATCACATCACACTATTATTGTTAAGGTGAAAATTTGTGTGTATGTGTATTTGAATGTTTGTTTTTTTAATTTTTTGAAGGACTACTTCACGTTGAAACGGTTAAACGGATATGAACGAAATTTGGCACATAGGATACTTTGTAACCCGAGAATTTGGCACATAGGATACTTTGTAACCCGAAAATTTGGCACATATGATACTTTGAAACCCGAGAATTTGGCATATAGGATACTTTGTAATCCGAGAATTTGGCACATAGGATACTTTGTAACCCGAGAATTTGGCACATAGGATACTTTGTAACCCGAATATTGGCACATAGGATACTTTGTAACCCGAGAATTTGGCACATAGGATACTTTGTAACCTGAGAATTTGGCACATAGGATACTTTGTAACCCGAGAATTTGGCACATAGGATACTTTGTAACCTGAGAATTTGGCACATAGGATACTTTGTAACCCGAGAATTTGGCACATAGGATACTTTGTAACCTGAGAATTTGGCACATAGGATACTTTGTAACCCGAGAATTTGGCACATAGGATACTTTGTAACCTGAGAATTTGGCACATAGGATACTTTGTAACCCGAGAATTTGGCACATAGAATACTTTGTAACCCGAGAATTCGTTCCTTTGTAATAATTTTCTTTACGCAGGCGAAGCCACTTACAGCAGCTAGTCTATTTATTTTCATCTTTTGTCTTGACAAATATTTATTTATTTATGCATTGGTAGACGTTATAACTGACTTAACAACGCATTTTATCGAAATTTAACAAAGAGTAACTTTTTTTTCTTTAGGTGGGAAAATTATCTAATGACATCTCTCGCTTTTGGGCGGAGCAGAAGGGTGTGTCGGAGTTTTACTGACTAAAAACCCACTAGTATGAAACGGTCCTCGGTCGGTATTAAAGGCAACGAAGGACTGTTCCTTCTTTGCCTTTCATACCAGGGGCGGGTTTTCCTTTCAGAAGTGAACCAGTGACTCAGTAGGCTTCGACCCTGCTGTCCGCTACGGTTTGCTGACATCTCCTTGAGGCGCGCGTGGAACACTACGCGCCGTCGACGTCTTGGGCTTGGTCCGGACGGTTACCGGACAGTCAGGATGGCGAGCTACCCATTGCTCGCCGTCCACAAGCCCGTACCTACGGTGGCAACAATGAGTAACTAGCTTTAACTACTGGCTGAATTAACAGCGGATCAAAAAACTCGCACAAGACGAAGGATAGCGAGAGAAAGACAAGACTCACGGGCACGGCGGCGGCAGCAAGTCTCCACACATTCATATTTCCCAACTAATTTTATCTGCAGCTACGAGTAAAAACCCTGAAAACTGTATCGTAGTTAAGAACAGGCTATGTATAAAGAACTGGTCCATTTATTTTAGTTTACCCTACTAGTTTCAAATTAAAGCGGAGCTCTAGAAGAGCTGATCGCGCGGCAAAATCACAAATTGTACTAGTGGCTTAGATATGTACTAAGTAAAATTGTTAACACTATTAGAAACATTTATTATGTGTATTCATACAGAAGCTGTATGAATGAGCTTTTGTTACAAAATTACCATAAAATGAACTGATACTGAGACATGTAGCTACATACAAAACAAATATAAACATTTAATAAGATACTGATCGACGTCCATCATTAAAGTTCAAAGTTCAAAAGTATCCGTTTTAACATAGGCCTACATGGGCACTTGAAAAAACGTTAGAAGCTAACGCATGATTCTAATTGGTCGTTTCCTATAAAGAAGAACCGACATTTAACTCCATGCCATTTAAAAACAAAATCGATTTTATATTATTGCCATCACACTATTAATAGATATGAGAAAATAAAATAGAAAAGTAAATGCAACTAGAAAATAATCTATAAGCCTGAGGAGTCTACAGTGTTCTCACATTCTCATTACAAAAAAAAAAATGGCATGACTATATTAAAATAATAAATCATTAATGAAGTTAATAAGTGAGATGGAGCAGTTAATAAACATTGTCTTGGTGGTTCAGTATAGAGAGAGAGAGAGACATAAAGCAAGCCTAATTGCCAGAACTGACAACCCAAGTCAGGGTCACTTGGTGCAGTAAGGTGAAGAGACCTGACCTAAAATAATGACCAGGATAGGAATGGACCAGGGCAGGAAGAAGATGTTGCTGACTTGTTTCTATTTAGTTTGAGGGATAGTTCACAATAGTAGGATTCTTTGTGTGACGAATATTATGTGCAGGTGTATTTAATTATCTAATACTAATCCTGTAATCTCTATCCTTATCAACCATTATACAATAATCAGGGCAGCAAACTTAGCGTAGGTACAAATTGAAAACATAGTTATCTCTCTGTGCATGACGTGTTATAAAATGGGACTGACAATATAATTATCTGTGTAGTCTGCTCTTGAATATGTTGGAGCTTGCTTCCTAGGGCTGATGGCCGCTAGGGTCACGGGGAATTTCTGAAAGGGAAACAGTTTTCCCAGAACGTAAAGGGTAACTGAAGCTGGTGCTGCTGATGCTGGGCTGTTAGCGATAAGATCGCCATTGTACCCATAGATTTGTTTCTGTAAATTTGTGTTCTATTTAGGTGTACAATAAAGTTTATTCTATTCTATTCTGAAGGACATAGGAGGGTTTTAATCTATAAAAGTTTGATACTCCCTCTCGCTCCACTCTAGAGCGCGTGAACTCATTGGATGATTTCCTACAACAAAAAATATCTAGCTGCATGGAAACCAATATTTGGCATAGGAATGCTGTTGCAAGTTACTGGGAAGACTGTTAGCCAGTAACTGAAATGAGACTTTAGTAGAAGTTAGTGTAATCTGGGTACAATACATCTCTGCTTGCTCATGCAGACCTTTTGTCCTGAGAGGGTCATTTATTAAATGGTTTTTTACAATGTGAATATGAGAACATTGTAGACTCCGCAGACTCATAGATTATTTTCTATTTCAATTCACTTTCCTATTATTTGGTACAAGTTGAGCCAGCACTAGTCTAAACTGTCTTCTTATAGGTACCTATTAACATTGTAAAAATAATATATTTTTTAAAAGAGTAAACGAGTTTTTTGCCGGTTCTTCTTCATAGTAAACGGCCAATTGAAACCATGCACTAAGTTTTGACGTGTTATATGTGACCATGTAGGCCTATGTAAAATAAAATATTTTGAAACTGATGACTGAAACTTAAACTAGATGAAAATCTTTAAATTTCAAAATCTCGCTATTTATAGGATAATTCCGATCAGTTGTTTCCGATTCGCTAATTGCACCTGTTACTGTTGTTACGTAGCTAATCATTATGACTTATTACCGCTAAGGAAGGTCAGTGTCTATTCGTTGTAGTAGGCAGTTATATTTCCTGACTTGTGATATGACTATTACTTGGCACTCAAGATACTGGCTTGCCTTGTTTGGGGTCAATGTAAAACTTGAATAGTTCTTTTATTAATAAACTAGCGGTCCCGGCAGACGTTGTTCTGCCCAAAAGCGGGATTTAGTAAAAAAAAAAAATTACCCTACTCTACCCTACCCTACTCGTTAAAAAGTACCCTATGTCCGTCTCCTGGTTCTAAGCTACCTCCCCACCAATTTTCAGCCAAATCGGTTTAGCCGTTCTTGAGTTATAAACAGTGTAACTAACACGACTTTCTTTTATATATATAGATGTTTTTTTTGATTATTATGATTTGATGAAATCTGGTATGGAGTAACCTTAAACCATAAGAAAGGACATGGCTACTTTCCAACTGGTTTCGACTTAGACTATGCGTCCGACATTCAAGAGGACGAAATCGGCAGAAGAAGCTACTTTTATAATATAAAAAAAAAATACCTACATAAAAAAATTTAATACAGTATCCCACCGGTGTCAGGAACAGGCTACCGGCGGTCAAGACTCCAGAGAAAGAAACCTCCTAGCAATACGAGCCGTGTCCAGAAGTACTGCTTTCTGAATCAAGCCCTTGTTCCAGCCGCCTAACAAGAGCTTCCTAAAATGTTGGTCGAGGCTCGTGGATTATTAAGCCATTGGCTGACCTGACTCGTTATTATTATTTTGTATCTCACAGGACCTAGGTGTCCTGGACCTTTGGAAAGCGTACGAGGGGCCGAGGCTTAAGTGGACTGATTACCAATAACTATGTAAAGACTACGGCCGCCGTCTGAAAAATGTAGTTAATATACATAGATAAAAAAGCAGGCGGTGACACACTCATTAAATGAGCCCAAAAAACGATTCTAGTACGAAGTGACGTAGCAACACGAGGTCCACATATCATAAAGTGCTTGAGGAATTAAGAGGTTTACCACAGCTATCAGGACAATCCCGGATTCTTATTGTAATATTTAAAATATTGTAAATTTACTAAAAGTTTACTTCTGTTTGACTCTTTGGAGAATTCAAGCGAGATGTTCTGTATATATTCACATCAGGTCGAACTTGTATTCTTGAAATCAGTAACCTAAAAGTGCACTTGAAATGGATCATTGTGTTAAATAAAAAGTGTATTTTACTGTTGATTATTATTAATTGTAAACACTTACTTTTTTTTTATTGATAGGCTCGCGTTTGACCACTATCTCACCTGACGCTAAGCGACGATGTGGCCGACGATGGAACACGCTTGCCTAGATGTAACCTATTCACTCTTGACTTAAAGACCACTAGAATATATATCAAAAATTGTTTTCAATTTCAGTTTTAGACAGCTCGAAAAACTCTACCTACATGGACTGTTTCATTAATTGTATTACTATGATGATCTCAGGATAAGACTCATCCAGTTTTTATCTTTCTCCACAATGTTTATATCTGTCAAATGTCTAACGCTATACATGTACATATTATGCGTTATTTAACTATACTATAAACTTTATCTCTTATCAAACTTATCTTTCGATTTCAAGTAGGATTTAAAACAAAAATATATTTAGGTACATATTTTATTAAACATATATGTATGTTTACTTTATCTACATACAGCATGAAGTTTTAGTAAATAAATAAAAAGTTAATAAAAAATATATTTTTTTGGAAACCAAAAGATACACGTATTGAAATTCTCGCATCGGAAACAAAGACCATTATTAAGAAGCTCCTTTTCCACTCGCCTATCGTCAACATCGAGCATGATTTCAAAGCTTGTTACTTTATCTAACGCAATCCAACGCGATGTTTGACGAAGAAGCTACGCGAAAAAAGAGTTAAAACTCTGTTAGCATTCGGTAATTCCGTGATTTACACACAGGAACTGCAGTATTTCCAGGAACAGGTTTTGTGAAATATTACAAAACCTGTTCCTGGAAATACGTGTTTTTTTTTAAACCCTTCAAAGTTTTTTAAAAACCATTGTTGTCATTCTGAATCTTGATGAAATTTGCAAGGCTTCTATTGTTATATTCATTTGATTTTTTTTTTTAATTTTTAAGTATATTATGAAGTGTCAAAGTTAATACAAAATAGCAGATTTTCAGAGGTCTTCACTGGATTAGTTTTACACAAATTTATAAATTGATTTCAATAGAACCATAGATAATATCCACAAGATACTGTGTTTCCAAAATATTTAATGAAAAATGTGTAAAATCGGCATAATCGCGTAAGAGCAGTTGTATGAAAAACAGTGAAAATGTATATCGAATTGCATTGCCCTTAAATAAAAATAACGTCGTCTGCCCAGCCAGCTTATACCCTAATATGATGCTGCTGAATATCAGTAGGTACTTTAGATAGAGTGTCTGACTATCTGCTCCATAATCTAGTTACCTATTTAGTATAATGACGAAACGCGTTTGTTTTGCAGTGTCCTTACAGGGTGCATGTTTGGAAAAACTGTTAATTGTAGTTTCACCCACTGTACAAACTGATTTGATTTGATTTTCGCAAGACTGGTCGAATTTTCAAACTTTAGAATACACGCAAAGACAAATGACAGACAAGAGAAATGTCATTTCGAAATTAATATACGAGGATAAAAATTGTAAAAACACTCTGTTTTCAAGTCTTATCTGATGGTTGTATTTCAAGTTTATGATAAAAAAAATATTAGTAACACAGGCAATACTCTAGAGTGTGGGAATGGAGTATAAATTAAGATAGAACTCACTTTTTTCTTGGACTTGCCGGGATACCTCATGGCCGTGGTGCGTACGTGCTGTTATCACGGTATCACTTATCGACTGATATGGACAATGAAGCCATTACCGATTGTTTTTTTTTTTTCGGTATTTCTAAAGTTATCGCGTCTTATCTATACGTATAGCACTATAAAGGATAAACACGCTTTAGAATTTTGAACCTTAAAACTGTTAAGAATAGGTTTAGATTTCGTGTTAATTATTTTTATATTTACGTAATTTTTCATTTCCTTTGTCATTGTAAAATTATCGTTGTTCTTATGTACTTAAAGCTGACATTTGTTATAATCGTAGTTTTTTAGGGTTCTGTACCTCAAAAGGAAAAAACGGAACCCTTATAGGATAAATTTTTGTCCATCCGTCTGTTTGTCTGTCTGTCAAGACCCTTTATCTCGGGAACGCGTGGAGGTATCGAGTGAAATTAAAACCATATACGCAGGTCTGCGGTTCCTTGAAGCTGTGAAAAAATCAACAACGACAAAACAAGATACAACCGTTTATGTCTCAAAAAACGTATATTTCGACACTCTAAAGGTAATCAAAATTCATAGGGTACTTCCTGTTGACCCAGAATCTTGAAAATTGGCATAAAGCAAGGTCTTATAGCACAGGTATAGGAATAAATCTGAAAACAGTAAATTTTTTGATAAGTCACAAAAAAAGTTTTTTTTTGCGATTCGGAAATATCTTCGAGACTCCATTCGGGATTTGTACTATTTACATTGGTGAGTTTGGTCGGAACCCTCAGGGCGCGAGTCCGACTCGCGCTAGCCCAATTTTTATTTTTTGTAACGCTGTCTTTTGATGCACAGGTGTTGAAGATTATCGGTTACGCGATTATTTTGTTTATTGCGTGACTCAGTTTATTTTATCTTAAAGGCGTAGTAACATATGGATGATTAATGCAAGTTGCCATCTCGAAAACTATCTACTATAAATATTTCATACTGACTGGCCTGTTGGTCTAGTGGTTAGTGGCCCTGACTGCTATGCCGGAGGTCGTGGGTTCGATTACCATCCAGGACAAATCTTTGTGTGATGAGCACAATCATTTGTTCTGTGTCTGGGTATAATTTATCTATATTATGTATGTATTTAGAAATATTTAAATATGTTTATCAATTGTCTAGTACCTACTCATAACACAAGCTCTGCTTAGCTTGGGACTAGACGGCGTTGTGTGAATATTATTGCTAGCTTTTTCCAGCGACTTTGTTCTCGCGAATATCGGTTATTGTGGACGCGAAGTGTACGTCAGACAAAAAGTAGCCTAGTACTTAGTCTTTTGTCGTGACACGATTACTGTATTGTATGAATTGCTTAGTATTAGCAAACGGGCTATACCGTTACGTGTTTTAATGTTAGGCGTGTGGGCGTGATAGAACGGTCCCTTTAACAGTTCAGTTTAGGTCGTCAAAAGGATCGCGTTAAGAGCTTCTGGTAGGCGCTCTGTTCATCGTTCAGGTCGCAAATTGAACGGAATCATTTAGTTATTATCTGAGGTCGGAATTAGGAAGAGTTAAACTTGTACTTACACTGATCTCATACAGCGATAGAATAAAGTGGATATGCCTCAAATCGCGAGATTAATTTTAAAGAGCAGATTTTTTTATGACCCTATGAGAAATATAGCTGAAAAAATTTCTTCCTGCATTAATGACGAGGAGGAGAAAGTGTATAAATTTGTTAAACTCACCTCAGTTGACGTAAAGAGATCTTTTTCAATGAAAAATACTACCAAAAATTTTATGTTAATTATCTTTGTTTTATTTGCCTTTTCTATCTCTGAGGTTTTTAATATTATTTACCAGCGACTTCGCCCGCGCGAAAGTCGTTTCTCCATACAAACTTCCGGGGTAGAGTTTCGTAAAATCTTAGCGGATGTCTACACCCTATAAGGAACCTACCTGCCAAATTTTAAGTTTGTAGGTGTTTTGGTTTCGGAGATTTTGTGATGAATCAGTGAGTGGTTTTTCGCCTTTATATATATATAGATTTTTAATACTGTTGGCCACACGGGATTTTTCATTAGAATTATATTTAGATCCCGGGAAGATCCATATTAACATCAACATTTCGATGCAAGTACATGAATAAGTCTACCTAATTCCAACCTCTGGTCATTAGGCTACGCTGTTGACTGAATGGCGAATAAAGCTAGTTGCCAAAGAGAGAGCTCGATGGTGGATGGACACATAACAATTAGAACACGGATTAATATGCAATGTCCCTAAACGGGAAATGAAATGCTCGACTTGCTGTTGAAGTTTGATGCAAGTAAAGCATTTTTTTTTTTTCAACCATTATCTTCACACTCGTTTCCATTCGTATATTCATCCAGCAGGTAGCCTTAGAGATCCATGTTAGCAGGAGGCCTATGGAAAAAGAAAGCAGGCAGCCTGCGCCGATCTACCGATTCTGGTACACTCAGATACATAAAGCAAGCAGGTTCCCTAGCACGGACTGCACACGGTCGGAGTAGCAAGCGAAATGTCCAAGTTATTTGTAGTAAAATAAGTAACAAATGCCGGAGCTAGCTACGTTGACTTGAGAGCGTCGGAACCTGTCGGAGATGTTCGGCTCTTATCGTTTCTGATTCGGCACATTGTATAGAAACTCCCACAAGATGGACCGATGGCCTGGTAAGGGTTACGTGAATCCAATGGATGCGAGACGCACAGGACTGATCGTTGTGGCAAGTTTTGGCTGACATGTTGATGATAGAAACTCTGCATCACGCCAATTATCCGTGCAGACTGTTTCCGATAAGCATTCGGTGCAGGCTGCTTGTTTTCTTTCTGTGGCCTATGACTAGCAGTAAGGAGTGAGGTGATGGTACGTACGGAGTCGGGGTCGTGCGGCAGAGGCGGCACGTCGTCGATGGCGTCGCGGCCGTAGCCCTCCTCGTCCGAGTTGAAGCCCAGCTCCTCGCCGTAGCTGCTGTGCACCTGCAACGCAAACATTCACATATTATTTATTATCTATACATATAAATAAAATTGAAGTGACTTTTTGAAAAATAAAAAAAAACTAATGCATAGAGCAGCAATTGGATTTTTATTTTTTTTTGTCTTTCTGTCTGTTTTTTGTCCAGTTGGAGCAGAAACCATTTGAATAATTTAGAAGAACAGAGCTGTCACACGAACAGACAGGAAACGACTCTGCTATATACTGTGCTTCACAGATAGACTTCAGACACTCAGTGCGCATGTAGCGACATAGGGACTAAAATTCAAGACCCTGCATCACGGTATTAGAATTCTCCGCATGATTATTTGCGTATTACATCCACAAAATGGTCCAGTGTAAATAAACCAATTACAGGCGTGCACATCATTCACTTTACAAACTATCATCATATATTTGAATTTTTGACACATAAAAAATCAATTCATTCAGTGTTGGACGGAACCTTCACTTCTTTACTGAACTCTGACTATTGAAGTTACGTAGTAATTTGAAGTAACCTGCGCGAAAGGGGTAGTTGTGCCGGCTGATGTTGAACTACATTAACTACAAAAAAAAATAATGATATCAACATGGTATCAAAATTTGTGTTATGACAACACAGAAAAGTTATTGGCTGTCACAGTTTAATTTTAAATTTGGTTTTCATTGACATTATTTGATTTATATAAGTATTCTTGGGAAATATTAAGGTAAACAATAAAATTATTAGCTTTTAATACACATGAGGTACAGGTTTATCCTAGTTCAGGTTAGATCTATTATTTTATACCATTTCTGTTCTAGTTTAAGGCCACACTTATTGTAAACTTGCGCATTATCCTTCATAATAAACAATCAATCAACTTTTAACAACAAATCAAGTGCGGTCCAACAGATCCTCCATTACTAATCCCTGCCACCACATCCAGCACTGCCCGACTTCCTTAATTAATACTTATTATATGGTTAATAAGAAGTACTAATTAAATACCTGTTTTGTCCTGCTTTTCCACAAATTACCACCGACAAAATAGTACATTAATCACAAAGTTAGTTTATAGTTCTACACTAGAATATCCTCAACACAACCAATGAAAGCAAGTATGTACGCAAGGTTTAAATGAATGGAAGAAACAATTGGGAACACAATGACTAGCACAACTCCAAGATGAAGAATAATCAAAAGACTTATCACAGTAATTAAATATTAACTTTACCGAATATATCTTTTCACAAAAACTCATCTAAACGATAAGGAAACTTCACTGTGTTCAAATTGCAGGATATTTCAATCAAAAATCATATGATTATTATATCTTGACACTGGTGTAAATGAGAGGTATATTATGGACGGGCAGAACTCCAAGTGCATTGGCCGCGCTCCAAGCAACGCAGAAAACATATTAATAAACAAAGTTTTACAACAACAAATAACGTAGGGCATGTGACATCAGTCCGTCAGTGAATGCAGTCCATGCAAGCCAAATATTATTTTGTTTAGGTAACCAACAGCGATACACAACGTATGTTACAGAGTAAGTGCTATACAGTAAACTATGGCTAATAACAGGTTTCCCTTTATAACAGATAATTATATAATATGCGAAGAGACTAATAAGAAAAATTCAACAAAAATGTATAGTTACAATTTTGCTTGAAGTTTATTTTAGAGTGGTATAGCGGTGGGCTAAAAGAGCCACTTATTGGGTTCCATTAAACGCAAGGCGACATCGCGGCAGACCAAGGCGAAGATGGAGAGATGAGCTGGATAACTACCGGAAGGTCTGGCCCGCAATGGCCGAGGACAAACGTGTGTGGAAAAGGGAGAGGAAGGCCTTCGCTCAGCAGTGGGACATAAATAGGCTAACTAACTTAACTGGCTACATCTAGTTTAAACTGACAAAAAAAAATTGACGTGTAAAAGTGTTTTTAAAAAACCTACTTGCATAATAAATATCATTTATCATTTATAACTAATAACTCTCCTGGCAGAATAGTCGCATCCAGCTCAATTGCCACAAAAAAAAAAAATTCGCAGTCAGTCACTATCATTGAAATCTCCCGAAGTGTAAAGTTAAAAATCTCTTTTTATTACTAGTTTATGTGACAGAATCTCTTATGAATTGGTGGTTTTAACCTAATATACTTAGAAAACACAAAAATTGTATTTACTTATGTTCGTTATAGACTTTGAAACCATCCAACTGGTGTGCAAGGCAATAATGCGAAGATGGATTTAGACCATTAAAATATACATTAAAAAAAAATACAAAATTTACTCTATTTTTTGCAACAAATACACCAAATGTATTTCTTCTTTAGATTAATAGCACAACACGCCATTGATCTACAGTAACTGGATTATTGTTTATGACAAAGACTAACATTGTTTTAAAACGTACATAGTTCCCTAAATATAATCGTTCGTTTTTTTTTGTCAAACACGAAGTTGTAGTTAATTTATGCCTAGCCTTTTCCCAACTGTTGGGGTCGGCTTTTAACCTAGCCGGACAGCTGAAAACCATTGATTTACATAGAACGGTTGCCTATCTGACTCCTGCAACCTAGTTCTATAACTTGATAAGAAAAAAAAAACAAGATTAAAAAACAATGCACCACAGATCATAAATCTTGGTACATTTATCGACATGATTGTATAGTTAATACCTGCCCCCGGAATCCCGCGCACTCCGCACCGCGTCCCGTGTCGCACTGACCGACCGCGGGCAGAACCAAGTGTCGTGCGCACGCGCGCCCAGCCCGACAACTCATCAACTTTATAATGACCAGCCTCCCGGACCAACGTGAGAGAAACTTTTCTAAGAGTGTTTACTTAATTTGTCTACTCTGTAATATAGTTGGAAATACACGATTTTTAACAATAGGGAATAAGCACGCAAATTTTTTAAATTGCTGATTTAAATACTTTTTAGCTTTTTTTTTATTCATTCACACAACGCCGTCTAGTCCCAAGCTAAGCAGAGCTTGTGTTATGAGTACTAAACAACTGATAAACATAATTAATACTATTACGATACTTAAATATTTCTAAATACACACATATTATTATTATAGATAAATTGCACCCAGACCAAATGTTTGTGTGATGAGCTCGAACATTTGTACAGAACAAATGATCGAGCTCATCACACAAATATTTGTCCTGGGTGGGAATCGAACCCACGACCTCCGGCATAGCAGTCAGGTCCACTAACCACTAGACCTACAGGCCAGTCAAAGTCATTGGTTAACGAATATGGAAAAAATAATTACAATATCTTCAATATCAACAAGGATGTGGTAAAGCTTCAAAGGTGCTAATAAAAAAGAAAAGTCCGACATGGTCTTTGATGTCAAAAGTCGTGACTCCTGTACGAATGCCATAAAAAACAGTGTCTTGGCGAGAGACAACTATATTTGTTTAAAATTGTTACCTCTCGTTTCATCATCATCATAATCATTTCAGCCGATAGACGACCACTGTTGGACATAGGTCTCCCCCAAGTGTCGCCACAATGAACGGTACTGTGTGTCTCGCATCCATCGGATTCCCGCAACCTTTATCAGGTCATTGGTCAACCTTGTAATAGGCCTTCCAACGTTGTGTCTTCCGGTACGGGCTCGCCACTCCAGAACCTTTCGGCCCCAACGGCCATCTGTTCTGCGAGCAGTGTGCCCTGCCCATTGCCACTTAAGTTTGGCGATTCTTCGAGTTATATCGGCAACCTTGGTTCTCCTGCTTCTGATCTTCATTTTTGATTCGATCACGCAAATAAACTTTAAGTATAGCAAATCAGAGAGCATTATTGAAACAGTTTAAGGTAAACACACTTCAATGTCTTTAAGATTAAATAAAATGAAGTCATTTTATGATGATTTCCTCCCTCACACATCTACCTACTTTGTTTAATATCCTATTGTTCGAAAAAATAACAGCTTAACATAAATTAAATCGGATAAACATTTATGTTATCACTTATCAGTATTTTTATGAATGAAACTGGAATGTTTTTGTTTGTAAGACTGGATGCGGAATTTTGTAGTTGAGATAGGTAATTGATATCGGTTATCATAGATCGACATTGGACGATCGATTCTTAGTTCGAGCTTTTGTTGTAACGACAACTCCCTTATTATTCTTATTTAGACGTGTTGACACAGTACTGGACCTTCCAAGGGGTACGCTGGAGCACAAGGTGGAAGTGTGCCCCGCTTTGGAAGAGCACCGCCGTGTCGCGCGGGCTTGCGGACGGCAAGCAATGGGTAGCTTGCCGTCCTACCGTCCGGTAACTGTCCAGACCGAGCCCAAATCGTCGACGGCGCGTATTGTTCCACGCACGCCTCAAGGAGATGTCAGCAAATGTAGGGGCCCAGCAGGGTCACAGCCTACTGGGCCCAAGGGTCTGATTCTGAAAGGAAGACTCGGCCCTGGTACGAAAGGCAACGAAGGAACAGGAGTGGATTTTTAGTCAGTAAAAGTCTGACACTATCTCTTGCTCAGCCCAAGAGCGGGGATATCATAAGATGATTTTCCCACCGAAAAAAAGGGATATCCTGTTCGGTCCTCACCGGACATGGATGTTTTAGGAGGTACCTGGTTTTTATTCGGCGGGAAGAAAGGTCCTTGTCACCATTGAGCGGATATTCCAGAGTACACGGCCGAAATTTGCCCCGTAAAAGGAACACGGGTGGGATTTAGTCACTAAAAGTCAGATTCTTCCTTCCAAAGCGGGAGAAGTATGTAATTTGATAATTTCCCACCTCAAAAAACCTCTCATGTTACGTGTTACTAAGTCATTGGATGGTGGGGGTCAGAAAGGCAAAAGCTTCATGTAAAATATTGTATCCAGATGCATCCGGGTGCAGGGGCGCCGACTCCGTGGGTGCTCGGGGGCTCGAGCTCCCATGAAAAATAAACAGTGCGTGCCGAGCACCCCTGAGAAACAGATCAGTAATCACATTGACGTTTTTTCATTACCCGACGACCCGTTTAGCGTAGTGGTTTAGAGCGCCGGTTGTACATTTCTCTTTTCACACTTCGCCAGTTTTTCGAGTCATCAAATGAGCATGAGCAGCACCCATGAGTTTTTCTAAAAGCCAGCGCCCCTGTCCGGGTGAACTGGAAGCTGCTCCCAATATAGTTTGGAAAAGACTCAAGATATTAGTAGCAAACAGACTAGCAACGCGACATTTTGACTGTTGGTGGACATCTCACCCATTCGTATAAAACATTTAGGGCATACGTTCATTGTGCGTACAGCTAAGGGTTGGGATTCTCTGCCGGAGTCTGTATTTCCTGATAGATACGACCTGGGGGTCTTAAAGACAAGACAGAGTAAGTTGCTTTTTGGGTAAGCGTGCTTAATCGTCGACCTCATCAACGTTTACTATCAGGTGACATACTGGACAATCATAACCCTGCCAATAAAAAAAAACAACACCGGTTTATAGATGCGTTGTTAACTGGAGAGGTAAATTAGATCTTTAAAAATTATGCTACTTGGTTGCAGAAATAAGTATAGCGTTTACAAAGGAGTTATATTGGATCCGAATGTGGCAAAAATCATTGAACACACACAATATATTTTACACAAAAAGAACAAAATATTTTTAATATTAAATTATGCGTCCGCTGAATTCAGCCAGTTTAGCTTTGAGGTCAAACAAATTTGAATTATTTTAAATTTCTAATCTGTGCCAATCTCGGGTTGCCAACAATAAAATAAAAAAATCAACAGTATGTGCTAATGGCATGGGTTGCAGGACTGTTCGAAAGAGCTACCGTGACCCTGGAATGCAAAGGGCAACTGAAGGAACACAGGAGGATTTTAGTCCGTAAAAGTCTGACACTCTCTCTCGGTCCAGCCGGAACAGGAGAAGTTAATTGGTGATTTCCCACTTTAAACAAAAACGTACTAATGACATGTTTTTCATGAGAATTGTGTTTTGTCTCGTTTATTTATTATTATTTATTATATTTTTTATTGTAGACCACATAAACAAATTATATAGGACAAACGTTATTAAAAATAACTGTACAATGGGCTTTTATTTTCGTTCTAAATTCTTACCGAGTGTTGATTTTTGCTTACATTGTAACAAAAAACTGTGATTGAGGAATTTACGAATTTATAAACCACTTTGAGCTACGAATAGGTACCCATACGTACCCATATTTTTATCCATTTGCTAAAAATATAAACTTTTGCCTGATTTGATTGCCTTTTTTACCCAAGTAAAGTGCACACCACTAATATCTAAAACAAAACAAAGGAATTTTTATAACCTTTACATTTTTTGTAACTGGCAACACAAACAGACAAGTTGGCAAGGCACGCCACCCCTTGTTTTTCACTTTTAGCATAAATATTTATTTGAGAGCATTCAGCTATGCGCATGATTTAGAATTAATAACTCTATGTGTGTCGTGGCTTTCCGAATCTATTTGAATGTTCAATTTTATGGCTCAATGTGTTTGTCCAAGGTGTCTAAATAGAAAATCGTTTCGTAGGTATACTATTTACTAAAATATATAGATATAACAAAACAGTTTCTCTGGTCTAGTCGTCGCATGTCACATGTGCTACGGGATAGAGATTCTTCTCAATCTTTGAAAAGATTGTTTTTTTTTTAAATTCTTATTAAAAGATCGATCCATTGGTTACCGTGCAGGTACTGAGTCCTAAAAAGCTGATCATACGGTGCCAATGCCTTTCATGACTGGTGAGCAACCAAAAAATTCACTTAAAAATTAGCTTGAAGAAAATAGATGCTTTGAACGTTTTTAAATAATAATATGATTGCAGGGAAAAAAATTAAATTCGATTTTAAGCAGCTGAGATCGATTCACAGAATCGATCCATTGTTTAGGACCGGTTTAAATATTTTTTTTTACCTATAAAATCGATTATTCGATTAATGCGCTACTGCTGAGCAAGAGGTTTGATGTCCGGGTCAAGCAGTATTATTAGGTTTTTCATCTGTTTTTGATGGTAGGTACTAGGCCAGAGTCTGGATTAGTGTCCGGTTCATGGCAATAGACTTGCTGCCTACTAAGTGAAAGTAACTGACGACATGCGGGTGCACCATAAGTACATCCCTGCCTCCCATCGGAAAATACAGGTGTGAAGTTGTTTATTTTTTAAACAATAATTTACTTATGCCCGATTTTTTAATCGTCACGTAAGAACTAAGTCCGATGGTCTGACATTTCGATTTTCGCAATATCAGTTTCAAGTCTGCATTTGTGCCCATTTGATATCAAAACAATCGTGTCCTATTACATCAGATTATACATAATTGGCGAAAATCAATAAAAGATAATGGAGAAGAGAAAACTGGGTGATTGACTCGATTTATTTTAACACTTGTATCAAAAACTAACTTAATCCAAAATCGCAAATCGAAAGAATATTTTAAAACCATTAAATATCAAATAAGTTTTCAAATACCTTTCGAATCCAATGGAAGGAAAACTGTCAAGAAACAGCCTAAGGATACACTTAGTGAAATGTGACGTCACCAACATAAGATTACATGTGTACAAAAAAGATAACGAAATTTCCCCACCATGCCCTCATACCAATAGTTAAAATGCTAATTGCTTCATTTATTAAAAAAAATTGATGACGTAAAAAAAATATTTTAGTATTGTGTGATCGCACTAGCGACGTCACCAAATCGTACATCGCGTTATCAAAGTTGTCCGCGCGATTTGAACAGATACAAGCGGCAGATGGAGATGCGTGTCTGCTAGGAGGATCCTCCCGACGTCAATACAACTTGCGGGGCTACTTTTTCTTGCTTCGCAAAAGCATTAATTAATACGTTCAACCCCAGAAACATCTGCCACTCCACTGCGATCTGCAGTGGCCTATATGGAAAGCAATCAATAGACTGCGCACCCAAGTAGGCCGTTGAAAACACAACCTAGCAAAATGGGGGATTATAGACCCCTCCGACACCCAGTGCGAATGCGGTGCTCCTGACCAGACGATGACCCACTTATTAGAGTGCCCGAAATGTCCTTAAAAATGCACTCTGGAGGACCTAAAAACGCCGCTATAAAGTGGCCGCCTACTGGACTTACAAACTCTGAGGAAAACAGAAACCATCAATTCGAGAAAAGAAAGCATTACATGGCTCTATATATATCCTCATACATGGTTTCTACTTCGTCGTCGTGTTGTGCCTGGGCATGGCCAGGCAAGTATGACTTTCAGCGAATATCTTGACGATATTCTAGGAATAAAGTACATCAGCTTGGTCAACACGATTGATCTTCATTTTAGTCAACCAAACTGTCAAGTTCAGAAAGTATTTAATTTTGATACTCACTTTGTGTTCCACTACAATGCGGGCGTAATACTTTCTAATGCTTTTGTAGCAAGTATTTGGGAACAAATGTATCGAGTCAGTCTCCTCGGCGAGCTTGGCTGAGGCAGTCAATCATCTCCTCAGCCTTTTCCCCAACTAGCTTGGGGTCGGCTTCCTGTCTGACCAGATGCAGCTGAATACCCACCCGTGCTTTACATGGAACGACTGCGACCCATTAAAATAATTTAGATTAAAATCATTCCATTTGATATGGGTCCCGACTGTTACAGTGAGTATGTTCCGTATTAGAATTTATTACTTGTTTTATTTTATGTGTTTAAATTAATGCAACTAAATTGATTTCTACGCTTCTGGAATGAACTTGTTTTTTTTTTTTCAGTTTTTATTTCAAGTTATTTTTTACGCAGTCAGTTTTTTTTTTCATTGTTAAGCCGGGTATGCACTATGTTCGCGAGCCTCTTACGTTCACGCTCCTGCAACTGCTTCCCACAGTGTATACGTTCACGCTCCTGCAGCGTACCGCGGTGCTATCAGCGCTCCAATTGGTGGCGGAAAGGAAAAGGGGAGCTCAGTCTGTTCGCGGACGCTTCACACAACGATAAATGGAGTAGTCGAATGAAATGGTTAACTCTAATCGAGTTGTACCGAAACTATACTGTGCTGCCTGCATGAGAATTAAAAAATTGATAGAAGTCGTCGGACGTCTTTTCTTGTAAATATTAGATTCCCAAAAGCGAAGAGGGCTTCTATAGTCTTCGAAAAGCAAAAAAAAAAAAAAATGCTACAATAGCTAATGGTGACGAAATAGTCGCCCAATGTTCACAAAGCGACTTTTTTTTTTATCCGCTATAAACCAGTGCTTGACTGCGATCCCACCGAATGTGGAGCGTGTGTTTCTTATAGAGATGCGCGTACCGTCTCCATCAGAGCGGTTACAGATGCGCGAAGCATAATTAGTTCGATTAAACTCCACAGCTCTTCTTACAATCAACTTGATAGTCTACTCACCCACTGCCAGAACTCCTGGCTGCTCATGGGCTGGTCCATGAGTGCGTTTTGCCAGATCCTGAACAGCATCAGGTAAGCTTTGTCGCGCCCAGAAAACGATGTGAGGAAGTTTTTCTCGCCTTCTGTGCACACAAGTATGGCGTTTGGTATTACCTGGAGGAATAAAAAAATAGGTATTATTTTGATAATAGTACATTATGATATAAGTGTGTAATGTTAGTGATTACCGTCGAGGCGGTATTTAGACCCGAGCCGTGGCGAGGGTCTTAAGAGAGCCAAGAACGGTAATCATTAATTACTCACGTGTGTCATACGACGTTTTACAATACACTTGTGAGTTGTGAAGAAAGCAACAGTAAAACTAGTAAAATTTTCTGTGACATGGCGGTAAAAATCTGTTTTCTGTTTTCATAACGCGCGCATCATTTATTTTATTTACCCTTAGAGGAAGGCTAAGGTATTTTGATCATACTGCCTAGTCTTACGTTTATGCACCGTTTATGTTTTCTTGCGTGAAAAGTTTTTACGATAATGTCTTTCGTAGTGTCAATAGTATACGGATGTAACATTATAATGATTTTGTATTATTTAATTAAGTAATACAGCCACTGAACTTAACTGGAATAAAAAAAACACGCCAAAATCCGCGCGCATCTGAAAATGGCGGCCAAAGACTAAAAAAAAAATGTTTAAGGTACGATTTATTTACTAAATGTTTTTTATTAAATGAATCGTTTGTACAAGATAAATTTGTCCATTTTAACCGGTAAATTGGATGAAATATTATAAGTTAGTAAGACACTAATTTATATAGGTACTATTGAACGAGAATTTAATTCGAATTCAAAATTTGTTTTGCGAACAAAGAGGTTGAACAAAAAGGTTTTAACTACATTATAGCACTAGTGCGTAATGGTAATCAAAATGTCACAGTTTGGTAACGAGTGCCATTATATACCTAAGTGCAGTGCAATAAGAGTCACTTTCTGAGCAAGTGTGTTGTAAAAGTAGATTATGCAACTAGGGGATAAAGTTGTGTCTTTAATTCGCGAATGGTATATTGAATTTCGAAAATCCCGAACGCAGTGAGGGATCTATTTAATTAACTCCCGAGCACATGAAATCAAGCCACCCAAGACAAAGACAGTTTTAACCCCGTGTTGGATACTCTACGTTTTACACCTTCTGCTAGATAAAAAAAAAAACAATGTACTTAAACACTATTTATTAATTAAATATAGTATTATTTATCGCTCTCACTTATTCTTTAATTCGATTTTCAAATGAACCCTTCTGTTTCACATACATTTTATTCTACCTACTAAGGTTCTAATCTAAACCAAACCTGCTACGTCTGGGGTGGCCAGCCCGCCGAACGGCCGCTGTGCGCGAGGCAGTATTTTCAAACGGTTTTGATGTTCCGAATTCAAATCACTTTAAATCTTTAGAGAATGCTCTTATAACATTAAAAAGTCCCTAGGTATAGAATGATTTGCTTTAGCTGAGAATTGTACGACTTCTATGGATTTTATCGAACAGGAGGTGTAAAAGAAAATTAGTGTATTAAAGCGATTAAGCATTAGATTATTTTTTGACAATGGAATCAAATAAAAGTAATGAAGCAACCGTATTGGTTAATAACAACAATTTGCAAACGGGACAATTTGCCCGCTGCGGTCTTCCCGTCCGATTATAATTTAGGTGTCTTCAAAGAACACACCTCAGTTATAATCGAAAATATTAAACAAAATAATCACTCTAGGTGAATATTATATTTAATCTTTTATACAATATTGTTACATGTAATAGCCACAAGTAAATCTTAAATAAAATATAAATATTATTATTCCCAACGAATAACTACGAGTCTAACTAAATTATCAATTTTTAAGGACTTAGGGAAAATTATCTTTAAACCTAGAATTATGCATAAGTAGCGACTTGCCCGAGCTAGGTTTATAAAACCTGTGAATAGGCGCTTAAAAAACTAGTGCGACTCACCGTCAAAGATTGCATCACTACTAACCATTAGGTGGGATCGCAGTCAAGCACTAGTTTATAAAATTAAAAAAAAAAAAAATTCATGCGGGAATCGAACCCGCGACCCGCGGTGCAGCAGTGAATCCGTCGACATCTGCGTCAGACGTGCCGTAGTTTTAATTTATAGATATAAGAATGATGTAATTGAACTAACAAGAGCAGTCTTCTCCTTGGTGATAGCTGTGACGTCTTTCCAGCGTGTGGTCATGCAGGTCTCCCAGCCGAAGATGCTCGCGTAGAAGCACAGGTAGTTCTGCGACGCGTACAGGCGCCCGTGCGCCAGGATGTCCTTCTGGAGTGCGCACGAGTAATCTGATGGATGGACAGGACAAAATCTGTTATCAGTTGTCTAGTATTCATTGCACAAGCTCTGCTTAGTTTGGGACTAGATGGCGTTGTGTGATAGTTGTGGAATATTATTATTATTCTGGCTCTGACTGGCCTGCTGGTCTAGTGGTCAGTGGTCCTGACTGCTATGCCGGAGGTCGTGGGTTCAATTCACACCCAGGACAAAATTTTGTGTGATGAGCACGATTATTGTATTTAGAAACACTTTAATGTAGTAGTAGTAATCATGCTCTGCTTAGTTTGGGACGAGATGGCGTTGTGTGAAAAAGTTGTTCAATATTAATATATCACACAACACACACACAGTCACAACACATTCAGTGAGTATACAACTAAGGAGTGTAATTCCCTGCCGCAGTCTATGTTTCCAATAGCCATAACCTGGAGGTCTTTGAGTCAAGAGTGAATAGGTTATTTCTAGGCAAGCGTGCTCCATCGTCGACAACATCATCGCGTACCATTAGATGAGATAGTAGTCAAGCGCAAACTTATGATAAAATTTTGTTATTATAATAAAAAATGTGTAACCGGATGTTCTGATCCTCTTAACTCTGACGCTCTGATATTTAAATTATAAATTGTATCGCAATCTCTATACTTCTTTATAATATCAGTGTAGACTTTTTTTTAACCTTACCATGTGGAGCAAGTGTTACAGGTAAACGCAGGGTAAAACCACACTGTTTTACCCTGCGTTTACTTGTCGAGTCATTTTTCAATTTCGGAGATGGAGTTCAAATTTTATTGATTAACTATTATTATCGAAATAAAGGGCTAATTGGAAAAATAAAACTGAAGAAGTTATTCAGAACTTTAATTAAAAACTTTAAAGCGGGTTCGCCCACGTGATTGTAGAAAATGTACAGCTTATGTAAGTCAGTGATGAAGTAGCATTTTACTGGAAAAAGAAATTTTAAAATTATTTTAGCAGTTTCTGAGTTTACGTTACAAACAAAAATACAAATCTTTTCTATATATAAAAGTCTCGTGTCACAGTGTTTGTTATCTAACTCCTCTGAAACGGCTTGTCAGATTTTTATGAAGTTTTTATGCATATTTGGAAGGTCTGAGAATAGGTCGACCTTCCCATTTAAAGAGGTAAAGTTTTTTTTCTTTTGTTTGTAGGAGGTTAATCTCTGAAAGTACTGATCCGACTGCAATTTTTTTACCTATATAAAGCTGTTTTCTGAGTGACATAGGCTATATTTTATGTATGCGGGTGAAGCCGCGGGCAAAAGTTAGTTATTTATATGGCCGAACAACGCTTGCTGAGACAGCTAATATTAGTACTTATAGAAGTATAGGTTATATAAATGATTAAAAAGCGCCACTAACCGACAATAAGCCTCTCGTCGTCGGGCAGGTCCTTGAAGAGTCGCTTGAAGTCGTCGGCCTTGCTCTTGTAGGTGGGGTAGAGCGCGTTGTACCAGCTCTTCTTCTTGCGCGCGCCGTCCAGCCCCTTCGCCCCCGGAGTGCCCAGCTGCCGCGTCAGTATCAATTATTTACATAAAATGGTAGGGGCTTGCTGCTAAGAGCAATCTGTAAGTGGATCTACTTCTGGATATAAAAAACCCACCTAATGCGAGTTGGACTCGCGCACGAAAGGTTCCGTATATTGTCTATAAAAACGATTTAAAAAAAAACGTTTTTTGTATGAAAACCCCCTTGAAATTTATTTTATTTTGTTCTTTTTAGTATTTTTTATTATAGCGACAACGGAAATACATCAACTGTGAAAACTGTAAAAGCTGTCTAACTATTACGATTCATGAGATATAGCCTGGTGACAGACGGACGGACAAAAGAGTCTTAATAATAGGGTCCAGTTTTACCCCTTGGATACGGAATACTAAAAAAATCTACCGATCCATATAGAGATCCTCTTAATATTAAAAAAAAAAACGTTGCTTCACACTAACTCTTGAATCATGGGTGCGTTCACAAACATTTAAACTCACATACATTAGAACCCGGAACACTTATTTGTAGGCCATACAAATATTTGTTCCATGCGGGAATCGAGCCCGCGACAAGCAGTGCAACAGCCAATCTCTCAACTATTGCGACAACCATGCTGTCCAATGTTAATGTTATATACTCTTCTGAACTTATGGTATCCTGGTATTCGTTCTTGCAAATTAGCAACTGAAAAAGATCCTGGATTATACGCTAAAACGTCATTGACCGGACATCATTAGATATGAGTGCACTTCATCTTTTTAAAGACATCTCTCACCGACTGATCGACACTTTGCGTTGCCATTCAATGTGGCAAGGCTGCCAGTCTTCTGAGCACATTTCCGTCACTAATTATATCGCTATTAGATACCAAAACATGACCCGTCAGAGCTTAAGAAGCAGATGACCACATAATTATAATGTATATTTATACCTCTTGACTTAGCTAAATATTTTGACAGAAACGGCGTTGCGCCATCGGTACATGGTGGACATCCCACCCATACGTACAAAGCGTTTTGGGAACACATTTATAATGCGTACAGCTAAGGAGTGGAATTCCCTGCCGGAGAGTGTGTTCCCTGATAGCTACAACCTAGGGGTCTTTAAGTCAAGAGTGAATAGGTTACTTCGGCCACATCATCGCTTACCATCAGGTGAGATAGTGGTCAAACGCGAGCATATAAATAAAAAAAAAAAAAAACGTGGTTTTTATTTAACCAATGCATGTAAGACACTCTCACAGAAGGTTCCTGTCTCATTGTACCATAGTATACTAATGCACTTTTGATTAATTTTCTATTAATGAGGAACATATCACACAATATAGGACTCGAATAACTTAGATTTCCTTTTGCCAGAGAAAGAAGTATATATCTATTTGTTTATTTACATTTATCTCGTTATATATTTCTTCACACACACGCACACTCATATACAGAAACGTAGTCACAGACGCACCCACAGATACACCTTCACACACACAAGAACAAACACCATACCTCACGCTTCCACACATACGTGCGCACATTGCGTGCACACTCACATAGTTTTAGTTACATACAAAAATTTAATCAAGATAAGGGAGAGCGGCCTCTCTTAGCACAGGTGTCTTCACACTGAAAAGGAGAGGCCACCTCAATATTGTCGAACCAACCTTGTTATCGAATAAAAAAAATTCAATTGTTGTTTTTTTTTCATAGAGAAATTGATGCCAAAAAGAATCTGTCTACTGCAGTCTTCTTGTCCGATTATAATTTAGGTTTCTTCAAGGCTAGAGTGAATAGGCTCTTAATAAGCTAGTGAGCTTCACCATCAACGATTGCATCACAGCTTACCATTGGGTGGAATCGTAGTCAAGCACTAGATACTTTATGTCAATTTAAAAAAAAAGCTACTGGACGGCAGGCTAGAACAGCAGCCTGCCAGTGTTAAAAAGGCACAAAGTAGTGCTTGTCTCAAGAAAATACGGCAGATTGGTTGTGGTTCACAGTCACCCACCCCGGGCCACAGCCCAATAGTACTAAGGGTAAGTATGCTACCGCTCACCCTGGGATTGTCCCCTTTGTTCTGCGCGGCGCTGACGACGGTGACGGCGAGCTCTCCGCTCGATATAGACACGGAGTCGCCACCCGCGTGGCATGGGATGTGCAGGGAGTTCTCGCTGGTCTGCAAACATCAGAGTCCTAAGTTAAATGCTGGGTAGGAACTTTATATTGGGAGTAATTACTTAATAAGAAAATTAGCAGGTCTAGGCCTTTAAGAGGTCAGGGGCGCGGGATCTGACGGCAACTGAAGGAATACGGATTTTAGTCAGTAAATTCGTATTTTAATTTAATTCAGTAATTTCCTTTAAGTGCTATACTGCGTAACTTATTCCCGAATCTCGTACACCTCATAATAGATATATTTTCGGAATAAAGCTAACTAGAGTCATAATAATTTGAAAGCTAACTCCTTGTTTGATAAGAAACTCTCTCTAAGCATTTAGGATTCAGAAACAACGGGGGCATTTGTCTTTTGTCATCATTTTACTAACTTGCGGAGTTGTTCGAACTTCATAAAATCACAGGAGTAAAATAACAGAAGTATGTATAACACTGAGTCTGTTCTTACAACCTTTAGTATATATTATGTATATACCTTGTCATTGTCCAATGCTTCACTGGCGCTGTCTGTATTCCGCAGCGAGTCGCGACCAGACGGGGACGGCGATGGCGACCGGGACACGCTCCTGGAACATACAAATATTTACTTAGATTGACCGAATACTCTCAGAAAATTGCGTTTATTGGCATTACTAAAACGGAAACACCTTAAAATTAAACAAAAAATACACTGAATAATGCCAAAAGGGCCTCAGTTCAGCATAATGCCAAATGGTAAGACAAGACCACCACCTGACGCTGATTTGAATGGCGAGCAACTTTTACTGAATTTTATAGGAGGCGGGATATTGTTCCAACACCACAGTACATTCATAGAGGCCCAACAGGACTAAAGCCTACTGGGGCCAAGGGTTTACTCTGAAAGGGAAACCCATGGTCCTGGAACGCAAAGGATAAACAAGGAACATAACTCACACCTGTGGTTTTAGTCAGTAAAAGTCTGACACGCCCTCTCGCTCCGCCGCGAGAGAAGTCATTAGACGCATTCCTACACAAAAAAAAAAAACTGGGCAAGTGCGAGTCGGATACGCGCACTGAGGGTTCTGTACAAACTTATGTAAATAGTTAAATTCCCGAATGGAGTCTCGAACCTTGTTTTTGTGACGTATCAACAAATTAACTGTTTTCTAATTTATTCCTATATCTGTGCTATAAGACCTTGCTTTACACCAAATTTCAGGATTCTGGGTCAACGGGATTTACCCTATGAATTTTGATTTCCTTGAGAGTGTCGAAATATATGTTTTTTTGCGACTTAAACGACCGTAGCTTCAAGGGACCGCAGACAGTATATGGTTTTAATTTCAACTCGATACCTCCACGTGTTCCCGAGATAAAAAGTATTGACAGACAGACGGACGGACAACAAAGTGATCCTATAAGGGTTCCGTTTTTTCATTTTGCGGTACGGAACCCTAAAAAGAACATTCATACTAATATTATTAACTAGCTGCTGCCAGCGGCTTCGCCCGCGTAAAAGTAGAAAACTGTCCCAAGGGAACACATTCCCGAGATAACAATATCATACGTGCAAGTCCAGGACATGATCTACCCGTGTGCCAAGTTTCATCGAACTCCATTCACCCGTTCGAGCGTGAAGAAGTAACAATCAATCATACATACACGCACACATACGTACAAACTTTTTGTCTTTATAATATTAATGTTGTGTGAAAGTAACCCTATCTCTCTGTTACCCGTTCACGATTAAACTACTCAACCGATTTTGATGACATTTGGTATGTAGTAAGCATGAACCTCAAGGAAGGACATAGGACTTTGCGTCCGCTATAACCGACATTCGCACGACGTCGTGGGCAAAATCTAGTTACAATTACGTTGTAGTGATGCGATGCTTAGGGAGCAGTCCAGCAGCCTACGTCTTTCTGCAGAGTAGATGTACTCTCTTCAGAATATACCATCGCTAGGGCTAGCATGTCATGTCATTAAGCTTCACAATAAAACGTGAAGTCTAGGGAAAATTTTATGGCTATAAAAAGCAGGATATTGTTATAGAAATAACAGATAATAACCACTTCCTTACATCACACAGATAAAATTCGCTAAAAACTCACTAAATTTCCAATTCCTCTTTTAACAAAATGGCTTGATGGTTACCAATGCCTTGTACAACACATGCCGACATTCCTAATGTGTTAATTCACAGTTTTATAAACAAAGAGTTGGACTAATTTAAATGTCTAAATGAGGGAATTAAACGAATGAACGTGTAAAAACAAAATGGGTAGCGTTGTCCTCAGCATGAATCCTCGACGACATGAGGATGAGTGCAGAATAACATTAGATTCTAAGTCAAAATAATGTATTATGTAAAGGTGTTTATAAAATACAATACCTCGCCCAGTTAGCTGGCATGGCTAGGAAGAGACCCACCTTCATTCACTTAAAATAGGAAATAAACAATTAACACACGACAGCACAGCTATACCTATAAATAGGCGCCTATTCTAAACCGATACGTTAAAAAACAGTTTATTACTTCACAACCTATTAAAGATACCGGTGTTACATTAGTAATTTAATTATTATTTCACTTTGTGCTCACGAATTCGTACATCAAACCAGCTCGAATAAGTTTACCATATTTGTACAATGTATTTGTGCGTGATAAATGTCGTTCAAACGGCTGATAGTCATAATTCCATTGTTGATATCAATGCTTATTTTTTTAGCCTACTAATTAGCAGCTATCTTTCAATTACACGTCGGCGTCGTAGTGTTGAAGAAAAACAAAAGAAAATTTTAGGAAAGGGTTTGTACTGATTTAATAAACGCCAACATGTTATTTTTATGAAGGACTTACTAATTTTCCTGGTAGGTTATGAATACTTTTTTACAACGCCAGGCATCTGTGAAATGTTTTTTTTTAAATAAATTTTGTCCATTATTATATAATATTTCCACAGTTATAAAAGCTCTCTCGGTTTTCCCAGGCGGTCATCCATCCAAGTACCAACCGCGCCCGATGTTGCTTAACACGTTGAATGCTTAACGACCTCCGACGGGCCTAGCATACTATTCCATTCAGGCTACCTCAAAATCAGGAGATCAAAATCAGACATTGGATTTGTTCCAATGTCCAGAGCCCTTACAGACTCTAAATCAGGAGATCATAATCTGGAAATCTTCTATTAGGTCCTGGTTTAAGTTCCGAATGTTTTCTCCAACTTATTGTGCTCTGATTTTGACCTACTTATTTATTTTTCCTCATAGATACATATTCCATTCGTACCAGAGGCATACATTTTTGATGACAGCGTAAACTACGGCGTACACATGCCCAAGGGAGCAGTTATCGTGGAACAAGTTAGTGGCGCTAACAAACGTTTTGTTTTGCCCTACTAAGGCAAAGACTTCCCTTCCTATTTTCTATGTGTTTGACAGATTTGAGAGGAAATCCGGTAGGATACGCCCTAGGCCAGGGATGACCAACATTTATTGGCGAACGAGCCACTAAATATTAAAAAAAAAAAATTACTTACTTATGACGGGCTGCCATGATTTTTGACTTGGTGGTTTGATTAACAGAAAGTTAAACCAGATGCTATTATTAATTTCTAATTTACAGCCTGAAATTTTATGTCGTAATTTTTACAGTTGTTTATTTATTTAGTTAAATAAAAGAGAAATTGAGTATGATTACTACTGTTGCAAATTATTTAGCTGAATTATTTTCTCACGTGCCACCACTGGCACGCGTGCCATAGGTTCGCCATCCCTACCCTAGGCTAAGGACATAACCAATAAGGTCCCGGATCCAGGGCATGGATAGTAACGTGAGTTTACGTATGTAGTAGAGCTGCGAGATTGTTCATAAGAATTATCGCGACTCTGAAACGCAAAGAGCAACTGGAGGAACACGAGTGGGTTTTTCTTTCAGTCCGTCTAAAGCGGGCTTCTCCCGCTTTATTTGATAGTATCCTACAATAGAAAAACAGATAAAAGGTTTATGTATGTTATTTTTAAGTGGGAAATCATGTAATGACTTCACCTACTCCTAATGTCAGAATTTTATTGACTAATACCTACAGTGTTCCTTCACTTGCCCTTTTTTGCGAGGACTACAGTAAGTCCTTCAAACAATCCGCAGCCCTGACAGATATCGGCCCAAGCTGGCCCCGACAATTTTGCTGACATCTCTATAAGGCGCGCGTGGAACACGATCCGGCTTGGTTGGCTTGATCTTTACCGAACGGTGAGCTACCCATTCGGTAAAGATCAAGCCATCACACGCAGCGCAAAGCGTCTCCGGTTGGGTGGCAGTCCGCTACGTCTGTGATTTGGCAGGTTAGGCCGGACCGTGACCGTATCGGCGACCACGCGCAGTGTTCCACGCGCGCCTCAAAGAGATTTCAGCCAAACCGTAGGGATGCACCAGCAGGGCCGAAGCCTACTGAGGCCACGAGTTGACTTTCCAAAGGGAAACCCGGGATCCAAGAACACAAGGCAAACAAGGTACATAGGCGAGATAGAAGGAACATAGAGTCACTGGATGATTTCCCACCTTAAAAAAAGGGTATATATATATAATGATAATGAACGACAGTTTTTATTCCTAATACGGTCTGTGATTATGATTCCGAGAAATGCGAGAAAGAATTTTTGGTGGTTAAAAAAATGTAACAAGTGCCTCTGCACGCGCGTAGCAACAAATTTAATAGTTGTACTGTTCAATTAATTAAATTTAATGACTGCAGTAGAGGCCATTTACGATTGGAGGTCGGTTACTGGCGTTTTCTACTGCCAAATAGTACACTAAGCTCTTTGAATTATAGTTGGAATAACTGGTGCTTGCGGCTTCTACGATTTATGGAACTCATGTTTCAAAAGAGTCTCCATGGAGTTTCTTGTACGTTCTTCTCCATAGAGATCTACGCTTTGGAACGTGCAATTTAGCTTCACTTTTTTTGACTGACCTACATTTTGACACTTCAAAAGTGCCTGTAAATGTCTATTTGACATAAATATTCGTTCGCGTTCGCGTCAAACTCATAACAGCACAATGCTATTTGGTCACCATTTCAAGAAGTTTTTTTTTGCGAGATCCGTACTCTTTTTCTAAAATAAAAATAGCAAGACCCGTAATCTTTTTCTAAAATAAAAGTAGCCTAAATTACTCCCTATAACATCAGCTATCTACAGAATTAAGTCCCGTCCAAGTCGGTCCAGCCGTTTTGGAGATTATCCGGAACAAACAGACAGAAATAATTTTTGTTGTGTTGTTTGTTTTGTGTGTTGTGTTCGGTGCCGAATATACTTTCATGTGCATTTAGTAAAAAAATATATTTTGATATTACAAACGGACACTTCAATTTTATTTATAGAAACAATTAAATTAGTTAGCGAAACTACAAAGATATACTGGCTATCTCTATCTCTAAATAATATATGCTTATGAAACAAAGTCGCTGTCTGCCTGTTTCTCCGCGCACTCCTCCTAAAGCACGTAACCTATTGTGATACAAAACCATATACCACTAATAGAAAGAACAATAAACGAGGCAGGTTTGTGTAAATAGATAGTATCTAGTTACTACAGCTCACTACATAGGTCATCAGACGAAGAGACATCGGAGAGAACATACAGAACTTAACTGAAATTATAAATATTTTGTTTGGTTAATAACCATTACATTATCTAAGGACTTTTACATACCATGATTAGGATGAGAGCACGATGAAAATATTACACTTTTACTTACTTACTTACATTGTATGAATCCGACAGCTGTCACCCGCGCTATCCTAAAGCAATGGTAGTGTAGGTAACTCTAACCATATCGTTCGTGAAGTTTCGCTAGGTAATCTAACCTAACCCTGTAGCGTGCGCGCTCAACAACATCCGTCAAGTATATTTGAAAATATTGTAATGAATGGAACAGTTGAACGGTTGCAAAGAATGCGGAATTTGAAAACATGACAGCTTGATTAAAAGAAACTTCTATTGTCCCTAGAATCAATATTATTGTAGGAACACTTTCCTTCGAAATACCTAAATGGTATAAAATTCGAAAATAGAACATATTAATTTGTCATCATCATCAATTTCAGTCGAAAGTCGTCCACTGTTGGACATGGCCTCCCCCGAGCGTGGCCACAATTTGTTTCAGTGTGTAATTACCACATAACAGTATGGATCTCTAAATCAAAAAATAACTAAATAAATAAATAACTCTCCAACGCTTCTTTATTACACTATAATTTCTAGCATAGGATGGTGCGGGCGACAGCTGTCGGATTCATATAAAGTAGCTACCTATCTTTTTCTCTCAGCTTAAAGATCCATATTTTCGTCCTACTGTTAACCTACCCATGCGATGTAAAAAAGACCTTAGTTATCGATGCCGCGGTCATACCCCTATCGATTCAGTATCGTCTGCCAAAAAAAATTACATTATGGTTGTATCCCCAGAAAGGCTAAACAAATTTGTAGCTATAGAACACTCACATTTCGTCACTTATGTATTAATCACTTTATGAGTTAACAGGGGACGACATGCCTGTTGCCATGAGACGAGCACAACTCCAGATTCTAGGCTGCTACCAAAAACATCTAAATGGGCAATGAGCCAATACCATTTCGCCCTAGCAGGAAGTAAAAATCCTGAGACGTAATATCAGCAAAAAGCACTTTTCACCAGCACTTGTACATTACATTTTAAACACATCACAAGATCACTCACATCTTCTAGACACCAATATTTCGTTCACAAAACACATTTTCGAGTTACAAAGTAACGCAGTGGTCTGATCAGGCGCCCGTTCACGGTCCGTTGGTGCACTATGAAAAAACACAAGTTGCGACATTTATTTGACAGCGGCGTTCACCACAACACAAATTCTGACTCACTCAATAAAAATAATTAAAAAACCACGTAATTTAGCAATTTGGTAGTACAAAGATAGGGTGAGACAATCATGATTCCAATCAGTTTTTCAAATTAACGTGGCGTTTTCATGTAAAAAAGCAACAATCTCAAGACGTAATCGATTTTTGATCTTTCCGGAACTATCGCGAAATGTAAACAAAGTGTTTTTGCTGACAGTGTATCGACTGTTGTTTTTTAGAAAGTTGTAATTATTTGATTGACTGATTAGCAATAGACTATGGGATTGATCTTCTGACAAACCCACAGTATTCTTTTAACTATAATAATATTGCTTTATTATCATGCACATTGTATAATAGACGCACATCCGAAAGTAGTAGGTACCAGAGTTTTTGTAGGTAACACATATTAAGGGCCAGCGCACACTCGAGACAAGACTAAACACAATAGTTTATTAGCAGCCTAGTCACTCTAACCTTGAAGACCTCTAAATTATAATCGGTCGGGAAGACCGCAGCAGAAAAATTGTTCCAGTTCTTCGATGTATATATTATTATAGCATAGCATAGTCGGTCTTATAATTTTCCCATTGTTAGGACTCAGGCCTCCTCTCTAGGAGAGGGAATGGGCCGTAATCAACCACGCGGGCCCAGTGCGGGTTGGTAGATGACACATGTCTTCGAATATTTGGTTCTAGGACATGCCGGTTTCCTCAAGATGTTTTCCTTTACCGTTTTAAAAGCAGTGGTGATGAAAAAAATTACACAAAGTAATGCGCCTGGCTGGGTTTGAACCTGCGACCTACAACTCGTAAGTCGGGGCCGTTAATACTCGGCCACCACTGCTCTATCTACCACGTACATCATGGTATAAACAAAATTTTCTAATTGAGGCGTACCTATAAAGGTTTGCACCATTCCAGTTACGTGTTGCATAGTTGGTATCTATCTTGCTATCTTGCCTTTCAAGCTGGAATAGCTACAGGAATAGGTTTACTTGTAGTACCTATTCTTTCACGACGGCCGAGCCCCTTCCCAATAGGTCTACGACTCTATCTTAGTGATGAGCTTACTACAAGTCAACATGGCTGTAGTCTGATAACAGCTTGTAGATTTACGCGTAAGATACTACTTATCATCAAGCCTGACGTGAAAATTGTTGCTACTGATTATTTCGATAAGTTTAGTAATGTTTTGTTTAGCTTAACATACCTACATGATGACGCAATATATGTATTTTTATTTTATTTAGCGTTTTATTTACGCCAATAATAATCTGTTCAAATGAGTACAGTTGATCTGCGGTAATCAGGCCCACTTTTATAATCCGACAAGCTGATCATACTCATAACAGTATAAATGAGTGATACTGATAAATAATTAAAATATATATATATACTAGCTTCTGCCCGCGGCTTCACTCGCGTGGATGTAGGTTTCTCCATACAAACCTTGGACCCCCGCTTCATCCCCTTAGAGAGCGAATTTTGGAAAATCCTTTTATAGTGCTCGCCTACGTCATAAAAGGAAACCTTGTGCAAAATTTCACGCTCCTAATCTTAGTTGTTTCGGCTGTGCGTTGATATGTCAGTCAGTCAGTTTCCCCTTTTATATATATAGATATATATATTTTAGCAAACTTCAAAAATAGGATTGTATTTTCGGGGGTTTTCTGTAATTTCCGTGTCGCTTCATTTATAGCTGACTCACTCGCAACACGCAATCGCTCCTTGCGACTGCTTTTTGTCAACTAGGCTAGCTGGAGGTCCCTCTCCATATTGGATCACCAAGTTGATGGGGGCGGGCTCTACCTCCTTTTTGTTCTGGTTGACGCAGAGTGATCTGAACTACGTGTCACGACGTCTTTAGACGTGTCCATACATGTCGAGGTGATTTTCTGCCATCTTATAGGAGATTGGTGCGACTTTGTAGCTTTCTCGAATGTGTAGTCGCATTATTTATTTATTTTTACTTTTGCACTGGTTAGAAGCGGTATTTTTGTGTAAAAAATGAACTCGTTTCAATTAAAATTCTAATTTCATTTTTTTTTTATCAATTGTATAATGATTCCGGTAAAGTCAAATTTAACCAGAGCCAAATGACAATTTCTCATAGTAGGCAGAGAAAATAGCAAATACTACGAAAACGAACCACCATATCAAGTAAGTACTGATATCCAACCCTAATAATTACCTCATCTAGGTTCTACGATTTTGAATTCCTCTTAGACACAGTTAATTGAGAAATACATACACAGTAAGAAACCGGATAGTCGTCCCTCTTTGTTGAATAGTCGCCGAACTTTCCAACTACGAAAGTGACCCTCACCGACTAATCGGCGAGTAGACGGCTCATCTCTAGTAATTTTGCAATTTGTTTTTTATTTGGAAGTTGACGTTACTGACGATATTTAAAAAAAAACATGCTATCTATTGTGTTATTTAACTCGCTCTGTTGTATATTATGTACCTAGTAGTTACAATAGATTTACTGTTACCTTATTTATAAGTATGAACGCGTATGTAATTTGTTGGATTAAAGTAATCTTTTAAAAATCGTACCGGGCAGAGGATCTGTGACAGTACTATAAACGCTAACAAATTGGATAATACAACACCGCCTTGCAAAGCGTTTATCGAATAACCACGGGTCAAGCACATAGACGCGATATTTTTAATATAGCTTTTGTAGGAGTATGTTGTACTGAAGAGTTACCCGTTATCTAGGGCAACCATCACTAAACAAAATTAGATTGATAAACACTCGCTACGCAATGTACGTACGAGACTGATAAACAATGAAAACGTAGGCAAAACATTACCTGACTATAAAAACTTTACTGAGAGACTCCCACTGCGTGTACAAAACGTGAAACTTTTCAGCTTCCATCACAAAAACAGGAAAAACGGTTCCTCACATAACACAAACACATCCGAATGTGAACTAGTAAGTTCTCTTCACATAGATAACGTGATAGCTAATCTATAAGCTTGGTAAATTCGATGACACAAAGCGAAAGGTGCGAAAGTGCCGATGATAAACGATTCCTAATTTATCTTCATTATATTATTTAGTGTTAACGAACAATAGGTGTGCAGTGCAGTTGGAACAGAAGGTCAAATGACTCGGCTTGTTACAATTCTTTGTTGTTTAACTGTGTTATTAAAATTAAACTTGAAATGAGCGTGTGCATCAGTAGGATTCAATCGTGGTTTTTTATATCGTTAACTTTGAACTTGATTCGAATTATACTGCTCTTAGGATGTTTGTGTGCAGAAGACCTTATCGAGTTTGTTTACAATTTACTGCCGGTGAAGACTGCAGTTTCGTTATCTCCGAATTTCAAGAAGCTGTCAACAATTTCCTTTTAGCCTGGCTTTTAGTAAAACAAATGCTGGTGATATCCTATGATAAGTAAAACGTAAGTTAGGGTTGCCATCTTATTCCGTGAAATATATTTATTATTTTTCGTAAATATTTGTAAATATAGTACTTTTGGAAAAATCAGGAAATAATATTAGCTGCCCATTTATGTTTAGTTTTTTGTTATTTATATTAAACCTTTGAACATTAACTAATGATGGACAAAGGCTGTAGTGATTTTCATACAAAAATAGTAAAGTTGTAAATGAATTCAGTAAAGTTTGAGAAATATTTGATAGTGTGTGGGATGGTAGAACGAGTGAAAATGTTTTGGTACCCTTTACTGTGTGCGTGTACTGTGGTTTACTAACGTATCTAGTTTTGGTCCTATTGATTTTAGTAAATACTTTTCAATACATATTTGAATTAACGATGAAAATATTTGTTAACCGACTTCAAAAAGAAGAAGGTTCTATATTCGGTTGAATGTATTTTTTTATAATATAAAGTACAAAAATGACTAATATATTGTACGTTATAGTACCTGCAGATGGCAACCCTACACGTCATCCTCATCTTCCTGCCCTTGTCCCGTTTTATTTGGGGTCGGCGCAACATGTATTTTTCTTCCATTCTGTCCTATCATTCGTCACGCTATCACTAACTCCCTTTTCTTTCATGTCACTTCTCACACAATTCATCCATCTTTCTTTGGTCTCCCTCTCCCTCTCCATCCATCCACTTGTAAACTAATAACTCTTTTAGTAACATGCGTTTCATCCCTCCTCTTCACATGACCACACCAAGACAAACGATTCTCTTAAGAAATCCTACACGTAAGTAAAATTATTTTAATTTATCATCATAATTATCATCTTCCTGTCTTTTTGTCACATTTTATTCTCCCTTTTGGTTACATATATTTCATCCCTCCTTATCTCATAACTCAAATTAACCATATAAGTATTAATTAGTGACCTGGTAGGTACCTCGTCTGTTGTATGAGGCAGCAGTATAGATAGTGTTATCAACCGGCGGGAGCAACCACCTGTGTGTTTGATAACGGTCTGTTGCGGAAACTTAGCTCCCTTAATACCTAGTTGCGGAAGACAGATAGGCTTACTGTGACATATAGAAAGAAAGAAAGAAAAACATTTCTTTGAGGACAAACAACAATAAAAAAAAAATTTAACTATCTCTACCGAATAAATTAAAACAACAATAGGAAAAAAAGAATGACTTGTCCGAGGGCAAAAAGGCTCCTATCACAGCATATGTTGCGATATTAAAAAAAAATAACGCATACAATTTATTAGGGTCTCGCCATCGCAGTTGAAAGAATAATTTATTTCATTTTCAAAAGCGCTTAATAACTTGTGTTCGTGAATTATGACTCAACACCGATAGAAACGTGTGGACTTTAAACTTTTTATTTAATCATTGTTGATTATTCTTGTTTTGTTTAGAAGGAATAAAACAAGGATATTTTTTCCGGAGGAACTTCGAAGATGAACAACGGAAGTCTTTAATAAATTACCGTAAATCTCTCGGAATTGGTCAATTTATCTTGTTCTCATAATATCATTTTGGAGGCATGCGGAACAGAGTGTAAAGTACCGCAAACCTCCGTCAAAAAGGGAGGATCCTCCGACCAGACGGGTGTTATGTCTGGTGGGCAACTGCCCACCTGTGTGGTGGGCATATGCACAAATCGCAAACTTTAATTGCGCCATGCAAAATTTTGTATTTCTTATGTGTGTGTTCTTGCGGCGCCATAGATGCCGCTACATCATCAAGCCGATAGCGTACCAACGTGCATAAATACAAAGGGGTTAAGCAGATGTGTAAAGTTTACTGTAGTATACCTTAATTACACCATTTTTAGAGTCTTCTTCTTCTTCTTCCTGCCCTTATTCCATAATACTTGGGCTCGGTGCAACATGTCTTTTTCTTCCATTCTGTCCTGTCACCCGTCACGCTATCACTAACTACCTTTTCTTTCATATCACTCCTCACACAATCCATCCATCTTTTCTTTGGCGTCCCTCTCCCTCTCCACCCATCTACATGTATACCCAGAACTTTTTTAGTACTCTTCACATGACCATACCAAGACAAACGATTGCCTTTCAACTTTTCAGTCACTGGCGCCACTTTCAAACTTCTTCTAATATACTCATTCCTCATTTTATCCATTCTTGTCACACCACACATCCATCTCAACATTCTCATCTCCGCTAAATGCAATCTTTTTTCATCCATCTTTTTCACAGCCCAACTTTCTGATCCATACAGTATGACAGGTCTTATCACGGAATTTTATTTGACTTCAACCTGAGGGGCATTGGAAAGGCGTGGGTCACAAGTTGTTCCCGTGACTTTCTTTTTATTTGCGAGGGGAAATCTTCAAAAAGGCCCCCGGACTTTGGGGATAAGTCCAGGGAGTATGGGATTTTTACCTTACTAAAGCCCCGGTTAAGGGGCCCCGTTACATTACACAAACTCATCGTTCATTATCTTCAGGAAGATGTTCACCATTTATAGAATAGAATAAACTTTATTGTACACTGAAATAGGAACAATTTCACATAAACATAGGCAAGTGTACGCAAAAGACATTTAAATTAAGATTTCTCTCCTATTGTATTTTTTATTAACATAGTTTTTAGTGTGATTACAAACATAATATGGACCACGGTCTGAAATGAAGTATTGTTATATTATTTTTTTATTTAAATCTGTGGGATCTATGGTGTTATGTTCATACTCCATGGTATTTTGGTTATCTATTCCAGCAGACCTTTATTGTTTTATGGACCGATCATGATAACAATTCTTTTGTTGGGTTTAGTTACAAGTCCGTAGTAGTTTCATTCCTTATATTTATTTGAACGTGAGAAACACCAGTGTACTCTTCAAATTTAACAAATTGTAATAGGAAATGTATATTGTTTCTTTTTCTATTAAACTTTTCCTCACACTTGGTATTTCTTCTGTATCTAGGGTGTGTTTACAAACATGTTAACTCACAAACATGAAACATCCAGAACCGGAACTACTATCTATAGGCCATACAAATATTTGTTCAATGTGGGAATCGAATCGGCGACACGCGGCGAAGTACTACTGTTTTGACGGCACAATAGGCGCGATGTTTTAGCGATTGAATGCTGCGTTGACTTAAAAACCCTCTCTAGATTGTAGCTAGCAGGAAACAGACTCCGGCAAGGAATTCCACTCCTTAGCTGTACGCACAATGAATATGAATAGAAACAGAAAGTAGTAATCTTGCAGTGATTAAACTAAGTCCTCTCACAAGTCTAGATACAGATTGCTAAAGATCGTAATTCTTTTCGTCCTTGTTTTAATTAAACAATTACTATAATCAACGAAACGAGTATTACTGAGGCTAGAGTCACGCTTCAAGTAATATAGCTACACGCATTAGTGTATCTTCACGCACGGCTTAGTAAACGTAAGCAGGACAATAGAATCAACACTATACTGTAGTACAAAACTAAATCGTCCGGCACGTCAATTAAATTGACAGGAAGTGTTTACTTGATGGTGAATAGCCATTAATTTTAAATTAGGTCAAATGCCGTCACCCTGACCGATACTTGTTTCGAGATTCAGAGGCAAAATGGGTGATTTGTCTTTGTAAGATTGAGTTGGACGAGTTCCATTTATAAACGTCTATATTTCGTAGAGCAGCAGTGAGAACAGTAGTGTGTAGTAATAGTAGTGGTCTCGTGGTAACGGCTCCGACTTTCGAGTTGTAGGATGCGTATTCAATCCCAAACCCAGTTAGGCGCATTACTTTGTGTAAGTCGGAACTGTTACCACGAGAAGTAGTGGTCTCGTGGTAACGGCTCCGGCTTTCGAGTTGTAGGATGCGTATTCTATTTCAAACCCAGTCAGGCGAATTACTTTGTGTAATTTATTTCATCACCACTGCTGTCAAACGGTAAAGGAAAACATCGTGAGGAAACCGACAAGACATGTGACATCCACCTATCCGCACTAGACTCGCGTGGCAGCGCATTCGTTCTCCTATAAAGGACACCTGAAACCCAGTAATGGGATTGAAAGCTGATTATGCCATCCTATATTTCCTAAAAGATCAGGCAGAAAGTCTAAGTATATTTATTTTCGTCAGTTTTAGGTTAGAACTAAAACTTAATTCATATAATAAGGTGGGGACAGCCAGCCGGATATTATTAATGAAAAAATCAAGTTACATTTTGCTAGAGATATATGGATCGATCTAAGAATCGGATATAGTACAGGACTCCTAACTGCCACGCGACCACGAAACACACAAGGCAGTCAAACAAGCAAAAGTCCTTGCATGCTGACTTTTGTTTTAGTCGCCTAATAAAAAGGCACCATGTTCCCATTCACACCACTTTTAGGAGCGCAAGCTCGAAAACTAGCAAGATTCTTCTGTCTTTCAATTTGATATGTATCTCCATCGATTAGCTGTGTTGAATATGGTGTGACGAAATAGATAAAGTGAGAAATGAGTAGGTACACATTAGAGCAAGTTTGAAAGTGGCAGTCACTGAAAAGTTGAAAGGGAATCGTTTGTCTTTATATGGTCATGTATAGAGGAAGGATGAAACGCATGCGCAAACGCGCGTGGATGGATGGAGACGCCAAAGAAATCAAAGATGGATTGTGTCCTCACACAATCCATCTATGATTTATTTTATGATTTCATTTTCTTTCTTATTGCTCCTCAGCGATAAGAATAAAATGGAGTTGGTGATGTGACAGAACAGAATGGAAGAAAAGGACGCGTTGCGCTAATTCCAAATTGCAAGAGTTAAGGGCAGGAAGATGATTAAAGCATTGTTGACAGAACCGTGTAATATTGATCAAATAACGAAAGGAAACAGCAGATGCACAAGCTTGCCGAGTTGTCACAGCTAAACAATAATATTGCCGACTAAATTGAACCCCTGACCTTCCCATCGCGCTGCGGTCTATTGTCTTTGGGTGAAAGTGTAACAACAATAAATACAACCTTGTTCAATTGGGAAGCAATCATTGCAGGCAAACTGCTTATTAGGTGTGGAGGTTGTTATCAATAGATTGCAAGTTTCAATGGCTGTGGAGAAAGTGTTTGGTTTTTTTTACATGTTTTCATCATCATTTCAGTCAAAAGACGTCCAGTGTTGGACACGGGCCTCTCCCCTGTGTCGCTACAGGGACCGATCCGAAGCGTCTCGCATTCATCCGATTCCCGCGACCCGCACTAGGTCGTCGGTCTACCTTGTGGTAGATCCCCTCGACCATCTATTTTCCCAGTAATGTGCCCTCCCTGCCCACTTCCACATAAGATTGGCGATTCTTCGGGTTATGTCAGTAACCTTGGTTTTCATGCAGATATTAATTTCTGATTCGAAACTCCGAGCATAGCCCTCTTCATTGCCCATTGGATCATGTAGTTACACAATGTTTTTGTTTACTGTAACTATCTATTACCATAACATGGGGGTTTTTTCACTTTAAAAATCTTAATAGCTCGTAATGATTAGGTAGTGACTGCCTCTGTCAACCCAACTGCTCTACAATTTCAACCAGTTTCAGTCTATGACTAGCATGGATCATTAATTTTGTCTAGCTCGTCCTGCAATCACAGGCAGAATAGCGCGAAATGTCTACTCTAGAAGGACCAACTCCTATCCCTAAATAAAGGACCTAACTTTGATGAAAAAAACTATCGTGAACCAACCGTTAAATTTTCCTGAACAAATACATTATCAGCTTTGTAGATTGATCATAGACATACGAACTGCCGAAGCATGACCTTTCACATTTTATAGCAACCTTCACACAAATTTCACTGATCTACAATGTAAGCACAATACTGTACCTACAGTAACACTGTGTAAGTGAGTGTAGCACAGGTATAAACATTACTCCCTCTCTGGGGTAGTCAGGTAAAAATAGGTCCTTTTGTACTAAGTCTAGTAAAAAAGGACCAGGTTGGCTGGGATTTGTAAATGCATCATGCTGGAATTAACTCTTTCTTGTACCAAATACATATCCTATTAATACCCTCAGTGACAGAACAGATTTTAGTGAAACTTGGCAAATTGGATATAGGATATCCCGGGAGTATCTTGTCTTGGGATAATTTTCGACTTTTATGCTGGTCAAGCTGGATCTGAGGTGTTGAATAAATGCAACAAGATTAAATTAATGTGTGGCAAACATTAAAATGAGAAAATTAGTATGTAGCTAGAAAAATATAAAAAGTTGGCATCTAGTCACATTCACATATAATATTAATTACTAGCTTTTGGCTAATAAGGCTTCGTACATAAAATATAGCCTATGTCATTCAGGAATAAGCAGCTTTCTACCAGTGAAAAAAAATTTGTAATCGGACCAGTACTTTCAAAGATTACTGCCTACAAACAAAAAACAAACTTTACCTCTTTTATAATACTATAGTGTAGATTGTACATAACCATGGGTTTATGTTCATGAAATTTTATTAACATAATTACGTTTTATTATTTTAGGCAAGGTCAATTTATTGTTAGCAGAAAACACTTCAACTAATGATTTTTAATGATTGTTTGAAAATAATTATAATTTACACAATTGTTACTTCTTATAGAAAACAATATGTGAGTTTTATTTAAATTACATTGTTGGTGGCACATTATATTTATAGTAAAATAACACATTTTTCAGGTTTGTAGTTTTGAGAATCGTCTAGAATACGAGTCTTTTTTAGCTAAGTAGTTAAAACTTAAAGAGTTTATAAGTCGGAAATAAAAAACTACCCATAATAACTGAATGCTAAAAGTTGTCTTACTGCCATTGCTTTAGCTAATCTTACCTATTTTCCTGTATGATGTTGTTGGCATGCTGCGTGATCACACCTGAGAATGTGAGGGCTTGGCTGATACTCTGCCCGATGGCATCCTGAGATGATATCACCAGGTTCTCCACAGATTTTCTCCTGTTAAATATTTAAGCTTTAGAATTTACATAATGGGTTGTGAAAAATAAAAATATTTTGAGAATAATATAGGAAATAACAGATGGACAGCCTAATAGTCTGTCAGGGTTAGTTTTTTTTCCTATTGGTATGTAGTGAGTGTGGCACCATAAAAAATAATACAAAAAGAGGTGTATGGATATGAAATTTTGGATATATAGATATATAGGGAAATTATACCGATTTCAGATTTAGTAACTGATATGAAGTTATTTCAGGTTATTGGATAACTTTGGCTACAGATGTAATAAATTTAAAATTATAAAAGTAAAATATAAATAGCAAGATTTGACTATTACTTCTAGTCTAGATTATCAATTGTTTGGCCGGGGAAAAAAAATCTGTTGATACTTTTATATCAGTTTATTTTAAAACTATGCTCAAAATTTATTTTACAAATAAATAGAAGCACAATACAATTATAGTCTTTGTAGCATTGTATTTTTGTATAATTAGTAATTAAAAAAAAAACAAACAAGTTTGAATAAGGATAAGTAAATTAATATTACTGAATTTGCATATGCAATCACCAAAATCATTTTAATAAATTACCATACTATTAGAATAAAATCTAGCTATACTAAACATACTTGAATTTACCATAAATTTAAAGGTTGATCTTATTTGAATATTTTTTTATGAGAATAGTATCAGCATAATCGATTATTATTTATAAATCCAGTAAAATAATAGTTGTGAATATTATTTAATGTCACTAGGTATATTTATTATTGAAATACACAGTAAAAAATTAAAACTCATTAATTTCTCATTCAGAACATCCAATTTAAGTTATAATTCTTTCTAAATATCTTTGAATTTTGCACCATTTAAGATAAGATTTTTCCCAAGTTTTGATACACGAAAACAATGGTGAATTAGTCTGAGTTGCAGTTAAATATAACTGTAAAACTATATCATATAAAAACTATATATAGATCTCAGTAAGCTTAATTTAAAAGCCTAAATAGAGGCAAACACTTTAGAGTGATTATGTACATAGTGCATAAAAATGACTAAGAATATTTTAAATTGGAATACGGTTTTGAACGGACATTTCTAAGGTCCATAAGGAGCTGGTGATGCTGTTTAACATCTGCATTGCGGGGAAGACAGAGCATAAAGATCATCGACCTATCATCACCTATGAGACTGTTTTGACGTATCCCAGATCTCCGATTTCCCCCAATAACTAGTACTAACTAGTAAACAACATAAACAATGTCCAGTGACGAATACAATAACACAATCGTTCTATAATTAGGAAAAATGCGTATATTACTCACATCGATATGGCGATGTTTCGGCTGTCTAGCTCTGAAGAAGTCATGATAACAGTCCAGTTTAGTTCACTTTAGTTTCTGCCACTAGTGAGCTATCATTACCAGCTGCGTTTTTTGCTTTCATCATCCAAATAATGGATTTTTTTGCACAAAAATATAAAATTGATCTCTTTCTTTAGCTATAGTCAATGACAACTGGACTCAGTGTTGCAATGTAAATGCGAGAAACATCTGTAATTAAAAATGTTAGTGACCTCAATCAATTTACTGGATGCTGGATTTCCAAAAATATCATTCATTGAATTAAAATTAAATGACTGATTTTCTGTCGTTTCTGTCCCGCAGTAAAGTAAAAGCATAAAGCATAATCAGCCTTTTAATGTTCCCAATGCTGGGACTCGGGCCTCCTCTTTCTAAGAGAGGGAATGGGCCGTAATTCACCACGCGGGCCCAGAGCGGATTGGTGAATGTCATATTTAATTAAATTTTTGGTTCTAGGTTTTTTCGTAAAGTAATAAAATAAAATTCAAAGATTTGTTATTATGTGTACAAAACCTAAAAGCCAAGCTCATATTTTTACCTTTTTTTTTTGTTTTACTTAGACCAAAAAAAGGTTCTGTCAACTGTCACTGTCACTCAGTTCGACATGTAAATGTAGCACGTGAGGTTATTTTTATATTTTGAAATATTTGTGATGTTTTCTCGCAGTTAATTTATAATTTAGCCATGGCAGATGAAACCGTTTTTGATAAGAAAAAGTCGCATCGCGCTAAACAAGCCGGGCGCAAAGCTGAGAAGAAAAAAAACAAAACCAAGCTTGACCAATCTAACCTAAGTGCTCGACAGAGGAATCCTAAAGCCTTTGCTATCCAGTCTGCAGTGAGAGCTGAAAGGCAGTTCCGTCGTCGAGAAGATGTTATCTCGAAGAAGCAGCACATCCCACAAGTTGACAAAACCCCTCTGGAACCACCACCCATTGTTGTGGCGATTGTCGGTCCACCTCGAGTCGGTAAAACCACCCTTATCAATAACTTGATCAAGAGTTTTATAAAAACCAATGTGACGAACACAAACGGTCCCATTACTATCGTTACATCGAAGAAACGGCGCATTACACTAATAGAATGTAACAACGATGTCAATTCTATGATCGACATCGCAAAGTGCGCAGATCTCGTCTTGTTACTATGCGACGCTAGCTTTGGGTTCGAAATGGAGATATTCGAGTTCCTCAACATTTGCCAGGTGCATGGTATGCCTAAAATCATGGGTGTTCTCACTCATCTTGACATGATAAAGAATGCTAAAACACTTAAAACTACCAAGAAAACTTTGAAACATAGGTTCTGGACAGAAGTGTATTCTGGAGCCAAGCTATTCTATTTGTCTGGTATCATACACGGGGAGTATTTGAGGAATGAGATTAAGAACTTGTCTAGGTTCATCTCTGTGATGAAGTTCAGACCACTAAGTTGGAGAATGACTCATGCCTATGTGTTGGCGGATCGTTTGGAGGACATAACCAGCCAGGAGTTGATCAGGAAGGATGAAAAGGTGAACAGGGATGTGGTGCTGTATGGATATGTGAGAGGAGTGCCGCTGATGAAGGAGTCCTCAGTTCATATAGCAGGTAAAATATTGAAGTTTTAATTGCAACAATTTTATTACAACAAAACTAGTGGCCCATTTCAAAGAACAATGGCAGGTCTCCATACTAAGAATTGTCTGGGATCAAATTGAAGCGTCCCGTAATGAAAAATATGTTAAAAGATTTGGAGTCAGCTCCAGAATCTATAAATGAAACTATTTTTATTTGGAAAAGCCGGAACAAAAAGAATTCAATGTTTGAATTTTTAGGTTATGAATGAACGTCAAACAGCAATTATCATAAAATATCAAAAAAAACATCAAAACATCGCAGATTGATCACTCAGTCCATAAACAGTCCAGGTCGGGTAAAAATAAATAGAAATCCAAATAAAAACGCAAAACACAACCGAAATGAAAAACACGGAAGAATTCTGTAAAGTCTTGACAGACAACCACAGACAACATGTTACTGTCAAAGACAAAAGTAGTGCGTGCACGTTTCGATTCGGTTTTCTTATAAATCAATACAACATTGAAACATATATTTTTATCCATTATTAATTGGATTTAAAAGTAGAAGCATTTCTTCAAAGATATCAGTTGATTAAAGACGAAAGAATAGAGCATATCAATAATCAAAACAAAACCAACTCTACATGAGTCGATCAATCAGTCGATTATATCATTTGTTTATATAATTAAACGATCGATATAATCAACTGCTCGATAAATTGCATTCATACTATTTTTACTCACACCACTATTTTAATGGTAACATTTCGAATGTACCTAATTCGAACATCATTTGATAAGCTTTTAAAAACATAAAATAACTCCGGCTTTTACGAGAAGGTGTGAATAATTGAAAAATCATAGAAAATTAATTAAATTTGATTCATTATGAAATCTATGTATGCCAAAAAAAAGTCCAGACAAAATTCTGCCATTGTTCTTTGCCTGGGTTACATGGTAAACACATAGTTTAAATCTTATGTTCATATTGATTAACACATAGACAACAATACTAAAAAGACGCAGTGTAGAACACTTTACAGGATAGATTTGTCTGGATGGATTGAGACACCTACATGGGAGGTTTCTCAACAAGCTAAATGTTCATATTGAATAACATAAATCATTTATTAATTTGCAAACAGGGGTAAAAATATACATTGATGTTTTGTTTTTAAATGATAAAGTTCTCCATGTTTAACTATCACATGGGTATGCAAATAATGAAAGTACAGGTTAGAAAAATACATACAGATAAATATACATCTAGGCAACAATACTAAAAAGATACAGTGTTCCAACTTTACAGGATAGATTTGTCTGGATGAAGGTGTCTCAATACACCTACCTGGGAGGTGTCTTAACAAGCTAAAATGCCTATACAGAGTAAGCTTATTGTTGTGTTCAACAGATTGCCGAAGTGCAGAAAGAGATAAAAAATATTGTCTAACTTGTGTTCAGCTACAGTTTAAAGTTCATAAGTTATTTTCTTCTAATCTATAGATATAAAAATGAATCCTTATTTCCCTTGGTCACCCCATCATGCGTGAATGGCTGAACTAATTTCACAATTTTTTTTTTTTGCTGTTTTTATTATTGTCTAATCTTATGTAAGAAAAAAATTAAAAAATTGGTAGTAGGGTAGAGTAGGCTAGAGTTGGGTAGAGTAAGGAAGAGTAGGGTAGAGTATGGAAGAGTAGTGCAGAGTATTATAGAGTAGGGTAGTGTAGGGTAGTGTAGGGTAGAGTTGGGTAGAGCAGAATAGAGTTGTCAGTGGATGGGAGCGAAGCCGCGGGCAAAAGCTAGTCTTGTGTCACAGTGTTTGTTATTGACCTCTTCTGAAACGGCTAAATCAATTTTTTTTTCAATCAATTTAGTAGGTTTGAGAATATTGGGCTATGGTCCAGAGCGAGGAGTAAAGGCAGGCGGTCGCCTCCTTCTATGAAGCAGTAATGCTAGCTAGGAGGCTGCACGCTTTAGGGAACGAAGTTCCTCACGCCCCGGCCGCCGTAATTCCGACCCCTACTACCAGCCACGGTAGAAGCGGGCTTGCGGACGTCGAGCAAAAGTTCTGAGAATAGATTGTAGGCTATTATTTACCCCAATTGTATGACAGAACAACGCTGTCAGGCAAGCTAGTATGTATAATGTAGTAGGTACTAGTTATCCTAGTAAAGTACCCGTTTCAATCTTTCCAGGTGTTGGAGACATGAAGATCAGTGAGCTATCTTACCTGCCAGATCCATGTCCACTCCCCAGTAAAGAGAAGAAACGCCATCTAATGGAAAGAGAGAGGCAGATATATGCTCCCTTCGCTGGTGTTGGAGGCATTGTCTATGACAAGGATGCTGTCTACATAGAGTTGCAAGGCTCTCACTCACACAAGAAAGAAGATGAAGAAACAAATGAAAAGAAAGCTTTACTCAAAAATGTTGTGGAGACAAAAGAGACAGTTGATGAACAGATGCAGGAATCAGGGTTCCAATTGTTCAGTGGTGGTGCAGTCATCTATCCTGACATGATCAAAGATGATGAATATTTACAACAGAATAAGAAAGCTGAATCAGACGCTTCTGATTCCGAAGATGAGGTCAATGATAGTGATTCAGATAATGATAGTGGAATAGATCAAAATGAGAAAAAAGAGAAGAAAAATAAACTTCCTTGGGATAATAACTCTGAAGGTGGGTCAGAAGGAGAAGACGATGATGATGGAGAAATGAGTGTTGGAGGGGATGACAAACACAAAGGAGATGTAAGTGATGATAAAGACGATAGTGACTCAGGTGAAGAGGCACAGAATGAAGAAGATTTTGGTATGAAATGGAAAGAAAAGTTAGGAGAAAAGGCTACGGAAGCATACTTGGACAGACAAAAAACCTCCAAGAACATCATGAAGCTTGTTTATGGTGAATTTGAAATAGGAAACAAATCAAAAAACAAGAAAGATGAAGATACTGAAGAGGAAGAAGAAGAGCTTGGTGGTCTCTTTAAAAAAGTAACAGATACGCAAAAGAAAAAGCACAAGGAAAAGGAAATATTAGATTTAGACGAGTGCTCATTCTTCTACGCCTTGGACAAACCAAACCTTAGAGATTGGACTAGTGAATCAAATAAACAATTTCTGATCAACAGTTTCGTAACTGGTAAACGGTCGGCTGACGAAGATGCATCAGAACTTTTGAAACTAGATGATGCCAGCGATGGTGAAGATGAAGAACTTTACGGTGATTTCGAAGATTTAGAAACAGGCGAGAAACATAAAGCTGAAGAAAATACAGAGACAACTCAAGAAACTGGCACGAAACGTAAAGGAGAGCTAACTAAATCTGAAATACTAGACAAAAAGATGAAGTTAAAAGCTAAGTTTGATTCCGAATACGATAATCCTGACGACCACAGAATCAAGGGAGATCATTCCTACTATGAAAACTTGAAAGCAGAAGCTTTGAAACAGTCAGAACTCAACAAATCAGTGTTTGATAACTTAGACCAAGGTTTGAGGATTGAAGTTGAAGGTTTTAGACCAGGATTATATGTCAGAATGTTATTCAAGAACATGCCATCAGAATTTGTGACGAACTTCGATTCTAGTTACCCAATACTTATTGGAGCTCTGAATATGGCTGAACAAAACATAGGTTTTGTATCATGTAAAGTAAAGAAGCACAGATGGTATAAAAAAATATTAAAGACCAACGATCCTCTGATCATTTCGTTAGGGTGGCGACGCTTCCAGACCTTACCCATCTATTCCAAGATAGAGGATGACATGAAATGCAGGTACTTGAAGTATACACCTGAGCATGTCACTTGTAATATGCATTTCTATGGTCCTATAACACCACAGAACACAGGTTTTCTTGCCTTACAGACCGTCAATAACAATACTAATGAAATAAAACGAGTAGGCTTCAGGATAGCTGCTACTGGAAGTGTCAACGAAATAAATAAGTCAACTCAAATAGTCAAGAAACTGAAATTAGTTGGGACCCCACTGAAAATCTACAAGAAAACTGCTTTTATCAAGGATATGTTCACCACTACTTTGGAAGTAGCAAAGTTCGAAGGAGCTAGAATAAAAACAGTCTCGGGCATTAGAGGCCAAATAAAGAAAGCCCTGAACAAGCCAGAAGGTGCTTTTCGAGCCACTTTTGAAGACAAAATCCTGATGAGTGACATCATATTTTGTCGCACTTGGTTCAAAGTCGATGTTACTAAGTTCTATGCGCCGGTTGTTAACCTATTACTGCCTGCTGGAGCTAAGAACGCCTGGCAAGGAATGAAGACTAAAGGGCAGCTCAAGAGAGAGCAAAATATCCAGAATGATGCCAATACTGATTCAATGTATACAGAAGTGAACAGAGCTCCCAAAGTTTTCAAACCTTTGGTTATACCCAAGAATCTTCAAAAGGGTTTGCCGTACAGATTCAAACCGAAGGAGAAATCCACAACACTGTCAGGTATAAACCCGAAAGATAAATTCAAGAACAGAATAGCAGTTATTAAGAACCCTGAAGAGCAAAAAGTATCAAACGTCATGAAGATGCTAAAGACTAATTACGAGAAGAAGAAAGAGATACAGAAGGAAGCCACTGCACAAAGATTGCAGAAACATAAGAAACAGCTAGAAGAAGAGGAATGGAGGAAATTGAAACGACAGAAAGAATTGAAGAAGAAAATATGTAGACATTTAAGTAAAGTTGGTAATAAAAAGAAACCTCAGTTGTGAATACTGTAAAAACTGTGTTTGACTTTCCTGACGACCCCAGTAACTGTCATAATGTAGCAACAGGGCTAGTCTTACCTCTTAGTGGACTTAGTAGTGTTAGAGTTCATCATTGATTGAAAATAAGCTACCAAAAAATATGACATTAGCATTATCTATTAATTACATTCAGGCTTTTGAAACGCATCAGCATACTGTTTCAGAAAATGTTTTATTGGGAACTGCAAGTGGACCACTTAACTTTAGACCCCCTGACAAAAACAGTGAGGTGTTCATATTTTTCAGGCAGTAGTTTCCCATCGATAGTAGTTGTAGTTGGACATCGATATAACCAAAGAGTAACCAGAGAGTGTGTAAAGATATACCCTACAGGTTTTTTTTTTTTTTTTTTGAGGTAGCAAAAAAATTTTTCGTTGCTTTTCTAGGGGCTTTGCGTATAGTCAGCTAGGAATCTAATTCTGTAGCCGTAGTAATTAATTCCTAAAATTCCTTGTTCGCAATAAAACGCTTGTGTAAGCGACATATTCTTATTTGAAGACTAAACAGTGAGCCTATATCTGAAAGTTAATGTTGGCTTCTTAGGAGCCCAGAGCAGAAGTTATTCTCACCCTAAAAAAACATCCAAGGGAATGTACGCCAGCCCCTCATCCGTTTTTCGTTTCTGGACCATCAGCATGACGTAGACCCTACACTACTATTTGTATTTTATAGTTTTTGATGAATATAGATTCATTCGGTGTTCTATCATACAGTGCAACGATGAGAGGTTGTACTCGATTGCTTGGTCCAGAATGCCAGCGCGATGCATAGGGACTAGTGTGGTTCTCGTCCGATATGCCTAGTAGGTGCATCAGCCTCGGAATGGTCTTTTGAGAGGTAACGGGGCCCCTTCTACGTGTTGATGGTGATCACCGAGGTGGTTTTAGTGAGGTAAAAATCCCACACTCCCCGGACTTATCCCCAAAGTCCAGGCGCCTTTTGAAGGTTTCCCCTCGAAAACAAAAAAAAAAAAAGGTGCATCAGCCTAATGGAAGATAGTACTGCCTGTGCTCTCTTATGCCTATGACTGCTGTCGACCGGCACACCATCGCTTCTAGGACTGAAGTAGTAGATAATTGAAAAAAAATTAGACGCGATTAGAGTAGTTTAGAAGATTTTGAGAAACGTTAGTACCCCGCCTGCATAGTTTGACGCAGGCGGAAATGCAGAGGTTGCAGAGTGGGGCCGGTCCGCCAACCGACTGCATTTAGGGAAGACACAGCGACGCTCATGAGAGGTCATTGTGCAGTCGCCACAGGGATGTGTCCGAATAGGCGAGCACAGAAGGGGTTCCGAAGAGGGATAAAATGGTCAGCGCAGACAACGAGGAATAGTTCTCGCGCGGTCTCGGGCATTTTCTAACGGAACGCGTATGCTCGAGCACGCGCGCGAAACATGCCAGTTTGTTGCGGTTCGTCAACAATGGTTGACTGGGATATGATTAGGTACCTACTTCGGATTAAAAATCTAAAAAAAACACGTTCTTCTTTGAACTCAGTGACATTACTGCGCTTACGCCGCACGCGCCAGGCTTCCCATTTTTAGTCAGGTTCAAGCATATATACAATTTATTTCAATATCTTTAAAGTTTAATTTCGAAATCCTTAATAAAATCCTCTCCGCTGTGCTCGTCTCTGTCTGCGCTGACCCTAAGAGGTCGTCGGGTTCGTATTAGTCAGGTAAATATCACACACGCCCTGGTCTTTTCCCCTAAGTCCAGGCGCTTTTGGAAGGTATCCCCTCGATAAAAAAAGAAAGTTCAAGTGAATAAATAAAACAAAGCATTGTATCGTGTAAATTGTATTTACCTCTTATCATTATGCACAACGTATGCCGTCATCGCACTTTTGATAAACGTTTTTACAAACGTACAGATTACACATTAGTACAGATTACATTGGTCAAAATAAACATTGTCTAGTTAACAATTTCGTTATGACATCAAAACAATGGCCGTTAGAAGGGTTCACCTGTAACGATATACCGATTATCTAGTCGAGGGCCAAAGCGATCATTTATAAGACGGAAAGCCTTGGAATGTAACACGGTGACGAGACACTCCCACTCGCGCGCGACTCGATACACACCCGTCACTATAACAAGCTATGCACACACAGGCCAAATTATATACATATCCAATTCTTTTCACTAATAAACATATTTTACATTAATTCCTTAACGTGAAGGTAACTTTATTCTTTGGTAGCGCGAGCCACTGGGACTTAAAATCTTGGAAAAATATTTAATTTGTTTTTGTTCGATACGGGTCCGATAGTGCGGGATCGGAGTTGGAATGTGATAAAATTATTCTAGTTATTGTTCGGTCGCGTCCGTTCCAGACTGGAGCTTACTTGGCACTTGTGGAGTACACACGTCTGCACACGGTACACACGACACTTCGCACTACTGGCAACACTGCCGCGCCCGGCCGCGCCACAGCCTTGTAACATCAGATATGTAACTTCTTTCATTAACAATAGAATAATATAACTACTGTACTTAATGTACGAACATCTCAGTAGACAATACACGTCCACTAGAAGTGATTCTTTCCAATGATTACAACAAACGTAACTTCGTAGAACAAAGTGGAGCCATCCAAACAAGTGGAGTAGTGTAACAGTAACAAGGCACGTTACGCACTCGTAACCGAACGTTACAAAGTGTTGGCGCGCATTGTCCGGACGCGGGCACAAGGAACCGGACGATGGACGTTGTCTACGCTATCTGACGGGAACATATAAAAGTGTATGATTAAAGGGACCGCACAGCGGCCATAACACTCCGGCTACACTACGTCATCCAAACTTTATACAAAACTTGATTAGCTACGTCGAAAAGCTATAAGTACGCTAACAGTCAACTAATAACCATCTCCATAGTCCTCCATACTTGCTTTGTATACAAACTTTATGTAGCTAATATATATAATTTATTTATATATTTTGATAATGAAACGATGATGTGTACGTATGATATTGAGTCAGGCTTTTTTGACGAGACGTCAGAACGACGAACTAATAAAGTACGAAACGATGAGTCTTGATACTTTAATTTTCTCCTCTATTCGATTTCAACTCTGACTCTAGTGATAAATAAGAGTTTCTTGAAGTTGTCAGAATAAATATCACTAAGGATTCCATCCTGGTTTATCCCAATGGGGATGAAGGATAAAACTCTTCCGTTCCGTACTCCTATGGTTCGTAACTAACCTAGCCACTGCAACGCGTTGACTAGCTGCCGCAGTTCTCTACGTGTGGCTGATAGACATGAAACCAAGCCAGGGAGACACTTCAAGCAGTAGCTGATAGCAGTTGTTATTATTAGTTTTCTTTTTTAACTTATCTATTTTCAGAGCCTTGATGACCGGAATTGAAGGTAAACAAAGAACTACCCACATTTCAAACAATAATTTTTGTAAAGTGTATAGTAGTTACAAAAGCTAATAATTTGTCAAGTCGATAGTATTTTGTATGGCAATTAGTTTTGCTCGCCTAAAAACATATAATCTTGTTGTATCGAGGGTATTTCCGATTTGTAATCGCTGAAGCTCCTCTCCTGGCTACGGCCACATTAACAATATATTATAATGAGCGCAGTCACGACACGTCCCTCACAGCGCCGTATACCGTCACGTTAACTTGTCACGCAATACAAAGTAGATACCATTCACTTTCCAATTTATTATGACAAATTTTGAAAATGCACGTCATCAAGTACTGCAAGACACCTGCAGGATTATGAGCAATATGCTGAATAGGAAAGGCGCGAATTGTATATTATGTTATGCATGTATGTTATGTACATTTTTGATGTCTTGCAACATTTGACGGCAGCGCAGACTTACTCCGAGAAGTATATATCCAAATGTTTATCTACGATTAAAAATTAATTAATTTTATAAAAAAATGACCCCGGTGGCGCCGTCCCTCAGCTTACTTTATTAATACTGTTACTCGATAACTATACAGAGGCCGAGCGGCTACTTGTGATACGCGACAACCGTAAGACAAACCATTATTGAGGTAATTTTTATAATAAACCGGTATATTTAATACATTTCCTATAATAACTTAATAAATAATAAAATCTAGTTAATAAATAAGCGGTTATCATTACAAAGTAATAATACAATAAAAATCCTTCAGTTTTGAACACATCTTAGCTAAATATTGCTATTACACCTACAGTCGATAGAAATGATATATAAACGATAATATTTACAATATATTTGCTACTGGTTAAAAAGATTCACTTTTCAAATTAAAATCGCTTTAGCTATACATTTCATTCAGTTTAATTTCATTATCTATTGAGGGCGGCACGCGGTATGCGGCTGATATTGATTAAAAATTAAAACATTCGTATTATTATAATTGTGTAATTTATCTAAAAACACATTCTCGGCAACATTGCCAATATAGTTGTGAGCGCGGTAGTGACGTCAGTGACATTACAACAGTCCAGTCACAATTAGTATGAGTCACACAGCGCGCGCCGTCGGAGCGAACCAATCGCCGCCACGAATGTCCCCGCGCGCCCGCCGTGCCCTCGCGCCGACACGCATCAGGATATTTGTAAAACGCTTAACAAAAATATACCTAGCTAAGTTTCAGCTGATCTAATAGCGAGTTAATAAAATAGAAGATTACAAAACAATGTAATAACACTGTACATAAGACTAGTAACGTGCACTCGTGTCTGCTTGACATCGGAGGCACACATTCAACTACATAAAGCTATGTATATACACACCTCAGCGAGGCACTTGGTAGACAGGTCAGACGAAACGTCCTGCTGTGTCACACAACCTGACTGATAACTAATAATTTAAAGGCATCTTGTTGCCATATCTTTACTATTTAGATAGTAGTGTAATTCAGAGATATATTTAATGTTTAAACCGGAAATGAGGCAGTTTGTGTGACGCAGAAAGGCAGCATGTATTTCAACTATTATAACAGCCAAAAACTTTTCGGTATACTTGATAGTTCTACCATGTTCCCTTCATAAACACGAAAGGTATAATATGTTGTAAATAATGACAATATTTGTCACACATTGTACTTCTAGTAATAGTAATAATGTTACAAGAATTCAATGGAACTGTCGAAAGGTTAACCGACGAAATTTTGGAAAGGTTCTCCTTAAACCTAAATGGTTTAAGGAGAACCTTTCCAAAATTTAAGACATTAGAAGGCAGTAATTTACGATATTCATTATTAAAAGGCAGTTTTTGACTCGATAGCAACATTAAAATCGCATAAAGATTCTAGAGTTTAGTCAAAACGGTCACCTTTATGCTCGAAGATAAAAGTTAAAATAACTGTAAAAGCACATTCTTATGAACAGATAGATCTGTCAAACATACCGTAAGGTCTGTGGCCACAACGTTAACACACAATCACAGTGGCGCAACAGTTGAAACCCAGGCATGCGGCGCCCGCAGCACACAGTCATCTCTCACAACACAGTAACTTTACGATTAGCTCGCCGATAACACGGACTGCAAACTGACCTTGTTTGAAAAAAAGACAGAAATAAATTTTTTACCTTGTTTTAGTTGGAGATAGAAGAGAGTTGATTTAGAAGGCCATAAGTTTTGATTTTTAAATTCTACAGCTACAGTCAACAAAACAGATAGTGAGAATATGTATACAGGCAACATTCAACTATGATAACAGCTTGATGATTATTCGTTGCCGTAACTGCACTATCAAACAATGCTATTCCTGACCGTATAATCTATTTTATTTATGACTCAGTTTGAAGTCGTTTATTTGTTTAGATTAAACTTTGCCATAGAAAAGAAATGCTTAAGTTAGAGAAAAAGAGACAAGGTTTTTTTTATGTTTGCAGCCTGTGCTATCGACAATATACAAATGTATATATTAGTTAAAATATAACTAATATTTGGCATCAGAGTATGACAATGTTTATTTGCGTGTACCGTGCTTTGTCAACATTGAATTAAAGTGGCGAAGACTGCCAGACTCCTGGGCTATCACCGTTCAAGATGATAGTCTAAGAGACCGACACTATAACTATTGCGATATAAGGCTATTTGTTTAAATATTTTGTATAGGTGGTTGTGGCACTATTCATCTCTTCAGACTATATACATTTTCTAATGTAGATAAGTTTATCAGATGAATAGTGTCACAAGTAACAGCCGATAATGCTTCATAACAAGTATACTGTACATCTAAGAGAATACTTTAAGGCGAGTAATACTTACATTAGTGTATCATATAAAACACGGTACAGCGCGCCATCGCTACATTTGTATCCAAGTTACAATTAATAAATATCAGATTACAAGTTAAGTACATAGTCTACAGAGTTCAGAGCAGTTTGTTATAGTGAAGCCTTCGCTACGACTGTTTACTTCAATAAACACTTTATGGAGAATATTATTGTATCAACAACTTACAACTATGATAGCATTTTATAGTACTTTGGTAGATATTGTGGCGACGAGATACTTACAAGTTTATAAGAAGCGGTGATGGTTGCTGATATATACACCAGCTAACCTTGAAGTATGTACATAATGAACATGTAAAGATTTGTTTAAATGAGTGAAGCGTTACTATAAAATGCCGCCATATGGCTCGCGGTCGCGCGAGCTCAACGTTTGTACCAAATAAATAGTTGTGTATTTGCGTATCGTATGACTATAGGTTCGCCTCCCGACTCGCTTCGTCACTCATCTGTCCGCCCGGCTAGCGCGGGTACGACGTGGCCTGCAAATAAAACCATTACTTTTAGAATTGAACATTCATTTATTGCTTGTTCATTTGGTGTTTTTTTAGTATAGTCAAATAACCCCTCCTGTGGTCATTCAGTTGCCCTTTGCGTTCCGGGTAACTCTTTCGAACAATCCCCTAACCTCGGTAAAAGCATCGGTCCCAGTATGCCTCGAACGTTAGAAACATGTTGCTGAGATTCAAATGCGAACTATATTAAAAATTATCCATGCTTGTAAAGGTGCAATTAAAGACTTTGAAAAAGGTTTGTTGCCTATACAATGTGTAATACATGCCAATCATCAGCATCACGCCATCGTTGGTATTTTGATATATATCATCAGCCCCAGTAGCAATAGTTTTATGACGTATTAAATAGTTATTTCTCCACTAGGTTCGTGTACTCCTATGGGTTTATAACCGGGTTCAATCTGGTTTACATATTTGATTTGCTATAACTTTTATGTGGGAAATCATCTAATGACATCTCCTACCTTTTCGTATCAGACTTTTACCGACTAAAACCCACTACTGTTCCTACTTTGCCTTTGTTCCAGGGCCCCTGGGTTCTCATTCGCATCACCCATGGCCCCAGTAGTCTTCGACCCTGCTGGGCCCCTAAGTTTTACTTAGTAATAGCATATAACACAACAGCTTTGTAATATTACCGTTACTTGCACTCAGACCTCCTCAACAGGAGAGGGAAATGGGGCGTATTCCAGCACGCGGGCCCAGTGCGTGTTGGTGGATGTCACATGTTTTCAAATTTTTGGTTCTTTGACGTCGGCTTCCTCATGATATTTCCCTTCACTGGTTTTAAGAGCAATGGCGATGAAATAAATAACACAAAGTAATGTCTGACCACCTAGGCGAGATTGCTAAATGTATGATGATCCCTAGGTAGGTGCTAGGGTAGCAGGTTGCTGAACCCCAGCTCCAGGATCTGTCGCGCCTGGAACCTTACTTACCTAGTTGAACGTGTGGTGTCAGGAGGCGGCGTGGTCGTGCTGCAGGCGCTGAACTCCAGCTCCAGGATCTGTCGCGCCTGGAACCTTACTTACCTAGTTGAGCGTGTGGTGTCAGGAGGCGGCGTGGTCGTGCTGCAGGCGCGCCGTGCGCTCCGTGCCGGCCGCCAGCAGGTTGCTGAACTCCAGCTCCAGGATCTGTCGCGCCTGGAACCTTACTTACCTAGTTGAGCGTGTGGTGTCAGGAGGCGGCGTGGTCGTGCTGCAGGCGCGCCGTGCGCTCCGTGCCGGCCGCCAGCAGGTTGCTGAACTCCAGCTCCAGGATCTGTCGCGCCTGGAACCTTACTTACCTAGTTGAGCGTGTGGTGTCAGGAGGCGGCGTGGTCGTGCTGCAGGCGCGCCGTGCGCTCCGTGCCGGCCGCCAGCAGGTTGCTGAACTCCAGCTCCAGGATCTGTCGCGCCTGGAACCTTACTTACCTAGTTGAGCGTGTGGTGTCAGGAGGCGGCGTGGTCGTGCTGCAGGCGCGCCGTGCGCTCCGTGCCGGCCGCCAGCAGGTTGCTGAACTCCAGCTCCAGGATCTGTCGCGCCTGGAACCTTACTTACCTAGTTGAGCGTGTGGTGTCAGGAGGCGGCGTGGTCGTGCTGCAGGCGCGCCGTGCGCTCCGTGCCGGCCGCCAGCAGGTTGCTGAACTCCAGCTCCAGGATCTGTCGCGCCTGGAACGAAATAGAATAGAATAAACTTTATTGTACACCAAAATAGTAACAAAAATTTAAATATCCAAATGAATAAATAAATGTTTATTTTATTATAACAATTCACATCTGTATGCATATCTGATCTTATATCTCTAAATAGTATAAAAAAGCTGTCAACCTCTGTCTTTTTTACTGTTTACACTTTCTTAACTCACAATGAATTTTGACTCGGTTTCAGTCACACGAAGAAGGTTGGTGTATATAATTAGTACTCGTGTAAAGCTGAGGCAAGTAAATAAGTAAAAGTGTTCTCAACTCAAATCTTTACCGGCTGATATTTGGAAGTACTCAAATCACTCCGCATAAGTCCCTCTCTAATATAACTTTGAATGATTTGAATCAACACTTTTCATAACCTGCGTTGCTTGCGTTTCCTGTCAAAAATAATTCTAATCATGACATACTTCCACGCCAGTTTTACATCAAGGTTCTTTTTCTTTTTCCCTAGTGTCTGACCCGGAGATCCTCAAAATTTTCTCTGCGCTTAAGTCCAAGGCTGTCGGCTGTGATAAAGTCAGCAGAACATATTATCCCTCTTTATCCCACATGATGAAAAATTTGCTCCCTACTATCACATACATCATCAATTCTTACCTTCAGACTGGGTGTTTCCTACAAGCTGACGCTAGCCCCGCTTTATCAAATCACTTTAGACCAATTTCTATTTTCCTTTTCGTATCTAAAATCCTGGAAACAGTTGCTCTTAAACAAATATCTCCCTTTGTGTTTAGGAATAAACTGTTATCCTCTATCCAATCGGTTTTGGATCTGCCCACAGTATAACCACAGCTTTGCTTATAGAAGATGTCTAGAATGGCTTGAAGAACTCGAGATTAATAGTGTTACTTTTAATAGATTTCTCCAATGCCTTTAACATCGTTGATCACGATATTCTTCTGGCTTTCTTGTCTCAAATTGGGGTCTCTTCGTTGGCACGGGATTAATTTTTCGTCAGAAGTTCGTGGACGTCAACATGCAGTACATATTGACCAGATTTTTTTTGACTGGTGGGACTCGCATACATCGCGATCGGCATTCCACAGGGCGGTATACTCTGTCCACTCTTATTTCCTTTGTTTATTAATTCCATCACTACGATCCTCAAACACTCTTTCCCTCTGTATGCCCTGCCGCTCTACGCGCAAACTGACATTGACCACTTCGATGTCTGCTACTTCTTAATAAATGCTGACCAGGCTATTGGTGATTGGTCAAGCAGATTTGGGGTTACTGTCAATGTCAGTACAGGCAGGCTATCCTTATTTATTGGTAGTTCATTAATACTTTTTACAAAGTTTAGACACTAGCCGACTACTGCCGCTTATACAGTTAGATCTCTCGCCACATGTTAAAGACCTAGGCTTATATATTGACGATTTGGTTTAAGACGGTTAGGTTGGAATAAGCAGATTGCTCAGGTTAGCCAGAAAGACAACTTCATGCTCCGATCTCTTTATAGATTTAAGAATTTCCTTACACCCAAGCACTGAAACCACTTGGTCCTATCGCTTGTGTTACCTATAATTGACTCTCGTTGACTCATGTTTGGTACTCTTATCTATCTCAAGAACTTCTAAACAAATTGAATCTACTTCTCAACAACACACAATCAAAAATTCATCAGTCCCCTCTGCACGCTCTTCACTATAATGAACTATCCTTGTGCTCTTGATTATTTATTACAATATTTTAAAGTATTGGGCGGTACTCATAATCTTAACCTTCGAGCATCCAAAAACTTACTTTTTCATATTCCTTCTCAACGCACTGGGTTTATGTCTAATTCCTACGCTGTCTCTACCATGAAACTCTGGAATGTGCATCCCCTTGACATCAAAAATGCTGAAAGTAAATTTTCCTTCAAGCATCATCATCATCATCATTTCAGCCGAAAGACGTCCACTGTTGGACATAGGCCTCCCCCAAGCGTCGCCACAATGACCGATCCTGTGCTTCTCGCATCCATCGCACTCCCGCGACCACCAGGTCGTCGGTCCACCTTTCGGCCCCATCGACCATCCTTCAAACATAAAATTCGGAAATACTACTTGAACTCCTGTCAACCTTAGTTTGGTCTTCGTTATAATTATTATATTTTGAGTTCTCTTACGATGTAGGAAAGTAAATTCACATGTTGTGGACGAATGCCTAGTCATAGAGTACCATAACTTACATTGATTATGTTAGACTCACACAACATAAAATGGAAATTCGAGATTTATTTAACTGTAAGGTAAAAATTGAAATAATCTATAATCTATAGAAAAGTCAAAAAAACATGAAAAGTTATTAAAATATTTATTAATAAGGCTGTGCTAGTATAAATCAGAACGGCGCGACCTCTCGACTATTTTTTTTGTTTCTTAATAAAAAATAATCTTGCGCTTGCGTGATTCTGAACTTAGAATGCTCCGATTTGACAGTTATGATGGCGTCATCTTCGATCTTCAGTTTCTTGACAGACCTTAGAGCACTTATTTCGTTCAATCGTGTCTTTAATGCATTCGAAGTGCAAGCTTGAGCTTGAGGCATCGCCTCGCCAAGCCACGTGCCCGTTGCGTGCCTAGCGTCCGGTTACACTACACACACTGCTTTATTTATGTAGGCGAAGTTCAGTTATCCCGAAGCCCAAAATAAGGGAAATTTAGAGATTGTACATGAAAGTGTTAGTCTATTCACGTCAAGAAAATAGTAACATATCAGTGCAATGGTAAAGTAAAGTAAAGGCGTATCCATACTGAGGTAAAGAATAAACTATTATTATTAAAGGGTAATTTTCACAATAGTATTTTCAAATAATAATATTAAATAGTTATTTTAAAATTCAAGAATTTACACTTTTATTTTACGAATAAAAAACGGAGTGGACTAAGAGTTTCGCCTATTCATTTAAACCATGTATATCGAAGAATTGGAATAATTTGTGCTGCGGTCTTCCCGTCCGATTATAATTTAGGTCTCTTCAAGGCTACAGTGAAAAAGCTCTTAATAAACTAGTGCGCTTTACCATCAATGATTGCATCACTGTTTGCCATCAGGTGGGATCCTGACCATTAAAAAAAATAAAAATAAAGAATATGTGAGGCATTGACAAAAGCGTGTCCGCACTGTCTGAATGACTTACCAACTGGCTATTGTGAAAACGGTTTTCCATTTTACTACAATCTATTTGGTCAAGGGGCGTGGCTAAACTGAGTGACAACAATTCGTCACTATTAGCTTAACGTGAATACGCTATAGTGAGTCCGCGGTACCTGCGTGTTCTGCGTGGGGATCTGCAGCGCCAGCGCCATGCTGTTGGCGTCGAAGTTGTCGTCCAGGGCGATGAGCGCGCCGTGCACTCCGCTCTCCGACAAGTTGTTCGCGTACTCCTGTAATATGCCCATAAGCTCAATATCGCTTCATAAGGCATTAGAACTTGGTTCCTTTTGATGCCGACAGTCAAAAAAGTTTTCGATTCTGATTTTAGTAATATTTGATTATGTTATACCAGTGTCGTCATCGATCCAGATATAATTTTTTTTTCGTTTCTGACCACACAGGACACAAATGACCAGGGACTTGTGTATGGGACATAACCATAACCAATAACTCAGTGTAGCCCAGTACGGTCCAGCAGAGGGAATAAAAAATAGATTGCTGAATGATTATGAAAGAACTTGAGACTGAAGTAATTTGTTCATACTTAGATACATAAGTGACAATGGAAGGTTAAAAGTTGATGTTGTATACCTTAAGATTAATAGCGATGAGCCACCGCTGCAGCCTCTCGTTGGTCCACACGAGCACGTCGCGGCTGGCGTGCTCGGCGGCGCGGCGCCGCTCGTCCAGGGCGCGCACGCTGTAGCCCACGCGCTTGAGGCACGCCACGCCGAAGTGCAGCGACGTCCTGCCGACATCGCGCCACCCAGCGGTTGCTCAATACATTCATTGTGCGTAAGCTAAGGGTTACGATTCCCTGCCGGAGTCTTAGTTTCTGACAGCTACAACTTAGGGTTCTTTAAGTCAAGAGTGAATAGGTTACTTCTACGCAAACGTGCTACATCGTCGCTTACCATCAGGTAAGACAGTGGTCAAACGCGAGCCTATCTATAGCAAAAAAAAAGTGTGACTCATTTGCCGAAAACAAATTTCTGGGCCTAAGGTAAAATCTAAAGGGCTAAGGTAAAGGCCTAGGGTAAAATCTACAAGTCCGTGATAAGACCTGTCATACTGTATGGATCAGAATGTTGGGCTGTGAAAAAGACGGATGAAAAAAGATTGCACGTAGCGGAGATGAGAATGTTAAGATGGATGTGTGGTGTGACGAGAATGGATAAAGTGAGAAATGAGTATATTAGGGGAAGTTTGAAAGTGGCGCCAGTGACTGAAAAATTGAAAGGGAATCGTTTGTCTTGGTATGGTCATGTGAAGAGGAGGGATGAAGAGCATGTTACTAAAAGAGTTATGAGTTTACATGTGGATGGATGGAGGGGGAGAGGGAGACCAAAGAAAAGATGGATGGATTGTGTGAAGAGTGATATGAAAGAAAAGGAAGTTAATGATAGCATGACGAGTGACAGGGCAGAATGGAAGAAAAAAACATGTTGCGCCGACCCCAAATAACACGGGACAAGGGCAGGAAGATGATGAAATTTCTGGGCCTAACAAAAGCATTTAAGGAAAAGCATAATATTCTTAAAATTAAAATAAAAACCCAGTCTTTCTCTACAGCATCATCATCTCCACAATTCATAGATAGAAAATGAAGATTTTTACCCTTAATAAATAAAAATGCATTTTACAAATCACCCACGTAGATTTGTTAATCGCAATATTTAAATTGAAATACCTAAAGTACAGAGGTTCAACAAGGTTTTTACTTTAGCCCTTTCTTACTTTAACTGATCCATAATATAAGTGTTGTATAATACCTATGTAAATTAAAGAAAAACTGTGTACCTGTGAAAACTGTCAACCATTTTGAGTTGCGTCCGCAGGTCCCTCTTGGTGAGGTGCTCCAGCATCCGCGCGTCCACCAGGCACTCCATGAACGTCGTCCTATATTGCGGTAAACCTGTAAAACGCATTAGATTACAATAAAACTAAACTTGGTAAAAAAAATTATGATGATTTATTTATATAAGTTTCTTTGTAATTAGTTTTGTATTCTTTATCATTTATAAAAGAACTATAGTGTAAGTTTATGATAATAAAATAGTGACTCATCATTGTCACTCAGCTTAGCCACGCCCCTTGATCAATCTAACGAAACACATCGACTTGAAGTCAATTTTGAAAATGAATACCTCACCCACTCGTAAAAATAAAAGTGACCACTTTGAGAATTCTCATTAAAAAAAAAAAACTGATATATTTATTTGAAAATACTGTGTTGTGAAAAGTTTAATATTAATGGTCTCATTTTTACCATGAATATGCCATTTACTTTGTAGTTACATTTATGAGTCACTATCTTCTTAACGCAAACAGACTATAGTTTTTTTTTTTTTCATTTTTTAAACGCGTTTTGTTACCTAATAAGTAAGCGTAGGCGGTGCTTCGAGGGGCTGACGGGGACGTCTGAGACACATCTCTTGTATTACTATATAACTCACCTAAGGATGGCAGCCACACATTGCCTATCCACTCGTGGTTCATGTCTCCGAAGGCGAGCGCGGCGCACGCGGTGCCTCGCGGAGCTGAAGGTGACGTTAGAGACACCATCTCCTGGATGGCTAGCCGTAGCTTTAGCCGGTGTAAGGGGTTACTAATACCTGTACAATAAAATTTACATTAAAGTATTGGCTGTGGAGCTTCAGGGCCCATTTGCACCATTAATGGAACCAAATCAAACTTAAAAGAAACAGAATGATGTTTTATATTTACGCAACTGTGATTGAGAGTTTAGTGCAAACAGTCCCAGATGTCCGTTTCTACAGGAAAGGATGATAGTATACCTAACGATGTTTCCTTTGAATTTTGTATTTGCTTTGGCCATCGTAGTTGCAATTGAAGCAGGGTTTGAAGTCTACAAAAGTTAGTTAATTAACTAGTTTAATGTTTTTAACAGTGATGATTACAACATGTAGTTTTAATGGTTTATAGTAAAATTAGTAAATAGTTAACATAAAATTAATCGTATTTGATAATAGACAGGTACATATAATTGGATCTCATTTTGGTAGTACAGTTGGTGAACAACCTAAGATTGCTGGCCAGAAACAACCTAAAGTAAAAAATAATACTACGTACCGATTTCCCTCTGTATCTCCTGGTCGGACAGCGCCGACATGATGGCCCCCGACTTGACGTTGGCCCGACACGCGGCCACGTACCAGGCGGGCATGCCCACCCACAGCTCCAGCCACGCCACCACGGTGGGGCCGTTCCACAGCGCGAACGGCGTGCCGGCGCGCATCGCCTCGCCCAGCAACTCGTGCCGGTAGTCGCGGTCTCTGTATACGATAATACGGAGGATTATAAAATCTACCAACTCTACAGGTTACGATGACATTAACACGAAAATTCTTAAATTACGCTCGAAATTTTAATTCATATTAGCCATATTATTAATTTATGATTTATGCAAGGTTTGTGGCTTCACGGTTAAAATCCTCAATTGTCAAACCAGTCCACAAGAAAGGCGACAAAATTGACATGAACAACTACCGCCCCATAACACTGATACCTATATTATCAAAGATCCTTGAAAAAGTTATGCATGGAAAACTTTCCGGTTTTTTAACGAAATACAAATGAGGATCAATTTGGTTTCACAAAAAATTTATCTACCGTAACAGCTTGTTTCGCTTTTTGAGTGATATGAAAAAAAAGAAAGTTAATGATAGGATGACGAGTGACAGGGCAGAATCATCATCTTCCTGCCCTTGTCCCGTGTTATTTGGGGTCGGCGCAACATGTTTTTTTCTTCCATTCTGCCCTGTCATTCGTCATGCTATCACTAACTTCCTTTTCTTTCATATCACTCTTCACACAATCCATCCATCTTTTCTTTGGTCTCCCTCTCCCTCTCCATCCATCCACATGTAAACTCATAACTCTTTTAGTAACATGCTCTTCATCCCTCCTCTTCACATGACCATACCAAGACAAACGATTCCCTTTCAATTTTTCAGTCACTGGCGCCACTTTCAAACTTCCCCTAATATACTCATTTCTCACTTTATCCATTCTCGTCACACCACACATCCATCTTAACATTCTCATCTCCGCTACGTGCAATCTTTTTTCTCACTTTATCCATTCTCGTCACACCACACATCCATCTTAACATTCTCATCTCCGCTACGTGCAGTCTTTTTTCATCCGTCTTTTTCACAGCCCAACATTCTGATCCATACAGTATGACAGGTCTTATCAAGAATGGAAGAAAAAAAACATGTTGCGCCGACCCCAAATAACACGGGACAAGGGCAGCAAGATGATGATGAACAGCTTGTTTCGCTATATTAAAATTAATTACCAAAAGCCTATACTTTTCTTGACATGTCCAAGGCGTTCGATTTTGTGAACCATAAACTGTAATTTATAAATTAAACCGATATGGCATAAGGGAAAACGCGTTAAAGTGGCTCGAAAGCTACCTTACAAATCGTCAGCAATGTGTTAATTTCGGGACAAACAGGAAACCAAAAGCTCACATAAAGGACTCAGTATCGTGAGAATAACTGTGGTGTTCTCCCTAGGAACCATACTAGGGCCGCCTTTATTTTTACTCTATGTTAATTACTTGCCTGATGTAACTTCCCACAACTGCATATTATACGTTGACGATACGACCCTCAGTATTAAAAATGAAAATGACGACATTGTTGAGTATCAAAATGAAATAAAACATTATATTTTTCATATTGAAATTAATGAAACATAAATGATACAATTCCAGTCATATAACAGTACGCGCCCACGGCTTAACATACAATATGGAAACGAGACAATAGAAGAGGTCGATTACGCAAAATACTTGGGGATAATAATTGACAAAAACCGTAACTGGAAATCTCATATTACTGATTTATGTAAGAAGATAGATAGATTGCGGCACTATGTGCATACCACGACTATGTGTCATTAATTCTGCGTAATGGCATTATAATATGGGTTAATTCTGTCGACTTTGAAAGAGTGTTTTGAGGTAAAAAAAATTACTGCCAAATGTTTCTATTGATGCGGAACGGGGCGGAGTGGAGATATCCTCCGCTCCGACTACAGCCTGCTCGACTCCATTCAGCGTGTTCATTTGTTTTATTTGAAAGTCCGCTTTGGTCTAATCAGCTCCATTAACATAGTTTCCACTGATGCGTTGTGGAGATTTCGAGCACTGCGATTGGCTAATTCTCAGTCCGCTCCTCTTTGCTCCGTTACGCGTCCATGGAAACGCATCCTAAAAGTACAATTTGTAACCAATTTCCAAAATAAATGCCGCAAGAAAACTTTCGCGTAGTGTTTTCGAGGCTTAAGGCTCAATAAGAATGGAGAATTTCCTCTCAATATCGTGTCAGACAGTTAACGCTATATACTGACTTGCTCTTGCTCCTGGCGTAGTCCTGGTGCGACATGGGGGCGTGCGACATGGGCGCGTGCGGCGTCATGGCCTCGCTGCACGCGGGGTCGTCCGCTAGTGACGACAGGCCCAGTGACGATACTGACGATAGTGATCGGGGACTCTGTCCTTGCTGTAAATGGGGGAAACACTCGTATTATATAAACGAAAGGCATAGAAAGTTAAGTTGTTCTATCTCACCAGCAGCCTTAAAAAATGATTTATTTACGTTTGCGCCAAACGCTACCTGCGGAAACGTCACGTGACAAGTGCCGTCACGTAACTTTTCTAACTGACGTAATGTCATTACCATACATACTGTGTTTAGCGTTTGGCTGGAACGCTAATAGAAAACTTATTTATCTAAGCCTGCAGGTGGCGTAGAAAATAGATTACGCATGCAATGTGTACGTAAATCCACACACTTAACAAAGATCAACCTGCCTTCGGGAGATAGCACAATTGCGCAAGTGCACAATAACTCAAACTCTTTCTGTGTGTTTATATACTTAAACTTTAAAGTCTAATAGGTTACAGAAAGTTACAAGGTAATCCAAATCTGGTCAGAAGGCTTATTCACAATTATTCAAAAATGTTCAAATCATCAAAACTTCTATTCATGAAAGTCATTTCATGAACAGAAGTTTTAATATTTTTTGGGTGACGCATATTGCTGAAATGCAACATCCATAGCAGTTTATGGATAAAATTGTGAAAAAATTTAGCAATCCCTAATTTAGGCAGTTATTTGAAATATCTAGAACAGTCTATAAGTTCTAAACCAACTCACCGGCATCCCCGCCTTCTCTTTTTTACTAAAGAACCTGCCGAGCGAGCTCTTGATGCCCCTTTTCTTCTGCTGGTGCATGGACGCCAGTGACGCGGCGGCCGAACCACCCGCCCTGGTAGCCCCGCCGCCGCCCCAAGTGCTGGCCATGCCACCGCCCAGGGGGACTGACATACCGCCCAAGGACTCTTGGCTTGAACTGGATGAAATATTGCTAAGTAAAGAAATGTTACAGTCAGTTAGTTGGTAATGGTACAAGGTTATATAGCTAGGTTTGAGCGAGAAATGCGTTTACGACTTAAAATGAGGACTAAATTACTGAAACCAAATTAGCACACAGTCTAAGCATTATTTGAGCAAGAATAATAAATTAGATTTAAATGGAGACTTGAGTGATTTGTAGTGCGCTACTACATGCATCAAAAAATCAACTTATCCTTTTTGTATTTCGTAGCCGATATTGTTTAAAAGGTTAACTGTTCTACGTGTGGAGGTCAGTAAATACTTTATTCCTTTTCATTTCTAAATGTTAAATAAAATAGTCAAATCCCAAACAATATTATGTTTTATGAAGGAGATATTAAATACGACTTATTGTTAAAGTTATTTTCATCGTTTAGTCGTATTCTCGCGAAACTTTCAAAGTTCGTTGAGCAACAAGAAGTTTGACTATCGCTGATCTAAAAATATTGGTGTTTTCTTACTTAGCCAGTGGTTATTGCTCTAGCCTAAAATGGAATTACTAAAAATATCTTTAGCCAAAAATCGACCTCTACTATGGAATCGGGGATCACACATAAAAATAATTAAAAACATACCGTTATAAAATTATAATCCCATATAATCCCATTTCTATGACGTGATTGGGTGATGAAAATTAGTAATTCCATTTTGTAACATGTCTAAATTTTTATTAGGGTAAAAAAATAGGAAAAAAATGTAACACAATATTCTCTGAAAAGAACAAAACATGCATATATAGGGTGACTGGCAATTAGTGTACGATACGTAAACACGTGATTGTGCTCATGATAACAAACAATTCTTATTATGGAAGCAAAGCCGAAATCGCGAAAAAAATATCAGTTGTTCAGTACATTAGGTAAACATAAATGTACTGAACAGCTGATTTTTTTTCGCGATTTCAGTTTTTTCCCATAGTAAAAGTTGTTGGTTATCATGAGCACAATCACGTGTTTAAGTATCGTACACTAATTATCAGTCACCCTATATAGAATACAATATATTAGCAGAATCTCCAGACACATTGTTCTCCTACGAATTGATTTAAAATTAATTGTTATAAGTCATCTTATTTGATGTAATTTATTGTATAATATAAGAAGTCATATCAACCCAAAGAGTGCTCCAGTCTCCACATCACTTGAGACAGGTCATCACTTAGCTGCCAGTGGTTTATTTTAATATCTTTATTTAGAATTGGACTTTTTTTTTAGTTTATATTCATTTTTCACATAATAGTAGCGACAAGAAAGATGTATCCGAGATATTTATAATACATGATTAAAAAGAGTGTCCATGCAGTTTTTTTGCACCTTCTTCTCCATAGAGAACTACGCTTTGCAATGTGCAATTAGCGTCATTTTTCTGACTGACTTCTTGACATTTTAAAAGTGCTTGTAAATGGTTTATTTAAAATAAAATGCTTTGAATATGTCAACAAGTTGTGCATAGATAACTTGTCAGGGCTGACATGGTATGCATCTAACTCTTTCGTCTACCCCCTTTTTAATTCAGATATAACTCGCCGATTTCACCAAACACGGATGATGAAACAGATAGCTGTCTACGATCCTATACATACTGGACTTGAGACAGAGCCTGTGCGGCACATAGTTGAATAACGTGTCTGGACAATCGCACCACAGGTGAGCTAAGTTCACTTGCGGGTGGGACGCGGGTTTGAGTCCCGGGTGGAGTAAATGCGGAGACCTGTGCATGGGGATCCGAGCGAGGCTGCCCGACATTATTGAAGTCCTGGCAGCGTGGAATGGAAAGTTAGATTGTAAATTAGTTGTCGATACATGGATTTTAGTTTAAATATTTAAGCTGTCGTTAATTTAGCTTCACCTTTTTTTGACTGACCAACCTTTTGACAACTCAAAGTACCTGTAAATGGTCTATTTGAAATACTCTGTTAAACGTTTCTGATTTCTGAAATATTTTGCCATTTGGAACAAGACGTATTCTAAAGAAATTATTGTCAGAAAAATTGCTTTTATGGTAAAAAGTTAAGGCATCTTAACGCCAATATTTTACCAACATTGATATACTCTTTATTCTTCTTCTTCTTCTTGCCCTTGTCCCATATAACTTGTGGTCGGCGCAACACTTTTTTTCTTCCAGTCTGTTTTGTCACCCGTCACACTATCACTAACTCCCTTTTCTTTCATATCACTCCTCACACAATCCTTCCATCTTTTTTTTGGCCTCCCTTTCCCTCTCCATCCATATGGATGGAGAGTATACTCAGGACTCTTTTAGTAACATCCGTTTGATCCCTCCTCTTCACATGACCATACCAAGATATACTTGACTGATATACTCTATATATGCAGATTTTTTTTTTATTTATCTCAGGACCCTGAGGTCCTGGACCGTTGGAAGGCGTACGAGGAGCCGAAGCCAACTCGCAGAGGCCCTTTAGATAATTATAATGGAACATGATACCAACCGACGATTATCCCTGTACGCGCTATATGACTTATTATTATATTACTAGTTTATCATTAACAAACGTTACAATAATGGTGTTGCGCAATGTGTTAGGTCAACCCCCGCCAGATTTGAATGAAGTGATTGCAGGATTACCTTACTATCTCTTCTTTACATCAAGTCAAAAAATTGTGAATATTTAATCCTAGTTATATACTTTGTAACCCGGCTCCTGGGCTCTGATGGAGATCCCCAGCCGTCCCGCAGTAAATTTATAAAGGAATATTATCAGGTCAAGGAGAATTTACTGATAATATTAGTCTGTCACATTAAATATTAATCTAGGAAGGGTAGTAGTCAGTCGGAAGCTAGGTTCACTAACCAATTTGTATATCAGCGAATATTTGTCATAGATAGCTGTTTTCTCTTCATAGAAGGTTAGGTTAATGTTCATGGGTTCTGGCAGTACTCACGAGTCATAAGGAGGCTGATAATGAGTCCGTAGTCTGTCTCTCTCAGCGTGTATGGCGCGCGCGGCCCTCTCCAGGCGCAGCGAGCGCGCCGTCAGGGGAGACTCCGCGCCCTCGCCGCTCACGACAGGGCCTCCGCCCTCCTCGCACAGTTGGAGCTGGATGGAGATGGCACAAGGTTCAAAATAACAGTCATGGTGATAGCACTAACATTCGTACACGCGGCGCTCATTTATCTGTTTGTTCTGTTCCCATTTGCGTTGGGTTCTGCTTTCAGTCTAACCAGAAGCAGCGGAAACTAGTATGCATAATCCTCTGTGCCCGCTTGCGGTTGCAAACCCTTATACGGGCACACTCTTAATGAAACGTTTAACTTTTTGCCGCCACAGTCAATCAAAAATGTGCCCAACACGCCACGGTCATGACTACACGACAGACTTAAATGCTGATAAATCTTATAGGAAAGTATTGTTATTTTTCTTTGTGTTGTTAAAGGATGAAGTAAATGATTTGCCCGTTGGTGCTGAACACGCTTTTGCTTTTTTGACGTGCTGTTCGAAATGTTATGGAGCCGCAAGAAATGTACGAACGTTAGTGCGATAGATGTTATGTATGTTTGAAAAATAAGATTTAATTTATCCAGACAATATAAAACAGTCGTAATTCTGTTCAAACTAAAATTACATGCGAAAATAAATATTATACGTAATAATATTTGTATACAGTGATGTTCTAAAACTAATAAAATTATTTTACGGAGTATTTAAGTGTTGACGAGTCTATTTATAATTTAACTATAGCTATTATTGAAAAAACTTTAGTTCTTATTATTAGAAAATCTTATGGACTCTATCAGTCATTTATTTTTGCTACAATTAACATTTTTTATGTATATAACATAATAATAAACTCTAAATAAATAAGTATCTAATAATCTAAATAACTTGACAAAGCTCATAGAAAACAAACTAAACAAGTTTATTTAACGTATTATATTATGCATTACAGTTCAGCAGTTTGTTTATCTCATAAGTCAGCGATTCTCAAACTTTTGTCTCTTGTAAATTTTTCTGTTTTTGAAAATCACAATGACCAACAAACCGCATAGGCTGTTGTAAACAAAGGTTGAGTACCACTGCATCATCGTCCTTTAATAGACATACATATACCTTTCACATACAAGCGTCGCCTAGTATCTACTTTGCGTCAAGCAGTGCTGTGCACTTAGGCCTAAAGTCCAGAGACCCGTAGCTTCATAGGCGCGTATTCGTCATCACACGCGTGGTGTACGCTTGCTTACAAAACTATGAAACTCTATCGACAAAGCTACGCGTCCATGGACAGTAGTCCGTAATAACAAGATTGATTCATTTATTATGTATTCAGCTATAAGATATACTACATTCTAAGTACATAGGTGTATATTTTTAGGGCTTAGCTGGCATGCCGCTGTTTGAATAATTATAAAAGATTGGTTTTAGTTATTTTATGAACTTTAAAAGTATATTTCTTCTTCAATCATAAAGGCACGAATTTCATTCGTGCTGATTATATATTTTTCAGTAGTAAATCAATTTGTACACATTGGCTGAATGCGTTTAAAATTGACGCGATTTGTGACAAACCAATCTTAAATATGTATTTGACAATAAGGCATATAATAGTGAACAATAGCAGTCGAAGATATATTTAGTACAATGTATTTAATATATCGTTTAAGGACGTGTCATGCTAATGCTAGGATATCATAATTATATATTTACATTTTACTTACATATTAATAACTACTAATAAATATAAGCTACTTGTACAACATTCGCATTTTATAAGGAATTTGGGTGAAACAGCCTGCATTTTTATTTTGTCAGAAAGATTTGATAAAAGTTGCTAGTGTTATAATGTAAGAACAAAATGGCCACCTTGCTTTCTCAAAGGCTACTAAACTGGAAAAATGACGACAATATGATCATAATCTATGATTTCATAGTCGATAATGCGTTCTACGACTAAAAAGTATCTATTCATCTAAATAATAATCGGGTCTTTACCTATGAAATTGTAATTTTATGAAATTGTAGACTATAAATGTCTTCAAATTGACTAGGAGTTCAAACGAACTCATAATATAGAAAAAGTTTTTATTATTATTAGTTTTACACGATATTACAGAAAAAACTAATCTAGCAAATGATCGAGTTGTGGGAATGTTTGATAGTGTGACTTTGGCCCGAGCACGTAAATGGCAAATTGGCAACTGAAGGACACATACACAGGTGTGGTTTTAGTCAGTAAAATTCTGACATGCCCTCTCGTTCCATCTTCCATAAAGCGAGAGAAGATAATAAAGTAAAAATGTTGGACGAAGCTTATTTGAACTCATAATTCCAAGTCAATCTGAAGATATGACAGTTCTGGTTTCATAAAAGGACAATTACATAAGTAAATTAAACCTATTATTTGTACTTATAAAACAAATTAATTACACATTTCTAGCAGACTATTACACCGCACATTGATATGTTGATAAGTGACGCAAACTTCCACACAGCTGTAAGCCATTCCTGTGAACGCGTGCATACTTTTCTTGTACCGAATGTACCACTAAACTGACCCACTAGGACTGTGGAATGTGACAAATAAATAGCGTAGTATCCTAATGAAGATAATTTGATAAAAAAACTATTGGCATTTAAATATAAGTGTCAAGACCGCTCGTACGCATAAAAGTCGTTGGCCCTATGCGAGAATTCGTGTCGTTTTTACACACGAACTGCATACATGGTTTTGGCGCTGACTAAGAAAAAAATCTTGCCTGCGCTAGAACTGACGTGAAGTTGCTATGGTGCGGTAGAGGGCGGGGTAGGTGAGGGGGTGTCACGATAAAATTTCGTGCCTAGATACGACGAAATTCTTGTTGTGTACATGATGAATTGGTCCTATCTGCCGCTGACACGGTGAAATTTGTTAGCGTGTACAAGCGTTGTTAGAGTTGAGTTACAAGGACAGTTTGGAGGTACAGTTGGCACAAGAAGTAGGGTACTGCGAGGCTGTATAGCGACGGACCTGGCTGGCGGGCAGGCTCTCGGACGCGGGCGCCGCGCGGTAGTGGTGCGCCGGGGACAGCGACGCCGGCGCCTGCGCAGCCGCGGTGCCCAGCGGGGTTAGTGTGACGTAGGAACCACATGTTACTACTATACTCCATTCGCACTCATTTCATCTCTGATTTTACATCATAGTGACCTTTAAATTAATTGCAATAAGGTCGCATTTTGGTTATTGTCCGAGGTATAATGCAATAAGGTCGCATTTTGATTGCCGTCAGAGGTATAATAAGTGCGAAAGGACTTCGTTTTATAGTATTAGTTTAGAATGACTTATGATTATACAAAATTCAATATGAATTTTCTCCCTAGCCTTTTCCCAACTAGCTTGGGGTTGGCTTCCACATATTAATCCAATCCTAAATAGGTACGTTTTCGAATACAAGGCTTCGTAATAATAGGGGTTAAAGTATGAAATTGCCGTTTTATTGTAATAGGTACTTCGAATTGACATAGAACCTTACCTTCATGGTTTGAGATTTTTGAGTGAAACTTTTTCACATGGTACCTATGAAATTCTTCTTTTAAAAAATGTGCAACATTCGATTATCTGCTTTCAGTTGTTTCTTTTATTCAGCTTAAACAAGAAAGATGGATACTTCGAAAATTCGAGTGATTTTTTAATAAACGGAGCAGAAACAGCTCGCAATATCAATGTTGCGTTTGGAGAGGGGACTGCTAATGAATGCACCGTGCGATTTTGGTTTAAACGCTTTCGTGACAGAAAAAGGAAGCGAAACGGGAAACTTGATTTGAAGAACGAACCACGTGAAAGACCGCCCACACAGGTATTCACCTATGTAGGCGGTCTAACACCGAATTGAAAGAGATGGTGGAAGAAAATCCGAGACAAACTACCCAGGAATTAGCGGCATCGTTTTGTCGTTACCTTACCAACAATATTGACTCATTTGCGTCAGATCAATAAAATAAAAAAATATGAAAAATGGGTGCCTCATGATTTGACAGATCTGCAGAAAGAAACGCGTGTTGAAACTTGTGTTGCCTTGTTGAATCGATACAGAAATGAAGGAATATTGGATCGAATTGTGACATGTGATGAAAAGTGGATTCTTTACAACAGCCGTAAGCGAAAATTGCAATGGCTGTCCCCAGGTCCAACGCCGCAATAGTGTCGTAAAACAAAGCTTACCAATAAAAAGGTAATGGTAACTATTCAAGCAATAACAGCAGATGTCTACTGTGCCGAAGTCCGAACAATGATAGCAAAACTAGCAGTGAAACAGCCCCGACTCATGAATCTATCTTCACCATTATTGCTCTATGATGACGCGAGACCGTTTTAATCCTACAGGAACTGCAAATACAAACCATTCGTCACCTTCCGTATTCGCCAGACCTTGCTTTAACGGACTACCATTTTTTTTCGTGATTTGGACAATTTTCTACTTGATAAAAAGTTTTCTTCTCAGGAGGCAGTACAAAATGCTTTCACACAGTTTGTCGAATATAGATAACCAGAGTTCTATCGCAAAGGTATAAATGATATTCCTATTAGATGGCAGCAATGTATAGATAATAATGGTAATTATTTTGATTAAATAAATATGTTAAATTAAAAAAAAAAAGAATTTAAATCTTTCAGTATAAATCGGCAATTTAATACTTAGCCCTAATATTATTTTACAAAACTTTTTATGAATTTCGTTGTGTATTTTTGCCTGTCTCCAGAATTCCAGTTGAGTTTTTTTTTAATAATAGATGTGGAAATTCTATTTTAATGACACAAGATATATTGACATTTATCTCTCCACCTAATACTTATACGGAAATATAAATGTAAAAAAGCAATTGCTGCCTGTATTCAAACTGGGAAATTAATCATTAGTTACTTAAACAACTTATTGTATAAACATTATTTTGTTACTAAGATTTACAGTTAGGTTAGGTTAATACTACAAATGTATGAAATTATATCCCAAAACCAAGCCAGGCTTGTCTTATCCTGATAATGTTAGTAAATATCCTGTAAATAGTAATACAGCCTGATCACTATCCATTTTTTTTACTACAAATTTCAATGAAAGATAAAATTTAGATATACGAAAATCAAAATCAGTCTACAATTTCGTTCGTATCGAGAAAATGTAGACGTAACCTTGGATTTTTGAAGTGATGTCGAGTGGACAGTGTGAGGCTGTACGTGTGGCACAGTGAGTACGTACGGTGTGGTACTTGTGGTGCGGCGGCTGCAGCGCGCGCTGCGGGGAGGCGGCGCGCGGCGGGGACTCCCCGCGGCGCGCCAGCACGTTCATGTGCTCGTAGCTGCCCACCTGCCCACACCACACCCGCTTATATACATCCTGTTAATAGCACGGACCTCATGCTCACCACACATACCACTACTACAACGTTTACTTTCTATTTAACATCATCGAGCGAAAATCTCTAAAGTTTTCTGAGAAATATGAAAAGAAAATTTTGCAAGGTTGCAAAATGTGATAAATTTTGATTGTAAAATCTCGATTCGTATTATTTTAAATGAAATCGAGGTCATATAGGTATTAACATGCTCCATCGTCGACCATATCGTCGCTTTTTATGAGGTTCGATAGTGATCGAACTTGAGCCTATCAACAGTAAAAAGAAGATTTGAGGCAATCATAAATTGAATATTGTATGTATTTTTTTTTAATTTCCTCAATTTAGTGACACATACGCAGTCGTAAGCGGATAGCAGAAAAAATTAAAAACTTGTAAATTTTTGCTTTTCATTTAGTCACATTTCTTTAAAGATGGACCTCAAAATTTAGTCTTTTTTCATCATTTCGATATTCCCAGAAAACTCCATTACTAAATTTATTTCTATCGCGATGAGTATGTAGTACGAATATGTGATCGGTAGCTAGAGGAGTGATTCTAGGCGATGGAGTTATTACGAAACCTTTCTAAAAACCCACTAAGATGAAATGAAAATCCAATGGCGGTGCGTAACCCATAGATTATTGCCTTCAACATTATATATTTAAAATTTTGATGGATAGAGACGCCATAATGTTGAAATAAACCATAGACATGTTTGAATAAGAGCTCATAACACGAGCCGCATGTTGCCAATGACAGAGGTAAATGCAGCTGTCGGCTGACGGCCGCAGTCGACGCGTTACGTCGACTGCGGCCGTCGACATTCCAACTTCGAAGATCAGCGGCAGCCGTCGCGTGTGTCAAGTGTCACTGTAGATCAACGGCTGCCGCCAACCCGTGTCGACGGCTGCAGTTACCTCTGCAGTTGGCACTATGCCGCTCTGTATGAGCCCTTACCGTCGCACCGCCACGACTGAAAACCATTTAAAACCCATGAAATGAATAGACCGTATGACCCATCACCGAGAATTCTATTATTTGACTTAAAAATAAAAGTAGTGTGGATAAGCAGAATGAAAGCTGAAACATTTGAATACAATTTATGATACACAAACGTCGACTGAGCTGTTATTAGTCCACAACCAAAGATCTCTTATTCATTAATAAGATGAAACGCACCATGGATCTATTTTCAATACTGATCTACCCCCACCATATGAATCTTACCTTCGATGCCTACTTTCAGGATGTCGATATTTGCTATCTCCAGTAGATCACAAAAAACTTGTACAACTTTAAAAATGCTAGTTAGCACTTTAAATAAATCTCTAGTATTCCTCTGATTTTCTAGTCTATAGTCTATTTTCGAGTTTATTACACCCTAAAATCCCGACAAAGAAATCTAAGCACTATGAAACAATGCCCAGTCGTAAATATGACAAATCTATGTATATAATATAAATTAATAATACTATACTATGTATATTATAATACTAGGTGACTCGGCAAACGTTGTTCTACCATATAACTTATTAAAGAAAAAATATGGGTTGGGCAGAATGGAAGAAAAAAACGTGTTGAATCATACCTAAGTAATATCAGATAAGGGCAGGAAGAAGAAGAAGGGGTTGGTGGTAGGGGGGTACAAAATAGCCTACGACCTATTCTCACTCCAAACAAACGTACAAAAAAAAAAACAAGATAATAAATAATATTCCACAACTATCACACAACGCCGTCCAGTCCCAAGCTAAGCAGAGCTTATGTTATGAGTCCTAGACAACTGATAAACTTAGTTATATATTTCCAAATACATACATCAACTTCCTGCCCTTGTCCCGTGTTGTTTGTGGTCGGCGCAACCCGTTTTCTTCTTCCATTCTGTCCTGTCACTCGTCATACTATCACTGACTTCCTTTTCTTTCATATCACTCTTCACACAATCCATCCATCTTTTCTTTGGACTCCCTCTCCCTCTCCATCCATCCACGTGTAAACTCATAACTCTTTTAGTAACATGCGTTTCATCCCTCCTCTTCACATGACCATACCAAGACAAACGATTCCTTTTCAACTTTTCAGTCACTGGCGCCACTTTCAAACTTCCCCTAATATACTCATTTCTCACTTTATCCATTCTCGTCACATCACACATCCATCTTAACATTCTCATCTCCGCTACGTGCAATCTTTTTTCATCCGTCTTTTTCACAGCCCAACATTCTGATCCATACAGTATGACAGGCCTTATCACGGACTTGTAGATTTTACCCTTTAACTTGAGGGGCATCCGTGGGTCACAAGTTGTTCCCGTGACCTGTCGCCATTTCATCCATCCTGCGTTGTTCCGATATGTTACAAATACATACATATATAGATAAATTACACCCAGACACAATACAAATGATCATGCTCATCAAACAAACATTCGTCCTGGGTGGGAATCGACCTCCGGCATAGCAGTCAGGGCCACTAACCGCTAGACCAACAGGCCAGTCAAATATAAAAAGCGGTCAAGCCGTTTATGAAGAGTTCGATAACGAACACTGTGACACAAGACTTTTATATATTAAAAGAAAATGAGGCAAGAGTTGTTTTGTTTGTGTTGTATTTTTGGGAACTGTCAGTCAGATTGGAAAAAATCTTTCTGTATGTGATAGCCAGGTTCATGACGTATAGTGTAGGCTATATAACATCACGCTAAGCTTCCGTAAGATCCGTCTCCGCCTTGAATAGCAAAAACTATTAAAATATTGAAAAAATTCACGTAAACAAAAACAAATATCGAAAAATTACAGCAACTGTCAAATATATTGGTCTGAATCATTCAATAACTCGGTGAATCATACCAATATTCAGTCAATCATTACATCATTCGGTCAATCATTCTGTCATTCAGTCAGTCATTCTATTGTTCGATCAATCATTCCGTCATTCAGTCAGTCATTTCATTGTTCGATCAGTCATTCCGTCATTCAGTCTATCATTCCTTCGTTTGGTCGAGTATTACGATTAAAATTAAGTTTAGCTAAAAGGTATCATTGACTGTAAGTCGGTACGGAGTTCGCCGGGTCAGCTAGTACATAATATAAATCCCGAGCCGTTGGAACGGTCGCTGATCAATGTTTACATTATCCTAACACGTTTCCCTACATGCCCGCCTACTGCCCCACATAACAGAATGCAGCTCACCCTAGACTCGAGCTCCTCGGCGCGCGCCTCGGTGGTCTGCTTCTCTTCCTGGATGAGGCGGATCTCCGTGTTGATGGCGTCGAGCTGCTCCTGCAGCATGAGCGCCAGCGCCGCCGCGTCCGTGTGGCCTCCCTCCACGCCGCCGTCCGACTCGTCGTTCTGAGAACCAATTTATACTGTAACATCGACCCTGTTTGCACTCAACGAATACTTTACAAATACACCACTATTTTGAGAGCTTTTTAGTTTCTAAATTACAGTCCAGCATAAATGGAACTGGATACGTCACGTCTGCCGCATGCCTAAACCTGAACAGTGGGCCCAGAAAACGTGCGATAACACTGAGGCTAGGGGTTGCGGCAGACCAGAAAGGAGTATAGTGGTACAACTCAAACTCGTAACCTCAAAAAAACGGATCACATTCAAAGTGAACCGTTTTCTTGAGGTTAAGAAAACTCCTGCTATGGGAGAAGCGAAAAGGAAAGTCAAGTTTTAATTGACTAAAACCCACTAGTGTACCTTCTGTAACGTTCCAAGGCTACGGTACCATTGTCACGAAACATTGCAGGCCTACGTTAATTTTAAGTAATAATAAACGTAAAGTAATGTAATAATAAAGACAAAACAACTAACTTCGTATAGAGAACTGACCTCGGCGTCGCTGGACACGTCGAAGGGTTGCTGCACGTTGGCCAGCACGTGAGCTTGCTGCAGCTTCTCCCACGAGCTGTCCAGCTGGGGACAAACATTATCACATCGTGAATTTCATAAAAAATTTTAATGATTTCTCTCGCTCTAAAGTGGGGCGAGAGGGCGTGCCAGTCTTGTACTGACTAAACCAACCTAAGTCCTTCTATTGCTCTTTACGTTTTACGCCGCTATTCCACTGGCGTTATACGAGCGTTGGCGCTGCACAGACGTTGGAGAAGCGCCAACGCTCGTAAAACGCCAGTGGGATAGCGGCCTTAGGGTCACAGTCACTGTTTCAAACGTTCCTGCAGCCTTAACTGGACCGATCGATGCCAGCTAGGCCCTTATGGTTTTGATGACATCTGTTATCTCTCGCCGTCTATGTATCGGTCTTGTTCCCGACGGTTGGAGGGCAAGCTACCCATTGCTGCGTTGTTGATACCCAATCCCATGCCTAGTCATCCCATGCAAGTCGACTTCCAGCCCTTGTGAGGGAAGCAAGGTGGTGTGAGGCACGTGAGGGAATGCCCATACGAGTGCGGAGGTTCGCGCCGCCAGTCCCCGCACGCAGCAGGCGCGAGAGCGAGCTGCAGTTGGTGCTCACGAGGACACGATGGTGCTCCGTTCAAGCGGGGCACCCTCCACCGCATACTCCACAGACGCTCGAAGCCACAGCTTTCACCATAACCGATAACGTTCTTAAGCCATTGTATACTTGATTGACATGTCGTATAATACTGCCGCGCTTATGATAATTATAGTATGTCGCAATTTTGGTCGATATTAAGTTAAATATACAGAAATGTAGATCTCAATTTCTACATTTTAAATATATACTTAACTCAACATCGACCAAAATTGCGGCTTACTATAATTATCATAAGCGCGGCAGAGTGGATGTGAGTGTTGTGCTGTTGGCAACTCTATATTCGCAGCGTACCTTGGGTTGGAAGAGTCCCTGCGGCGCCTGCGGCTGCGCGGCGGGCGACAGCGAGCGCGTGAGGGCGTCGGTCTGCTGGATGTTGAAGGCGATCTCTTGTTCCAACATCTGACGTTTCAGCTGGAAGGATAAAAGATAAAGATTTTAATGCTAGCGTGAATAAGCTTAAAATATTTCTTTTTCCTTTAAAATACGCTAGTGGATAACTCATTTTTCAATGACGACAAAAAAATATAATTAATTCCTCCAAAACTGGTATACATATCGTTCGGACTTACAAAGCGCAATGTGTTTTTGTCACTGATGTCAGATTTAATCATTTGGAACAACTAGTAAGACTTATTATTTAAATTTAATATTCGCTCCTAAACTATCCGTGTAAAAATGTATTATTAAGAAAAAGGAGGATCCTCCGACCAGAGTTGACACGAGGGGGCAACTACTCAACGTTTGTTTCCAAGCTTTCATATAGGTACAGAGGCTTTACCACGAACTCTTAACGCAATCCATCTGACGACCTGAACTGAACTGTTAAAGGTATGGAGCTATATAGAAAATATAGCTCTATCCTTCTTTCTCACTCGCACGCCTGAAAATTTGACTCGCCATGGTAAGAACCCTGATCGCGCGGATAACATTGCTGGCGTGTTAAAGAATTAGTGTGTCGTACATGTGTTGCTGCAATCAGAAGGCTTAAAGACACCCAAAGGGCAATGGAAAGGGTCAGAAATGAATATATCTGCAGGAGAACCAAGGTTGCCGATATAGCACGAAGAATCGCTAAACTTAAGTGGCAATGGGCAAGGCACATTGCTTGCAGAACAGATGGCCATTAATTGGCCAAAGATTCTGGAGTGGCGGCCGTGTACCGGAAGACGCAGCGTTTGAAGGCCTCCTACAAGGTAGACCGATGACCTGGTAAAAGTTGCGGGAATCCGATAGATGCGAGATACAAAGGACCGTTCATTATAGCGACATTTGGGGAGGCCTATGTCCAGCAGTGGACGTCTATCGGCTGAAATGATGATGATGATGAGATATGTGTCGCTGCTGCCGCCGCCACCATTGGACGAGTGTGCTCGCAAGGCAAATGTGGTGGGAACTATCCTAGCAGCTTCCGGAGACCTATCTTCGTGATAACCACCACCACTCTGGCAAGAGTAAAACGACCAAGAAGAAGAATAGCCACCGCGATGCGTACCTGTTCGGTCTCCATGCGCCACTTGGCCAGCTCCTTGAGGATCTCCTGCTTCTCCGCCAGCAGCTCGTCGGCGTATTTGCGCGTCTTCTCCAACTCTTGCGTTAACGCGTTCTTCTCGTCTAACGCGTGCATGCGCTCCTTCAGGTGCACTTGTAGCCTGAGAATATAAGTGGTTATCGATATTAACTATACAATGAATGGCAATCACACTAATATTATAAAGGCGAAAATAGTGTATGTTTTTTTTGTTTTCATTTATTTATCTACACATATAAAAGGAGAAACTGACTGACATTTCAATGCACAGCCGAAACTACTGGGACTAAGAGCGTGAAATTATGCCTTGTGTTTACTTTTATGACGCAGGTGAGCACTAAGGGAAGATTTTCTAAAATCCGGAGTGGATTTTAGAAAATCCTCTCTTAGTGCTCAGGCGATGAAACAAGGAGTTAAAAATTGGTATGGAGAAATCTATTCACGAAGGCAAAGCCGCTGGTAGAGCTAGTCTTAGTAGTACGTGTGTTTGTCACCTAACTGCTCCTAAGCGGCTTGACCGATTCAAATGAAACTTTGTATGTATATCTGAGTGGGTCCTTGGAAGGTTTGAAAACACTGGTGTTGTGGTCCTCGTTCATGTTTGTCGGTGTACATATAATGTAGTGTAGGCACCTGTCGTTGGACTCGGAGAGCAGCTTGTCGACGGTGGCCGACAGCCTGGTGTTGTGGTCCTCGTTCATGCGCAGCCGCTGGTTGAGGCGCATGAGCTCGGCGTTCTTCTCCTCGACGCTGGCCTCCAGGCGCTGGATGCGGTCCTCGGCCGAGCCGTGCCGCTCCTGAGCCTGCGGACAAACAACCTGCATTATACAAAAATTAACGTTATTCACATAAACTTTTCATTTAACTAATATTATAAATAATTTCAAAGTCAAAATAGGAACACGCATGCATTTTTTTTTAATAAAATAAAATACCTGATAACATATTAAAAACATCTTTATTAACGACGAAGTTAGAAAGCTGCAAAGCTGATAATCATGAAGAGAAGTCGTACGACGTCACATCAATATGGCTGCCATAGAAAACTGCGTTTTTGCGAGAGAGACAGATAATTATATTGTTACATCTCGTTTCCTTTTGGAATAATTTTAATTTTTCTTTTCACAGTTAAACTCTATCATATTTTTGCATATTTACTGAAAAAATTGTTCAGATAACAACATTTTTTTCAGCCATATATTGTTTGTTTGATTGTAAAAGGTAAAATAATCTCAGATAATATTGATTTGCTGCTTAAATTCTTACATTGACACAAAGCTACAATAATGCTGAATCGCAGCCTATTTTTATTATCCCGGAAAAATGTATGTTTCGTGCGGAATAGAAGGTCACGAAAGTGCAGCCCTGGGACAGACCTGGTATTTGGCGTAGCCGTGAGAAGACACAATATTGTTGATTTTGATTTGTTTTTTTTTTTAATTTTCCACACATGTGCTTGTTTCTTTATTGTTCGTGTCTTGAACGAATGCTCACTGTCAAAAGCTCGCTCAACGAATACTCGCAAAACTAACTCGCGAAGCGAATGCTCGTGGCGACCAATGTACTTTAATCATAAAATCTACAAAATGAAATAAACAGACCATTTAACGTTAAGTTATTTAGTTAGTTAGCAAACATATAAAAGCAACTGCAAAAGAAATTATTAAGAAAATAGTTTCAGGAGTCATTCCACTTTACATGGAAAATGTTGAAAGATTAGGTACAATGGGCATGGAACATGAGAAGCATTAAGCACAACCGTTAGTCACTATAACAACAAAAAAAAAATACACTAATCAGCTTCTGATTCTGACCGCAATCAAAATAACTTTACATGTTTAGGCAACATCGCACCCGTGAAATAAAATTTTCTTAAGTTTTTTGTATTTTGTAGGTCAGTCGTTGTATGTTGAATAAAATATCTTATTATCAGTTAACTCTATTGAATGACTTTGTCCTGATATAGCCAACACTGTCAACTATGATTTTAAGGACTATAATTTCGTAAATACACGTTTTACGGTTGCCAATCATATTTGAATGAACATACAACTTCACACTGCAAAAAAAAAAAACTAAAAGATCATTTGAATTTCACGGGCTACACTAGAACATGGGTATGTTCTAGTGTAGTCCGCGAAATTATATTTAAGGGGGCTCAAAGGCTAATACTAATACAGTCCTCTTTATCTATCATTCCATGCCTAGGTCTCTAGAAGCAAAACCTGTTATCAAGTCTTAGTGCCAGCTTAGAACTTATTACGACGAAGGCCTCTTGTTATCTTGGTTTGATCAACCACAACATCTCACTAAAGCTTTCATGACATTTTATTACGATACACTGGGAATGGCTCAATCTGTTGATTTAAAATGCTCTCAGCCAAGATCAAGCAAAGATGCTGTATAGGTTTGAATAGAATAAACTTTATTGTACCCCAAAATAGTACCATCATTTTGGTCTTATCGCTGAAAGCGGTATATGTCAGACAACTTTACGATAGACTATAAGAACATCAAAGACGATATAAATTGGCAGCTCCATAATTTAAAAGAGACAAAGACCTGTGCAGTTTATCTCAACTTGGGATGGTCTTCCAATGTTCACGATGTTGTAGTTACCTGTATTTTTCACCCCTGACCTCTAAAACCCAGTTACTATGTACGTCATGCAATAGCCGGCTGGCCTACACCATCCTGAATCTACATCGACCACATGCCATCCTCAACCCACCTGGCTAAGCGCCTCCATCCTGGCCTTAAGCTGTTCCTCCATCTCCGGCAGTGAGGACATCTGCGCCAACTTCTGAGTGGAGAGCTCCAGCTTCTCCTCAATGGCGGCGATCTTCTCCTCTTGCAACTGCAATGCGAATGACGTGGCATGGTCTATGAGTGTGCTGACTACGGGAAGCCGGGCTACGTTAGTATTGTTAGTTACAAGGCTTTGCTAAAAAAAATGGATTAGGATTTTTGTGGGTTGGTAAATAATCCAAAATGCTAAGTATTTACCCAATCTTACAGTCGACAGTTATTATTTACTACGTACCACAGGAGATACTTAACTAAGATTATGAATTGACCTGACTAAAGAATAAAAAAAAAATAACTAAGTCTTGAGCTACAAGGAAATTATCGTACAAATATTGTTTTTTTTTTTTCAGTTATTTAGACGCTGCATCAATATATAAAAATACGAAATAATAAAAAAAAAAACATCGTTCATGAAAACTCCAAACATATCTGACGACCCTAGTTAGTTATCTGTTTTGTTGATTGTGCATAGGCGAGCTTAACCACAACTGGTTTTCTTTTCAGCAAACCTGGATTCTTACTTCATTATTAATTAATTTAGAGTATATTTATTTTTCTGAAAAACCACAAACCAATACTAGAATACAACTTAGTCTGCTACTTCCGATAATCCCTTGAATTCGATCCCTCTCATGCAAGAACTATTTTAACCTTTTGACCGCCACAGTCATGTATACATGACAAAGCAAGATGTGTCCAGCACGCCACGGTCATGACTACATGACAGACTAAAACGTTAATAAATCTTATAAGAGAGTATTCTTTTTATTATTTGTGTTTATTTATTTATTTATTTATATATTGTATTTGTTTTGTTAAGTGATGAAATCGCCGGGTTGCTCGTTGGCACCGAGAACACGCTTTTTAACGTGATGGTCAAAAGGTTAACCTACCTACCTGTTAAGGTTACTTTTCAAACTACTTTATTAAACCCCATGATTTATCTGATCCTGACAACAGCTTGCCCACCCTTCAAACAACACAGAGTTTAAGAAAAAGTTCTGCTTTATGTGGCATCGACCCCGCCTCCCACACCTGTTTGTCTCTTTCTTAAATCATATCTGTATTATATCCCTGTCCTACCTTAAGTTGCGCCTGCTTATGGTTGAGTTCTTGCTCCAGTTTCTCGTTGAGGTCGTGCAGCGAGGTGGACTCGCGCTGCGCGTTCAGGTAGCGCTTCTCCAGGGTCGTTATACGCTCCTCCTGGACAGAGACGGACATGTAGTGGTCATGTTTAACCAAAAAAATGTAGGCGACACAGAAAATAATTGTTGTGGAGTATTTTTTTGCTAGGTAGCAATTAATCAGGTGGCTCATTTTTGTTGTAAGTCGTCACTAGTATCTGTAACATTGTCTAGTGTGAGTAGTTTTTACGATTCTGATTGGTTAAGAGCTTGGAGCGGGCCAATTAGACTTTCGGCGCTCCGATTGGCCCGCTCTAAGCTCTTAATCATACGCCGTCTTATACGTGTCGATCCCGTTAACGTAAAACAAACTTGCGCTAGACACACAAAAGTAAAGCTGGCACATTGTTAAGCTGATATGTCTCATGTTTCAATTTGTTACTGGCTCACATACCCTTTTAATATGTAATCTAATACCTGACCGCGATTTAACCTGATGGTAATCAGCGATGCAATCGTTGATGGTGAAGCGCACTAGTTTATTAAGAGCACTCTAGCCTTGAAGACATCTAAATTATAAACGGACAGGAAGACCGCAGCAGGTAAATTGTTACAGTCCGTCAATGTATGAGGTATAAACGACGAGGCTTAACGGTTAGCTTGGCGGCAGAAATCAATGGGGATTACCACCAGTTCAACAAAGAGCCTTATTACTACGAGGGAATAGGTTACTCACCTGGTCCTCCTTCTGCGCCACGTTCTCCCGCAGGTCCCTCTGCAGCTTGACGCACTCTTCCTGCTTCTTGGCGAGCTCCTTCTCCCCCTTGGATAGGCGGTCCTCGAGTTCCGACACTTTGTTGTTCAGTTCTGCCACTCGGCGCTGCCACGAGCTTAGCTCAGCTGACTGTTTGACGAACAAAGTCTTAGTTTATGATTGGAGAGAGGAAGTTTCTGGACATGGTCAAAAAGGATCTACGGCCGAGATCAATAAGCGTAATTTAGTCACTGTGGCTGTGACACATAACTGTCAAACTACGTAAATAGATCTCGGCCTAAAAGTTTTGATACTTGGGTTACTTAGAGTTATATACGAGTACATGATCGATTCTGAATTTACTTTCCAATAGATGACATTGCTTTTGGTTGTGGATTAAAGGGATAATATTATTATTAGTTTCAAAAACTTACCGTAAAATTATATATTTATCAAGTTACATCCACCGCTCCTTATACTAACTACCATTGATATATTAGCTTTTAAATACAACTGAAGCTATGGATGTAACTGTTAGGCTTAACACAGGCCGAAAGCAGTTGAGTGCAGAGAACTTTCTTATGACATTGAAATAAATACTTTATTACCTGTATTAAGAATGCAATATAAACTACGCGGGGACAACTGAGAAGTCCCTTCATATCTTTACGTTGTTTAACTTTATAACGCAAAAAATCTTCCGTTCTCGGCTCGTGCGAAGCCTCAGTTAGCCATTGTGTAAAGAGGTTATATAATACATTTTACCGTAGAGTATCCCAACTACAGTGGTACACCGGTGATGGTCAGTGTTAGTGTCATGATTGTGATCCTATGCTCCTATGGTAGTTTTACGTGATGTCAGTGCGCGCCGATGGTTAGTCTATGGGTTTGCATGCTACTAGTAAGTTAGTTTGAATCTCTTCACCACCCTTGGTTGACGGTAGAGAATATCTAAGTCATTAAGCTCGCCTTTGTGCAGGTACAAAAAAAACTTGAACAATATATTTTTCAAGAATAGAAAGTATAGATTGCTCAAATCTGGCCAATAAATGCCTTTTGTCAAAACTGTTTTTAATTTCTACATAGGTAAGTGTATTTGGGGAGCAAAGCAAATTGTCTGTAAAATCAAGCAGTAGCAAGCGATATTGTAACATATAAGCCATAAGGGAGGCAGCATGCTCTTTCATTCATGCCTACCAAGGCCTTAGATTGATCCACTTTATGAAAATCATGACAATCAATCAATCTTACCAGATGTATAGTATGCGAAGTTTCGAGAGCAGTAACTGAAGGACAATGACTAGCTTTGGACCAAATGCTGCCCATACATAGGAGTTATTCATGTAATTTGATCTCTTTTCCCTGGGATACATTTCGATTAGTTTTGGTTCATAGACTAGTACAAGCCTAAGAAATATAATGTACTACGTGTCCATTCTGGGCAGCACATGGTCCAACTATTATAGATGAATGGGCAATATCCTTTTTATCACTCGGAAGATTAGATTCAACTTTCAATGACACAGTTACTGCAATTTATACTCTGCATGGTCGTGATTCCAGTTTTGACAAACGGTTTGATTAATATAGTTGCTATAATTTATTTACAAATGAAACTAAACTAACGTTCGGTATGTTAATAGGTTATTATTATGTTTAACATGTTCGAGTCCTCTGACCACTGCATCGTATTTTCAGTTTAAAAAAATATGATGAGAAAACGCCAAATTGAGACTAAAAGTCTTTTTCTTTTGAGAAAATGTAGATGGAAAAATTAAATCCAGTAAGTTCCATAATAATTTGCAAAACGAAGTCAAAGCGAAAATTTATTAGTAGTAGGGCACAGGGTTCAAAATCGCTTAACACTTTAATAGGCAGAAATTGCCCGGTTGTAAGAAAATATGACTTTCGAAAACTTATTTTTATACACGATACAATGGCCGAAAGGACTTCAAGGTTAGCACTACTTAAAATAGCAGGTGTTAGTGTTAGAACTAAATACAGTTCGGTTAGCAATATACAATAGTACAAGAGGATATACGTATTAGTACGATGTATGCGGTACAGATGGCGACGCGACCGTGCAATGGCGACCAGGCCGCGGTGTTAGGGGCCTGTTAGTTTGATTTGGTGGTGTGTGAGACAAGGCTCTATTGGGGGAGACGGGCTCCTAATAGGCTAATTTTTATATTAAAAAATATCTTTAAAGTTCTGCATATTCCTTTTTTTAATAGATATAAACTAATGCTTGACTGCGATCCCACCTGATGCTAAGCAGTGATGCAATCGTTGATGATGAAGCGCACTAGTTTGTTAAGAGCCTATTCACTCTAGTCTTGAGGGCACCTAAATTATAATCGGATGAGAAGACCGTCACAGGCAAATTGTTGGTAAGTAATTATCTTTAGATTTACAATTCAAAAGAGAGTTAAAAAGGGAGGATCCTTTGACCAGACGAATGTTGTGTCTGGTCCGGGCCACCGTCCAATAGTTGATTTCAGATTGTTTTATATCGCGCAGAGAACTCAAATACCGCAATAAAAGATTTTGAATTTTAGTTCCTATATAGCGTCACAGATATCGTCACACCTGTTAGCTAGCAGTAGATATTCTAAAGGTCTCAGGTGGTAACCATTTACCGTAGGGGCCCAGCAGGGTCGAAGCCTACTGGGGCCAAGGGTCTGATTCTGAAAGGAAGACTCGGCCCTGGTACGCAACGACGGAACAGGAGTGGATTTTCAGTCAGTAAAAGTCTGACACTATCTACTATCTACTACTAAGAGCGGGATTTGTCATTAGATGATTTCCCACCTAAAAAAAAGGTAGTAACCATGTATGTATGTATGCTTTTGAAAACACCTAAATAACTTACCCATAAAATTTAATTTGAAACGAAACTTAGTTTTCGTAAAACTTTATTGAAATAAAACTCGTATAATCGCACTTAGAACTGGCTTGAATTTCTTAAGTTTCTCTTTATTCAAGTTTATATATTTAAACTTGCCGTAGACTTACTTAGCTTAAAGATAAACAGATAATCCCCTCTGGGATGAGCAAAACCTCATATTATTTTCTTTGTCTGACTAAAAATGATGGGTCCTGTTAACCCGAAAAGGGATGACAAGGGCAGACAGGGTTAATGAGACTTACATAGATACGTGTCTCGCCTATTTGGGGTCACGGTCAACTTTGATGAAAATTTCACCGAAGCGGAAGGAAGATATAGTTATATGATGTATATGTATGTCGTTGTAACACGAAAAGCTATACTAAATGTTACAAAATAGCAAGTACTTGTTATATATATATGCTTGCTATGTATATTTTTGTTGAGGTTACGCCTACGGCTTTTTACGATAAAATAGGAAATATGTATGAACATAATAAAAATGTCTGGCCTGCTGGCCTAGTGATTAGTGGCCCTGACTGCTATGCCCAGGATAAATGTTTGTGTGATGAGCACGATTACGTTATTACGCTTGTCATAGCAAGAAAAAAAAATCGGAATTAGTTTAAAAAATAGCTAACAAAAAAAAAACCTAATATCCCAATTTGTTTGCCTTTTACGTAATCGTAAAGTGAAGTACAGCTGTTTTACTGTAGCCCTGGAACGCAAAGGGCAACAGAAGGAACCCTAGTGGGTTTTAGTAAGTGAAAGTCTGACACGCCCTTCCGCTGCACCCAGAGAGTGAAGAGTTATTTGATGATTTCCAAAAATATGCCCATAGAATGTCCAATCTCCCTGGCCACAGAGCCAAGTCCTCAACACCACCTAATCGTCAGTACAGCATGATGCTCGTATTCAGCATGTGTCTAACCTGCTTGGCGATCGTATTTTGGAGTTCACTGATTTTCCTTGTCGTCTCCGATTCGCCGTTTACATTATTTGGATCCTGGGTCGTCCATCAAAAAACAAAATTTAAAATAAACTAAACGCTATTCACTTTAGTTTGTTTAAAGCGGTTTTTTTTTCTAGAAATGTTTTAAACTAATTCATAATTTGCTCAAAGTTATTGTAAAATCTAGGAGATTAAACCAAATCAAGATGCACTGTGGTACTTGCAAATTACGAACGGAGTAAAACATTTTTGTTCAATCAAAAAAATTAATACACACAACACACACATGCCTTTTCTGATAGAATAGATTGCCAAAGTACTTTATAAGAAAGATTTATTGGACACAAAAATTATATTTTGAAAAATATCAAAAAAGGTATGTAAAAAAATAGAGCACAATCACCAATTAAGGCTGCGAACACATCAACGGCTAGGAAACGTCGAAATATCGGGAAATTGTTAAAAGTATTTTTAACTTCTCGACACCTCGAACTTTTTACAGAGTTTTAATTGAAGCAATGACAAGAATCACGGACGATAAAAAAGTTTATTTTTATGGACGATTTCTTGTGTTGTCCTTTAGAAGTTTTTCATTTAAATGTGAAAAGTATTCCTTGACCAGTCAGGACAGCCGAGAATTGTTGGAAATTGTAATAATAAAAAATTGTTAGCCTTTAATAAATTCGCAGCCGAAAGCATCTAAAGGGAATTTAAGAAGTAACACATATTCTTTTGAGTGTGTTTTTAAATATTTTCTGTTAGTGTTATGTACTGTGTGTATGTATCAGAATCTTTTACAAATTATTTTAACCTTTGGTGCTTTGTACTCCCCGTGATTTTGTTAAGGATTGTCTGCAAATTACTTGATTTTCAACAAGACATTTTAAGGAAAGATGTGTCCTAGTATCTTCATTTGAACCTACGTTACGAACAAAGATACCTACTTCGTAGTAGGTAGATTTTATAAGAAAATGTATAGGTACTAAAAACGTGATATTACTAGCAATGGCATTATTTTCTTCCAAGAACCAGCATAACTTCTTTTTAGGGCTCCGTACCTCAAAAAAAAAAAACGGAACCTTTATAGGATCAATTTGTTGTCCGTCCGTCTGTCTGTCTGTCAAGACCCTTTGTCTTGGGAACGCGTGGACGTATCAAGTTGAAATTAAAACCATATACTTAGGTCTGCGGTCCCTTGAACCCTTGAAGTTGTGATAAAATCAAACTTCTAAGTTAACGGAAAAAAGATATGGCCGTTTATTTCGCAAAAAACGTATATTACGACACTCAAGGGAACCAAAATTCTAGAGTACTTCCCGTTGACCCAGAATCCTGAAATTTTGTATAAAGCAAGGTCTTATAACATAAGTATAGGAATAAATCTGAAAACAGAAAATTTGTTGTTGTCTCAATTTTTTTTTTGTGATTTGGAAAAAGTTTGAGACTCCAATCAGGAATTGAACTCTTTACTTAGGTAAGTTTGTACGGAACCTCCAGGGCGCGAGTCCGACTCGCACTTGCCCAGTTTTATTTTTAAGTAAATGTGTTTTTCTTCTTCGTGTCGATGATTTCAATAATTATTATTCTAGAGCCGAGATGGCGAACCTATGGGGCGCGATGCCAGTTGTTGTCACGCGGAAAAATAATTCGGATTCGTCAGTGTGCAAGATGTTTAAACATCTAGGTTTTCTGAAATAGCAGTATTTACACTATATTTTAGTTTATTTTATATAAATAAACAAGCAACTATGTAAACATTGCGTTATACGAATTTTGGGTTGCAAATTAAGAGTTAATCTTCTTTTTAGCGTGTTGATGGCAAAACATTTTTTTTTTTCATATCCTTTCCTGGCCCAGTATTCCGCCTAGAGTTAAAAGCGTCTTGTTATATTTCTTGCCAAGATTCTTTGGTGGTACGTCACACATCATTAACATATTTATCTACATAAGTATATTTATAAAAAAGAAACTGACTGACTGTCATATCAACGCACAGCCGAAACTACTGGGACTAGGAGCGTGAAATTTTGCACAAGATTTCCTTGTGTAACGTAGACGAGCAATAAGAAGGGATTTCTCAAAATTCAGCCCCTAAGGGGATGAAACGTGGTCCTAAAGTTTGTATGGAAAAACCTACTTACAGAAGCTAATTTTTTTCGTATATTTTGTGGTACATTTTCCAACAAAGGTTCGCCATTCCTGTTCTAGAGTATAGATTCATACATATAGGCACACTTTTATCTCGTAATTTACAGACAACCCCTCAACACCCACTATACAACATTTGACACAGCCCCGCCACAACTGGGCGTAACACGTAGTGTATGTGCAGTGTGCACCTACCTTAGTAGTTTGTTGTTCCCCGTTCTGTTCGGGCGAGCCGGTGGGCACGGTGCCGTTCTCCTTGGGTTTGTCGTCTTGCGTCGACTTGTACTGCTGTAACTGATAGATAATTCCATATTAGAAAAAAGTTGATGGAATGATCCTGCCAAATAATGACCGCCATGACCCACGCACTATGGAAAAGGGTTAAGTGCGGAAATAAAACTCCAATAGATAGATTGACATGTTAGAAACCAACCAACCAGAGTGGACTCGACGCATTCTGGTTGTGGCATTATGCTGCGCGTTCTCGACCGCTTTGCGTAGATTTTACGCTAAAGTTTCCATAAAGAATTATTACAATAATTAAAAAAAGTTTTGAGACTCGTCATTTCACGTAAATAAATTTCTTTTTGTTCTTGAAGCTAAGTTATATAACTTATATAATACAATCGTGCGGTTTTGATCACGCATACGGGATTGCCCCGCATTTTCTGCATGCGGTGCAATCCCGCATGCGTGATGAAATCCGCACGATATTAAAAACACCCTAAGCGTATTTGAAACAAACTTAACCTAAGTTGTAACTTAGCTTCAAGAGCGAAAAGCAATTTATTTACGTGAAATGACGAATGTTAAGACTATTTTTTAATTATTGTAATCATTCTAAGATAGGTAAACAGCAAAATTCATAGATTGTTGTTCCCGTTCTGGGTGTCTTGTGTATATGAATTTACAGGGTGTGTATACACGAAACGGGACTAATTCTTAATGTAGGGCAACGTTTTATTAAAACAAAGAAAGAAAGAAAATAATTCCAAAACCCACTTGAGAGTGACGTAAAGACCAAAATGTTGGAATGGGGTGTTGCTCCCAAGTCTTCAATAGCCAGCTTTTCCGCGAAACACTAATAATTATTTGTAGCGCACCAAAACAACGTGATTGTAACCGTGATTATTGGCGGGGCAGTTCGTTAGCAGAGCTTAATCTGACTAGAGTTGACAGCTTCCACGAAGCTCAGCTCTGTTTTACATAATGAGCAATCAGGGATATGGATGCGTTTGAGCTGTTTGCGAAATATTTCAAAGTGTGATGATATCACACATTTGTATAACTGCAGTAACCATTTATGATACTTCTTGTGATAGTCAAATGACTTAATAATAACAAGCGATTGTTTCTGAAAAAAGTTTAATACGGTTAGTAATAAGTTTAGTACAGGGCAGTGAACAGGCCACTGCCGGGAGCCCAAGAATACAAACAACTCTTGAAAGAGCATCCAAATTAGAAAAAATAACAACTGGATTCATTTCTGTTTGTTGTCTGTGTGTGAGTATGTGTCTGGATTCATTGTTGTGCCGTTGTTCACGGTTGTCATTCGTAGATCATTGACGATCGTTACAAGTAGTCAGACACCAGAAAATCTTGAGGAGAGAGCTTGAGGCTATTCAAGGAGAACGTGTTGCCCAGAAAATGGATTCTGAAGGTTTAGTAGGTATGCACAGGCGCGCTCCATGTTTTTTTATTATTATTTTTCGGTGGGAAAATCATGACATCCCCCGCTCTTGGGCGGAGCGGGAGATAGTGTCAGACTAAAAACCCACTCCTATTCCAGTACCAGGGCCGAGTCTTCCTTCCAGAAGCAGACCCTTGGCCCCAGTAGGCTTCGACCCTGCTGGGCCCCTACAGTTGCTGACATCTTGAGGCGCGCGTGGAACAGTACGCGCCGTCGACGACTTGGGCTCGGTCCGGACGGTTACCGAACGGTCGGACGACGAGCCAACACAGGTGTTCTGATGCATCAAGTTAGACTAGAAGCCGACCCCAAGCTAGTTGGGAAAAAGATGGGGAGATGATATTTAATTTTGCTATAATAGAGTTTTTAAGAATTAGATATAACTACTTACTTCTTCTTTAGTGAGCGCTAGTTCCTCTTCTAACGCCGTGTTCCTCTCTAACGCAACACGTAATCTTTCCCGCACCTGAAACATATACAGCAGACACATATAAATAAAAAACACCGATATTTATCACATCTATTTAAACTTAAACTCTTAACTATCATCGACTGTTCCTTAACGTCTGTAAACCGTTTAACAGTTGATGGATTTCTGTGAACACTTCTGATAAGCCATTTCTTCTTCAGAGTAGTCCGCGAAATTCAAATTTTCTCGAGGTTTTTGCATTTTACAGGTGTCAAGTTGTATGTAGACTAAAATATAATTTGCGACCGTAAAACGTATTTATTTACCTACTGAATCATAATCACTACCGCCTGCCACTCCTCCTCGCTTCGGACCAAGGCCTGTACCAAGGTTCGGCACGAGAGATCGCTGCCGCCGACCTCCCCCACGAGGACACGGCGGTGCTCTGCCCAAGCGGGGCACACCTCTACCGTGTGCTCCATTAAAATCGTCAATACAACCTTCTCAGTTACTGTTCGTCTGATAACCCTATAGAAGTGCTATTTCATAATGTCGTACTCTTAATGCAAAAACCAATTAAATGCAACAACATTTTTGTGTTATATTATTATTATTGTATTCTATCAAATCTGTAGGTTATTTACTTTTGGCCGAAGCTATCTTTGTAAATAAGTGTCGTAGCCGACAACCGGTTGTACCTATTCGTCTTGATAAGACAAATCGATAGCTATATTTAACTTAATTTGGGTAAAAAAAATTCAGATAGTTGGTTTTTGCAAGTCACGAAAAAAAAATTTAAATTATGCGGGGTACCCTAAAGGATCTTTCTTAAGACAGAAACGCAATTAAAAGTCTCTATCTAGCCCTGTCAATCAAGCGGCAGAGCTAATTAAAATGCAGTGGCAGGCTTCCTCGTACCTCGGTTTGTGGACAACAGCAGAGAATATCTAACACTAGCTTTTGCCCACGACTGTCCGCGTAAATCAAGTCAAGACAAGTCAAAAGTTTTTATTTCACATAGGCCTACATGGGCACTTATAAAACGTCAGAAGCTAGTGCACGGTTCCAAATTGGTCGTTTCCTATGGAGAAGAACCGGCAAGAAACACCATGGTTACTCTTTTAAAAAAGTGGTTGTTTACAATATTTTCATAATACAGTATTAATAGACATTATGTATATATAATAGGAAGTACCTAAGAATTTGCGAAGTCCACAGTGTTCTCACATACACATTAAAAAAAAAAGAAGCTATATAAAAAAAAAACAAGAACAGTCAACAAGAATGTCGGTAATAGCAGATGCGAAGTCTGAGTCGAAAACAGATAAAAGTAGCCTAGGTCCTTCCTTGGAATTCCAGCTGACTCCGTACCGTTTCAGTAGTTTAACCGTGACAGCGTAACAGATAGATAGAGTAAGTGTCACACATAAAATATTAATAAGTATGAATTACGTATGTGCTTAGAGATAGAACAGTCCGTATTGTGTCAGCGTTGTTTTATGAAAATTTAATAAGCGATTTTCCTTATCTATGAATATTTTAGAACTTTATATTTAGTCTGGTTTTCAGTTCAATCAAGTCCAATCTGGAAATCTCTTAACCGACTACGCACTCAGGTTGGCCGCTGTAAAAATAATTTGGCCAAATGGGGCTTCCTCGACCCATCTCTAACACAGTGCCAGTGTGGAGCCGCTGCTCAGGACATGCGTCATTTGCTATGCTGTCCATCCTGCACAACTACCTGCAGTTTTCACGATCCATATGAGGCCAATAACAGAGCCGTAGAGGTTGCCAAATACTGGTCAGATAAAATTTAGTTAGAGTACATCGACACGAAAAGAAGAAGTAAAAAAATATATTAATTGACTAATTTTCAGGCACTTGAATCGACAGCGAAAAAGAAAGGTCTAGCTTGCCTGTCCCAAAGTGTTGTATTGTCTTGCATATATGTAACAAGGGTTATTATTTTCAAAAAATCGGGACACGTAATAAAAAACCGGGGCAAAGAATTTGAATACAGCAATAAACAAAAAAGATAAGTAGATAAATAAACAATACTTTTATGTTTTAATAAGCGTGTTTCACCCAAATTTAGCTTTTCATAAAAATTGTCTGTATGCATATTAGGTACGTGATAAAAATGTAAATTCTCTGAAAGATTACTATTTCATTGTTTTGTTTTATTGTATAACTGAAAAATATCATAACGCGGGATATACACATCGTATCGGAGGTACATAAAAAAATCTGTTGTTTTGTGGGATATCCCGCCTAAATCGAGATAGCTGCGGCTCAACCACGAGCTCTTAACGTGATCCACTTCATGACCTAAACTGAACTGTTAAAGGAATATTGCTATATAGGGTGTAAAGCTCCATCCCTCTTCTCGCTCGCACGCCTGACATTTTATCACATCATGGTAAGGCCCCTGGTAACTCTAACCTACGCAGATACAGTACCTATTACTACAGAATCGCATATTTGTAACCGTAAATAAATGTATCTTTGGAAATAAAATGTTTAGGTACTTTGTACTAGGAACCGACAGACACGTAACTATAGAAACACATATATAACGGTATTTGGGAACATATCTAGGAGAGAAAAACGTTTTCTATTGCTAGGGAAATTGGGAATAAGTAATAGCGGTAAGTTTTTGAAACGTGTTGATCGTTCGTGATGTTCTCTTACGCAATACGAGCTCCAGACGAAGCTATTGAGCCGTTATGCTGATTGTATTGGTATTGTTTATGTTTCAGTATCAGGTTGCACACCCAGGTAGGCCGCTGCAAACACAGCTTGGCGAAATGGGGTTTTATAGACCCGACGGATACTCAATGTGAGTGCGGTGCTCCTGTTCAAAACATGAGAAACATACTAGAATACCCCAAGTGCCCATACACATGCACTTTGGAGGATTTAATGAGTGCCATCGATGCTGCTATTAATTTAGCCACCTATTGGGCCCAAACAGTTTAACAAGTCAACGAATCGAAAAGAAAAAGAAGAAGATTATAGAGAGATGGATTCCAAAGAAAAGGAGTATTGATTGTGTGAGGAGTGTTATGAAAGAAAAGAGTGTCAGTAATAGAGTGACTGCTGACAGGATAAATGCAAGAAAAAAATCGTGTTGCGGTAACCCCAAATAATATGGTACAAGGGCAGGAAGATGATGATGTTTCAAATTACTTGAGATTAAAGCTATAACTACATTAGACCGAGGCACACGACAATAATATTACCATGACGCGCGTGGCGTGGATCAAGTGTAGCTCTCTAAGTCTAGTTTCCATATAAAATGTATGGAGACCGACGCTCCCAGATCGGCGCCAAGTGGCACCCGTGTGCGCAGTGTAGTTCTACCTTAATTTGTTTGTCTCCGACTAAATCTTGAGAGCCTGGAAAAGGTCTTTCTAGACAAATCTACCATCACGTTGTAGCGTGAGCCCCAAAACAATTTGTAATGATTGATTTTCTAGGTCTGTGCGTAGTTTTTTTTTACATTTTCGTTTTTTAGAACCTACAAGATTGGAAGGTTATAGTCTCTAATCTTACACGCCGATCTATCTCGAACTTCAAACACACATTGATCCTGAGTTTTAGAGTATCTTACCTTTTCGTCTAACGCCTTGTGATGTTCGAAGAGGCTCTTGAGTGCCTTCAAAACCTCGACCTCTGAGGAGACTCCGGACTGCGCGGCCGCTTGTCGCTTCACTACCGTCATGCGCAGCGAGCGCTCGTGTCTTGACACCAGGCATTCTAGGTGCTCGAGCAATAACTGGAAAAGAAACAAAACTTTAGAAAAAGAACGAAAGAAAACATTGAATAAACAAGTATGTTGAAACTTAAATTAAACAGGAAAAAATAACAACAATAATGTGTGTATCACGGCTGCGCCAAATAGGTCCAGTTCAGCAAAATGCCGGAAACTACGTATCAGTTGCCTGACGCTGTTTTTCAACTTTGACTAAATCTTGATTAAAATCCTCCACTATATGGTGTTGATGCCGATGGGGTTGCCCCGGTTCTGCAGAGCATCAGATATGTGTGTCAGAGGCACACGTCGATAGAAAGACACGAAAGATAGAAAGCGAGTGACACCAGTGCAAGTTATCGGATGTCAAATGAATTCGAATTTGTGAAAAAAACATGCAGGTACCTCACGAAGTTTTCCTACACCATTTTGTGCACACAATGGCGATGAAATATGAATTAATATAATGCTACATTTCAGGCCTTTATAATTATGGTTACTGATTTCACTGATGCATAAAGTAATTGAAATATGCAAAGGTTCAACGAACACAAAAACAATTTTTCCAAACGAGTTTGATTTTAAATGAATCTACAATGCAATTATAGGGGTTGTTATTTGTTTAAACAATTTGGCTTTTATAGTTTATATTTATAAATAATAATCCTATTTTATGCAGAGGAAATTATCACGTAAGTTACACTTAAATACACACTTAAATATTTTCAAGAATTTCCTCAATAAATAACCCATTTGTGCCTACCTCATTGACAACCGGGCTTAGCGATGTTAGAACATTTCTGACCCTCGTAAACGCCCAACAACAAGATATCGAATATCCTTTATTTGACAAAGATTTGGTACAAATCATTGCAAGACAATAGATACACATTATAATAGTCAATTAGCAAACACAACAAAAGCTACAAAGTGAAACAGGACGAAACTAAACGAGTCGACTCGAAGACACTTTGACCGAGGGAAGCCGGGTCAACGACACGCTCGAGATAAGGAGATTAGTGGCTGATCGCAGCTTACTCGCCCCTCACTATGAGAGGAGACTTTGAGATAAACAGGAGACGGGATATCACGTGCATTCCTCTTGTGAAGATATTTGGAGAGCCTATATCCACATGAGTAGACAAGAAACACAAATAGCCCTATTAGGAAAGCGAAAGTAACTATAGACAATGGTTGTAGTTGTATTGTAGTTCATACGAGCATAGCGACATCTTTAACGACCCATTGGAATTAAAGTTCAAAGTCCTGCATCGTGGTACTGGAGCATATACAATAGTCAGAAATTAACTACCAGACATGACACCTGTCAGGCCGGAGGATGATCCCCTTTTAACATAAGTTTACAAGACTCTGACACTCCGTTCCGTATACCTCTAAACTGGTCAAACGCGACCCTATCAATAATAAAAAAAATAAAACGGGCAACGCTTCAGAAGTTGAAAACTAAACTAAAACTAAACTAAAGTTGAAACTTTTTGATGGTTGTATTAAAAACATCGATTGTATCTTGGGTTTGAAAATAATTACCGTAACTCAAATAAAATAAATATTTAATTTAAAAAAAAACCAGCCATAAACTTAACATAAAAACGAACAGTCTACTACCAATCATCCATGATTGATTTAGAATTGGGCTAGGCCTTCGACACATTTGACACCAAAACTTTTAGGGCAGAATACTTCAAAAGGGATCACGTGATAAGCGCTAATCTAGTTAGCACATCGGATTCAATCAAAAGCTGAAAGCCCCAGAGAGCCAAGACCGAACACGGTCTAGACGAGGAACATCGTGAATTATTCAACATCTTTCAGCGAATCGCAGGAGCACCTTTTATATGGTGCACTAAGATATAGGGGAAAATATTCTAATGCCATGTTTGTAGATGGTAAGGTAAGAAGTATACTCGTATGTCGGGTACATTGTTACTTTATTTGAATATTGAATAGTTATATATTTGAATATTTTTGAACACTAATATTGACGATACTGATCAAGTTTGAGACTCTTAAAGCACCTATAAATGAGAAAAATGATATGGCCAAAAAGGAGGCAACTTCTGGGATTAGACTTATAGAGAAGTACGTAAGAAGACATGTTATTGCGTCGAGCCCAGACAAATAGGGATAAGGGAATGATAACGATGATAGCGTCTATGATCCCTTTTTAGGTATTCCAGAGCTAAGTAAAATCTCATTGTTAAAGTGCTCGTAAAAGAAGACGTATGTGCACATTATTACTGCTCGAGTGCTTCAGATTTAAATTAATTTTATCAAAAATTCAGTAAATCCAATGGGGTTCAGACATTTTATAGATCACGAAACGAGACTTCATCAATGAATAAACCCAATTAAAAATCTTCTCAACATTTAATTAACAACGATGGTTAAATCTTTTGTCCAGTTCATTGTATGAATGACAATGGAGAACCTTTCATAATTTCGTGTGCAAGAAGAGACTGTGAATGGTCGCTACCGAAAATATAGTGTGCGTTTTAACCCTTCAAGCGATTTTAAAACACAACCAGGTATTTCACATCACTAAGAGTGATATGTTTAGACATGCAAATTCATATCTGTATTTTTTATGATAATAGGAAAATTGGTACGTTTCCGAAAAGGTGGATTGATGACCTAGTCAAGGCCGAGGTAATTTGCTGGATGTGAAACGCACATGACCGGTCAAAAGGGCGACGCTCGGGGCAGATCCAGTAGTGACTATCTTTCGGCTGAAATGATGATGATGATAATGACGAAAATGGGTTACCGATCGCTCGACCATTGAGCCAATAGCGTCGTTAAAATTGATGAGGTAACTAAGAATGTAATCGTCGGCCATAACTGAATCGTATAACCAACAAAACCAGCTATGAAAAGCACCACAAATGCTTTAACAAATACAAATTGTATAAAAATCGTAAGATTGGTTAAAGAAGCTAGCCGAGTGCACCGCGTCTGGTCGGGTGAGCGTTCTAAACGGCTTCTCGCCTGCTCTCTAAAGTTATTTACGTGATGTGCACTCTTCGTCCGGACCAGAGGACAACTGTGTCGTTGCCGTGTCAGCTTTATACTTTAGTATTTTTCTTTATTAGCTATCTTAGCTTGGGGTTGTCGAAAGTGTAAGTTTCCATTCTGATATTTCGGCTTGAATTAAACGCTCGGCATTCCGAATGTTATTTATAAGTTGTGGTTAAGGTGTGTTGAGCTAATGTCATTAACCAGGCACAAATCCAGACTTTGGAACTGATCTTTGAGAGGGGTAATGTTTACCCCGAGTCTCTCTGGGAATCTGAGATACTCACAGTACCGTCTCTTAACTACCACAAAAAGTCAGTATGAGTAATTAAACCATTTCCTAATTACTCTACTTTAAAAAATTTGTCTAACTTACCCTGGTGTTGTTTCTCTCCGCTTTGAGCTCTGAGATCTCCTCTTCCCTTTCGAGGAGCTGTTCTCGTGCTTGGTTGAGCTCTTTTGTGAGAGTCGCGAATTCCTGCAGACAAAGAAAAACAATAACATTAAGAAATTGTCTAAAGCAATCGTGTAAAAGCCTTTGGCCGGTCGTGTTGTTACGAATACAAACATAATGGCCTCTCTAACTGTCGTAATTTTTCAGTTTTATATTTTATTTTACTCTTAGTCAACAGGCAATGAAATCTGAGAACATAACTTGTATAACAGCAACTCACGTTGTATTAAAACGAAGTGATGATGACAAGAATTTATGAAACCGACGATATCTTACGATCATAAGACATCGAACACATTAGTACATATTGGTAGAATTTGTAAAAGGAACTTGTAAAAATTACTTTACCGAAGTGAGGCTTAGAAGATTCTAGTCTAGACGGGTCTCAGGTGTACCTCAAAGTAAGTTTAAGCCTCTGGAGGATAAACGAGGTCACAGTACTGACACGGACCGAAACGCCAGCACCCTGCGGGGGTTTAACGTCTATTCGCTCCAATAGTGATGGTGCAAACAAACAATAACTTAGGCACACACGAGATAAAAATATTTCTTTCAAATAATTTTCAAGGCGCTGTACTATAACGAATGGACTTTGCAAACCTATAGTACCCCAGTGAGACTTACTCCATAACACGATCAGATCGAAACACAACACAAACCTTTGATATCCAACTTCGAAGTAGTTCAAATCATTAAAACAAATTCTCTCAGTCGTACGTTTTTCAACTCGGGCTGACTTTGCTCGAGTTTTCAACATGCAAATTGGAGAACTTGCTTTTTAATGGGCGTTTCCTTTGGACATTACCATATTATAATTATAGGAAACCTCGCCGAAATTGAATTTGCTGTGTGGTTTTTTTTTAATGGTAAACTGAAAACTATTGACATATCGACAGTAGTTATTAAGTTATATAACTTATTTTCGATCAAAGTGGCGGTTAAGCGATTTTACTTTTCCACTGTCGATATTTGAAAAATGCAATTCGAAAATGAACTCATCAGCTTAAAGTACTATTAGTTCTGTCACTTTAGAGTTTTGACCTTAGAATGAAAGATACAAGAAATTGGAATGAAAGTAATAAAAATCTTTTGAAGAGAATTCAATGCTCTTTAATTTTGGTCATAAATGCGAATACGATTTAGAGCATATGAAGTGAGATATTAACGAAAAATTAATTCCGACCTTTGCCCTTGAATATGTTAAAACGCGCACATGATATTTATTGCCAATCTTTCATTCCGAGGTCGAGCCCTTTTATAGCCTAAGGTGACTGGACTACATTTGTATGGTAGAAATAGCTTTTGCTTTGGATCCAAAACCTTCTCTCACAGGGAAACCTTGTGCAAAATTTCACGCTTCCAGTCTCATTAGTTTTGGCCGTCCGTTGATATGTCAGTCAGCCAGTTTCTCCTTTTATATATGCGTCGCTTTTAGCAAGTGGTTCGCAAAACAGATGTCGGTATGGCACTCAGATTGATGTCCACGTATCGATATTATTTTAGCGGCACGCAATCAGATTACGTTCCGTAAAACTGATGAATATTAAAAGCTGGCTTTTGGGATGGTTGTATAAACTGAAATATTAAACGTGTTCGTGCAATAAATGAAACGATATACACAATAGTTGGTGTTACTAGTAGTGCATGCCAATAAGTTGCAAGTAATGGACAATTTGAACCTTTTGCTTTATCATGGTGAAGTTATAGGCTAATTAATAAATACTACAATACGCTCCAAAATAGGAACACGATGTGGAAAATAAATCTGGTAGTTTGTTTTTTTGAGATGGTCAATTATTGAAGAGTGTCAGACTTTACTGACTAAAACCCACTTGTGTTCCATCTGTTGTACAGGGCCACGGTAACTGTTTCGAATATTTCCGCAGCCCTAGCAGGCACCGGTTCTACTGCTGGGTCTATGAGGCACGCGTGGAACGCAACGCGCCGTCGAATCGGGCTTAGTCCTTATCGGACGGCGAGCTACCCATTGTCGTCCACGTCTAAGGTGGCCAGGAGTCGCCTTGCGAATTGGGCGGGTGAGACGTGAGGATGTCCTGTCACTCACGTTTTCGGCCACCTCCTGCGCTCGCATTACTGCTTCGCAAAAGGTAACCGCTTCCCATTCCCTCTCACCCCTGACCATGCCCTGAACCAGAGTCGGACGCGTTGCCGATCGCTTCCATAAGGTCACGATGGTGTTCTGTCCAAGCGGGCCCGACTTCCACCGTATGCTTCACTGACATCCACCGTATGCTGCATAATGGTGACACCCGGGAAATGTGGTAGGCTGAAGCGCGATTTGGCGGGCCATGTATGTAGAATGCATCAAACTGTGATCATTACTTTATCACTTTTAAGATCTCGTAGTATCTAAGAGCGATGTTCTTCTAGTCGTCTTAACCGTCAATTTTCAACTACAAAGAGATTCTTTTCCCTTAGTTTTAGGGTTCCGTACCTCAAATGGAAAAAACGGAACCCTTATAGGATCACTTTGTTGTCCGTCCGTCGGTCTGTCTGTCCTTTATCTCGGGAACGCGTGGAGGTATCGATTTGAAATTAAAACCGTATCTTTTTGAAAAATCAAATTTCAAAGTTAACGAAAAAAAAGATTTGTTCTGTCCGTTTATGTCTCAAAAAACGCATATTTCGACACTCGAGGACATAAAAATTCATAGGGTACTACTTCCCGTTGACCCAGAATCCTGAAATTTTGCATAAAGCAAGGTCTTATAGCACAGGTATAGGAATAAATCTGAAAACTGTAAATTTGATGTTACGTCACAACAAAAACAAAAAAAATCCGTTTCGAAAAATTTTTGAGTCACTATTCGGGAATTGAACTGTTTATATAGATAAGTTTGTACGGTCACCTCAGGTCGCGACTCCGACTCGCACTTGCCCAGTTTTTTTATTTAACTATAATTTCACTGAGAGTACCTTCGGACTGTTGTGGACACAAACTTGGCAAGTAGACCTCGCATATTCTAGCAGTTAATTAACCATCTCCCTTGTATCTCCGTGAATTATACAGGAAGCCAGCGCTACTCCTTAATATTTTAATAATGGTCACTAACTATACAGTGTATTAACTAGAATTTCAGCATTATTCTGACTTGCAAAGGTTTGAGCTATTCTTTCTAGAAGAAGACGGTTTTCCAAAGAAGTTTATATTACTTTGAAGAGAAGCGTTGATCGTCCCGCGATTTAATCAGATCTGAGTATCGCCTTATCAATCGTTGTTGGTATCGTGATTTACAGTTGCATCTATTGTAGAAAAATAACTGAAAGCATTTGGGAAAGCCAATCAAGTAGTACGTAGGTCAGGCCCACCAAATTATTTATTTAACTCCATTGCAAAGCCATCTTCCAATTCCTCACGTGGCCCCTTGAAATGTTAATACACACAAACAACGAGTGCATTTCCTAGATCACAGTACATTGAGGTATGTTTTAGTGGTGGCACGTCTCAGTTTTATAGTCGTCTTGCAATGTACGTTGTAGTAAAATATTCTCCATCGCTTTGTGCACTACATGTTGGACAGTGGTTTATGTTCTGAAAACAAGGCTTTTCAGACGAGGTTGGCTTGTGCCGTGCAGACAACTGAATTGATGGATACGATTCTGGGAACAAACAGATTTTTTTTTATTGTTGATAAGCTCGACCTTGATCACTATCTCAGCTGATGGAGAGCGACGATATGGTCGACGATGGAACGTGCTTGCCTAGAAGTAAACTATTCACTTAAAGATCACCAGGTTGTAGCTTCAGGAAGAACAGACTCCGGTAGGAAACTCCACTCCTTAAGTGTGAATCAGAATAGATGATAGCATAGCATAGTCGGCTTTATAATGTTCCCATTGGTGAGACTCAGGCCTCTTCTGTAGGAGAGGGAAAGGGCCGTAATCCACCACGTGGGCCCAGTGCAGGTTGGTGAATGTCACATGTCTACGAATTTTTGGTTCTAGGACATGCCGGTTTCCTCATTATGTTTTCTTCCACCGTTTTAAGAGCGGTGGTGATGAAATAAATTACAAAAAAGTAATGCGCCTGGCTGGGTTTTGAACCCGCGACCTACAACTCGTAAGGATTTTGAGAGCAGTGGTGGCTAAGTGGTAACGGCCCCGACTTACGAATAGATGATAATAAAAAGAAATAGGGGGTGTATCAACTAATATCGTTACAAAATACACAATAAACCATTTTCTTGACATTCTTGATATGTTACCCTTCCATCTACAAACGTACTCATAATAAGCACCGACAGAAGACACGACTATTTTAAGACATCTATCTTCATAAACCTCAAAAATCGGTGTCCCGAGATTTACGACAGCGAAAACATCTTTGTAGACGCACATAATATACTACCGTATTCCCACATAGATATACAAGAAAGTAACTTAATCAGCGACGCCTTTGACTCCACTTGAACTTGTTATCAGTCGATCTAATGTAGCTAAGTTATATATCCTTCCAATAAATCGATCTCGGCTCCACACTTGAAGCTGTAAATTAAGCAGGATATCACCAAATCCTACTGTCTGCAGATAAAGCCGGGAGGGAGGGGTAAAAAGGTATTTCATGTGTGCAGTCATATTTCGTATGCGAATATGAGATTTACTATAATGGCTTCAGTGAAACCGTCAAGTTTTGTAGTCCTTTTACTGTAAAATTAGTTAAAAATAGATCGAAAACCTTTCGTAGAACTTTTTCGAGGTCTCGAATTGTTGTTCGGTAATTATTTGCTCTTAAAAGCCTTTTCATGTAGACAATTAATGTAGCTATTGTGTTCGCCCAACACGTTGTCAGAGTCAAGCATTCAATATACTGACTGACATTCAATTAACTGCGCAAACATATATGGCATATACGAGTATGTATGTGAATATAATAACAGTGTCTAATCGTTATGTGTATGGGTAGTAAGAGCTTATGCACCTGTTACATAATATCATTATTTACCTTTATTAGCTAGCACTAGTCATCAGTCATTTAGATACTACCGGAGACCGACTGGTCTTCGGAAATAAATGAAAAGTTTAAAGATGGGTGCATTGACTATACTGCTATCTTTTTTTTTTTGTTAAAAAAAGAAAAGAAGAATGAATGAAAGTATTTTATTTGATACACATAGATACACACAGTGTAGAAAAAAATGTAGAAACTGAAGATTAAAAAAACAAACCTTACATTGTGTGTCTTATATGGTTGCGCCGAATAGGTCTAGTTCAGCGAAAATGCCAGACGCTGGTTTTCAACTGAACCTTATTGAGAGTGTACGGATGAAAATTAGTTTATTTATTTAGTAATAAACCTTCTTGCATTCGGGTAAAAAGAAGTTTTCAAGCCGTATTCTATTTTTTTATTATTTATTGCTAGCAATGCCATTTTAAGCAAAATGTTTAAGAGATCTTCAAAAATAACAATTTAATTTGTAAAACATTATTAAGAGTAAGTGTTTCTTTAAGAAGTCGTCCATTTTGGCTTTCTGTCTGAGCTAGTAAATGAAAGAACAACATGGGAGTGTAGCTTCTTACCTTCAACAACAAACTGTCGTTCGTTGAATTACGAGATGAAAACGACGTTCATATTATTTGGACAGTGTTAGTGAAGGATATTTTGCAGAACTTTTTTACTTTTTTGTAAAGTCATACCTAACTCTAGTCGTACAGAGAAACGAAATGAAAATAGAAGAACTGGCAGATTAAAAAATACCGCTGTTAAACCCGCGATATTTTGAGTTGGCATGTAAAAATGTAACATGATTGTAATAACGTTATTGTTTAATAAAAGTAAAAAAAATGAAATTTAAAGTTATGGTAATCACCTTTTCCGTCACGTTATAGGTTAGGAACTCACAAAAGCCTACACCAAAGCTTACATTATTTCATTAGAACAAATACCGATTCATTTAGAATCGCATAGCTTCTAGCTCGAAGTCTTGCATTTCCCTCTCTTATTTTTTTCTTCGCTATCTAAAATACTCACTAAGGTATGGAAATCCTAAATCATTTTTTTGAAATCCATGGTCGTAGGCTTTGCAGTGACTTTCCATATTCCATTTTTCCCGCTCCACCAAATTCCCACACCCATCCATCCCAATAAACATTTCAGCAATTGATCGGCTTTTCATTGGGCCAATTCTGCTGATCCTATTCCTAGTAATAGTGCTCGGTGGGTGGTCCACCCACTCCCCCATCCCCCCGGTGTCATCGTCCACGCCGCACTTTGCACCCTGCGGCGTAACCCGACAGCTTTCAATAGATAAATAAAGAAGGAACACTTTTATAAAAAGTAAAATAGACTAGATAGACTAGTACCAGCGGCCATTTTTTTTTTTGTTTTGGTTTTTCAAATAATTACTCTTACTCTGGAGTGCGTGGAATGGATGAAAGTTGGCACACGGGTAGACCATATTATGATATCGAAGAAGGACGCATGAGTTATTTTTCTTACTAGCTAGCGGACTGGCTAGGACGCATTAGTTATTTTCCATATTAGCTAGCGGACTGGCTAGGTTTTGCATATTTAGAATAGGTTTTGAAATTGATAGTTAAAAGAATAGTTTCTTATTTTAGAAGGAAAGTGATTTTTGCAATTATAATTATTTTAACATAAAGAAAATTTAAATTATTATTACGACGAGTACACGAGTCAAGACCTTCCTACCAGAGCTCGATTCCCATAATATCTTAGAAGCTATTAAGACCATTGTACCCATAGATTTAAGTTTATGTATAAGTTGTGTTACTTTTTTGGTGTACAATAAAGTTTATTCTATTCGAACACACTCTGCTCCTAGTATAAAAGTATGTTCGCTTGGGGTTCTTAACTACTTTCACGCGGGTGAAGCCGCTGGCAGAAGCTAGTTCTCAATAATCTATATATATAAAAGGAGAAACTCACTGACTGATATATCAACGCACAGCTGAAACTACTGGGACTAAGAGTGTGAAAATTTGCACAAAGCTTCCTTTTATGACGTAGGTGAGCACTAAGAGAGGGTTTTCCAAAATTCACCCCCTAAGGTTATGAAACGGGCTTCTAAAGTTTGTAGTGAGGAATCGACTTTCAAGCGGGCGAAGCAGCTGGCAGAATATATGAGAGTATTAGTCATTTACACAACAGAGCAATGTTCTTACCGAGTCCTTTAGCACACATTGTATGTTGCTCTTCTGATTCTTCTATTATATGACACACCGCGTTGCCGTGTTGTATTGACAGCCTTACATATCTACTGAGTTGTTTATTCGCTTTCATTTGTCTGTCGTCCTTCTCATGGGGCTATGGATGGCGAACACTGGTTATCTATTCGAAGAGTGGATGATTTCGTGCTTTGTTCATTATAGTAATGCTTTTCTACGCGTTTGCTTTGCTAGATATTTATAATAGTTTAAAAGCTTCATCTTCGTGAAATAGCTGTAATTTTCTCTGCAGTCTTTTAATGGACTCGAGTTAATTGAAAATTCTTTCTAAGCTTTATCCAGTTATCTAAATCATTAAGAGTTTCAGCGAACTAGGTAAACGTTAGTCTTACTGGTTCACCTCTTGAAAGTAGGTTTAATTGAAAATTCTAGTAGTGTCTGGGAAGAAAACTGTGTGTCTGGCGTCTTGCCAAGAACGTAACACCTGAACACATGTTCAGGGTAGCGATAAACCGCGTATCTGACGTGAAGATTTCGGTATCGGCTGATGATAGTTCTATTATGAAATTGTGCTTAGTCGAGCTCTTATGATATTTAGATCGGTTGGTGTAATTCGGGTTGAAATAGATATTACTAAAAGAGTTATGAGTATACATGTGGATGGATAGTGTTAACGTGACGGGTGACAGGACCGAATGGAAGAAAAAAAATCGTGTTGCGCCGACCCCAAATAACATGGGGCAAGGGCAAGAAGATGATGATGATGTGGTTCGGGTTGCAGAGGATGATTCTTTATATGTGGCTCGAATATGTAAATAATATTTACATATTCGAGAAACACCTTCGAACGGAAATACCTTCAGATCATTGACACATTCCTGAATGTGTCAATGATCTGAAGGTATTTCCGTTGACGAACAAAATGTTCCCGTACGTTGAAATCAGTCAATAGTTTCATTTTTTGTACCATCGATCACAAATGACAAATTCAATGATATATGGCCTCGCATCGTAACCCATTTGTCAAAAAATACATTATCATAAATCCGGCTATACCTTTTCCAGGTGAAAATCTACAAATCTTGATAGATGACATCACGATGGTTGGGTGACGGGACAAGTCCAAGTAGGTGACCTAACTGACCCGTGTCCTCGGAGTGAAGCCGGTGGAATTTCATTAACACGTCATCCTTCAGAGCTAGACTGCAGTAATTAAGCAGCTTACATGGATAGTTTGCATTTTAATTAGAAGTTTATAAACAGGATGAAATGTTAACCTTGATGCTATCCTACTTTAGCAGTGAACGACAATACCTTTCCGGTTCGGGTGTTCGAACTTGTATCCAGAAAATTTACTAAAAATCTCTGTGTCATTTCATCTACGTGTTGCAGATCTAGACAAGGCTTGGCAAATGGTACATAGAATATTCAGCGTAGCTAAAACGCTACAGAACCATTTAACCGAGCACACACACACAGTTACTATCGCCCACTTACCACCAAGACTCGCTGCCACATCCCCGCATAAGTTCAATTTCCTTCTACAAACATATCGCGGCAGTTGTTCCAATTAGCAGCCCGCTAGTTTCAACCGAATCAATTTCCGGCGATACGAAACATAAAATATATAATATTAAACATGACACTCGACACACAATGGTTTTCCGGAACGCTCCCGATCCATTTTTACGGCTTTGGAGCGGAATGAGCGTTGAGATGGTGTGGCTAGTACAGGCAACGTCAGAAAGGGATGGACAATTATCAGAAGTTCTAAACAATTATTAAAATTAATTATGTCAAATGGAAGGGTTTTTCGTTAAGAGCGCTCGAAATTAAACTAAAGAAACAGTTGTAAGTAATACTGTTGTAAATTTTTATTTTATCATACATTAAAAGAAATTTTGCTTGGAATACAATTTCGGGTAAAAGGATGCCGCGGAACAATTTTGTTTATGACATACGCATAAATGGGGCCAATTTCTTGAAAAACGGGAGTCATATCGCATTATTATATAGGCGGCAATCGTCTGTGGTTTCTCGGAATAGACTAAGGATAATATGGATAAAGAAGAGTTAGCACGTTGTTGAATCGTTTATCGTTCAATGGTCAAATGAGAAAACTAAATAATTATTTCACAACTATAGTTTAGCTAGGATAGCCGATAGACTGTCAAAGTTTGAATGTACCTATTGAAAAGCTCTATACAAGCAGTGTTTCTAAGAAAACAGTGTCATGACAAGATAGCTGTTAGTCTTTGATCCCTCAAATGTCGTATGATACGGCTTAGGTTTTAAGCTTGCTCACGACAACGCCCGAACCGTCAGCCGAACACCGTAGGTTCATAAGCATGGATTTAGTATTAAATAGGTACTTGAGGCGTTAAAGAAAGAGTGAACCGGCCATCTTCTGGGCAAGCTTGTTACACCGTAGAACTCATTAATCGCTTTCCATCAGATTAGGTCGAGAAAAAATCCTTTTTGTATGAAAAATAAAAATACAAAGGTTTTTTTTTTAGTTTTTATCACTTTGAGAGTTCTTCTTCCATACATTTATGCCCTTGACTGTACTACTGTAAAACTGTGTATTTTGTTAGTGCTATAGTGGTTTCAATTGTGGTTCGTTAAATTATATTCTGAGATAATCTGAGGAAATGGATTTTCAATAAAGTGTTCCGAGGTTTTGTGGTGGTGGCCAACTGGAATTTAATTGTGTAGATTGAGAATTTCTATTTTACTAAACTAGCAATGGTTATTTATTGCGGTTATTATTCCTCAAACTACCTTTGGCCGTGCCTCAGCGTTAATTTTCACGGTATTTGATTTAGCGGTGCTTTGTCAAAGTTTTCTATTATCTTTCGTCCGTTAGGTATACAGGTTTTCCTGAGTTCTTGAATATTCAAAGGCCGATCCATAAATATACAGTTATTTTATAAAACTGATGAGTTTGTTTGAATGCTATTATGTCATGAGCTTCTGGTTCGAATTGAAAATATCTTTTAGTTTTGATTAGCCCATTAAGCTATGGCCTACGGGAGCGAAGTAGTAACCAAAGACGCAGATAAAACCATAGGGTACAACAGCTATGAGTGATATTTTTTTTACACCAGATACAAAAATTTTATATTCAAACTGATGAAAACGGAAATTTCTTTAACATCCTATTTCACACGAAATAAACATTAATGCTACTGAAACATGCAATTCTTTAGTTAGAGGAGCACTGTGATCTATTTCAGGTCAGTCCGTCTGTCGACACTTCCACTGGCAATCGGATTGTTACCAGATTGCCTCGGAGCTGAATTAAATATGTATGAGTTTATTATTGGTTTCGTTAAAAATATTTTTAATCCCATCGGGAAGGTCCCATCTATCACTGATGATAGGTTTTGTCTGGGTTTCACCATGGTAGATTTCCAGATACGAAACAGCTTAAACACTTAGATTATATTTGAAAAATCACTGAGTTATTTTCGTTAATATAGTTATTGACATTTTTAATTTTGACATAACTATAACTTAGATGTCAGTAATATTGCTTAATAATTGTATTAAATTGATTATTACAGACACTATGATTTCTCAATTTAATTGATATGTAAGTAATAATACATAACGTTTAATTGCATGCTAATTTGAGATGATAAGGGCAGGCGAATGATAATTGCAATGCTTGTAAAAGGATGCTAAGCCATAAGTACTAACATAATGTAATACCAGCATTGTATACTTTGTTTGCAATAATCGTTTTGATTTTAACTTGACCTTCTAAGTAACTTACAAAGCTTTTATTTTTTTTCTGAACCAAAAGACAAAATACACAAGTGGTGCAGTCAGTCAATATTAAATTGCATCACCGAAGACTAACTAAACTTTAGTAAATATTTCAGAATTCTAAACAAGATTGTGCAAGAAAAGTGTGCAGAAGTTGTTATTTGTTAGCAGTAGTGGAACTAACTATTGTCCGGCGACAGTGCGCGCGTCAAACTGAATCAAACTGGTACAGAGTGACTGGTTATACATAATATGTATGCCAAGCGTGTTTGTTATACTTATACTAGCTGACCTGGCAAACGTCGTTCAGCCATATAAATTATTAAAGAAAAAAGGGGGATGGTGGTTCTTAGACCTACAAAATTTACACAAAAAAAAAAATCTTAATAATCGGCCAAGCCGTTTCGGAGAAGTTCGATAACGAACACTGACGACAACGATTTTTATTTATTAGATTTACTAACAATTTTTTTTGTCGAATATCTATTTACTTACGTCAGACACAGGCCTCTCCTATACGCAGTATGCTGATGAAGTTGATCCCGTTAAGGCTTTTTGGCTGTCTGTGATATTTTGCCATGAAAAACAGAAGTAGATGCCGATTTTAAAAATGAAAAGAGAACTCTGGTAGAAGGGAGACAAAAAATGCCACACACTTGTAATGACGGCTCTCTGCAAAGCCGAGCTACATCTAAATCTACATTAACAACCGGATCCACCCGGATAGGTCTAACTTCGAGAAAGAAGTCAATAGTCGAAACCGACTCGGCTGGGCAGCGTTCGGGAAGCTGTGCGGTATCTTCCCGTCAAATATACCACAGTGTCTCAAGACGAAAGACCAGTGCCTGTTGCCAGTGATGATATATGGCTCCGAAACGTGCTCGCTTACAATGAGCTTCATCAGAAAACTTAAAGTCACCCAAAGGGCAATGGAAAGGGCTATGTTCAGAGTTTTCTTGAGTGATCACATCAGAAATGAAGATATTCGCAGGCGAACCAAGGTTACCGACATAGCACGAAGAATCGTCAAACTTAAGTAGGAGGTGGGCAGGGCACATGGTTCGCAGAAAAGATGGTCGATGGGACGAAAGGTTCTGGACTGGCGACCACGTACCGGAAGTCGCAGCGTTGGAAGGTCTCCCACAAGGTGGACCAATGACCTGGTGAGGGTTGTGGAAATCCGATGGATTCGAGACGCACAGGACTGGTCATTATGGCGACAATTGGGGGGAGGCCTATGTCCAACAGTAGACGTCTTTCAGCTAAAATGATGATGATGAACCAAATACATTACAAAATATACATAATTATAAGACCTCGCTCCTCTTTGTAATTAATTTTCTTAAAACATTAACGTATTAACAAAAATAAACGTTAATGGATACGCTTAAAGTTTTTCTCTGTATACTCATTCTTATTAGCATAAAAGCGAAGCGTTCAGCCTCGACTTTCGAGGTGGGAAATTAATTCACGTTTGAGTACCAAGACCTTTCACAGGAACACACGCGTTCAGAAACCGACCTAATTACATACGCGTTGTAATTATAGACTTACACGTTACTTCAAAGTGTTTTGCTCCTTATCGTCATCTTTAAGTATTTATAACATAAGGACAGGCCTTCAATCATGCATGGTAACTACACAGTTGAACTGCTTTCTCATATGCTCATGTAAGGCTATGTAAAAAAAACCGTACAAACTTACCTATGAAAACAATTCAATTCCCGAATTGAGTTACCTATGAAGATTATTCTAAATCACAAAAAAAAGTTTTTTTTGTGACGTAACTACAAATTTAGTTTTCAGATTTTATCCCATACTTGTGCTATGAGACCCTGCTTTTTTTTTTGAAACTTTTTTCGTTAAGTCTGAAGTTTGATTTTTTCAAAGCTTTAAGGGACCGCCGACCTAAGTATATGGTTTTAATTTCAACTCAATATCTCCACGCGTTTCCGACATATAGGATCTTGGCAGACAGACAGACGGACGATAAAATAAAAGAAACATCATTATCGATCTCTGTATTTGGTCGCCAACTAAATAGCTAAACCAATTCAGATGTTTGTGTGCGTTTTATGATAGAACCTGAATCAAATGGTCCTTCGAGCCGGATCTTAGGTAGCACAGGGTCCTAAGATTTCACAAAATGGAAACATTCCCATTTGATATCCTTGTGTTTATATTTAGAGCTTGTCTTTCTCTTCTTTCTTACCATATCTCACACGTCATCGTAACGAAAGGGTTATTGATGACAGATTGACAGACTACCTTCCGAAAGCTATTACCAATTTGTTTGTCAAGCGTAGTGTTTGCGGCAGCATCTATAAGAAGATAATATTCCTACAATATGTACCTGCAGCAGAGCAGTGTGTACGCGGCACGCGCACACGGCGCCATTCTTGCGAGCGCAGGGCGTGCCGAGCCACGCGCACGCGCCGCCGCCGCGCTTCATCGCGCGCGACCATCCCTCGTGCGCGTTCTTAACGCGCAAATGTTCTTAGATCAGCGTTTATAATGGAAACTGCACTTTCACTGAGGTTTTAGGTTCACTGGTGATTGATAGAAACTAAATTTTATAGTTTTTTAATTATGAATTTCGTGTTTAACAGATGATTTTATGAACATTTAAATAAGGCCTAATGAGTTAATTACTCTTACTTCATCTCTCCGTATCTCATTTCAGTGTAAAATGATAAATGTTTCAAACGGTAAAAAACATGATGTTTAAGGTAAAATCGAAGACGGTACCTACAGATGAAACTAATTTTGAAATAAATGTTTTCAACTAGGTAATTCATTTTATCTCAATTGATTAAATTAAGTGACTGCTGGAAGCAATTAAGAAAATTCTTGCCGAACTTGAAATTTAGAATATATCTAAGAATTGTAGAAAATAACTTGTGCCTTAGTGATAGTGAAAATACACATCACATTTATTCTAAACCTGAAAATGTTTCAGTTAAGACTTAAAATCAGAACGATACAAAGACACCTTTTTTTGATTGGGATATCATCTAATAATTCCTTGCACTCTGGGTGGAGCGACAGGGAGTGTAAAACTTTTACTGAATTCTGATTTCTGATTTTCAGCACTATCTCTCCTGATAGTAAGCTATGATGTGGTCGACGGTTGAGCACGCTGCCTTAGAATTAATCTATTCTCTCTCTTGTTTTACAAAGAAAGTTATAACTCAGGTCCTGTCAGACTTTTACTGACAAAAACTAACCCGTGCTTTTTTAGTTGCCCTTTTGCGTTTAGTGTCTTTCGAATAATACCGCAGCCTCTACAAAGATACCTTACCTTTACATCTGGATTGTTCAAACCCCAAACTACGAGAAACCAAGTGTAAGACGGTTCAATACCTCAGACAGGTTCGTTATCGGACTCAGTCGGCCACTAAACCAGGTGCCGACTGCAAGTTACCGCGCCCATGTTTTATTGAATGGATTGTCTGTACCTACCGGTAGTGGCGGAGGAACGTCTTATCGGAGATGCCAATTATAAATTGAGGTAGTGATTTGAATCAGGAATTGCAATAGCAATATCTATCCTTTTTAAGAAGAATATTTTAAACGAAAGATTGCATTTTTAGTGGAACTGGGTTTGCTTCCATAATTAAAAATTATTCATATTTTGCCAATTGACATATACATTATTAAGAAAAAAACTGGGCAAGTGCGATTCGGACTCGCGCACTTCAAATTGTCGCTTACGATGTTCTTCCTGAAAAGGCTCGACACAATTTAACAGGAAACTGAAGAATCGAAATTTGAAGATTTTAAAAAATCTTGTTCGTCTTAAGACCTATTAAAACTTACATAGTGGCTATCAAAAATATGGCTATAATATTAATGAACATGCATCGACATCCTTTAAGACTCCGTCAATCATTTACCACAACTGCAAAGAAAAATTATCGAAATCAAATCCTTCACTCTCAAATTCTCCTTTACGCGTCGTTTAACAAATCGCCTTAACCCGGACATGTATCTATCAGCTTTCGCTCCAACCCCTCACGAGCGTACCGGGGGCAGAGCATCGTAAACCACGCCAATTACTAGCTACAACCCCCATCGGGCCCCTATTGGCCCCCAACACGACCACCGCCAGGAACCGGCTGCAGTATTAATGAGATATGTCAAAATTGTTGCTTGCTGTTTGCCGATTGTTTGTTCGGAAAGGGCAATCTTGGGGTGCAAAAATTCTTGGTTCGGATTCAACCTGCGTGGTATTCTTTGTGGATTATGCTAGCATTTGTCCCTTTTGGATTCAGTTAAATTGGATTTTCATCCTAACAAAACATCGCACTAATATTATAAAGGTGAAACTTTGTGAGTATGTATGTTTGTTACTTCTTCACGCCCTAACGGTTGAACTGATTTCGATGAAACTTGGTACATGGGTAGATCATTTCCTGGAATACAGATAAGGTAGGTTTTTTATCCCGGGAGTATGTTCCCTTGGGTTAATTTTCAATTATCATAAAAATGCTCTTGCAGACTTTTATAGTTCTTAACTACTGTTCTAATAGCTAGGCTTAAGATTATCTCATTTCCCGTAAGTACGTTGTTTGTCTTTCTTTCTTTTGCACACCTTAAGAAAGTTAGGACTGTTAATAGCCATCATGTTAAGTAAATAACCAGTCATTATAACAAACATCATAATTATGATAATGCTGTTCAATGGCATCATCCTAGAAGTCATTCACATCCTAACAATATTTTCCCCCATCTTTACAGACACTTCACTTTATGTCACCCCAAAAGGAATAAACAATCCCCCTAAAACCATTATTCATGAATATTCTACAGTTAAAAGAAAAAAAAAAGCAATCTTCAATATTCTTAGCAGATATTATACGCCGTTTGTCTTTAGAAAAATGAAGCAATAAGCCCCTTGTTTCTGATACGTTTTCAATGGAAGCTCGTTTAATCGCTTGGGGCAATGAAAACAATAAGAAATGGCTGTATAGCTACCGTGGTCGGGAGCAATACCTACAGCGGATTTACAGAGCGACCACATCAAAGCATTGTATACATGAGGTGGCCAGTGATCGCAGGATTTAGAAAATTGCTTTATTGGTTTGTTAGTTTTCATTTTAATCTCCGGTAATAGTATTGTTTCGGTCAAGGAACAAGTCCGTGATAAGACCTGTCATACTGTATGGATCAAAATGTTGAGCTGCGAAAAAGACGGATGAAAAAAGATTGCATGTAGAGCAGATGAGAATTTTGAGATGGATGTGTGGCGTAACGAGAATGGATAAAGTGAGAAATGAGTATATTAAAGCATGTTTGAAAGTGGCGCCAGTGACTTTTTTTTATTATTGATAGGCTCGCGTTTGACCACTATCTCACCTGATGGTAAACGATGATGTGGCTGACGATGGAGCACGCTTGCCTAGAAGTAACCTATTCACTCTTGACTTAAAGACCCCTAGGTTGTAGCTATCAGGGAACACAGACTCCGGCAGGGAATTCCACTCCTTAGCTGTACGGATTATGAATGTGTTCCCAAAACGCTTTGTACGTATGGGTGGGATGTTCACCATGTAACGATGGCGCAACGCCGTGCGTCTAGTGGTCCAATGATGGAACGGACTAGGTGGAATTAAATTGTGCAATTCCAACGCACACTCCCCGAAGTGTAATCGATAGAAAACCTACCAACTCGGCGTCGATGCTCAAGGCTTTGGAGTTTTGATTCGACAAGTGCATCATCACCGATGATCCTCCTAGCTCGCTTCTCAATCGACTCCAGAGCATCAAGCTGGTATTTGGCAACTGAAAAGCTGAAGATGAATCATTTATCTTGGTATAGTTATGTGAAGAAAAATGAAACGCATGTTAATAAAAGAGCTAGGGGTATACATCTGGATGGATGGAAAGGTAGAGGGAGGCCTGACTTGCGACATCCACCAATCCGAACTGGGCCCATGTGATAGATTACGGCTTATTCCCGCTCATAGAGAGAGGGCTGATTATGCTATTTAAAAGTTACGAATAAACTAAGTAATTGATGTAACCAGTAGTATTTGGACCAATTTTCAGTCCTTTTCGTAGTCCCAAAAATAGACGTGGCAATTTTGTGTGTCGTTTGCCAAATCGAGGTGAGTGACAATAAGCCGACTGGCGGAAAGACAAGCCAACTTGAAAAATGTTTTGGATGGTGCTTCCAAAAGCGTAGGACATTTTAGAACCCCTATCTGACAAGATTTTATCTCAGTTCCGGTGGGCTGGCTTCCTAAAATTTCAGTTGCTTAGATGAAAACCTGTCAAGTTAATGAGATCAACAATATTGGTAATTTTTTGTATTTTATTTTGAAATACCAAACCAGTCTTCAAAAGCTTCGAACGGGTGATTAAGTTAAAAATTTAGTAATTAAATATAATATGCATATATCGAGGTCGACCTGGGAAGAGGTGGCGAGACGACCTAGATGCCGACCGCAAGGACTGGTTCGAGGTGGCTCAGGAAAGGAATGCTTGGAAGAAGTTGGGGGAGGCATTTGCCCAGCAGTGGCACAGTATAGGTTAATAAAAAAATGCATGTATTATATATCTAAACCTTCCACATAAATATTGGAGAAACCCGCATGAAAATCCGTTCAGTAGTTTTTGAGTTAATCGCTAACAGACAGAGAGACAGATACGATGGAGGACTTTCGTTTTATAGCATGTAAGAAAGGATATTTTCAAACCATCCTTCCTACGATACCCCTCAACTATGGCCACATTATCATGCTGAAGATCTTTTTGTATACCTACCGGAACACATAGATCCTGAAACCAATTGTATTGCAATCTAAAACTTAAGTTACAGTACAGCTATTATAATTGGTTTATTGTTCAGCAGCAGCAGTGGTCTGCCGGTTGTTCTTGCATCGAGCACTTTCAGCTTTGAATTTAATTTTGATAGCTTAGTTTTACTAACTTATCACATGCTTTATCAATTATAGCTGTTAAACTAACATCTGGTGCATGATTATGTTCATTTCTTAATTACAGATACTTCACCATTTTAGAAATCATCATTCTGCCCTTTCCCGGATTATTCGGTGTCGGTGCGTCATGTTAGCTTCTTCTATAGATCATTATTTGTCGCCATCACAGTTTTCACCTTTTCAACAATATCCTATCTTAAATATTAATCGCCACCACGTCTGTTCGTCTGTCTGACGGCGACAAAAATACTGAACGTATTTCAATGCGATTTCACTAATAGATAAGAGTGATTCATGAGGACATACGTACATGTTATAGTAGCCGAGAATTTGTAAGACTTATGCGAAGATGGGGCGAAGTGCTAGTCATACATAACTGTACTGATCCTATTGTTAGCTACAACTTACCAGTACAGCTTTATTATTCCGCTTGTCAGACTGTTCAGCTAACTTTTGTGAGCCTCGACTGTATTATTACTATCCTCATCGGTAACGTGTGCTTCAGGATTGTTTTACATGTTACGTCTCCTGTCATTTCGTTGCTACTCATCGTTGTTATGACGTAATTCGTGTTCATTTTCACCTCAAAGCGTATTTCCGTTGAAATATACAAACACTTTATGAAATTCCCTATTAAAGATATGACAAATTACCTTTCACTCAAAATGATTAGGTAGAACAGAGGTAACTAACCTTAACGCGATCCATTTGACGATCTAAACTGAACTGTTAAAGGGATGGAGCTATATAGGTTGTATAGCTCTATCTCTTTCTCGCTCGCACGCCTGACATTATAACACTTCAAGGTAAGGCCCCAGAACTAATAGCTGGCAAATTAAAAGAAAACAGTCTATTGATATTTCTTTGACTGTGAAAAGAGTTTAAGATAAAAGGGATTAATGAATATTGATAAGGTTCTTAGAATGAAACCTAATCATTATTACTTTGAAGTTAATTCTCAACGCGAAATAAAATGACAATTAAAAAATATTAACAGTGAAGAAATTTAATCAAAACAAGCGGAGTTTAAAACGCCTGGGTATGATGGAAATGACAACAGCGTGGAGAGTGCTTTTAAAAGTAACTGGACACCGAGCCATCGAGATGAGGTCTGTGAGTGTGTACCGAGTGCCGCAAGTGTCCCGATGTTCAGTGGCGAGAGCTGAGCTGTTTGTTGAGCGGTGATGGATAATAAGTGAAATGTTATAGGAGGTAAGCCGGTGGCTAAAAGTCAAAAGAGCTTATTCGATGTGACAGAAAATGAAGAGCAAAGTAGTAGACACATACTTGACAAATAATAACCTTTTTTTTTCCATTATTTATCTACATTTTGCTCAAGTAATAGAAGCGATAAGAAATATGTAACCCAGATTGTATGTAACTCATAATATGATTTAGAAAAGTGTCCATGGAGTTTCTTGCACGTTCTTCTCAAAAGAGATCTACGCTTTGGAACGTGCAATCTAGCTTCTTTTTCTTTTTTTGTCTGACCAACATTTTGACAATTCAAAAGTGCCTGTAAATGGTCTGTTTGAAATAAACTTTTCTGATTTATGACTACAGAATGAAGGTCATGAATATAAAAAATATAATATACTAAAAGACAATCACAATCATTTATTTGTCAGAACATGACAGGTATGTACATTACATGGTCTTATGTTTAAACATTTAGTCTCGGTACGTTCTACCACATGAGCGTTGAAATATTAATAAAGTTAAGTACATTGAGATAATATTATACAAGACTTGTAGTTTCAATTGCTTTGAGCAAAGCATAATCAGCTTTTTAATGTTCCCACTGCTGGGACTCAGGCCTCTCTCTAGGAAAGGGAATGGGCCGTAATCCACCACGCGCGCCCAGTGCGGATTGGTGAATGTCACATGTCTTCGAATTTTTGGTTCTAGGATATGTCGGTTTCCTCACGATGTTTTCCTACACCGTTTTGAGAGCAGTGAAAATGATATATTACACAAAGTAATGCGCCTGACTGGGTTTGAACCCGCAACCTACAACTCGTAGGTCGGGGCCGTTACTTCTCGGCCACCAATGCTCTCAATTTAGATAACACTTAATTGCTTAGAGATGTCAATCAAAATAAAATCATATAAATAAATAATTGAATGTCAAAGTGTTATTTAATTATGGTAGTACTAGCTTCTGCCAGCGGCTTCGCCCGCGTGAAAGTATTTTTCTCCATTCAAACTTTGGATCTGTTTCATCCCCTTAGGGGGTGAATTTCGGAAAACCCTCTTTCGAAAAAGTTCTTATCAGATGTCTACACCCTATAAGGAACATATCTGCCAAATTTTAAGTTTGTAGGTGTTATAGTTTCTGAGATTTCGTGATTAATCAGTGAGTGGTATTTCGCTTTTATAAATATTAATTAATAATAGATTTGTTCAAAATAAAAATCTTTAAATTTCTTCTTAAACTCGGTCAAATTGATTTTGGAATTTTATTATAAAGCGGGACTTTGCAGAATATGCTTTTGCGAATGAGTTGGCTCTGCGGCCGTGTAAGAGGAGGCAGTATAGCATGAACTATTTCATTTTACAACAGCTAATAGAGCTGCGGTTATTAAAAGGCGTTGATGAAGTTTTAACCATAGCCACAACTAGGTTTGCTAGCGCTCAGCACGCTTAGTGAAGATTAAGCTATGCACAGGCAGAATTAAATTAAACGTTCACTTTCATCCTTTGGAAACATAATATCGCGTTAGAATCACGAGGTTGCACAGTTATGAAGAGTTACAACGGTGAGAGGACGCATTCACTCCGACCCTATGTTGCCTTTTTATAATTACATACGTCGCTAAATCCTGATACCTACAGCCACCGCAATGCGTCAGCAATCGTCGGATTATGAATTAAGAAATCATTGCAACTTTTTAGTAGTTGATTACTAATACTATTAACCTTTAAGTATTAATATTGTAATTTGATTTTTTTTTAAAGAGTAACTATGGAGTTTCTTGACGGTTCTTCTCCAGAGGAAATGGTCAATTGGAACTGTGCACTAGTTTCTGACGTTTCATAAGTGCCATGTAGAACTATATGAAAAAAAAATTGGTTTTGATCATGTTTTTTCAGTTAGAATTTTGAATATATATATTTTTTTTTGTGCGATATAAATGTGCCTAGAAAAGCAAAGTTTGGTAAAATATGACCAACTGACTCAAAAGGTAATCTCATATAAAGCATAAAACTCGACACGATTCAATTATAATCCATAAAGGTACTCTAATAACATTATAAATACGAAAGTAATAATTATAAAAAACGTTGTTGTAAAACATAACGGACAGACAGACAGAGTCTGTCCGTTATGCATTCACGGAGTAACCTTGAACCCCAAGGAAGGACATAGGTTAGTTATTACCTGGCTTCAACTTTGCGTCCATAATAACCGACGCTCGCGCTGTCGAAGCTGCTGGCAGAAGCCAGTATTTGAATATACATACCACATAGCAAGCGTTGTTTTCGCACGCTTTCAGTTTTCATCTTGGAAAATTGTTGTTTATTATTTCTTGTTTCCGTAAACAGAAAAATTTAATTATTTCTTTCTTCGTTGGCAATTAGGATTCCTTGGAGGTAAACAACGGAACTCTGTTATTAAACTTCCGCTGTCCGTCAGTCTGTCTGTTAGCGTGCTGCATCTCATAAACCATAGTTGAAGTTGAATTTTTTAATAGTAACTTGTTAAAATATAACCGTTCGTAATGTGGGGTTTTATTAAGTTTCCTTTTTACCTGAACGTTGCTTTATATCATAATTTTAATAAACTACAAATATTCATTTCAATTCTGGCTATCCATTTATCAAAAGGACTTGCATTCCTAGTTTTATCACATATCTTATTATGGGGTTAGAAAAAGACGTCAAATTAGTTGGGTCCCCTATTTTTCTCTCGTTTCTCGCTTGGAGAGTGTTCGCTAACTAGTGCTGCCCGAGAGGCGGTTTGTCGGGGTCGGATTGCACAATTTTTCCATACAATTAATTACCTTCGGAGCTTGGAGCCATCGGTTCATTAGAGCTGGCGCGGTTGCACACTTCAGTTCATGCTGTTGTACCTACACATTTTTTTAGGTTGTTAGTTTGTTCTAAGGAAGAAAGTATTAATAAAGGGCTTTGTATATTGGGAAAATCTAGGCTGATTATAGAATGCAATGAAGATATATTTGTTTTATTATGGATAGGTTTGCGCTTAACCACTATCTTACCTGATAGTAAGCGATGATGTGATCTGTGATCGACGATGGAGCACGCTAGAAGTAACCTATTCACTCTTGACTTAAAGACCCCTAGGTTGTAGCTATCATTAGCTCCAACTATATTATTGCACGTTATTTAATTACTAGCCCGTCGTGTCTCACTGCAGAGCAAAGGCCTCCCTTCTTCCACTCTTCTCTGTCTTAAGCCACTGGCCAATCCTTTAGGTTCCTCCTTCACGCTATCTCTTTTTGGGCCTGCGGCACATTATTAGGTTATAAAGAATTTTAGCACAATCAACGTTTTGTTTTTGTCCGTAAGCGCATTGTTTGTAAGTTAAATCCTAAGTCTATCGTGTGAATTATCAAAATGTTTGAGATCATTAGTTCACATTCTTATCAAGAAAAGAAATCTTATAAACTGGTTTCGAAAACTCAAAGCATGTTTTACAAATGATTTCATTCAATTATGTGACAAATACATATCTCGTTGGATGGATTTTCAGACTTGGTATGCTAACGAAACGAATTCTACTGATCAAAATATTCTTAAAATTCTACTAGATTAATGCAGTAGAGAGGAGGCATGTGTGTTAAATTCGCTTAGCGAGATATGCATGCCTGCATTTGTGGCATAAATCGGCAAGTATGCAACATGGAGTTGGGGGTTGGGACGCCAACAAATCGCACGAATACTGGAAGCGACAACACGAATATTTTATTTTATATGAAGTGTGGCTAGGACACTGGACTTAATGTTTTCGCGTCGTATATCATCTCTTTAACTTTGGGCGTTGGACATTTCACTTACACAGCCTTTTAGGCAGGCACAATGGAAAATATACGGCGTTATGTTAATTTGAACATAGCGCAGACAGTAATTAATACCGCGTACATTCTCTATGTCTGTCACACGTCATGCAATGGAACAAATTACTACTGAACGACCGAAATACGATTTGCTGCCGAAACCGTAACCAAATGTTCGGGTCTTCCTATAGTTTGAGTGGTAACCGAAACTGGTGGTAACAGAAAATCTGAAACTAAATTTTAAAAAATGGTATCTAGATCACAACCATCAGCTAACCCGCACGTGTGAGGGAACGGACCGAGCCCGAAACGTCGACAGTGGGTACTGTTCCACGCGCGCCTCAAAGAGATGTCAGCAAAAGCATAGGGGCCTAGCAGAGCCGAAGTCTACTACTGGGGCCATGGGTAGACTTCCGAAAGGGAAGTCCGTGGTCCTGGAACGCAAAGGGCAACTGAAGGATCATTGGTGGGGTTTTAGTCAGTAATTTAGAAGTCAGCCTAAAGACGACAGTTTTGGTCGAGCCAAATATTCGGCCCTTTTTGGAAGAAAACCGAAACTTCGGTCGCGGTCTACAAATTATACCTATTTCTACATAAGAAGCTTTACAATAGCAATCAGAAACAATACAAATTACGTATCTTCCAGTTCAGATCGTCACGATGACGTCTTTCTTCTGGTAGGTATCAGTGCGAACACGAGATGACTAGGCTAACCGGTAAGCAATGGATGAGACTATAAATTATGGAGGTAAGGTATACCTGTGAATTGTTTAGATCTTGAGTTATGATCGTGTGCTGGATATGATTTGTGGGGTGGAAAGGTTCCAGGTGAATTGTAGCGGTCGATGTGCTAATGAATAAAGGGAGCTCAGAAATGAGAAATGCTATAGCAAATTACCACACAAACTACATTAACGAAAACTCAAAAATATCTTGAAACTTTGAGAAAAAAAATCTTTAATTTATGTATAGGCTTTATGCACAATAGTGGTATATAGGCGGACTTGATGCAACAGCGCTTTCTCTACCAGTGAATCTTTGGGTTAAAATAAAAAGCCTGCACTGGAAAGACTAGGTCTGCGCAATGAACAAATAATATTTGAAATAGAATTAAGTGCCATCAAGATTACGTAGTTATAATATTATAATTATATATAAATTATATGAAAACATTATGATTAAGAGAACTCAGAACAAAATAATTATGAGGAAGCATAAAATAACACTAAATTATAATTTTCCTTTTTTTTTAAATTGATATAAACCAGTGCTTGACTGCGATCCCACCTGGTGGTAAGCAGTGCTATGTTTCCTGCTATGTTCTTATGCAACTTGGGGTCGGCGCAACACGTTTTTTCTTCTTCCAGTCTGTCAGCTGTCTCACTATTACTGTGGTATTACTGACACCTCACACTATTTTCTTTGGTCTCCTTCTTTTGATAAAAGAATTAATTTTCTTAAATCAAACTTTGATATGTAAGGGTTTTTGTTTTAAGGACTTCAACCTGAACTCCTAAAACTCGTCCAACAATGAAAATAAAATCGTTAAAGGCGGTTAATGCCGCACTTTTAGCCAGTAAAATACAAAGGTATGTGTATAAATCGCGCGCCACAAATGACGGCCCTTAGCGTCACGTCGCTCGCATAAAACGTGGGGAGGCGGTGGAAGGTGCAATGGGTATGGAAATATTTCCCTTATATTTCTTATGTATGATCTTCGATCTTAGAGGAATACATAGACAATGTCAACTAACAAACAGATTTTAAAAAAGTCGGATTCGTACAATGAGGGTTTCAAACTTACCTACCTATGCAACCAGCAGGGTCGAAGCCTACTGGGGCCATGTGTGATGCGAAAGAGAACCCCGGGGCCCTGGAATGAAGGCAAAGAAGAAACGGGAGTGGGTTTTATTCAGTAAAAGTCTGACAAACCCTCCCGGCCCGCCCAAGGGCGGGAGATGTCATTATACGATTTCCCACCTCAAAAAAATCTACCTATGCAAAATTTTCGATTCCCGAATCGATTTTCTAATTTTTACGAATCGCAAAAAGTAATTATTTTGTGATGTACAAATGGCTTTATATTTAGATTGCGTTGACTTAGAAGTTTGATATTATTCACTGCTTCAAGAGGTAGCATACCTGAGTATTTGATATTCATTTCAGCTTAACACCTCTACACGTTACTGAGAAAAAGGGTCTCGACAGATAAACAGATGGACAACATAGTGATCCTACAAGGGTTCCGTTTTTGCCGACTTAGGTGCAAAACCCTAAAAAAGATCAGGATAAAGCTCAGTGCAAAAAAAGACGTCGGAATACATCCTCCGTATTTTTCAGCTAACATACCTACCGTAAAATAGAAAAAATCAATTTACACGAGTGGAAATGCGGTCACAGCGTATGAAAATAGAGCAAGGCGATAAATCAGTTTCCGAAGCTGCAGCTTACATTTTACCTATCCGACCTAAGTTTAATAGATAATTTCAACTAATTCTATGAGCAAACGGGAAAGTTTTAACGGGCATATTACAAAATACGTCACTTCAAAAGCACTAACTTAAACTTTAATGTGACTTACGCGTCTCTAAGGGAACATGGTTCTAGCTTAGTCTATAAACTAAATTATAGCTAAATTTTAGTTATACAGCTGAGCCGACTTGTGGAGTTTCAGTGCGACATTACATCTCTGCATCTTGACCGTACTTACAGAAGGCTTATGATGAAGTTTAAGGAGTAGTCACAGGATTAATTTGATGGTGTATTCTGTCAGTAGAATAGACAATGGAGTTATGGCGTAAAGGATTAAGGATCTGAAAGTTGACTTAAGTGTGAGTTGAGAGGTACGCGATGGGGCACAAAGTGGACTTAGGAAATAGTTAAGATTGACAATAGCGTGTTGTAAGGGTCTTTGTCGTCTATGGAGATGGCTCCACCTATTTATCGTATAACAGGAACAATTAATTCATGAAAGTAGCATTTTCAAAATCGTCCACTGAATCGATTTTACCTATTTTGGTATAAATCTTGATTACGTCATTAGTGTTTGTATGTGCGTATGTAGATACTTACCAATGCCCATGCGCTACCAGCGTAGTGCGTCGATTCCCACATTATTTTCCTACAATTAAGATAACTAATTTTCTTAGAATAACACTAGCTCAGAGCATTAAGTTAAATTTCAGTGCATGAAGTATGACTATAACTTAATTTTCTAATTGAGGTGTATAAGGGCAATATTTCACCAGGACACCATGGCGGCGCGACCAGTTGTGCTGCCCGCTGCTGTTCGTAAGCAACCAAACTAGACATCAGAGTCGCTACATCACACTGAGACAGTATCAAAATCGACCTTAAGTGCACGCGTCCGAGTTGGTCGCGCAACCAAACGGACACCTAGTGAGTAACTCTCTATAGAGCTGATTTTGTTGGCATATTTCACCGGGACACCATAGCGACGAACGTTTGCACCGCCATGGTTACACGTACTTGTACATTACTGTTTTTTTTTTTTTTGGTCTGGTTAATCATCAAATACTTCGTCCCGCTTTGGGTGGAGCGAGACGGATTGTCAAGAGCTTTACTGACTAAAACCCACTTATGTCTTTTCAGGTGCCCTTTGCAATCTAGGATCACGGTAACTCTGCCAAACAATTCCGCCGCCAATTACTGATAGGTAAGCGTCTGACCACGCTCTTACCTGATGATACAATGTGGTCAATGATTGCGCAAGCTGCCTCAGAATCTTCTCTCTGGCTTTAAAATCCCCCAGAATAGCTATCAGGAAACACAAACTCCAGCAGGGTATTTGACTTATTTCTTCTTCTTTATTTTTTCAGGGTGATAGAAAAGGCCTATATAAAGTTAAACCATTTTTAATAATCAGTAGGTACGTATACAAATCTACAGGTAGCTCGATTACTGAAATACGTTTATTTGCTGTTTGCATGCCACGTAGTCGCAGTCGTTATTAAACTTGAACTACAGCTAGAAATATAATGTTCCTAAGGTAAAATAATGCTTAAACTATGGCGCAAGCCTTACGTTCGATATTACGAGCAATATTTCTTTATTATTCATGATTAGTGCGGTTCAACGGGTTTAGATTTGAACTGAAAACTACTTTGTTTACGAAAGGCACGGATTTTCTTACAAAAATGTTTACTTAGTAGTTTGGCAACAATAAGGATACAATACTCTCTGTATTGATCGTTATTGTTATACCAAACTAGGTATACAGTAAACATTGTTTTTCAACTTTTCAGTTTGGGACATTTCAGACAGTTAAAGCGGGCTTATCAGAAGTGGGACCAATAAAACTGTCATAATAACATTTTTGGTGAAATGTTTATTGTAATTACGTAAATGGCAAATGTTTCATTTGCGAATGGTCTTTTGGGACGAACACAAGTCAATGTTGTAATATTTAGATACTGAGAACGAAAAAGCACTTTAATTGGAGTGTATACTGTTAAGGATTACGATTAGTTTTTGAACAATAATTTATTTATTCTGAAAGACTAAAAGACTGTTCCAAAATAAATCTAGTTATCAAACTGTTATTTCTTCACTAAAATTCGAGTTTTATTATCAACTGTTTGGCTTAAAAGCTCAAATGAAATCTTCATTTTAAATCCATTTCCATTAAGATTTCTCGTCTGTTAATAAATTTAATATATCAGCAATCAGCATCCACATTACTCTCGTTTTAAAAGGCATATCAAGAATCTTCGTACACAGCTTTTACTTAAGTATCAATATATTACTTTTATAAGTTATCAAGTTAGTCGAGCTCGCTAGTTCAGGCTAATAAGATCTCATACGTAATTTGCTTGCTTTATGCAAAAGTTGCCAACTTTATAGTTGAACGCGGGAATAGTTGGGCAACTTGCACTTTGCTATCTTTTACTGTTTATTCTAACACAGCGATCTGTGACCTGGTTTTAAACTGAAACGACGGAGTCTTAACACAGCAGATATCGTAGTAACTGTTTTGTTAAGAGAGATCTAGATCTTACTATTGAGCCCAAATTTTCCCCTTCCCACTATGATGTGCTTCAAATGAAGTTGGAATAAACATCTGTTGGGCTTACCAAAAAGCCTAAAGACTGATTGAACAGTAACCAAAGATGGGCCAAGGAAACCAGGGCCGTCCAAACAAGCGAGTCGGGAAGTCTGGGATCTTGGATGGGAGATACACTGTAAAGTATGGGAGAAGAAACTATACCGCTCCCTTGCGCGTGCACGTGCGGCGTCCTCCTTTGCTAGCATTACTGCATCGCAGAAGAAGGCAACCGCCTGCCACTCCTCCTCGCTTTGGACCATGGTCTGTACAAAGGCCCGGCGCAAAAGATCGTTGCCGCCGATCTTCCCGACGAGGACACAGCGGTGCTCTGCCCAAGCGGGGCACAACTCTACCGTGTGTTCCACCGTGTCCTCCGGACGGTCCACACAGTGGTGGCACCCGGGTGTTACTTCCTCCCTATTGTAGTATAAGGGTCTATTTACTCTGTTTCCAATAGGGAGTATGCATGAATAAAATATTTGTTATCTAACCAGTTTATCAACAAAAATAGAATCCTAACTATGAAAAACAATATCAAAATTGGCTGAAAAGTAAACGAGTTTTAAAAATTTATTACATATATAGTATAAGTCTTTTTCGCAAAACAACTATTTCTATGGCGGCCGTACGTACGGGTGTGATGTACTTTGACGTCAAAGTTGATATCGGACTTCTCTTTCTAATTAGCAGCTTTTAAGCTTTAAAACTTCGTTGTTAACAAAGATATTTTATAAATTCTTTCCTACTTGTTTGAGCTTAAAAAAGTATTTTAGCAAATAAATAAATTGCATGCATATTCCCTATCGTTTCTATCGAAGATTTGATTAAGGGTCATTCATACCTAACAGTCAAGCTCATCCTTCAGTGGGACTTATCCTAAAGCTAGAATCCACTCCTATAATAAAAACGAAGCTTCAGTAGAAATTTCTCCTTTCCCAACATATAACACTAAGTGCTCCATTTTTCTGATCCTCTAAAATACTCTAAATAGCGAGTTAAATACTACAAAAGTGAAACCGACTCCCGTATTTCTAAATCCTATTCTTTTACAAGCCTATTGACAGCTATCGTGGAACTTTTACGATACTAGTGAAAATAAACGCTAAATCACATTTTTCTGGACGACAAATTTGAAGTTAGTAGTACCCACGTACTACTAACTTTAAATTTGTCGTCCATTAAAAATACTTTCCAGTTTAGGTATTTTAGTTACTATTATTTGGTACGAAAATATGCCTTTTTTTTTCGGGTGGGAAAATCATCTCATGATATCCCGCGCTCTTGGGCGGAGCGCGAGATAGTGTCAGACTTTTACTGACTAAAAACCCACTCCTGTTCCTTCTTTGCCATTTTTTTTCCAGGTCCCCGGCGATCTCTTTCGCATCACCCATGGCCCCATTAGGCTTCGACCCCGCTGGGTCCCTACGGTTGCTGACATCTCTTTGAGGCGTGCGTGGAACACTACGCGCCGTCGACGACTTGGGCTCGGTCCGGACGGTTACCGGACGATCGGACGGCGAGCCACCCATTGCTCGCCGTCCGCAAGCCCGCGCCTACGGTGGCCGGAAATCGAGATCGGAATCCCGGCGGCGGTTGGGGTGTGAGGACCGTTGCGCCGTTGCCTCACGCGATCGGCCGCCTCCTTTGCTAGCATTACTGCTTCGCAGAAGGAGGCAACCGCCTGCCGCTCCTCCTCGCTCCGGACCATGGTCTGTACTGATCGCTGCCGCCGATCGCCTCAATCGAGGAACCTCCGGAACTTACCATGTCCGGTGAGGACCTGCGTCATGCGGTAGGTAAGGACGCCGTGAGGTCTTTTCAGCCACTCCTCAAAGAGGGGACTTATCGCCATAATTATGGCATGCCCAGCACTGGGTTGCGACAGTCGCTGTCGCCATTCCACCATGAGATCCCGCCGGAAGTCTTTCCGCCATGCCGAGACTTGACGCAGCAGCGGAGTTTTGCCCCGGCGCTGCATCTCCATGCGCAGATCGTGCATGCGCGCAAGGTCTTTTGCCTCCAACGAAAATATGCCTGTCTTTTGTTTAAAAAGCCTTTATGGATTCGCTAAAAAACTTACACGTTGTTTATAAATTGTTATTTTTCCATATCTATTACTATCTGGTGCCAGCGACATTGGCCGCATGCCGCATGATGGTAGAAAATTATCCCAAGGAAACATACTCTTTCCATGTTTTGGAATAGAACATAGGATACTTTTGTCCCGGAAAAACTATCCTAATCCTACGAGCTATTCAAAAACATGATCTATCCGTGTGCTGAATTTCATCCGAATCCGATCAGCAGTTTGAGCGTTTAGAAGTAACAAACATACAAACACACTCACAAACTTTCGCCTTTTTATTATTAGCGGAATTGTACACCTCATAATGAGCACAGGACAAACAGTTTGGTACAATAATAAGTGTGCAATTTGCGGTTTTATCGCACAGGCTAATATTTTTGATTCCTTGGTATCGTTTACCTAATGAGTATGATTACAAATGCTTTCTCATTATATCATGAGAGGTAGGTATCAGTTTTACGAGGGAACAATAGATTGCCAATTACTAACACAATGCCTCACTCATTATTTTCCGTTCTCATAGACGACAAAGATTACTATTTTCATCAAAAATATAGTGTACCAAGCAAAAAACTGTTTATCTCATGTTTCATGTCAATAAACACATACCATGCTACATGGTTGTCAACAGCCAAGATTACAATAACATTACATCAGTACAAATATTGCGAACTCGCACACTATTCAAATATTTCGAGAATGCCCCGCTGTGTCAACTGTCATCACTATCACAGGAATTACACATCACTAATTTCGTGGGGCGTATCCGTACTTCTAGTTTAGTGGAAACATTTTGGATTTAAGTTTGGGATGCAATAAGAGCATTGTGATAAACTTAACTGTCAAATAGTAGCTGGTTACACTTATGAACGTTAAGTACGTTTTTATATATTTGTACACTGATACTAATTCATAATAAACTATTCATACTGAACTAAATCTAAATCAATATAGTCGATAATCACTTTTGAAAGAGCAGAATAGTACATTTTGATACAAGTGGAGAAAGTTTGTCATTGTAAATGAGGCGAAATTCGCCTGAGTCGAGAGTGTTATTGAGCCGAGTGCTACAGTGAAAAACCACGTGTTGATACATGTGGTTTGTCACTTGAGGTATTTAAATACACTTACGAAGAAATAAATAAATGGGGGTTGTCGCGCGACTTATGGGGGTTGCAGCGTCTAGCCTGATAATATAAATACAATAAATTGTGGCGGGGGTTAGCTCACGCACTTTTCTGCACTAGTGCGAAAAACAGTAAATTGCGTGCCTAAAAGAGCAGGTTTTTGAGTAAGTGTATTGAAAGTGTATACCTAAATCTTTGCAATAAGTTTGATTTCGGAGTGGATTTTTTTTATGTTATTCTCATTATATTTTTGGTAAAACAGGATTCATGAGTATAAATTAATAACGTAGCCGTTTTTTTAATTCCAACAGCCATTACTATTTGTGTCATTGTGTTGAAGGGTCAAAGTAACCCTTATTGGTAACATTTTGATGATAAGTAGAAGTAAATTTGTATTGAATAAATCATTCTAGAATCATCTATATATATAAAAGGGGAAACTGACTGACTGACATATCAACGTACAGCCGAAACCACTGGGATTAGGAACGTGAAATTTTGCACAAGGTTTCCTTTTATGATGTAGGTGAGCACTAAGAAAGGATTTTCCAAAATTCACTCCCTAAGGGGATAAAGCGGGGGTCCAAAGTTTGTATGGAAAAAGCTACATTCACGCGAGTGAAGCCGCGGGCAGAAGCTAGTCTAATATAGAATTTATTTTAATAAGTGATCTAACACCTTGCTTTTCTAAACAAAAGACGAGCTATTTTCACATGGACAAGCGTGATAGAGCAATGAGTTTTAATTTGAGGGAAAAACGGATATCTATAATATCTATATTATAGATATCATCCCGATTTAAGCAATTCATGTAATATAATAACATTATCATAATGTAAATCTGAGCGATTTCGGTAGAGCAGTAAAAACAACGTATAATCTAGATAACCTTACATCAGTAACATATTCATAGGTAGTTGAAACTCTGGATGAATTCTAGACAGCTGTTACTATAGTTTGTACACTGAACTTTACTTATTTACCTATGATTGAAATAATATAGTTGATGTTATGCATCAAAGGAGTGCGAAGAAGTGGACCAAATCTTTAAGCAAATTGATATCGGAACTAAGACATAATTTATTGAGGCCTAATCTAATTAACCCATTATGTCCAACTGCTGGGCTAAGACCTCCCTCTCCCTTTTCCACACACGTCTGTCTTCTCCAGTGAGAGTCAAGTTTATCTCTTTACCTCCGTCTTGGTCTACCGCAATGTCGCATTGGGTCCAATGGGGCCCAATAAGTGATCCAATATATCCAACATATTTTTTTGAACAGAAATATATGCACACCTACCACAGTGTTGTCTTTTTAACCCAAAGGTTGACTGGTAAAGAATTCCTTGTTGCATTAAGTCCTATGGTGGTACATACATATGTGGTACTGTACATGAAGTTTAAATAAATATCTAGCTAATCTGATTTAAACCAAACCTGGCCAAAGACTGAACTTTCCACAGACCAGAATAAAATAAAAATTATTGATGGCTATACATTGTGACATCCACCAATCCGCACTGGGCCCGCGTGGTGGATTACGGCCTATTCCCTCTCCTAGAGAGGAGGCCTGAGTCCCAGCAGTGGGAACATTATAAGGCTGATTATGCTTATGCTTATGATTGCTATACACACGAAAGCTGTGTAACACATAACTTTAATGCTAGAATAATCTTATTTTAGCAAAATACGAAAACTTTGTAAGTTCAACAAGGTTATATTCGCTCTTGTTATTCCAACTACTAATTTAGGCGGTGAAATCAATCAAACAAAGGCGTGTTTAAATTGTTGGGTGAAGTCAGGAAGTTCGCACCGCGAATAGCCAACGCGAAAGAGGTCATAGGAAAGTATACTTATTTCGCGGTTTCTTCTCAAGGGGTAGTAATTTATTATATACAATTTCAACACCATAAGGCATTTTTAATATAATAAATTGTGATTTCGATATAATAAATTAATTTCATTTCTATTTACCTATCTATTGAAGTTTGGTTTCCGTACTCAGTCCATGCACCTCTCCCTAGAAGTAGATTAGGTGTCGCAGCTTGTTCACGGTGTCTATGAGGGAATTCGAAGATCCTAGAGTTCGTATGCGTATTTTAATTCAGTATTTTTTTTTAGCGCTGAAACTTTGCTCCTTCTTAGCAGCCATTCTAAAAACGTATAGATCTACAAATTTCTAGAAACCTGAAAACTGGCTGAAATTAAACTAATTTATTTCTTTCTTCCAACTTGTAATAATTAATTCGCAAAGGACAAAAGTTTGTTACGAGAATTCATTAACTTTTTAAAATTTTGTTCGGTCTGGGTATATATTTTGAAATACATACTAAAACATAAAAAACATACACCTAGAATAAAAAGTTCTATCCTATGTGCTATGCCTAGATATGATCTACCCGTGTGCCAAAACCATTCAGAAGTTTGCGCGTGAAGGAGTAACAAAGATCCACACACATACATTTGTCCTACTCACCGTACTGACTTCATTCACAATTCTTTCTATGTCCAAGCTGTTTCTCTTTGGAATGCACTCTCCCAGGAAATCAGGATGGCAACCAACCGATTGACCTTCAAAGTGAAGGTTCGCGAGTACATTCGTAAGAAAGTCAAAGTCAAAAGTTTTTATTTCACATAGGCACACACACAGTTAAAAAACGTCAGAAGCTAGTGCACGGTTCCAAATTGGTCGTTTCCTATGGAGAAGAACCGGCAAGAAACTCCATGGTTACTCTTTTAAAAAAGTGATTGTTTACAATATTTTCATATTACAGTATTAATAGAAATTATGTAAGAACAGTGTAGATCAGTCGATATTGTACCCAAAAGCACAATAAAAATAATCATATTAAAAAAAAGTGAGTCGTAATAGGAAGTTGGCAGTAGTTTCGTCACAGCGCTAATTTGTTTCCTTATTATTCGTTTGCATCAATTGTTTCAATAGATTCGTGTGTTCTTTCTCATTTTTTTTTTCCTCTTCGTTGTAGTTTGAGTAAATATGAGTATAATTATATATAGTGTATTTGTATTTTATAGATATGTATTTGTATAAAGAATTTAATAATATGCAATGTTGACTGGTAGAAAATGCCTTAAGGCATTAAGTTCGCCTCTGTACTCTTATAATAATATAATATAATATATTCCACAACTATCACACAACGCTGTCTAGTCTCAAGCTAAGCAGAGCTTGTGTTATGAGTACTAGACAACTGATAAACATACTTATATATTTCTAAATACATACATATTATAGATAAATTACACCCAGACACAGAACAAATGATCATGCTCATCACACAAACATTTGACCTGGGTGGGAATCGAACCCACGACCTCTGGCATAGCAGTCAGGGTCACTAACTACTAGACCAACAGGCCGGTCTTGTGTCCATATAGAAGTAAATAAATAAATGAATACATACAAACTTTAGCCTTTATATTATGTATTAGTGTGATGAACCCTTTAACAAAACCTGCATCAAAAGAAAGACAACCAATCAGTTAGTTCCCTACCTAAGTCAAGAGACTGATTGGACTGAGAGCACAGTCCAATCAGTTACCTATGAAGACTTAGGAACCCGTGTTTGCATACCAAATGATGATCCTAACAGAGGAGGCTATGACAGCTTGACCATGTATCCTTCTAACATACGTAGGTACTGTTAACGAAGAAGAAGGGTGGGGTTGTCAGATATAGTTGAAGTTCTCGTGGAAAACGGTGGATGGATATGATGTTTTTAAATTTTATCTTTATTTCTGTCAAATAAACATATTTCCTATGTTTATATGTCCTATATATTCTTACAATGAATTTATGTTTCACTCATGATTTCCATGAAAACTTCAACAATATCTGACGACCCTGGTTACTTATTTATATTGTTGACTGTACCAGAAACGCAATTATCAAGGATATCCTCTCATGTTGTTGTAATCCTGTCCTATCCTGCTCTAATATTGTAAATGTGTTGGGTTAAGATCTTTGTTAATCAATCAAGCCCGAACGGATGACCGGTTTTGGAGTAAATTGGGTACACAGATAGACCAAGGCCAGGATGAGGATTTAGGATGTTTTTTTTAAATCCCGATAGTACGTTACGTTGGGCAATGTCCAATTTTCACGCGGGTGAAAGCTGATGAGGTCCTTAAGGGCCTATTACACTACTCGATATTCAGACAGTCTTAGTCGACGTCGTGTAGTGTAATAAGGGTTAGCCCGGTCTTACTCGGAACAAAAAATAAGTCTGAATATCGTGTGCTGAATATCGCGTAGTGTAATAGGCCCTTTAGTAGTCCAGAGTTGTGCTTGAACTACACGAATACTGACAAATGCTTGCACTGACTGGACAGGTTCACGCAAATCTGTGTGGTTCTTTCTTCAAAAGACCATCTCGGAAACTGCATGGTTCTCATATGATTTGACCATTACATGATTGTTGTATGGACTTTAAAAGTGACTGATCGACTCGAGTTTGTTTTGGTGTTTCTTCTCAGGGTAATCAGCAAGGAAACACCGGGTTCATACAATTTAAACAGTCGAAACCACTACCGTGTAAAAGTATTTTTTTTTTTAAGTATTTGCAAAACTAATTTATTTATTAATACTTTATGCACTAGTAATAAACAATGTATAAAGGCGGACTTAATGCCTTAGGCATTTTCTGCCAGTCGACCTTAGGATGGTGTAGAATCAAAACATGGTAGGTGCAGCTTAATGATAAAGGAATAGAAAAGAAATAAATGTATACTTAGAGACATACATACAAAATAACATTGTAATTATGAAAAACGAATATCGTTTATCATTTAATGACACTAAAACGGGTTGAAGGATTGTAATTTTTCTTTTTTGGATGACTTTGCTCCTGCTTTGATAAGTTCGATAAAAAACAAGGTGACACAACATATTTATATATTAGATGATAGCAGATTTGAATAGTAGGATAGTATTTGTCTTTGGACATACCTACTACAAATAGATACTACGTACAAAGTTTTACAGTATTCAATCAAACCACTGCCTCGCGAAGCTAACTCCAAGCAAACTAAAATAACATTCCTAGTCGCGCTTCATCCTCGGCCATCATATATTCCCGGCTTCCGCTAACTTTAGAAACTTGATCTTCGCAATCCTATTTCCAGGCCCTTTTTAGATGTGATTCAGCTCTACAGTTATGCAGTGTATTCGAACTCATCTTTGCTAGCTTTATTTATTTTCCAGTAACACAAACTATAATATTTACAGGAAATCTTATGTCGATGTAGTGGTTTGCCTTTATTTATATTATTTAAAAATATTAGGTACTAACTGCTGTCAGCGGCTCCGGGATTCTGATCCCGATTTCCGGCCACCGTAGGCGCGGGCTTGCGGACGGTGAGCAATGGGTAGCTCGCCGTCCGACCGTCCAGTAACCGTCCGGACCCTGCCCAAGTCGTCGACGGCGCGTACTGTTTCACGCGCGCCTCAAGGAGATGTCAGCAACTGTAGGGGCCCATCAGGGTCGAAGCCTACTGGGGCCAAAGGTCTGATTCTGAAGGGAAGACTCGGCCCTGGTGCGAAGGGCAACGAAGGAACAGGAGTGGGTTTTTAGTCTGTGAAAGTCTGACACTATCTCCCGATCCGCCCAAGAGCGGGGGATGTCATAAGATGATTTTCCCACCGAAAAAAAAAACCTGCTGTCTGTGGCTTCACCCGCATTATAGTAGAAAATTATCCCAAGGGAACACACTCCCGAGCTAAGTTTGCCTTTATAATATTAATGTGATTATAAGGTTAATTAGGTAAGCGAATATACATACAGATGTTATTATATTATAAACAAAGTTACGTCTCGCTGCCAATGGATATTAAGAATATCTGGAAATAATTTGAAATGTAAATTCAACGAGAATTCCCATCCATAAATCAAAACTTAATAAGAGAATTCAACATAATCAAATTAACGAATTCCTTGTCAACAAACCAAGAACAGGCTAAACGCAAAACGTGATTCCGTGTCTCAAATGATTAGCCGCACGAACGCAGCGGGTTCAATGTCTGGACGAGGCAATAATTCCTTGAAAAATGCATTACAACTTTCAACTTTTTTGTTGAAATACTGCACGAAATCTGAAACTTAACTATGATTTATTTGAAGTATTATTTGCTGAGTAAGTAAAGGGGTTTGTGCATTGATGATAAGTTATGCGAGCGAGATGAGTCTGATTATCATGTTTTATTTGGCTCTTCAACAATGAGTACACTATTAAATATAAAGGGAAACAATTCGAACTTAAGTCTAAGTGCCCCATCACTCAAAGAAGAGCACTACATGCACTATTAAATACGCCTTAACAGCTTATTGAGTTAACTAATTAGTATTTATCCCTACATCCTTATCTATATATATAAAAGAAAGTCGTGTTAGTTACACCACTTATAACTCAAGAACGGCTGAACCGATTTGGCTGAAAATTGGTGGGGAGGTAGCTTAGAACCAGGAGACGGACATAGGGTACTTTTTTTTTTTTACTTTTTTTTTTTTTTAGGGTAGAGTAGAGTAGGGTAGAGTAGGGTAGAGTAGGGTAGAGTAGGGTAGAGTAGGGTTGAGTAGGGTAGAGTAGGGTAGAGTAGGGTAGAGTAGGGTAGAGTAGGGTAGAGTAGGGTAGAGTAGGGTATTTTTTTTTTTTTTTACTAAATCCCGCTTTTGGGCAGAACAACGTCTGCCGGGACCGCTAGTTTAATATAAAACAAAGTTCCCATCGCGTCTGTCTGTAAACTACAACCGAATTTTGATGTAGTGGTCACCAATAGACAAAGTGATTTATGAGAAAGATTTAGGTGTATAATACATGCATGTTATAATAGTAGAGATTAAAATTTCAATAATTTGTAACACCCATGCTAAGCTGGGTTTGGTAAAACCGCATGAAAGTCCGTTCAGTAGTTATCGCGAGCATACAGACCGACACGTTGGGGGATTTTATAAAACTTTTTTTAACTAGCTCTAGTCGACATTTTAACAAAAATAGAAACTAGCAAATTCATATTTTAATCGAATAAATTAACAGCAAACTCCACCTTAGAAAAAATGATACCCATAGGAAAAAAAGCAGCGTGATGAAAAATATCTGCTAGTATTTTTAAGCAAAAAGAAGGTGAAAAAGTGAAAATTTGTTAGGCAGTTTGAACTGCATCATATTTTATGCATTTCTCAAAAAAAAATCTGCCACTAGCAACGTTTACAACCTGTCCCAGCACTTTAATTAATTTAAGTGAAGAGAAAAATTGCTATATTCCGCACAGCTCACGTGACAGAAGTTTTACAGGTCATTAACGATGCCGCTGACGAACGACACAGTTGAGAGAGACCCCTCTTAAACTCTGTGAATGATAAACGGACGCGAGATTCAGGTAAATAAGTTAAAGAAAATTTTAACTTTTTTAAGGAAGGTTGATTTGGCTAAAGCGTTTGTATCTGCGACAAAAAAAAGTCACGTTGTTTTCAAGTTATATTATTATAGCAGAAAAAGGTATTATAAGACAGTGATGAAGCATCAATTGACCATTGATGTCTGTCTGTCTTAAAGTATATTGGAAGACTATCCTATATTAGATGTTTAACTAACAAAATGTCTCCATCTTTATCCTCGCTGATTATAAAACCAAGTCCCCCCTTCACTGCGTCAGGTTTTATCCGTTCACGATAAACTCAAAAACTATTACACTGCTTTTCATGCGGTTTTCACTTAAAGACAGAGTGATTCATGAGGAAGTTTTAGGTATAATGTATAATACATGTATAATAAAGTAGAAAAAAACTGAGAATTTCAAAGATTTCTAACACCTCTCCCAAGCTGGGATGGTCGCTAGTGTCAAATACAATTTCTTTCGAGTTAGACAACTTAAATTATATTTGTGAGTCAAAGGATGATGAAACTACAACGCTGCAAGTGAACTAAGGACGCCTCAGAACGAAGTCGCGGATTTAAAATTAAATTAAAGTTTGGTCGCGTGATCCCTCTAATAGACGGGCTCACAATAGAGCGAGAGAAGCTATTAAAAATGTTCAACTAATAGTTCACGGCACGTCTGGCTCGGCATGTCTGTCCGACTGTTTGTTGAAGAGCTTATAAAAGAGAAGGCGGTTAATGTACACATGAAATTATATATTCCTGTGGGAAGTGGTTTGTTTCTGTAGGATAAAAATACTTAATTGGCGACGACAGCGTGCGTCGTTTATGGATTAATAACGTTAATTAACTATCAACAGGTAACGACAAATTAGTTACCAGTCTGTTTGGTTATTGCATTTGCGAGTCGAACACAACACAAAAGAAAACTTTTTGAACAGAAGTTTCTTTACAATGAACTAAAAGCTGCTAACTAGATCTCACCGGCTAACTTGGAAGGTGAAGGTGATAGAAAAAATAACGAACCAATTTCCATTATAAATAAAACTACAAAGTGATGTCAAGCCGTCAGTTGGCAAGGCGCATTAGCTAAGCTAAACTTCCAACTGCAAAGTTAAATATGCATAATGAGAAATGCATGCATGTGCAAAATAACAAGCGGCTTGGAGGCAAGTTTTAGGGAAACCGCTGGAGTATGTTTTAAGTTAACAGCTACGTAACAGGCTTCTGTAAATGTTAGGAAACGAGACGATAACTAACTCAGAGGTTTACACTTTGTTGAACGACGTGACGACATTTTAAGACACAAATTAGCTGGAGATTCAGTAATGCTCTGGCTATATTTTTGAGATTCGGTGAATATTCGCTTTATGGCGATTAATGTGGCCGACACGAATACATGTCGATACTTACACAACCGCATAGAAATGCAATTGACCGCTAATGAAGACAACAGAATAGCGTATATCCGAATACGATGTTTCTATCGCGACACAAATATTCGCGCGATAATGAAGTGTAAAACAAAATCGGATTTAACGAAACAAAAGCAATCCCATTTAGAAGTCGACTTCAAACATATATCCTCCATCGGTATATGAATGACCTTTGGTATAACATAAATTACGAACCTACATTTATCGCCCTTCATTAATTCCTCTGCCTCCACTTACAAAAACATCCTTACCACCGTTCTCAAGATTTACAGCCAAGTCATAAATCCTATTCATTCAACAAACTAGGCCCCCGAGAACTGCGGCCTAGGAAACAAAAACAGCGGCAGGTAAATTGGGACGAATTTAGGCGTTTGAAGTTATCTAGACAAACAAAGGTGTCGTCGCTAAAAACGGTCCTAAGTTCCACAGGCCAAGCGGAATGATTGTCAAGAATGGAGGTGTCCGGATGTCTTGGGCTTCATTTCGTATTCTAAATCGCACTAGCAAGAAGTTTTTCGGCAAACAAGAAAAACTTACGGAGATTTGTAAACTAAATTATGGAGGGAAAAGTTATTGAATGCATAGGTTGTAAGTTTGACTTCGGGTGCGATGCGGTCAGCTTTAAGTCTTTCTGAAATAATAAGTTGGAAGTTTTGGCGGGCTTCCTTTCTTAGATTGATTTTCGGATTGATTCAATAGCTCTTTCCATAAAAAAAAAAACCATTTTTGTCAACTTTCTGAAGAAATAAATAACGTTGAGACCACAGCCATCTTTTCGTAGAAGAGCTTGCGTTGCCAGCCGACTATTTGCTGTTCCAACGCGAAGCTACGATATTATACAAGAGTTAGAAATTAGCCAGTTCACCGTGCTTTGAACAATATGATAATATTCTGAACGCTGAGTTGCTCGTAGATCAGAGTGGCAGTCTTGTTATAGAAACTGAAACTGACTGCTTCGTTAGTGTAATGGTGGATCCTCGAGATAAATGTCCTTGTGTTGCGGTGAGCTTGTTAAAGCTTGAATAAACTATGAAAGCGGCAATAACTCCGAGTGAGTTTACTCAAAGTCCATGTACATTTCACTTTTTAGACAGAATTTTTGCTTATTTTGAAGTCCTGTTTTCTCTCCAATCAAAGGCTTCCTTTGAGCGATTGCCCAAAGTAAAGGTAATCCAATATTTGATTTAAACTTTACCTTCAAAATAAGATTTTTGGGACTTCGTAAATCAAAGGAATCGGGAAAACTCGGCCAAAATATTTGTGGCGATGTATCAATTTCCGTAAAAAAAACATTTCAGTGAAAAAATAGCTACAAAAAATTATTAATTTTCGACTTAAGAACTTTTTTTTAACTTAAAACTCTCGGATACGTGAGAAAAATTGGGGTCCCTGGGTACTAGGGCTCCATATTCTATCAGAACTCGATGAACAATTTGCATGTGAAAGCGAGCCGGGCTGGCGCGCGTGATCTGAATTAATGAGCGCAGGATTTGACATGAGCTAATGGCCGCTATTGATTGAGATGTCTCCGCGGTTACAGCCAACCAGTTTGTGGTCAAGCTGTCCGAGGTTTAGTGGACTGTGCTCGGTTTTCAGATCATCGCTATGAATCAACGTCTGTCATGGTTTGGGACAGGAATTCGATAAAACTGTCGAAATATCTCTATCTTTCTATGTTCGGCTGAAAGTGTTTTTATTAGAAAATATTCTCAATAAAAGGGAAAAAAGTCAGAAAAAGCCAAAGAAAAAACAGAAATGTCTTGAAAAGCTTGCAGGAACACAGAACCAACGACTGAAATCCCAAGACAGTTACAAAATCCTCAAGAAAGGCTTCAAACATTTACACCAATTTCCGATACGAATGAGTTTATTCCGCTAGTTAGAACCTCCTTCATTGTGAGCTTCATATCTCCCAATTGCCTAATAATTTGTAGCCTGTAATGGCTGCTATTGATCTGCGGTGGTCAGATGGACCGATTTAGATAGAAATGATCACGGGGAGATGTCGGCATTCAGGTCATCGATTAGAAGTGTTGAGTTTTAGTGCCTTTGGCTACGTTGATGACTTGTTGAGAGCTTTTAATGATCCATTGTGGGTTTTAAACGTTTTATGTAGTTCAGAGGCTACTTTTTGTAGCGGAAAGGTAATTGTTAAAGCAGAATGGGGTGCCATTTAATATGTATGGAGTAAATAATTTAAAGAGTTAATTCGTTACAGTATAATCAAATACCTTGTTTGCACAACACCTTTTTGGCGATCTAAGAAAGCTTTACTCCTTGGCATATCCTCGTATTTCGAGGGGGAAGTTACAAAAAATACGCATAGCGTGTGATAAGACGCCGTATGCGTGCCGAACGATTTAATAGCTTCATGTGCTTCAGCATACCCACCCGGAAAAGAAAGAAAGATGAGAAAGATAACAAAGCAATCACCCTATCTGTTGATCTGAGGGTAGTAAAATAAAAGTTTGAGAACTTTTCCGATGTGTTGCGCCATCGTCGTTATGTGGGGACGACTTAGTATGCTAATAACAGTTCCGTTAGGCGAGCTTCTTGCCGTAACGGGTTTTACGTCACATTACTTACTATTAGCGGCTGGTTATGTCAATTTTATTGATAAGGATTGCCTTTGTTTGCGATTGTTATCGAAGGTTGAACAGCACTACCTAAATCTTAGCGGATTTAAGGGCTGTTGTGTTATGTCGTTAGTCGCTTTGGGTACAGGATGTTGGTAAAGTTTTTGGTGTTCGGGAAGCGGATCAACGTGTCTGATCCGTCTATAGCAAAATACTTTACATGAAACAAGCAAAACAAAAGCTGCATGTGGTTGATTGTAAACTTCTAGTGACCTCCAAAAAAAAAGGAATTAAAGATAACATTCAAAATTAGAGTTCGCTAGCATTTTCGTAAGAAGTTGGCAGTAGTATCTTCACAGTGATAATGTTTTCCAATTGTCAATTTGGAACAATTTTTGAGTACTTATATTAGTGTATTTAGTTTACTCATTTGAGTATGTAATATATATTATACATTTGTATTGTATCTATGGTTTATTAATGGTGTATCTTTCCTCGTATTCGCCTTCTTTTTCTCTTTTATTGCTCCTATCACTATTCGTTGTGTGCATAAAATATAATAAATAAATAAATATTGACAGGGAAAATGGATTATCTGATAAGCTAAAGACGAAATATTAGATATTAATTGTTCTGTGACATTACTTACGTCCACACTTAGGTAAAGTTAACCATCAGAGAGCGCGGCTTTCCTACTTCTATTTACCCATCCACCCAAAACTCGATCAACTAGTACGTAACGTTGATCACAGCGCAGTTTGTTTGCGAATAACCGCACAAGTTGACGACTCCCGCCGTACCGAACATTGCACATGGCATTCAATTCAGTCGGAATTTTAAACACTTTTCAACACATTTGTGAGGCTTCGTACAATTGCTGTGGGACTTTCGATTGATTTGAGTGAATGCCGAGCTATTGTCGAGTAAATTGGACTGCAGGATTGATAGGTGAGCGATATTAAAGTGAATCATCTTGGAACTTCTCTCGAGACGGACATTAGATTGGATCAGACTGACCCCTGGTTTGTGATGGGCGAATTTTAAAGTGAAAATCAATTTTGTCTTACTTTGTCTACGTCAGAATTTGCGCTGCATTTTTCTTTTAGAACTGAAGTTATTATTATTTTCAGAGTCGTTTTATATTTTAGGGAAAAATATATTTATTATTAAAATTGACGGATAACGTATAGCCATACTCGATGGGTTTAGCTAGTAGCAAGAATTCTTGCACAAGATAAGGAACAAAAGATTTTATGTACAAATTTAAGATTCATCATATTTGCTGACGGGAAACCTTGGCTGCGGTAAGTTTGATTTTGAAAAGTCTAATTATCAATTAGCTATGATTGGTAAGCTCCAAATAACAACAACCATAATGCATCCAACTAATTATTTCCTAATTGCGACCAGTTAGCCAAGTGATGCCATTAGCGATCTGCACTATTCAGTATTCACGTAGTTATGGAATGCACAGTCGATATTTCGGAAACTGTAACTACTAATGAGCTAATAGAGGTATCAATAGATAGCTTTAGGATATCATATGTAGGTACCCAATTAGTCAGGTGTGCCGTATTAGATAACATAAATAAGGTTGACTAATAAGCTAATTACCTATGACGAATTAATCTCAATTAATTGGCGTATAGTAGTAATTGAAACTATTAGAAACAGGTGTACGGAAAGGGGATATTCTAAGTTATTATTGACCTTATATTGGCTTTTTTTTTTACTTAATTTTTGTAGTTTTTTTTTGGGTGTCGCGTGTTTTTTCCCGCCACGGAACAAATATTTGCATGGCCTACAGATAGGTATTCTGGGTCTGGAAGTCTTGTATATGTAAGTTTGCTTGTTTGTGAGCGCACCCATGATACAGGATGGGCACGCCGTAATTATGGCGGTAAGTCCCCTTTTTGAGGAGTGGCTGGAAAGGCAACACGGCGTCATTACCTTCCGCATGACGCAGGTCCTCACCGGACGGTAAGTTCGGGAAGTTCCTGCACCGGACTCGTGCGGAAGCGACGTCCGGGTGTCGCCACTGTGTGGACCGCCCGGAGGACACGGTGGAGCATACGGTGGAGGTGTGCCCCGCTTGGGCAGAGCAACGCCGTGTCCTCGTGGGGGCAATCGGCGGCGGCGATCTCTCGCGCCGGGCCAAGCCCAAGTTGTTAACGGCGCGTGCTGTTCCACGCGCGCCTCAAGGAGATGTCAGCAACAGTAGGGGCCCAGCAGGGTCGAAGCCTACTGGGGCCAAGGGTCTGATTCTGAAAGGAAGACTCGGCCCTGGTACGAAAGGCAACGAAGGAACAGGAGTGGGTTTTTAGTCAGTAAAAGTCTGACACTATCTCCCGCCCCGCCCAAGAATGGGGGATGTCATAAGATGATTTTCCCAACGAAAAAAAAAAAAAAACCCATTATACAGGAATAATCCCAAGTATGGGACAACGTTTCTTTTTTAAAAAATAAAGTGTAAATTTCTTTAGAATCGCTGAACAGTTTATTTTGTGGGTATTGAATGAGACTGAGTCGTCACGCTCACCTATGTAACGCATTTTCGGATGCGGTCGGCTCGAGTCGGTCTTAATCGAACGATTTCCGATTTTGTAATATTAACCTCGCCTTTTTGAAGTATACATTCCTTTCATGTAGTGTTAGGCACAACCCGTTTTTTTTTAATAAGTTTTTAACATTTCTTGCATAATAGGAGACCATTCAAAGAACGAATGATAACAAAATCGGGGGATACAGTTTGGTGTTACAGCTACATATCTATCATCTCCAGCCAAAACTTAATTACACCACTAGATAACTAAAGGATCAAAGAATTCGAAACTCTAAATGAGGACTGTTACGCTTTGAGGTCATTTTGCTGCGTTTCGAGATTTCCATTTACGACGATCATTTCATCAAAATTCAATCCTTAGATCTCGTTAAAACCTATCGATTGCACACACACAAAAATTTTGTGTATTATTTTTTATTCAAACCACGAACGAATAAGCTGCTTTCAGCCCAGTAGGATTCGTGACCAACTGCAGATTGGAGCTTTGTCATCATCGTACAGTAATTTATAGAGGGTCGGCGCAACGTGTCCTCTTCTATATTTCTCTCTCTCTATTAGTCGTAATCTGATCACTTAGTAAATAATTAATTATTACTGGTTCAACTAATTGCGGACACCTATAATCAGCATCACATCACTCTCATCTTTCTTAAGGTCCAGCCATCAATTAAATGGCGCTATGTTTAACAAATAAAACTGTTTGCAATGTTGCAGGAACATACAAACATGTTGTTGTAACAATGTAGCGGTACAATTGTTTAACATGAATATTTTCATTCTAATTATTCCATTATCGTAACAAAAATACTTAGTTTATCCTAATTTATATTCAGATCCCGACGGGTCCTTAAGTCCGCCACATTCCTAAGCCTAATCCTAAGTTTTGAATATATTAGATCTTGTCTACAAGGTCTAATATAATCAAAACTGACCTGGACCCTGAAATAACAAAAGCATAATATTCAGGACAAACTGCCGTCTAAACTAGTTTTGTATAAAGGTAAATTTTGTTGTTTGTCCATATGTTTGTTTTAGGAGGTAATCGTGACTGGGATGGGGACGCAGTGGACGTTTTTTGGTTCAAATGATGATGATGATGACATTATTGCGACAGTTCTTTTTTTTTAATGTTTTGGCTTGGATATTAAATCCTTTAGGCCATGTCTTCGTATGAATAGAATATGCATGTACATATTCTAATGTTTTTGTAGTATTTTTCAGCAAATGTATCAAATCAACCTTCTCGGCAAACTTCGCCGAGATCGCGCCTGTTTCATATAGATTCCATATATTGTCAACTTGAGATGCAAACGTACACCAATTTTACATCTCAATATCGAAAGTTCTTTATTTATTTATATATCCTTTATTGTACACCAAGATATAAAATTATACAATGTGAGCCTAAAAAAATACAATTATTTCTTGCGATAGTAAGCTGCATTTTTGCCGAGTTATGCAATTTTCACAAATTTCGATTCAGAAAACAGCACAGTTCCTGTAGTGTTTCTACGGAAGAGAAGTCGCCGGAAAAGCTATTATTAAATGTAAGAATGGCGTGCTCTAGTGGATGTTTTGAAATATCGACTTTATTGTGTTTGGAACAATAAATGTTCCTGTGTGTAGTGCACTCTAAGAAAACTTTGAAACTCAATGCTGTACGTGGTTCTAATCGACAATCGCTTTGGGATGGAAAGGAGGGAGAAATGCTAGGTGTGACCATCTATATTACTACGAAGTACCTACTTAAATCCGAGTGTCCAACTAACTTTTATAGAACGTAGTACCTACTCATAAAATAACATTAGATTGTGTGAGAATCCTCAGATAACAACTTTTTAATATTTCAGCGTTATTTGCAGAGCGAACGTTGATCATCTTCATAAGTACTGCCCTCTGTTAAAGTGCTCGGGCACACTGTACATACAGCCTATAAGGAAAATTATATGTTACATTAAGATAATTAAATATTTTTCTACAGTGTAATCAATCACAAATAAAGACAGCTTTAAGTCAACGTATAAAATTGAGCAGTATACAAAATTACAGCCTATATAAAGGAAGTTGTCCGGATCTTAAGTTTAAAGTTCATCTCATTTTATTGAGTCGTAAAGAAACACTTTGTTATCAGCTGGATGAATAGACCACTGATGCTGGGGTTTGATTATTTAAAACTAGCTTTTTCCCGCGATCTCGCCCACTTAGCCTATCCCTCAGAAAACGTAGATACATATTCTAGAAGTATATTTGTGACTTAAAATAAACTGACTGAAGTGACAACCAATGTAAATGATGACTAACTAATCATAATAATGAATAATATAAAATGCGAGGCCCAAAAAGACTTGTATCTGACCATAAACTACTTTTTTTTTTTATCAGGCACACAGTGATACTTCCAAAAATACCTTAGACACGCAAAGAAACACTTTTTGAATCTTTGAGATATGTCAGTAGCCATACCGGTGATTGATGAGAACAAGGTATTAATCTTTATATATGTAGTGGCCAGATCATAGAAATTGATCACTTCATGAAATGGCCAAGTAAAACTGGCCAGATCGTTTTAAACGTTAAAGTTTGATGATATTTCAATCTTCGTTTGGCCTATTTTCTTTAGACCTTTTATTATCATTGAAATCCTACATCAATGATTTGGCCAAACGAGAATTGACATAGCATCAAATGTTAACGTTTATACGATCTTGCCAGTTTTACTTAGCCATTTCATGAAGTGATCAATTTCTATGATCTGGCCATGACATATATATAATTCTTCGATACGTGTGTTTGTCACGTAACTCTTCCAAACAGCTTGACCGATTTGGACGACATTTTGTGTGCATACTTGAGTAGTACCCTGGATAGTTTGAAACTACAATTGGTAAGTGGCGCTGCAAACAGGTTTATTTTTTTTTGATAAAAAGCCAGCTTTCGGGTAGGACAACTTCTGCCGGGACCGCCAGTTAATCGTAGTAAGTAGATCAAAATACTTGTAGGTAGTTTTCCATCAGGCTGTCCCAATACTTTTAACATTCAAACGAACATAGGGAGGTAGTGACGTAACGAAATCGGTCAATCCCAAGGGCGGTATTAAATATCGCTATAAAGTACGCTCGAGGCAATAAAAGTGCGGATACGAAAGTTTTATAACTGTATCTATTATGTCAGACAGGATGTTCTATTTCGAAAATGGTAGTTACAGCAGGGCTTAGGAAAATTCTCAATAAAAGACTAGATAAAAGACCTATCGTCCATCTGAAAGTTGTTTGGATACTATCGTTATGAGAGATCAAGAGCTGGATTCAGTTTTTTTCGGTTGTGGACATGGATACATTTTTTTACTCGTAATAATACGACTACGTGTTTTAAAGTACTTTTTTTATTTAGATCAATAACTAATAAAATATACTATTAAAATACATTAGTCAGCAGACACACATACATTCACGATTAACATAATAAGTACAGTCAAACGGGGTGAATAAGAACGCAGGGGTGAATAGGAACAAAAGTTTGAAGGGGATCTTCGCGTTAATTAACAATTTTTCCCAGCATTTAAGTACTCCTTTTTATTCTTCAATTGTAATAAAAACGGTTATACTAATATTATAAAGAGGTCAAGTAAGTTTTTTTGTTTGTAGGAGGTAATCTCTGAAAGTCCGATTGCTAAAATTTTTTATTAATAGAAAGCTCGTTTATTTCTGAGTAACATAGGCTATATTTTATGTACGCGGGTGAAGCCGCGGGCAAAAGCTAGTCAATAATATAAATATATACCAATGTGAAAAACCTAACGAAAGTTTTGTTCCTGTTCACCCCGTTTGACGGTAAGTCAATAACAAAATACATAATCAGAGGCGGTCGTACGTCAGATGTAAAAGATTAGGTACTAAAGTTTCGACAGGTTTTCGGGCTGAAGTACGTATAGTTTGACAAATTTTATACCTGTATTCCAGACATGGACTTTCAGATTAAATATTCAGTTAATCATCATCTCCCTAACTCCCTAGCCTTATCCCAACTGTGCTGGGGTCGGCTTCCAGTCTAACAGGATGCGGCTGAACCCCAGTATTTCACATGAAGCGACTGCCTATCTGACCTCCACGACCCAGTAACTGGGCAAAATGATACTAATTGGATAGACTGATGGTCAGACTTTCTGGCGTCTGACTACCTGTAACGACTGTCAAACATCTACGTACGACAAACGGGACCAACGGCTTTACGTACTCAGGTAAATATTCAGTTGTTATCAATTAAGGATCTGAGAACCTACCACGAGCTCTTAACGTGATCCATTTGTCGACATGAACTGGATCTGTTAAAGGGATGCAGCTATATAGGGTGTATAGCTCCATCCATCTTTTCCGCTCGCACACTTGACATTTTAACACATCATGGTAAGACCCCCTGAAAATTGATCCAAAAGGCACATTTTTCAACAGGTGATTAATTTATGACACCAGAGAGCCAAAAGGAAACAAAAATTGATATCCCCATCGGGCCGTGCCCGCCCTAAATATGAAAATGTGACGATAATCATTTTCAATTACTCTGCGGATATAGGTTACGGTATTATAAGCTGACAATCTATTGATGGAAAGTTAAGAAATTTATTGCTGTTACTCTGTCTTAAGTGTAGATTTGTAACTGGTTTTTAGCTCGGACAAAAAATAAGCATTTATTTAATCTTACTGATATCTATTTGAGGCGCGCGTAGAACTCAACACGTCGTCGACCCGGGCTTGGACCTTATCGGTCGACCAAACGAGGAGATTTCCTGCCCAAGCACCTCTTCTTCTTTAAACCTTACTACCACGTCATAAAACTCATCGTCCTGCCCTTGTCCTAAGTTACTTGTGGTCTGCCTAACGTCTTTTTTTCCATTCCGTCCTGTCAAACGTTATTACTACTACTACTCCACTTTCATTATTATCATTTTTTCACATATAAAAACCATAACTGCGTCTTCCGGTACGCGGTCACCACTCCAAAACCTTTCGGCTCCAACGGCCATCTGTTGCAACCAAGGCCCCCTACAAGGTGGACCGATGACCTGGTGAAGGTTGCGGGAATCCGATGGATGCGAGACGAACGGGACCGTTCATTGAGACGACATTTGGGGGAGACCTATGTGCAGCTGTGGACGTCTATCGGCTGGTAAATGATCATGGTGAAAAACCATCTTTCTTTTCTTTGTCCCCTCCCTCTCTATACATTTATGTTAATAACACTTTCAGTCACAACTATTATAATTAGATTATCCTATTATTCAGTTCTGTTCTTAGTTCTCATAGTCCATCCTAGGGTTGTCTGGTAGATATTGCTGTCAGCGATAAGACCGCCATTTTACCCATAGGTTTAAGTTTCTGTGAAATTGTTGCTATTTAGGTGTACAATAAAGTATATTCTATAACTATCTACTAACAGAATACATCACAAACTTCCAAGATCCACTCAGACTGCTCAGCTTACTACGCTTCAAACGGCAAAGTTGATTGAGTTTGAATACTGCCATAGTGGAAGTAGTGACGGTAGCGATGTATATGAATGTTAGTGGGACGAATCATGCTTAAAGCGTAGTCTAGTTACACGGATTGGTTGCATAACTTGTCATGGTAAAACAATCTGGCCAAATTGTAGTTGGTCATATCATGAAGCGATCAATTCTAAGATCTGGCCACGACACTTCCATTTCAAACACCATGATCCTTCATCCCTCCCATTTTAAAAAATGAGAGAATTCTCTAGGGTTTCTTGCCAGAAAGGTAAGCAACGAAACCATATTACTAAACCTCCGTTGTCAGCTGTCTGTCCGTATGTCTGTCAGTGGCCGGTGTTACATGAACCGCAATAGGTAGAGACTTAGACCTCACGGCGTCCTTACTTACCGCATGACGCAGGTCCTCACCGGGCATGGTAAGTTCGGGAGGTTCCTGTATCGGATCCGTGCAGAAGAGACGCCCGGGTGCCACCATTGTGTGGACCGCCCGGAGGACACGGTGGAGCATACGGTAGAGGTGTACCCCGCTTGGGCAGAGCACCGCCGTGTCCTCGTGAGGGCGATCGGCGGCAGCGATCTCTCGCGCCGGGCCTTGGTACAGGCCATGGTCCGGAGCGAGGAGGAGTGGCAGGCGGTCGCCTCCTTCTGCGAAGCAGTAATGCTAGCAAAGGAGGCGGCCGATCGCGTGAGGCAACGGTCCTTACGCCCCAACCGCCGCCGGGATTCCGATCCCGATTTCCGGCCACCGTAGGCGCGGGCTTGCGGACGGCGAGCAATGGGTGGCTCGCCGTCCGATCGTCCGGTAACCGTCCGGACCGAGCCCAAGTCGTCGACGGCGCGTAGTGTTCCACGCGCGCCCCAAGGAGATGTCAGCAACCGTAGGGGCCCAACAGGGTCGAAGCCTACTGGGGCCATGGGTGATGCGAAAGAGATCCCCGGGGCCCGGGAAAACAAATGGCAAAGAAGGAACAGGAGTGGGTTTTTAGTCAGTAAAAGTCTGACACTATCTCGCGCTCCGCCCAAGAGCGGGGGATGTCATGAGATGATTTTCCCACCCGAAAAAATAAATAAAAAAATAGGTAGAGACTTAAAATTTTCACAATGTGTATTTCTATTGCCGCCTGTTAAAGTAAAAAATAAACCTTTTATGATACGGAACATATTGTGTGCAAGTTCTACTCGCACTTGGCCTGGTTCGTTTTAATTAAATGAAAATGATAATATATATGAGTGGTTTAGTACACTGGACGACTGTATACAATCGTATGTAAATAACCGGGGTTTGACAAAAAGCTTATTCAAATTTTAATTTCCTGTAGGTATCATAAAAATAAAAACTGTTCTCCTAAAACAATGAAGACAATATTTCATGGATTCATATATCAATTATTACGTAGCTAGGTAGTCGTTCTGTCGTGTACGCCAACAAGTCTACACGCATATATGATTTAGTAACCTTTACCATTTCTATACAGGGAGTAACGGAAAGAGGTGGCTATATTAAAAAAAAAACTTGCACATAATATAGGCATGTACATCCTATAGTTGCTAGTGCCCGCCACTTCATTCACGTCATTCTTATAAAACAGCACAATGCCATTTGGTTAAAATTTAAAGCTTTTTTTTGCGAGGAATTGTAATTCTTTTTCTAAAATAAAAGTAGTCTAAGTTACTCTTTATCCGATATCTATTAGTGAAGGTCCCGTCAAAATTAGTGCAGCCATTTCAGAGAATAGCCGGAACAAACAGAAAGATTGACATTTAAAAAAATGCATGTTTATTTTAGGTTTCGAATGTACTATCACATGCATTTAGTTATAAAATTTATTTTGTAATACCAAAATAAATTTTATAACTAAATGCAAACATACACATTAATTTTATTTATAGATAACAAATGTATAAAAAGATTACCGACATAGCACGAAGAGTCGCCAAACTTAAGTGGCAATGGGCAGGGCACATTGCTCGCAGAACGGATGGCCGTTGGGGCTGAAAGGTTCTGGAATGGCGACCACGTACCGGAAGACGTAGCGTTGGAAGGCGTCCTACAAGGTGGACCGATGACTTGGTAACGGTTGCGGGAGTCCGATGGATGCGAAACGCACAGGACCGTTCATTGTGGCGACACTTGGGGAGGCCTATGTCCAGCAGTGGACGTCTTTCGGCTGAAATGATGATGATGATAACAAATGTATAAAAAGTGTTTCTGTATAAAGTTATCATCAGCTAATATGGATTTATTTTTTGGAAGTTGTCTACGACTTCCTTGAAGATTCTTTCGATGGGCAAGAGGAGTATTTAAAATATTATGACCGTATCTTTCCGTTACACCCTGTATAACTTTGACATTGACTAGTAATCGTCATAATATTCAGATTATAACGTAGTCAAATAAACAGGATATTAATATTTGATTGGCATTGATATCTAATTCGTAATATAATTGATCAGTTCATGATATGGCCAAGTAATCAATTTTAAGATCTGGCCACGACATTTATACATACTAATCTAAACACAAACAAAATTGAAGCGTCAGTCTGTTTGTAACAATTTATTTTTTATTAAATGCATATGAAAGTATATTCGATGCCTATAAAAAAACTGTCACTTTTTAAATATTTATCTGTTTTTTCCAGCCAGCTATATATTTGGAAGTTTGTGAGTTTGATTATAGGAAGTAATCTCTGGAACTACTAAACCGATTTTGAAAAAACTTTTACCAGTTGAGCTGCATTGTGTAACTACAACACTTACAACCTACTACATCTATTAAATATGTATTTAATAGTTATTTATGTATGTAATAATTTTTAATGTCAACTAAGTTAAATGCTCAGCGAAGTGGATACGGGTCAACTATAGTAACTAACAAATAAGACACTGATATATGATAGACTGGCTTCTGCCCGCGGCTTTGCTCGCATGAATGTAGGTTTCTCCATACAAACTTTCGACCCTCGCTTCATTCCCTTAGGGAGAGAATTTTGGAAAATCCTTTCTTAGTGCTCGCCTACGTCATAAAAGGAAACCTTGTGCAAAATTTCACGCCCCTAATCCCAGTAGTTTCAGCTGTGCATTGATATGTCAGTCAGTTAGTTTCTCCTTTTATATATGATAGATGAATTGGTTTTAAGTGTAAGGCAAAAATTTAAAGCAGACAGGTCCTGTTATTCCTAGTAAAAACGAAGCCAGTGGCCCAAAAAGCAGTGATTGAAAAGTCCCATTATTGAAGACAAAGCGAGAACAGTGAAGACATTCGATTTCTTTCAAGATTAAATGAAAGACATTCCAGCGGTTGAACAAACACGGTATTACATTCTTCGACGCCGCCGCTATATTAAAGCTTCTACACCAAAACTACCTTCATTCGCGAAAATTAAGAACAACGGCTTCTACACTGACGAGCAGATAACACAAAAAAGTGGCAAAAGAAAAGATCTGGTTGTGTGTGGAAACAAACATTTTTTTATCAAATAAACCATTTACAGGTACTATTGAAATATCAAGAAGTCAGTAAGAAAAATAATGCTAATTGCACATTCCAAAGCGTAGTTCTCCATGGAAAAGAATGTGCAAGAAATTCCATGGAGACTCTTTTCAATCATGTTATGTATTACAAATATCTCGGTTACACGTTGAGATAAGAGAGAGAGATGAAAACAATGTAAATAAAGTAAAAATATAAACTAAATATAGATATTAAAATCAGGGGCCTTACCATGGCGTGTTACAAGTATTGAGAAGTAGACGTAGTATAAGCATGCGTGCGAGCGAAAAAAGAAGGATGGGGCTACCAACTCTATATTAGCTCCATCCCTGTAACAGATCAGTTTAGGTCGTCAAATGGATCGCGTTAAGAACTCGTAGTCGTCGACAGCGCGTAGTGATCCTCGCGCTCCTCAAAGAAGATGTCAGCAAACCGTAGGGGCCCAACAGGGCCGATGCTCGCTAGCTAGGACCGCGGAGAATTTCTGAAAGGAAACCCGTAGTCCTAGAACGCAAAGGGTAATTGAAAGATACAGGTGTGGTTTTAGTCAGTTAAAGACTAACACGCCCTCCCGCTCCACCCAGAGAGCAAGAAGTCATTTGGATGATCTCCCACCTTAAAAAAAAGGGTCTGTGTAGTAATTCTTACTTTTTTTGCGAGCCCATGTGTTAATCTCCGTCTTATTGCCCCCCTGGTAACGATGGCTGCCTGTTGCTAATCTCGACGGATACCCCAGAATAGATACCAGGGTTGTTATAGATATTAAGTTTCGGATTCGGATTTAGGAACAATATGGGTTTAAAGAATTTATTCTCATAAGAACAACTACAGTTCACTTAAAATGAGATACAAATCTTCTATATATATAAAAATGAATAGCTGTTCGTTAGTCTCACTAAAACTCAATAACGGCTGGACTGATTTGGCTAATTTTGGTCTTGAAATATTCGAGATAGTCCAGGGAAGGTTTAAACGGTGAGAAAAAATGGGAAAATTCACAAAAAAAAAAATCCGAATACAACGCCGTCTCTAATTAAAATGTCATTATAAAATGAATTATGCTGTTCTGGAAATGCCAGTAGATGACGTTATCCTTACTATTAGGCGGTACGAAGTTCGCCGGGTCAGCTAGTAACAGCATAAAAGTATTGAAATATTCACATCTCGTGTGTTGGTGACGTCATATTATGTTGTATACATGTTTTTTTTTTTAATTTTGTATTAAACATATTAATGTTATCACATTTCTTCAATTCTTCGGATAAATCGTTAAACAGCCGTGCTCCTTCAAACAGTATTGTTTTTTTGCCGTATAATATCAAGGATAATTCAAGGTTACTTCTAGGTAAGCGTGCTCCATCGTTTACCACATCGTTGCTTACCGTCAGGTGAGACAGTGGCCAAACGAAAACCTATAAAGAAACTTACTGGTTTCGGATACGGTTATGAAATTTTTACGGATAATAGAATTTTAAAAGTAAAATACAAACAGCTAGATTTGACATTTATTTGTAGTCGAGATTATTATTTAATTTTACAATCAGGCATATAAGTAAATATTATTATAACCACATCAAATCTCCGCCTTTGTCCGAAACTTTTATGATACATACATAGATCTAAATAAGCAATATTATTGTAAAAAAAAAACAATTCATGCCATGATGATTCTATCAACTTCTTGCGAATGTGCCTTAACCTTGAGAGGAAAACCGGCTCGTTGTCATCCTGAAGTTCAAAGGGAACGAAATCCAAAGAAAAATTGCCTGGACAAAAAAGTACGACTGGATAAACCCCGAGCAGTGTGAGGGATATCGTAGAATACGATTAATTGTGGACCGGTGTTTTTTTTTTATTGATATAAACCAGTGCTTGACTGCGATCCCACCTGATGTGGTAAGCAGTGATGCAATCATTGATGGTGCGGCGCATTAGTTTATTAAGAGCCTATTCACTCTAGCCTTGAAGACACCTAAATTATAGTTGGACGGGAAGACCGCAGCAGGCAAATTGTTCCAGTCCTTCGATATTTTTTTTATTTCGGATACCCGTAGTTTCGGTTACGATTACAGAGTCCCATAACTACCCTGATAGACACCTACAGGAAATACCTTCGTTCGGATGTTAGGAAATGGAATACAATTTGTATGACTTCGGAGAAGAGGCTTGTAAATTGCGTTGTTCAATTAGGACGTATTGTAATACTGGATCCGAGCTTGGAGGCTCATGCCTTTCTCAGAAGAGGTTTAATGAGACTCGAACGCTTCGACTAGATTGGATAGACGATTCGATTGAGTTCTGAGGACATGTTTCCAACGTTACTTATAGTTAACCCACATTCAAAATCATTTTTAACCTACTTCAAAAAACAGAGGAGGTTATCAATTCGGTTGTATTTTTTTTATGTGTGTTTCTTAAGAACTCCCGTCGTTTATGGACCGATTTGTTTTTCCTCTTAGAGGATATGCTTTCCGATTGGTGCCATATTTTTTCAGAATCAAGTTCTGATGATTGGATCCATGAGGAATAAAGGGAACTCCTCAAATATTATATAAATATGTTTTCTTTCTTCTTTCTTTCTTTCTTATATAGGGCTTATTAGAATTGTCATGAAATGCAATTTGGCTGTAAGGTACTGTCGAACTGATCTGATAATGGAGCCGGAAGGTGGATACAGGAACTTCATAATAAAACAATGTAACCTAGCAGTGTTTGGATTAATTGGCATTGTCATGAGAAATAGGCACTCTGATTATTTAAGTGTATCGCAACTAAAAAGTGTGAAATAAAAAACTTTTTACAAAAAACAGACGTTACTAAAAAAAAAACACTAAAAGGTTCAAAATAACTTTAATTTCAGAAGTCGGTGTATATAAGAAACAAACAATATTGATAAACACGAACTTCTGAAATTAAAGTTATTTTAATTTTTTAGCGCTTTTTTTTTTAGTGAAGTCGGTTATTTTATTTCACATAGGTATACATGGGCACTTACGAAAATTCAGAAGCTAGTGCATGGTTCCAATTGGTTATTTCCTATGGAGGATAGCAAGTGTTACTCTTTTTATATAAAATGTTTGATTTTACAATCTATGAGAGGATAGTGTAGTTATGTAGTAGATTTTGTAAACTGTGAAGCCTAGTATTTATGGAAGCGATTGTAATGGTACAGGCAAGTGCATCAATTGGGTATCTCCCACATGCAAAGAAAAGAGAGAGTAACTATTCAATGACGCTGTCCGTATCTAGACTGAGTCAAATTATGTAGAACATAAGAAAATCCTATTCTTGCTTACTCATCTGAAAACAGCTAAAATGAGATAGGGAGTATCAAATTCCGTATAACGAACCGTAACAAATGAAACGATTGTTAACTAATCGGCTTATTCGGTTTCGATTCATTTAAACGCGTTCATTAAGCCTATTACTTAATTTAACTAACTTATGTTATGTCATCAAACATCAAAGACCGACATCAAACACCTCGTTAGTCTTACTTTATCCGAAGACTGCGCCTACAAACCTAATAATATTCAATTACCAGCAAATTTATCCGTTTACCAGAACAACTTAATTAAACGAAGGTAGCAGACGATAGGTACACTTAACACAATTTAGCACCACTGTTAAAAAACACTAAATTCAATTGGCACAAGATTTGATTAAAAAGTTAAGTAAATTCACTATTGAAACACTATGAACTCCACTATTTCACACATCCCATCACTAAAATCACGTGTCACTGGCTGTCAACAATCACAAATCGAAAAAGAATAAAACCGTTATTCTATTTTCAAAATTGAATTCGGTGGTCCGATGGTTGGGGTAATTATTCGCGGCGCGTGGGTCGCGCGAGGCGGGCGGCCGGCTCGCTCTTCCCGCCCATCTGACGGGCTCGCCGCCCTCGGTGACGTACGAAAACATTGCAGACTTATCGGACCGGCTAAAATGCTAAATGTTGTGACATATGAGCTATTAAATGTTATATTAGTTAAACAAATATATTAGGGGTATGATTACACACATAAACTCAATTTTTGTGGTCCGGTTAATTTTGCACAATACAATGGCTTGATGCTAAGTTTTATTTATTTAAACTTCATGTACAGTAGTGGAATATAGGCGGACTTAATGCAACAAGGCGTTTTCACATGTCAACCTTTGGGTTAAAAAAGAAATAAATAATAGATATTTCAAATAGAATAAAGTACCATTAAATTAAGTAGCTAATAATAAAATACATATATATGTTAAAATTACAAACTAATAAATACTGTGATAAATATTGAATCATTATAATTAAGAGAACTTAAAATATAACAATTATGACGAAGACCAAACTAAGGTTGAACTTCCGAATTTTACGCTTGAAGGGAAATTTACTTTTAGCAGTTTTCATCAACAGAAATAGTATTAACTTGTATCGTTACCCACATTCGTGGCCCCCTTTGCCGAATTAAGGCCCCTTTTCCTTATAAAAATAGTCAATCATCTACACTTTCAAGGTGGCCATGGGGTTGCACCCCTTTCGTGCAATTAAGTGAACAGAGTGCTCGTCCCCTTGTCATAATGTCTTTAAGGTTCACCGCGGTAGGTACTTATTTGAGAAGAAGTGTCAATCGTCTGATGGAAGGGAGGAGCCTGAAGAAATACTAAATTACGTAACCGTTCAAAAGTGGCGAGATAAAAGCGATTTGGAAAAGTTTTTTTGCGAACGAAATTCTAAATCTACTCGGAATAATTTCGTCAAGTTTTTTTTTATATGTTTGCTTAATCTATTGATTTTCTACAGCCTTGGTCAGTTCGTTATTTCAATCGATGGAAACAAAGAATATTTTTCATTTTACTAGCGTGGCAATTACATTTTTGGTGTTTAAATAAAGATGAAAAGTTTGCAGAGGGTTTTCTTAAAATCACCCTCGGCTTAACTGGGTAAATATATACTTACCAGAAGTGAAATTGCATAAATGATAATCAAAAATATTAATACCAGCTAGTGTCAGACCCAGCTTTTGGGTATGTTTTTAGTTTCGGCAAAAAAAATGAGTTTCGGCTTAGTTACCGCCATAACTACGGCCGAAACCGATACTAAATTTAAGTAATTTACGTACTACGATTGGACATGTCCATAATTTTGTTTTAGGCCTCAAATATCAGACACTGATTGATCAAGACTTATGTGATTTAAAAAAGAAAAGACTGACTTGTAGCGACATCTATGGCGCCACATAGGAACTAAAACCTCCGAAATCCTGCATCGCGGTGTTATAGTTCTCCGAGCGAAACGTATACAACAGCCCCTTTCAACGGAGGTTTGTGCGACTTTACACCCTGTCCTGCCTCTAAAAACTGATTAAGACTGACTTTTTCCCCCCCACAAAAACATGACCTTGAGTTCAGTTCAGTTTCGGCCGAATACGGAACCAAAACTTCTACACTTTCGGTCGAAATTAGTTTCACCAGTCTGTAACTGTGCCATAGCAGTGTAAACGCCTCTTCTCATACATAGAGGGCACTATTAATCACCATATTAACGACGGGTTGCCGATTTCAGTCATAACAATAAGTTCAAGTTTCCTCACGAAGTTTCCATGCATATGAATTGTAAAAGTCACGTTGGTGTACTCGGATTTAAAGCCACGACCACAAGCGAGGCGATGATAGGCGAGGTCTTAACCACAAACCCATCACAACTAGCTAAATATATTTCACCGATTATTCTGTACACAAAAAACACAAAACGCACATTACAGACATTTTAATTATGTATCAATATAAATCACACTAATATTATAAAGTCGAAAGTTTCTGAGTGTATGTTTGTTACTTCTTCACGCTAAAACGGCTGAACAGATTTGGATAGAATTTGGTACACGGGTAGACCATGTCCTGGAATAAAGTATACTTTTTATCGCACGCGGGCGAAGTCGCTGGTAACAGTTAATCAAAAAATTATGATTAAAAAACAAAATGTTAGTTATAAAAGATACAACACAAAAGTAAATCCATTTACAATTTCTCAAATTACCGCATCCATATTTCATCAGCTCGCAGCGAAGGCATCCATTGACAGCATTCTTCAACATCGTGCGTGAGCAAAGGTAATGAGGTTTCAGCATTTAATGAACATTCGTTGAAAAGGGGCTCACGGCACGCCCAAATGCATTTCAATGATTTACCACTGAAATGCTCAAAATTGGGTTATCGACTTTTTACAGGGAGTTCCCGTGAATGACTCAAGTTGCTTTTACGGTGTTGGAGTTTTGGGGTTAATAGAATTCTGGTGGTGACACTGTTTACTAAACTAAAACTTAGGGAGGTAAGTCATCAAATAATTCCTTCCACTCTAGGTGGAGCGAGGGAGTGTCAGAATTTTATTGCCTGTGTTCCTTATGTTACCATTAGCGATCCAGAAGGCCCTACCATCTACGAATACGTGTTAACGCGATCCTTCTGACGACCTAAACTGAACTGTTTAAGGGATGGAGCTTTAAAGGGTGTACTATAGCACCATCCCTCTTTTTCGCTCGCACGCTTGACATTGTAACACGTTATGGAAAGACCCCACCTAATACTCTAGCTAGAGGAGTGAAGTTAGCTTGTTTGTAAGAGGAACCTTTCGAATAATGTTACGATTTACGAAAACTTTTCCACCGATGGAATTCGTCATTATCGATGACTGCAATCGGTATCCGGAAAAGGTATAATAAACAGACCTCATATTATAACGTTCACACTGCTGGGACTCAGGCCTCCTCTCTAGGAGAGGGAATGGGCCGTAATCCACCATGCGGGCCCAGTGCGGATTGGTGGATGTCACATGTCTTCGAATTTTTGGTTCTAGGATATGCCCGTTCCTCACGATGTTTGTTGTTTGTTTGATGTTTTTCCTTTACCGTTTTTTGAGCAGTGGCGATGAAAATAAATTAAAGTAATGCGCCTGGTTGGTTTTGAACCCGCGACCACCAACAAAACTTAGCCAGAAAAAAATATTTATGTAAAAAAGTATCCCTCAGTCAAACTTAAATTGTGCAAGTTCTATGGTATGGTAAGGCCTAACTTATAGAATTTTACTAAAACATTGCATGACAATTCCACTAAGCCATGCCACGACTAGGATACATTGTTTTGTTACGGAGTTTTCGTGCCTACCTTCCATCATCAGATTAGTTGGATGGTACCTTATGGCCACCTTACCACCTTATAGAGTGAATCTCATGACAGTTCTAATAATCCCAAACACGGTTAGATTACATTGATTTGGCTTCATAATTAAATCAGTTCGATATATATCTCCTCCCCCTCTTCCTTCAGTCAGCCATCGACTACACGTCTAGGCAAAGCAATGTTATTTGTTACGACAGTACTGCTGTGATTCTATGAGGAGTTACGTTCCATGTCTTCGAAGTTCATCTTCAGATCATAACAATATTTCTATGGGACCAACTCGGAAGTATAACCTTTGAATCAAACAAAAAAAAAAAAAAACAAAATCGGTCCAAAATTGATCGAGAAATCGGTGAACATACATAAAAAAATACATACAGCCGAACATAGAACCTTCTTCTTTTTGAAGTCGGTCAGCTGCAGTCAGTTTTGCTCGCGTGAAAGCATAAAATTGTCCCAAGGGACACACATTTTCGGGATAAAACTATCCTGTATACTATTCCAGGCCATGGTCTACTCGTGTGCCAAATTCCATCCTCATCCGTTCAGCTGTTCGGGAGTGAAGAAGTAACAAACGTACACACTTTTACAAACTTTCGCTTTTATAATATTACGTAGTGTGATGTATGAAAGGCAAGTGATAGTGCAGTCATTTGTTTGTATATGATAAGGAACGCGACAAAGCTATGAAGTGGCCGCATTTTGCACTATATTCAATGCTTTTAGCGGGCACTCAGCTGAAGTCTTCCAGTGTCATCTTGGAAATTACTCGGTGCATTATTCTCATAACTTTTCCCGACTATTTTTAACCCAACGTGTTGCTATGTTAGTATTTTTAATAATGACTTCTGCTAGCAGCAGGGATCATACTCGCAGGATAAAATTAGATATCCTATGTGCTACTCCAGGAAATGGTCTACCCGTGTGCCAAATTTCATCCGATTTGGATGAAATTCGAAACGTTCAGCCATTTTAGCATAAAGAAGCAACAAACAGACTCACTAACTTTTTTTTTGATAGGTTTGCGCTTGACCGCTATCTCACCTGATGGAAAGCGAAAAAAATCTGTTTTACATAGAATGGGTAGGATGACAGCAGGACGAAAATATGCATCTTTAAGACGAGAGAAAAGGATAGGTATGAATCCGACAGCTGTCACCCGCACCATCCCACCCTGATAATAATGGTATATGTACTCTTTTACCCACAAGCAAAAACACAACTTTCAGCCCTTATTTAACCACTGTAAGTATCATTGAAGAGGTAGTGCATTCGAAAACTCACTACTGGAAGTGTTGCAGGAAATAGCAGAGCGATGTTTGTGGTACAGAGTGTGTTTAGCCTTTAGCCTGAGCGTTCGGATGCAAGTGCAGGTCAAATCTCTGAAGTGTCGTTTAGGAAAGTTTGGACAAGTAAACTTTAACACCTGTGTCATGTCTTGTATGTATACCTACATATAGAATGACGATTGAAAATTTTTTTTAACACAAGAAGTGATGCAACGATCACGAATAAATCGGAGAGGTAGGAGCATGATGAATCTATTTGATGCCACGGTTGGCGCAGTGGTTGAGCGATTGCATGGCTGCTGCAATGCGTGTCGCGGGTTCACGATACTGGAGTAATTCCTAAAAGGGCGTTATTTAAAACAAAGTATTCTGTCAAAAGAAATTCTCGCATAACCTTATTTAGAATTTCAGATAACTTGATCAGAAAATACTAAAATATAACTTCCAGGATGTGCGTTTAATATATGTTGAATACAGACACCATTACACGTATCCATACGTTCTACATACACTCCAAAGAGATATATTTTATCTAACGCTAATGAGCCCGTATTTACCCACCGCTGGGTTCTTATCAGTAACATGCCTCGGCCTTGTCCTGATCCACGCCAATCATTCCAATCGTGGCGCCTTCAATTGCAAACGAATTTCCGTTTGAACGAGCAAAAATCTACTTTCACGCGAATTTCGGAGTGGAGAAGAAACAACGAATATTTATTACCTACTCAAAAAGATCTAGCCTGAACAGGTTTCAGGATATCATAAAGTTTTGTCGAAAAGGATGTAAGTAGTTAATTTTATAATTGGATTGGGACTTGGAAGGGTAGTAATAATAGATCTCTTAGTGACCACGGGGCTTTAGAGAACCCTCTTTATCCGTATATGAATGGGGTCATTAAGAATAACTGCCAAAATGTCATCATTTATGAATGTTAAGGGTGAAGTTAATGTACAGAATAAAAATCCTCTTTTAGAACACATCGTTATTACGAACTATTTCGCTTCACCCACTACTATGATTCTCTTTTTTTGTGTTAATTTCCGCATTACTGTGCCAAAATCATCCGCAAAACACTAACCTACAAAAATTTTAGGTGTCAAAGTGGAATCAATACAAAATTTCTTCGACCTGCCATCTCCATAACGTCGGCAGTAACTCAATCATATCAATATAATACACCCAGTGATTGCACATCCCTGTCCTGCTCCCAGGGGTGTCACACCATTTGTGCGGCTTCGTAATACGTCACCCGGACATTAAACCGACATGCGACGGACTGCCCGTCTGCCCACAATAATAATTATCTATCGATACTTACTGCTAACAAACTGATGATAAAATCTATACCGCCGTCAATTGTAGTGACGATGGTGAACTGCTAAATTGGCAGTATCGATTTTTAGATGTCGCACCTTCGCTCAAATACTGTCACAACAAAAAAATAGAATTATCGAAAAAAAACCGTTTAAAATGTATTTATTCAGGAGTGTGACACTATATACAATGTATTGTTTTTGATATCCCATAACTCAAGGTTTATATTCTATATGGAAAAATAATACTAAAAGTCCTAGAATATGTGGTCCAAAAATGCATGGTTTCGAAGATTTCATCCATTATATTTACACCCGTATGACAAATCTTTATTTTTGTGACATTGCCAGTCATCGATGAAATCTTAAGTGTTACATTCATACTGTCATATTTCACGTAAGGGTGGTTGTTTACATAAATAATCTTGAATTTATCGAATTTTTTGATATGGTCTCATTCATACCCTGGAGTCATGGGATAAAAAAAACTCTTTTTAAACAAATGCAAAATTAAAAAACAATAGTTTAATCTTGTTAATAATGACATTACGAGGCTTTTAAAATGTCTGGTGTAGAGTAAAATATCATTAAAAAGTTGCGTCATTTAAAAGGCTCAATTCATCAACTTTTTAAAGCAAATCAAAGTAAGCTTTAGAGTTCCACTTTAAAGCTAAAGCTGTCTCGTTAAAATTCCTAATGATAAATTACCATGACAGTTTTACCGCCCCTTTTAATCGGGGACAATAATGACATAACTCTAGTTCCATACTTCCCTTTCTTCCCATCTATTTTATTCACCGGCGCACCTTAATTACTGGATATTGTTTTGCTTGTGTACTGAACCACTATATAGCTATGTTTAATTACTACTCGTTATGGGTCGTGGGGCTTTTTGGACCGGGACCGCGGTCCCAACTTCAACTTATTTTTTTTTTTTAATAGTATTTTGGGACAGCAAGGTAAAAGGCTCGCGTTTGACCATCATCTCACTTGATGGTAAGCGATGATGTGGCCAAAAATGTAGCAGGCTTGCCTAGACGTAACCTATTCACTCTTGACTTAAAGACCCCTAATGTTTAAAGTACAGTAACAAAAAAACAGTATTTATTTTATGTGTGGTCCCAAAATACCAGTAGAAAAAAATAGGTTGGGACCGCGGTCCAACCACCCCTACTCATTATACCATACGTTTTTATATCCAGTAGAATAGGCAGTTTTATTGTCCACTTAAATATATTTTTTTAAATAATATTTTGGGACAGCAAGGTAAATGGCTTGCGTTTGACCACCATCCCAACTGATGGTAAGCGATGATGTGGCCGACAATGGATCAGGTTTGCCTAGATGTAACCTATCCACTCTTGGCTTAACCTTTCGTGTGTTTTAGACGCGGATCCACGTGAGACGCGCGGCACGGGGCTTTTTAATTGTGTCTCTAATTGTGGCAAACGAAAGGTTAAAGACCCCTAATGTTTAAAATACAGTAACTAAAAAAACAGTAATTATGTGAGGTCCTAAAAAAAATTGGTGGAATTTGGGACCGCGGTCCAACCACCCCTACTCATTATACCATACGTTTTTATATCCAGTAGAATAGGCAGTTTTATCGCCGAGCCTAATTTTGGAAGTACCTATTCTACCCAAAACTTTTAATTAAACCACCGGCTTTGTAAGCTTTAATGAAAACGCATTGACGTTTAATTTATGATCTAGTTTTAATCAACGTTTGGTAATGTAATGTTTTGTAGGATTAGCATTCGATATTACAAATCGGCAAATTCGGTATTACAAAATCATAGAATCGAAATTAATGGTGTGTGATTCTAGAGGTCTATTTCCAAAAGTAGACTTGAGCTGATAATAAAATATAGTGAGGGTAATAAAAAAAATCTTCAATCGCATGAAAATCAGTATGTGATCATAATAAATTTAAAATTACCTATACATATTATTAGACTAACTGGTGACCGCGAAATCGTCCACGTCAAACTTGTAAAATACCATTAGTTTTTTTTTTACGCGGAACCCTAATTCTTTTTCTAAAATAAATGTAGCTTAAGTTACTCCTTATAACATCAACTATCTACCCGTAAAAGTCCCGTTAAAATAAAAAAATAAAAACAGACCACCAAAAATTTAATTTTTGTTGTAGGTAAAAATAATATTTTGGTATTACAAACAGACACTTATTATTTGTATAAGTATACAAGAAAAAAATTAGTAGATTTTTTTTTTGTTCGATAAAACATAATTGTGATATTTTAATGAAGCGCTAAAAATTCAACGCAAAATGCTATCGGGAAAACTACCTACCTAACTATGTAAGAAAAGGTCAAAGTATGCCGTGAAAAAAAAAAAAAAATAGGTACCTTTAATAAACAACCCTGAGGTATTATTACCATTCTTAGCCTGTCAAAGTTAATGGGTCCTAATTTATATGGAGGAAACAAGAGGGAAAAGGCTGGTCAATCATAAATATGGTTTAAGAGTAGTACGGTGTTAAAGTAGGGGCACCTGTAGGGTTGCAAATAAGCTTTTTTTTAGCCAAAAGATGATGAGATGTGTGACATTTGTAATCTCGGATTCGATTTCCGGGTCGGACAAAAAGGGCTATTGAGTTTTTTCATTAGGGATTACTCTGTAGCAGCCCGGAGTTTGGATGTTGATAGTATGTCACCCCCGTGTCTTGGAAAGCATATAAAGTTCTTGGACCTGATCTTTCTCTGGTCTTGTCTGATTGCTGTCCCATCCGACTATGAAGGTAAAGGAACACTTGTGTTTGCGCACACAGTTAGTTTTATGGATTATAATTAACACCTACCTTTATTTTAAAATGCCTAAGGCACATCTCTGTGCCTATAAGTGTTTATTAATACATATTAAATAAATAAATAAATTATCTCCTGCATAATAATCTCTGTTCAGATTCTCCACCATGATCGCAACCGAAAAACGTCCACTACTGGAAATAAGCTTTAAGCGTTGCGACAACGACCGGTCCTGTGCATCTCGGATCCAAATGCCTTCACCGACAACAAAAGGGATCCTATTTTTCACTAACATCTTAGATAACTACGTAATAAATAAATAATACAAACTTTCTTTCGGAAAAGTTACAGTAGAAATAGTGGGTTAGTAGGCAAGAATTTTATAACTATGTTAGTAAAACTTAATATTATTACTTTGCGACAAGATTCATACACAGATTTCATTAGAATCATTATATAGGCGGCCTTAATACGACAAGGCATACTCTACCAGTCAACTTTTGGATATAAAAAGACAACATTGTGGTAGGTGTGCATTAAAAGATACATCTCTTAATAATGCAATGCACTATCGGAGAACCGTATCTTCCAGTGATGATGTTCAGGATTAAGCTGGAACTAGCCCGCACTCTACTAAGCATTGAGGTAGATTTTTGACTAAAGATAGCATGGAAGCCATCAACTTGACCCTGCGCGCACATAGCAGATGCTACACGCCATAATGATTCTAGGAAAACCAGTACACAAATAAGGTAATTTTCCTCGCATCAGACAAAAATTGGCATTCCAGAAAGTTCTAGGCAAATATTCAAGAGGCTTGTCGGAATGTGTCACGCGAGATATAATTGGAGGAGCAACAGATGGAACGGAAAATATGACGTATTGCATTTCCCGTGAGAAAATGGCTTCGTATTTTTCACATCAGAGAAACACAAACAATTCTTTGATACTTCTCAAAATATTCCAGCGACGAATATATCGTCGAAGGTCTGGCATAGACACTAGTGTAGCATTACATTCGTGCGGAGGATCAAAGGAAATAAATGACAGAATGTATCCTCAGATATGTTTATGTCATCGACAAGACAATAGAAGGGAATAGTGCCAGGGATCTTCACCGGATAGTCCGAGTGTTATTGTATTAGATAAGATTGGAGAACGAGGCAAGATAGATGATGTAAGTCGCCTATACCTGGCCTGGTTTACTGCATAATGCGTCGTGTTAAAGTAAATCTAGAGTATCGTTTACAATCAGAGAACAAGGTTGTCGCTATCCACTACTAATATTCCTTTTCAATGGGAGACTAGAGCTTAGACAAAATGGCATTCTCTAAGTAATAATGACTGGCGAAAAGTTAATTATAAATGGGGGTCACGTGGTCAATACTAAACATTATATTTCGATCACCATTAGCGTAAAAACATAACACTCCTTTTTTTGGTCGTGTAAAATTAACAACGAAGAGAAGAGTAGGTACTAGTAGCTAAAACATCCAAAACTAGCGATCCGCCCCGGCTTCGCAGAAGTGCGAATCACATCCATGAACCTTTCTCGTTGTTCGCTCTTTCTATTATTGAAAACTGCACCATTGCTTGGTTTAAGAGCAGCCAACCCGACATACGTTTTCAATGTTTTTCATACAAGCGCTCTTAGGCGATTATGACGTTATTATACACTTTTCATTAAATATTTTGGAAATACAGATACCTTGTGGATATTATCTGGGATAGAATGAAATAATCTTTATTGTACACCAAAAAAATAACTGTATTCTAGGCTTCTATTGAAATCAATTTATTCATTTTAAAACAAATCCAGTAAAGACCTCTGAAAATCTGCTATTTGGCATGAACTTTGACCATAATGTACTCAAAAATTAAAAAAGATAAAAAAATATAACAATAGCATCCTTGCAAATTTAATGAAGATTTAGAATGACGAAATTTTTTTCCAAAAACTTATACAGTTTTTAAAAAACACGTATTACCTGGAACAATTTTTGTGAAATATTCGAGTGAATGACGGTATTACCGAGTGCCAGCAGAACTTTCAGGTATTATCTCTCTATTTTCGCATTGTTATAAACCGGCAAGCTTTTAAATCATTCTCAGGTTGCGGGCCCTCTTAAGAAAAGTTAGCCCGATAAACAAATTTATTTTATGTTTTAGAGAAGGGATACCCAGTCATATTCGAATTAATCTTCCTTCTACAACTAGTAGTTTATTTTCAGTGCAAACTTGTCCTCGCATATTTTGTGTTTTGTTTTGAGTTACGAGATAGGATCAAAAAGGATGCCGGCACACATCCGCATACATCCGGCATAGTATGGCCAACTTGTTCAGGGCATTCCTCATGGCTGGATAAGTAGGTAGGGTTGTCGGAGATAACTTTATAAATTTCTGATTCTTTAACCTATTTTTAAAAGGAGAAACTGACTGACTGACATATCAACACACAGCTGAAACTACTAGGACTCGGAGAGTGAAATTTTGCACAAGGTTTCCTTTTATGACGTAGGCGAGCACTAAGGAGATGAAACGGGGGTCCAAAGTTCCTATGGAGAAACTTTCCTTTATGGAAAAGCCGCTGGCAAGAGCCAGTTTAGTACATTTTTGTAGACTATATTTAATAATTTAATTATCTTTATATAAAAATCTCGTGTCACAGTTTTTTATCGAACTTATTCAAAACCTCATGACCAATGTTTATTAAATTTTTCTTGTATATTCGGTAGGTCTGAGAAAAGGTCGTAGGTTATTAATCCCCACCCCCCCATTTATTTCTTTTATAATTTACTAGCTTTTGCCCGCAGCTTTGCCCACATATATAAAATATATGCCTATGTCACTCAGGAATAAAGCAGCTTTCTATCCGTGAAAAAAAAATCCCAATCGAACCAGTACTTTCAGAGATTCAGAGAGAGACGGAGAACAAAAAAAAAAACAAACTTTACCTCTTAATAATATTAGTGTAGATGTAGATATGGCTGAACATTTGGCGGCACAGCTAATATACAATTTAATATTATAAAAGATAAGATTTGTACTTTTGTTTGTAATAAATAAACTCAAATCTACTAAATAGATTTTAAAAAATATTTCACCAGGAGACTGCTACTTTATCATTGAGTGCTATAATTACATTGACTACTTTCGCGGGGTCTAAGCCACAGGCAGAAAATTGTTAAATATCAATTATGCAATATTTGATTCAAGGATCAGTACAATGATTGCTGTTGATAAATTCCATGAACTTAAAATGCTTCTATTGTATTGATAAATCTAACAAGTGTAATCTTTACCTAGCCTAGTTTTTGTTAAAATTGTTTAAGATATAAGTGTTGCTTTATCTAACAGTTTTAACAAAAACTAAGCGGTACTCCTAAGTAGGATTTACCCGGTCCGAATATCTCGTAAGCGTAAAAACTTTGGTATTAAGATTAGATGAGGGAGGCACAATTCCACTTGCTCTGTTACGTACTTTTTGCTCAAAACAATCTCGTTTGCTTCGCCGCTTCTGTAGGATTGCGTGTAATGTAGCTTATATTTTTATTTCTTGAGAAATCCATGCCTGTAAAGGCTTTGGTACTGGAATCTAGGATAAGACTGAAAAGGTACAAATTGTTGAAAACTTTTAAGTGACTCGTAATCTCTATTTTTATTTTAGACTAATGAAGTCACAGGTACCATCGTGACTTCGTTTGTGTCAGAATCGTAAAACGGCTAACGCCATTTGGTTACAATTTCAAGAAGTTTTTTTTTGCGCGGAACCGTAATTCTAGACTAAGTTACTCTATTTATGTTTGGTTTCCGCACTTAGCCCTATGTGGACCATTTTACGTGGTAATACTAAGTTACTCTTTATAACATCAGCTACTGTCAGTGAAAGTCCCGTCAAAATCGTAAAAAAATGTATTATTTACGATTTTAAAATAACGTTTTTTTTTTACCAAATGCATCAAGCATTTAGTAAAAAAAACGTTATTTTGATATTAGAAACAAGCACTTTAATTTTTTACTTATATGTATAGGTAGATAGATGTATGTTTTACTTTTATTTAATTTTTAGAAAGCACCACGTTTTACCGCTATCTCACTTGATGAGCTAAAGTACTTTAGCAGCAAGTGAGATAATGGTCTGATGGAATTGATGTACTTTCCGTGTATGAAGATAAAACTTGACATGTTACAAGGCTATGCAAAAATTTCTACTCATAAATTGGTAATTGCAGATAAACAGGTATTGTAGTATTACATTTATTTGTGCCCAAATTGTTTAGCTATAATTGTAACTATGGATATGGTTTGCAATAAAGATTCATTATTATTATTATCAGTGTCAGTAATATCTCAGAACCCTAAGGTCCTGGACCTTTGGAAGGCGTGCGAGGAGCCGAAAACAACTCAAGAGAGAGAAGAGGAGAGGTCCTTTAGACACTTTTAATGGAACGTGATATATTATTATTTCTTTTATTCTTTTTAAACACATATAAATTACATTTTTAAAATAAAATCACATAAAAAAACATATTCTATATATTATATAAAAATAAATAGCTGTTCGTTAGTCTAGCTTGTTTTTTGGTCTTGAGACAGTTTCTAATTTAGGTCTTGAAATAGTTGTGATAGTCCAGGGAAGGTTTAAACGGTGAGAAAAACGAAATAGAAAACCGAATAAAACGCCATCTCTAATAAGAATGTAATTTTAAAATGAAAATTCAAAAAAATCAATTTTTATTTCACATAGGCCTACATGGGCATTTATAAAACGTTGGAAGCTAGTGCACGGTTCCAAATTGGTCGTTTCCTATGGAGAAGAACTGTCATGAAACACCATGGTCAATGTTTAAAAAAAAAATGTTGATATTACAATATTTCCATATTACAGTATTGGTACATATTATGTAAGGACAGTAGAAAACTAGGTGTTCTTGCAAAGGTCCGGCGGTACTTCACACCGGGACAGCTTCTAATGTTATACAAAGCACAGGTCCGATCGTGTGTGGAGTACTGCAGTCACATATGGGCTGGTGCTGCAAAATGCCATCTAGCAGCTTTGGACTCAGTGGAAAGGCGTGCGAAGAGGCTAACTGGGGATCCAGATTTTGGTAAGTCCAATCTACAAAGCCTCGAGCACAGGCGCAGGGTAGCCAGCCTATCGGTATTTTACAGGTTGCATTTTGGTGACTGTGCGCGGGAATTGCGTGACTTGATCCCGCCATCTCCTTTCTACCATAGGACAATCCGACGTACGGCGAGTATCCACCCTTACGTTGTTGAAACTTCAACGGTCCGAACTAAGCGATTTGCTTCGTCGTTTATACCGCGTACATCGAGGGACTGGAACAATTTGCCTGCTGCGGTCTTCCCGTCCAACTATAATTTAGGTGCCTTCAAGGATAGAGTGAATAGGCTCTTAATAAACTAGTGCGCCTCACCATCAATGATTGCATCACTGCTTACCATCAGGTGGGATCGCAGTCAAGCACTGGTTTATATCGAATAATAAAAAATAAAAAAACAGTGTAGACCAATCAATATTATACTCAAAAGTACAATAAAAATAATCATAATAAAAAATGAGTCGTAATAGGAAGTAATCTAAGAATTCGCGGAGTCTACAGTGAATTATGCTGGTCCTGGTGATGCCAGTAGATGGCGTTATATGTTGACAGGTCAACTGAAAGGTATCTCAACATTCATTGACTATTAGGCGGTACGGAGTTCGTCGGGTCAGCTAGTTTAAAAATATAAAAAATAGTAGCCCAGCGGCATCGGGAACATGGTCCGTTATTACTATTACAAATAAGTAATTTCCTTGCTTCCCTTTGCGCCAGCCCTGCATCAGCAGTTGATCGGGGTCAGGGTCGGACCGGGGCGGCGGTCATCGCCTCGCAACTGCTTCCACTGAACAGGACACACTGCACATGCTTCACAGTGTTTACTTACTTGTTCGCTGCATCAGAAGTTTTCGAATTTAAAAGGAAACTCGGTAAGGAAAAAGGTATTTTTGGTCTTCAAACTTGTTCTGCTAAAAAGCTGCTTTTCGCGTTGAGAGGAGGGAGTTTACCTGTAACAAAAATATTCTATTATTAGTTTTTTATTTTTCAAATCGGTAGATTAAAAATATACAAAGTTGTTCATATAAAATAGAAGGCGAAATTTTGTATGTTTGCATAGGTGTGTATAAGTTTGTTACATAAGTATAGCTATACTTATTAACATGTAAACAAAAATTAAAACAAATATTAACCGCTCCTTTAACCGCTTACGTCGGATTAATCCGACAAATATTTTCGTGTCCGTTTCACCAGGGTCATAAAGACCCGAGTCGTTTTAACTCTTCAAATAGGTGACAGAAGAGCTGGCCTGGAGTTATAGCATGCAAAAAAATTCAATAGGACTAGATAATTTTTCAAATTGACACTGTTTTCTTAAGATAAATCATGATATACTGTGAGAATTACTGGAAAATACCTAATAAAACACAAATACAGTACACTACAGACAATTCCACAAACGAATATATGCGACATGACAAGTGTGGCGCGACATTAATTAACTGCTTAATTGATTTAACCCACATCCCGGTAAAACGTTATTGACACGATATGTGCTGGAAATTAATATTTATTGAAATAAAACGTCATTGGTTATCAGTTCATGTCCACCTTTTTATTTATAATTGATATAAACCAGTGCTTGACTGCGATCCCACCTGATGGTAAGCAGTGATGCAATCGTTGATGGTGAGGCCGCACTAGTTTATAAAGAGCCTATTCACTATAGTCTTGAAGACACCTAAATTATAATCGGAAGGGAAGACCGCGGCAAACAAGTTCCAGTCCTTCGATGTACGCTGTATAAACGACGAGGCGAAACGCTTAGTCCGGACCGTAGAGGTTTCAACAACCGTACTTAAGGTTTCCGATGGTAGAAATAAGATGGCGGAATCAAGTCAAGCAATTCTCGCGCACATTCTTCTTTAGTAATAATGTAAAAAAGAAAAAAAATTGGTACGCATAGGTAGTCAGAGAGTATACAAATAACAAGCACAACATATACAAACAATATGTAGTACGTTATGCACATATTGTGAGATCAAAAGAAGTCGCTTTTAGTTAGTACCCTTATTAACTGGCACACTGGCAAAATAATGATACTTTTTAAGGTTTATTCTTTATATAAAATAGGTGTTTGAATCTGATAGGAAGAAAAAAAAGATTGTTTTAAATGTCAGAAGAGTCAGGTCGGCTGTCAAGCTGCTAGGCGGATTTTATGTCTTTTTTTTATATAGTGATAATAAAATGCTTTTAAGAATATACTTGACTAGATTCTTCCAGCGGATTTGTCCGCGTGAAAATAGGTCCTTCTATACAAACTTTGGACCCCTGTTTCATCACCTTAGGGGATGAACTTTAGAAAATCCTTTCTTAGTGCTTGCCTGCGACATAAAAGGAAGCCTTTTGCTGATTTTCATATTCCTAGTCCCAGCAGTTTAGGCTGTGCGTTGATATGTCAGTCAGTTACTCCGTTTCTCCTTATAGATAATGGACCATGTTCCCGATGCCGGTGGGCTACTATTTTTTATAATTTTAAACCAGCTGACCCGGCGGACTTCGTACCGCCTAATAGTCAATGAATGTGATACCTTTTAGTTGAACTGTCAACATATAACACCATCCCCTGGCATTGCCAGGACCAGCATAATTCAGAGGTTCTCAGATACTTTAGAGCACAAAATCTTTCCTTGATCGCTACTTCTGACAACATCGACAATTGCCTACGTATATTATGGGACGTTCTATATTTTTGCCTAGCTATGGGTACTGTATTTTGTTAGGTCCTGCCGATAGATTTAAAGGATTAGACAAAGACGCAATTATTCGTAATTGCGTCTGCCTAATGTGGTGACAAAATACCAGATTTTCTAGACAGTAATCCATTGTACCAAATAAGGCTGACAGGAATTTATTAGTTAATATAATTATTTATTATTATTACTGCGTTCTGGAGTATTTCACGACTTACCAACAGAGTGACAAACATATATTTGCACAACACAACTGCTCCAGTCAATCGCCAGATGGACATTGAAGAATCTTACAAGTCGAGCAGCTTTTAACCTTTTATGTCACCAAAAACACGGTATAAAAACCACATTAGTTCTCGTACACGCTATGTTTTTTCACCTACCTCATTGACATACAGTTCGGTTGCCATAGCGACGAGCGCCATCCCTGTCAGAAGCACTATAGGATTCAGCTGTGATTAGATATTGATATCGATAGGACTCCTGATTACATTGCTTGTTTTATTTACCAGTCACCGTGATTGGGATAACATACAAGTTTGATTTTTAGGGCTTCAGATAACTGTTTGTGTATTAAAGTTGGTAGCCGTTTTGTGAGTTGGATTTGATTTTTTTTTATTGTTTTAGGTTTGCGCTTGATCGCTATCCCACCTGATGGAAAGCGAAGATGCGGTCGACGATGGGCCGCGCTTACCTAGAAGTAACCTATTCACTCTTGACTTATATCCCCGGGCGGGTTGTATACACGATACGTGATACATTGATTTAAGTATAAATCAGCACCTCAATTGAGTAACAAAATTTCGCGTGGAAGTAGAAAATACATGCATAACGGAGTCAGGATGGTTTGAGCTATGATCATCCACCAGGTTGGGCTATGTGGGTATCGTGCAATAAATAAGAATGGCTAGGAACTGGATCAGTTTACTTTTCAATACAATTCGATACAGTGAACTAGTATTAGGTAGGTACAAAGAACTAAACTTAGGACGGATAGTGTCTTCCTGCTTCGACGGCCTGGTTGAGTGTCCGCCATGCTAGCGGGTTCTCCTTAACCTCGTAGCAAAACGGAAGCGCCTTACTCTGCCACAAGTCCGCCAACTCTAGTTCTTTTAGTTGCCAAGAGATGGCGTATCTTAATCTGTGTCAACAAATTAAATTTGTCACGTAAGTAGCATTCTACTTCTTCTTAGCCCTCGCCTCTTCCCGTTACGCGGGGTCGGCTTTCCTAAGCCCGAGTTTCCACTTGCAAGCAAATTACATGCAAGTCGAATAACATTGCGTGGTACGAACGACCGCTTGATCACAACGTACCTCGGTAGTCAGCAATGTAACGTAACTTGCATGCAATTTACTTGAAGGTGGAAATGCGGCCCAATCTTGAGACACCATCTACTTGATGCTGATAAGTATCGTCATCAGACATACGCAGTGAAAGAATTTTTAAAATCGATCCTGTAGTTTTTTAGTTTATTCATTACAAACAAAAATAAAAATCGTTTCTTTTTGAAATATTAGTTCAGAGATATGTTTGAAAAACAATCTAGTCGCAAAGTATATAATACAAAAAGTTAAAATAAAAAGCATTTCCATTGAATTCGCGTTAGACAGCCCTATAATTTTTAAACTGGGCTTTATAGCTATAATAAACAGCGTTATCAATAAGGCTTAAAGTGTTTCTAAGATCATAATTCAGATCCACCTGTAATCAATAACTTCCCAAACGGAATAAATACTGATTTCAGCAAAGTAATGTTTCAAAACAAAAGGTTCTCCCATACCTCGTAAATGAAAAACTTCAACCTTTTGTGAGTTATAGCGACCAAAAGAATATACGTAATGTTATCTCATAAATATGAGAAGAGAAAAGGTATAATGAAGTAATTATCTAAGCATTAGCAGACAGTTAATAGTTAGTGGTTATACGAGCTACAACCAAGAATAATTAGATGGAAATTAGAGTAAGTTTGTAGCAGCTTTATTACTGCAGGCAATAAAACGAACAGTGCGGTGCTGCTGGGACAAAGTGAAGTTGTTTAATTAGATTAAATGTGATTTATGATACTGTGACGGGAGACGCAGCTATCTAGCACTATTTCTGTGCATAAAATAAGAACATCGAGAAATAACATACAAACGGCACAAACGACCCATTTACACGAAGCGACAGAAGACTGGCTTTAGTCGTACAGACTTGCAAGTACTATTCTTACCTGTATCATTCGTATGCGAATGCGCCGCTCGCGAGCCGCTTGCGAACGGCGCGCGTGCATTTCCCGCGCTAGCCCCTGCGCCGCGCGCGTTTGTCGTTTCGTTCGCGGCGCATTCGCCAGATCTAGACGTATCTTTAGTGTAGACAATGTTTTTTTGTCTTCTTACGACTTACAAGTAAACAAACGAGTACACTGTGCCATAAAGATGAATACAAACAAGAATAAATCTGCTTGTCAGTGAAATTGTGACGGTAAGGTAAGACGATGCGGGGAGCAAGATTGATGGAATACGTTCGTATATGTACCATAATTATATGTTTGTAGGTACCTATACTGCAGTACATGTGATTAACGCTGTCGTTTGTAATTCAAGATGATCGCTGATATACTAATGGCTAATGTTACATAATCATATTTTAACCGACTTCACAAACAGGTGGAGATGATGACATAATATGATGATGATTCGTATCGATTATATTTTTAGGAGATTTTTTACAAAAGAGCTCTTACTACCCTTTGACTTTGACCCTGATCCCGTTTCCGGTAGTTTGCTCAAATACTAATACCGACCGCACTAACACATGGCGCGATGGAAGGCTAACTTAAGCACAAGAAAGACGGCTCTATCATTTTTTTGTTTAATTGTTGAAATCGAGCCTAAGCGATCACCGAAACCAGAAATATATACTTTTCAGTCCAGACTTACGGTAACTCTTTCGAACAATGCCACAGCCCTTACTGATTATCTTGACAATTAAAGTTATATTATTTGTAACACAATAGGGTACTTTACTATTTAACCCGCACTGGGCCCGCGTGGTGGATTACGGCCAATTCCCTCTCCTAGAGAGGAGGCTTGAGTCCCAATAGTGGGAACATTATAAGGCCGACTATGCTATGCCAGGGTACTTTAAACACCTACTGTAATTAAGGCTAGAACTACATTAGACCGACGCTCACGTGGACCACGCATGATACCTCTATCCGACAAAATTTCTATTGGGTTGCCTCGGATATAACTCACTAGAGGTAAGACGAGCGCGAGATCAGCTCACCATAGCCTGCAAGACGCTCCGTGGCACTATTGACGCGCCTGATCTGCTTACTGTGCTAGCGCGTTTCTTTGTCCCGGACAATTACTGTCGCGGCAAAAAGCACAGAATGTTTGCTGTGCCTCAATGTCGCACTGTTGCCCGTGCGCAGTCTCCAATACCTCGCACTTTGGCTGCACTAAATGATCTCTTGGATTCTTATCCAACAAACGATCTGTTTGCGGATGAATGGAAGATGATTTTATTGGTATGTCAGAAGTACTGTGAGAGAAATTGATGAAAGTAGAAAAAATTTTTGTTTAGTTACTGTAATTGGTTGTTTAACCGTTGTAATTAATTGATTAAATAAATAAATGATTTGTACGTAGAACGACGCGGCGACGCGACGTCGCGTGGCGTGAATCTGATGTAGCTCTACAAGTCGTAATTCTTTGCCATATAAAATGTATGGAGACCGACGCGCCCAGATCGGCGTACGTGACACACGTGTGCGCAGTGTAGTTCTACCTTCCTTTCTTGTAGTTCTTTCCGACGACGACGACTACGATTTTGGGAAAAACCGGGCAAGTGCGAGTCGGACTCGCCCACTGAGGGAAACCCTCAGTGGGCGAGTCCCGTACAAACTTACCTATGAAAACAATTGAAGTCCCGAATTGAGTTACAAAGGTTTTTTGTTCCGAATCGCAGTTTTTTTCTTTTGTGACGTAACTACATATTTACAAAGTTTTCAGTTTGTTTCCTATACTTGTGCTATGAGACCTTGCTTTACGCCAAATTTCAGGATTCTAAGGCAACGAGAACTACCCTATGAATTTTGATTCCCTTGCGTGTCGAAATATACGCTGTTTGCGACATAAACGGCCGTATCTTTTCTTTTCGTTAACTCACAAGTTTGATTTTTTCACAGCTTCATGGGACTGTAGACCAGAATATATGGTTTTAATTTCAACTTGATACCTCCACGCATTCCCGAGATAAAGGGTCTTGACAGACAGACAGACGGACAACAAGGGGATCATTTATAAGGGTTCTATTTTTTCCTTTTGAGGTACGGAACCCTAAAAACGGTTTTTAAGTTTTTGATCAAGCTGCTGACGTCGTCTCTAACAATTATATCCTAGCAGTAATTTGTAAGCAATGCAAGATCCCTTATATCCTCGATTACGCTTTTTTTGAAGCAATGTTTTGGTGCAAGCGTTCAACTAACACTTGTGCTTAGATTTTCAGCGGAAACGTTATAGAAGGATGCAGAAAATGTACGAATACCTTTATTGATTGATTTATCATTTATCGTTTGTGTGATGAGCACGATCATTTGTTCTGTGTCTGGGAGTAATATATCTATTTAAGTATGTATTTAGAAATATATAAGTATGTTTATCAGTTGTCTAGTACCCATAACACAAGCTCTGCTTAGCTTGGGACTAGACGGCGTTTTGTGAGAAAGTTGTGGAATATTATATTATTATTATATATATTATATATCATACCGTGTTTCTTAATAGGAATTCAACAGTTGATTTAGTAATTATAAGATACACAATTGTCTACGAAATGCAAATGCGCCATGAATTTTGAAACTTGGCAACAAGAATTTGCCTTTCAGCTGATATTAAGGTGATAAATAGATCTAAGAAGGTAGGCAGAGGAATCCTCAACTTTGAAGTCATTATCATTTCAGTCGTAAAGGACATAGGACGAAGGTTAAACGCCGCTAATAATGATTACTAGTCCGTTTTACAAGTTTGTTTGTTGCTGCGAGGAATTTCTAAAACGACCCCAAAAGGTTTGGAGATCATTATTGCATGTAGGCAGATTAGATGATAGAGAAAGCCATTTTGGTCTGGGATAAACCATCAAATAGCTTATTCCACTCTAGGCTAGAGGGAGTGTCAGACTTTTACTGAGCTGACTTTAACTTTGTCTGTCTGACCCAACCGTGTTCCTTCACTTACCCTTTGCGTTCCAGGGCCGTGGTGTTCTTTTTAATGATCCCGTAGCGCTAATAGGATATATCACATAATCATACTAACATTCTAAAGGCGAAAGTTTGTGATTATATTTCTTCACGCTTGTACGACTGAACGGATTTCAATGAACCTTGGTTCACGGCAGTCCATGTCCTGGATTAGCATATTAGGACATTTTTTATCCCGGGAGTAGATATGTTTCCTTGGTAAAATTCTCTATTGTCACACGGGCGAAGCCGCCGGCAGAAGCTAGTGGAAACACAAGCTTGAAAATTAAAAGAATGATGAGATGATAAATCACAACTAAATTACATTAATCCTGTTACAAGTTACTGTGAAACAAAAACAAGAAAACAATTCCGTTTGATTAGACATCGATGGGAAATATTTCCGATTAAAATTCTAGAATGCGCGCTGACTAAATTGGATTATCAACTCGGCTAGATGAAAGTTTGCGTTCAGTTAAACTATTTTCTTTTAAAACTAGCTTGCTGATATTTGGATTAGACAGCGATAAACTCATTGTTCTTCTGGAGAGGTTAAAATGATAGTAATAATATTTATTAATAAGACAACATTTGGTCCTCAATATCTGTTAGTAATTCTTATAATTATGTACCTATATTAGTTCATCATCAAATTTAAATAATACTAGACGAAAACAATACAATAAAATGGACTAAAATGATCGATAAATTAAAATGTCAAAACTTAGAATGCTAAAATCAAAACAATAAAATAAATTAAAATGTCAAATTAAAATTTCATTACGATAATAATAATTATTTAATAATCATTTATATGCCTATTGAAATACGTTTGATGAAACAGATAATTAATCATTCAAATCCAAGTGTTGTGTACCGTGAGTGTGTTTATGTTTGTTACTTCTTTACGCTTGAACGGTTGAACGAATTTAGATGAAATTTGGTGGAAGGGTAGAACACGTTTTGTTTTATTCCAGGAGCATGTATCTTTGGGACAATTTTCTACTTTCGCAGCTAATTTAATATAATGTGAAGTGAGAAATTATCAAATAACTTCTCCCGTTCTAGGATGGAGCGAGAGGGCGTGTCAGACATTTTCTGACTAAAATAAGCCTTTGTCTTTCAGCCGCGTTTCGGGACCACGGTAACTCTTTCAAAAATTCCCGCGACTGAACTGAGTCTCTGCGGTTTTGCTGACATTTCTTTGAGCGCGTGGAACACTTGGGCTCGGAACTTACCGGACAGCCTCCACGGTTACCCATTGCTCGTTCTCCGCAAGTCCGCGCATACAAAGGCCGGGATTCACCCAGCAACTCCCGACGCATCGGACGTCTCCTGTGGCGTCAGCAGAGGCGTGAGGATGTCCATTTCCTTACGATTGCGATCATCTCTTTCTCTTTCATTTTTGCTCCGCAGGAGTTTAGGCGTCAGGCGGAAAGTGTCTCTGTAGCCACACCTCAAAGAACCCTCTTTACTTCACTTGCTGCCGCAATTTTAGCGTGCCCAAAATCTGATGGCTACCAAACGGCTTGCGAAGAATTAAAGCCGCATAACTACCACAGCTCATTACCAATGTATGAACATAATACATAATACAACATATGCTGTCGTACAAGCGTCCGTCGTGTTCAATTCCCGGTATGATTCCCGCGGGACACTCCGCACATCGCTAAATATTCAATTATAATTTAATTAATACAGTTAAAGCCGTTTAGGAGAGCTTTGTTGGATCCTTTATGATCATAGTTACCGTATTTTTGGTAGAATGAGCTCAATTGGCATTAGTTTCGTGTTTAGAGAAGCCTGTGTTCAGCTGTGGAATCTGTGGGGATAGTGGTGTAAGAATTGCTAAGTAATTTCTGTATGTTAGGTACCAAATCACTAATTTTTTTGTCATTCATACTTCTTTGACAGTCGTTACGGGACATAATTATAGTTGTCCGGACAACCGTTGTACCGAGAGGTATAGTGACACATTTACTAGGTTGTGGAGATCAGATAGGCGTAAAATATGTACTTGTATTCAGCAGAATCATTGGCGGTCGTTGGCTGTTTTTTTTTTTTATGTAATTTAATCCCCAGCATCCCACGCTTGCAAGATTGTCCGAAAAGAGTTATATTAGCCCTGAACGCAAAGAGCAACTGAAGAACACAGGTGAGCTTTAGTCAGTAAGTCTCTCCGTCTCACTCAGCGGGAGAAGTTATTATTTCTCATCATCTTTCTCACTCACAAAAAGCTCCCCACTCTACTAGATCAACGTGCCATGGTAGCATTGCTGATTATTATTTCGAAGCAAAAACTTACGAGGATAGACAGATTGCACCGTTAATTTGTAGTCCAAAAGCGGGATTGTGTGCCTAATGAGCTTGGACAACGAAGTACGTAGTTTCCATATGAAACACTCGGTCGGAGTAACAGTGTCGTATATCAAAGACGGCTTGAGCTCTCATCTCTTTGACACAAATATCTCGTAACTAACTACCAGTTGTATCGTGTTTTAAACGAGAGGGTGTTTTTGTAAGATGTCTCTTGTTAGGTCTTCAAGACGGCAATTCCTTATTAAGAACTACTAAATAAGAAATATTAAAAGAATAAACGTAGACCCTCCTAGGGAGCAGGCCTGAGTCCCTGCAGTGGGAACATTACAAGGCCGATAATGCTTTATGTTGAAGTCTAAGTAAGGTTTGAACACAAAATATTGGTGTATGAGGTTCTTAGTGAAATAATATAATAATTTTTACCGTTATAAAAGCAGGTTAGAACAACAAAAACATTAGTGCATCAGCCTGGCGTGTTCTTGCGCAATTTCCAAGAAGTTAATAATGGGAAACGGCTGATTATATTCATAGACGCTGAGCTGATCTATCATTACGTGTAATTTTACACATTACCCAAGTGCGTCATATTCAGCTACACTTAGGTAGCAGTACTAGCACGTATCAGAAAAAGTTTAATCCTATGGAATTCTGAGACATTAAACTTAGTACTTAATTATTAGTATTATAATAGTTCAACCAGGTTTCAGACTGACTAAAGTGGCCTCTTCTTTCATGGGGTACTGTTTGAAATGTTATAACAAAATACCTCCACAAATATTAGAACTCAATGAAACGAAATTTAAATCTTGTATTAAACGCACACTATGCAGGCAAGCATATTATAAGTTGGAGGATTATATTCAAGATAAAAATGCTTGGCTCAATGCTGGTCCAGCTCCACTACCACCGGGGTGTACAAATTGATTAGTTTTGAAACTATTATTATTATTATTGTATTTAGTATTGTATAATGTAGAAGCATTTGTTTTCAAAGTTTGTAAATGTGAGTACCATGGAGCTATTTTATGGTTTTTAGGTTATTATTGGACTTTTTTGACATAAATGAGCATGGCAGTTGAGAGTTTGTCATGCTCACTCAAATGTCTCACTGATGGTGGCGCGTGTGTTGGATCATTCGGTTCCCTTTATAATGGTTGAGCTGAGTGGTGCTAATATTCGCGTCAGGTCCGTGAACGGGCGCTGTCAGTTGAGACTGGTCATCTCTTAGCTGCCAGTTGCTATTTTAATATCTATATTTAGTTTTTATTTTTAATTTATTGACATTGTTCTCACATGATAGCAACAAGAAACATGTAACAGAGATATTTGTAATTGCAAAACACGATTGAAAAGAGTGTCCATGGAGTTTCTTGCACATTCTTCTCCATAGAGATCTACGCTTTGGAATGTGCAATTAGCATCATTTTTTTTTCTGACAGACTGACTTCTTGACATTTCAAAAGTGCCTGTAAATGGTTTATTTGAAATAAATGCTTTGAATTTGAATTTGATTATTTTCTTTCGGTTAGGGATTTATGAAAGAAATCTGTTTATCTTTATGCAGTAGTTTTATAAATCGATTGCACCATAAGCGGTTCCAATACAGCCTGGATATAAAACTAGACACAAAAAAATTCTTTATTAAGGTTTACATTTTATATCGATAACCTGTAGGTTCTTAGGTATTCAGATCCTACCAGATTTTGTACTGTATTCTTCGTCTTTAGGTGTAAAAATTTACTTACGAAAATATGGTTTAGACTTGGCCTAAGTGAATAATTAAAGACGAACTGTAATACAACCTGCACTAGCATAAAAAGCTTTTCCATTAAATTTCAATCACACTGAACCCAAAAAACGAAACATAAAACCGCTGTACGTTTCCCCACAACCCGATTACCGCAGCAATCTGAAAAGATAATTCAGCATTTAGCGGATAACTGAACGGTGCAATTTTATATGCAAAGCGCTAAACAAAAGGTAGGGCCAGGCCCCCGTGGTAATAGCGGTTTCATGTACTCCCCGCCTAGTGCGCAACTTTACCTTAAGAGCTATAAATCTAGTTTAGGTCGGCACTCGCATCTGTGGCAGTTTAGGGCTGGCTCGGTTGGAGTCGTAGACTTTTAAAGTGCGTAAAGGGCAAGTTTGCTTGGAAAACATCGGAGAAACTTTTACGACTTATAAGATGGAGAACCTTGCAGTTTTTCTTATCAACTGAAATGTAAGCATTTGAAAGACTGATGCTTTGTTTAAAAATCAGATTGTACTGATGATCATGCCGTTCTTCTCCATAGGAAACGACCAATTTGGACCGTGCACTAGCTTCTGACGTTTTATAAGTGCCCATGTAGGGCTATGTGAAATAAAACAATTGTTTTTTTATTTAAAAAAAAAACATTGGTTTTTACAGAGATTTCATTTTTTTTTTTGTATTTGTAGGCTAGCGCTAGACCGCAATCTCACCTGGTGGAAAGCGACGATGTGGTCGACAATGGAGCACGCTTGGCTGTTGCCTCGTTATTTCCTTGTATCAGCCCTACACAATGTGCCGACACGTTGAAAGGATTATAGTTTAGCAGAGTAACGTTGTTTCAGTTTCAGGTTACTGTACACACTGCTATTTCACTACTGTTTACTATTTAATTTGACAATGATTTAAATGTTTCATGTGTATTATTAAGTATAGTGTCTCAAGACGAAAGTCTATGACCAGTACGTGTTGCCAGTGTTTACATATGGCTCTGAAACGTGGTCGCTTACAATGGGCGTCCTCAGAAGACTTAAAGTCACCCAAAGGGCAATGGAAAGGGCTATGCTCGGAGTTTCCTTGCGTGATCGAATCAGGAATGAGGCTGTCCGCAGGAGAACCAAGGTCACCGAAATAGCACGAAGAATCACCAAACTTAAGCGGCAATGGGCAGGGCACTTTACTCGCAGAACGGATGGCCGTTGGGGCCGAAAGGTTCTGGAATGGCGACCACGTACCGGAAGACGTAGCGTTAGAAGGCCTCCTACAAGGTGGACCGATGACTTGGTAACGGTTGCGGGAGTCCGATGGATGCGAGACGCACAGGACCATTCATTGTGGCGACACTTAGGGGAGACCTATGTCCAGCAGTGAACGTCTTTCGGCTGAAATGTCGGATGATGATTAAGTATAGCTGTCCCCCACGGTTTCAGCCGCATCTTTAATTATGTCCTGCTCTGCTCCCGTGGGTCGTAGCGTGATATTATAATAGCCTTCCTCGATAAATGGACTACTCAACACGAAAAGAATTTTAAAATTTGAACCAGTAGTTCCGCATTCAATCAAACAAACAAATTCTTCAGTTTTTTAATGTTAATTATAAGTAGCATAATAAGCACAATAAGCCTTTTTAATGTTTCTACTGCTGGGACTCCGGCCTCCTCTCTCTTAGAGAGGGAATGGGCCGTAATCCACCAACGGACCCAGTGCGGGTTGGTGAATGTCTTCGAATTTTTGGTTCTAGGACATGCCATTTTCCTCACGATGTTTTCCTACACCGTTTTGAGAGCAGTGGTGATGAAAAAAATTACACAAAGTAATGCGCTTAGCTGGGTTTGAACCCGCGACCTTACAACTCGTAATTCGAGGCCGTTACCACTCTAACACACCTGCTCAATTATAAGTAGTTTTTTTTTTTTTTTGTTAAATTTGGTGGTTTAATTGGATTAAACCCTTGAGGTATAAGTAACTGTACTGTAATAGCGTCTAAGCTTTATGATAACATCTATCTATATATATAAAAGAAAGTCGTGTTAGTTACACCACTTATAACTCAAGAACGGCTGAACCGATTTGGCTGAAAATTGGTGGGGAGGTAGCTTAGAACCAGGAGACGGACATAGGGTACTTTTTTTTTTTTTTTAGGGTAGAGTAGGGTAGAGTAGGGTAATTTTTTTTTTTTTTACTAAATCCCGCTTTTGGGCAGAACGTCTGCCGGGACCGCTAGTTTAATATATAATACAAATATATTTGTGGAATAGCAAATAAATGAATATGAACGCTATGTCGTTCGTTTACTAAATTTCGCAAAATGAGACTACCTCGACAACTAAAAGATGAATAAGCTTCAAATAGGTATAAACAGATCGCACAGCACAAACATAGGAAGCCATATATTTTTTTTTTATTTGTTATAAACTAGTGCTTGACTGCGATCCCACCTGATGGTAAGTAGTGATGAAATCGCTAATGGTGAGGCGCACTATTTTATTAAGAGCCTATTCACTCTAGCCTTGAAGACACCTAAATTATAGTCGGACGGGAAGACCGCAGCAGGCAAGTTGTTCCAGTCCCTCGAAGTACGCGGTATAAACGACGAGGCGAAACGCTTGGTCCGGACCGTAGAGGTTTCAACAACGTAAGGGTGGATACTCGCCGCTCGTCGGGTTGTAGAAATGAGATGGTGTAATCAAGTCATGCAATTCCCGCGCATACTTTCCAAAATGCATCTTCCCATAATATGATTGAAGGAGTACACTAATGTAAACATTATCATCCTGCCTTTCCCTCATGTTACTTGACGTCGGCGCAATACATTTTTATCTTTCATTCAGTCTTGTCAACCGTCACACTATTACTACCTCCCTTTTCTTTCATATCACTCCTCACTAAATTTATCTGTCTTTTTTTTCGACAACTCTCTCTCTATCCATTATACTCATAACTCTTTTAGTAACATGTGTTTCATCCTCCATTTCTCTAATTTTTTATATTTTTGTAAGTACATTCTTTTGGAGATCTCCAATAAATAAATTATAATATAATAATAATAATAATTTATTGACACACACACAAGTTAGTAAAAAAATAAAGAAATTATAACTTACCTTGAATATACATCCGTAGGTACTATACCTCGAACATACAATAAAAGAGGTCTTAATTTAAGCCTATTGGACCAAATCTGCTAACAAAGGTCCGGTTGTCCCTAGCAACTAAAAGGAAAAAATAAAACTACAATTTTACTCGTATCTTACCTAATCATCTTAGCCCTTGCTTATCCTACGCATTAAGGAGTTGGCCTTTATTCCCTAATGTTGGAGAATAATATTCAAATCACGGCTTTCTGTATTGAACCTTTACTATATTACTTACACCATTACCCCATACCCCAACTACGTATTATTTATCTACGTAGGACTTCACTAAATCAACCAAAGTAACCTGGATAAAATAAAGGTTAGTGGTGCCAACCAACGCAATATTAGGCCTACTATCCACGGACGCATAGCTTCATAGACGCGTATTCTTCATTATCAGAGGTCGGAATTAGGTAGAGTTAAACATGTACTTCACCGATTTCAAACAGCGAAAGAATGAAGTGGATATGCCTTAAATCCCAAGATTAATTTTAAAGAGCAGATTTTTTTAATTATTTTATCAGAAACTAGCTTCTGCCAGCGGCTTCGCTCGCGCGAAAGTAGGTTTCTCCGTACGAACTTTGGACACCCGTTTCATCACCTAAGGGGGTGAATATTGGGAAATCCTCTCTTAGTGCTCGCCTACGTCATAAAAGGAATCTTTGTGCAAAATTTCACGCTCGTAGTCCTAGTAGTTTCGGCTGTGCGTTGATATGTCAGTCAGTCAGTTTCTCCTTTTATATATATAGATATAGAAGAAAAAATTCCTTCCATGAATGTATTTTTTTTTGTTCTGTAAATGGGTATATTTGATCTGAATAAAAATTATTATTATTATTAATGGCGAGGAGGAAGTGTATTTTGTTAACCTCGCATCAGTTGACGTAGAGAGATCTTTTTTAATGAAAAATACTAATAAAAATTGTATGATAATTATATTTGTTTTATTTGTCTTATCTATCTGTGGTTTTTATTATTATTTATTTGTAATATTGTTGGCCACACGGGATTTTTCATTGGATATCCTGGGAATATCCATATTAATATCAACATTTCGATGCAAGTACATGAATAACTCTACCTAATTCCGACCCTAGCTCACAGCTTATATACAAAACTATGAAACTCGGTCTACAATGCGGCAACAACAGGACGGCACGACGCCACCACCGACGTGTGTAAGCTGTGAGCAGGCGTACACCAAGCGTATAATGACGAATACGCGTCTATAAAGCTACGCGTCCGTTGACAGTAGACCTTACGTACCTATACGTAATACTGTGGTACGGTATCCTTCTATAAATTGGTATACGTGATACCAACTACGAAGTATAACGTAGCAGACCATCTGAATGGTGGTCACTGATGGTTATTTGATGGTTAACTTCGATATTAAATGGGTTTATAACAGTTTCAGAAATAGACGTTACAACAGTTTTCATAACTTCCAAAATACGAGACCCCAGTGTCTTATGAGTAAAGTGGTGAGCATTTTGGATTTCCCTCAGTTCCCTCCAAGGATACAATTATACGTAAAACACGCTTACTTTACCCAAATGAAGGAAACGTTCGTAATAAATCCAAGATTTATCGTTTCGGGAGCAAAAATTAAAAAGGGCCCGACCTCTTGACGTTTCAACTGTTTGAGAATTTCTTTATGAGTTTTTGTGTGTTATGAAATCTCGAAATGTTTGTCGTCAACAACAAAGAATCGTGAATAAAATGTGCAAACAACAGTTAAATTAAATACAATTAGAAAAGAAGAAAAACACATTTTCCCTTCCACGACATCTGTTAAAAAAGTCGTTTAAAATAATGAGTACAAATATTACAGTAACAATGCTGTAGGTAAGTAAATTCCATTACAAGCGGTAACAAAATGCATTCAACTCCGCAACGAGGCGGCTGAATCGGGTCGCAACTGCTTCGAATTGGATTAAACCAGACTTCGTCACAAAAACGTACGCTATAGTACGATGGCGTGGCGTACTACTTAGTTACACTAAAGAGTAGTGCGACGGGGAGGGGGGTACAGTTTTGACTCGCTAATGACGTCAGCAGCACAAGCATTCGGGATAGTCAGGATTCAGACAGAATGGGCGGATTCATTGCTTTGGCAAGTAATTACAGTTCCGCTAAACTGCTAAAAGGGATATTTATAAAATGTTCCTTTTGGCTTCAGTGACGGTTTTTAATTAAATTAGTGGTGTTCATTAAAATTATTATGAGTTGTAATGCGGATATTAACAGACTGCATTATTGAAAGACCAACACAAACGGGGCTATCAAACCAATTGATTTGCCTTTCAAAACAGTCCACGGTTTAAACTATAAACCAAGAAAAATCGCAACTGTAATAACTTCACAAACTTGATGACTACGGCACAATAAGCAAGAATAACATCAACAGGTTAAACTCAGTTATAGTAATACCATTAGTTTTACCATCCCGATTTTCTATTCGATATAACATTTTCCTAGGCGACTATTCACTCGACAGGAAGGAAGTTTGTTTTTATTGTATCGGTTGACAATAATAATAATTATCATGAGGCTGTCATTATGTATTTTTTTTATCAAATAATTGACAGTTCACTTGTCATGTCATTGTCAGGTTTCCCGCCTTTAGCCGAGGCTTGATGGCTTATCAATGAGCGATAATTATGGTCTTTAGTATAAAATATATTGGCTGGCTTGTGTGTACCGTGTAGAGCAGTGTTGAGTAGCCTAGTTGATAACAGCTCCGACTTTCAGTTCAAACCCAGTCAGGCGCTTTACTTTGTGTATTTTTTTCATCATTGTTGCTCTGAAAAGGTGAAGAAAAGAATTGAGAGGAAGTCCTAGAACTAAAAATTCGAAGATTTGTGACATCCACAAACCCGCACTGGGCCCGCGTGCTGGATTACGGCCCATTCCCTGCCCTAGAGAAGAGGCCCGAGTTCTATCAGTGGGAACATTGGTGGATAGTGCTATGTCTATGCTATGTGTGTACGGAAATTAAAGTATAATGTTAGTAGGGGGAGAATAAGTGTCAACCCCTCTTACATGAGTAGGAAGATGATGAGTATAATTATAATATCTATACTAACATTATAAAGAGGAAATATTGGATTTTTAGTATTTTTATTTGTATGGAATAAACTCAAACACCACTGAACTTGTTTAAACCATCTTCTGCAAATCAAATTAGCCGACATAAGCTATATATTTTCTACTATCGCGCGGGCGAAGCTGCTGGAAGAAGCCAGTAAGTAACAAATAAAAACAACGCTAGTTCAAAGCACAAACTTTCATCAGAATATTTCTTTATTTAAATTCTCTTTACACAGCTGTAAAGAAGCTACAGAAGTATAGACGCGTTGAATGAGTCTATTTACATGCACGAGCCGGGAATCGAACCGCGACGTCTCCGCCACCTGGCCTTAACTTTTGTCGGCAATTGAAATCCTATTGTGTTGGTCGTCTGTTGTTCGCGTTTTACAGGTAGGGTAGGGGATCGTTTGTACTGCCAATAAGACCAAAATGTGCTCTGAAATGGAAATATGGCCGTATTGTAATAAACGCTTTCGTTTTCATCCAGCTGTTTCGGGGATATTTGAATTTTTCTTATCGTTTTATTTTGGTGTTAGGAAATGGTTATTGTGTGAGAAGATTATCAGTATTATGTCACAGGAAACGCCTCTAAAAATGATAATTTTTATGACAAAAAAGTATCTATTTATTTATGTACCTATACATAAACACTTGAAAATAAAAAGAACAAATACAGATAAAAGAACACAAGGGTGCTGCTTGTTCCAAATGAAATTTCTTTCTGCAAAACTGCGACAGGAGAGTTGGATGAGAGATGTAGGGCGGGTTTCTGAATTGATTATTTTGAGTTAAGTGTGTCTCAAACCGTTATTTAATGCCAAATTTTGACAGGTTTGCAGGCTAGAGTTTGAGAAATACTCAACTTCGAAAGCTTAAATTAGAAATCGGAGCATAGACACAGTGTATATATAAATAAGTTAGAAAAGTTAAAATATACTATATTATCTATATTCAATCATATAACACATACATAAATTATATATTTAAAAAATCGTTGATAAATTCGCTCATTTCGCCAAGCAGTTTTGAGTCAAAAAGTAATGCAAACACAATCAAACCAGTCGTAATTATAATGAAGAGTGTACCAAGGCTGGGTACAAAAGCTAGCATTGTGTCATACGTAGCTCAGGTTCATATGTGGCATATACGTATATATGTGTATTGCATTTAGTGGCCTATGTTACCGTCGTCGAGGCATGGTACGATTTGTTCGAGCTAAAAGGTGCCATAAGCAGAACCTTGGCAAAGGGTAACGTATTAGCTACGTGTGTATTTTCCGCATATGCTTACAAGTGTTTGTTTCAGCTGTACTTTGTGAGTATATTATTTACTTTACTGCAGTTTTTGCTTCAGCATTCCGTCAAGGTATTGATTTAATGTTAGTCTCTGTGATAATAAAACGTTATTATTTTTCGACTGCCAGACAAAAAAGTAACAAAAGAATTTCCTTTGTTACTTTTAAAAGCGCCCAATCCGTGATACTTCCTATTCAACCGCTCTTACGTGATTATGACGTCAATGAACATCTTTTTTCTAGATATTTTGGAAATACAGATATCTTGTTTTGTGTTGTCTTATTATCTAGGTTTCTATTGAAATCGATATAATCTCATCCATCCACCTCTAAATATCTGCTATATTATTACTGTATAAATTCTACTTGAATTTTTGGCCCGTCATAATGTGCTTATAGATTCAAAAGTAACGAAAATATATCTATGCAAACTTTGCACACTAAATTGAGATTCTGAAAGACGAATTTTTTTTCCAAAAGCTTTTAAGGTTTTTTTTAAAAAAAAAAACACTTATTTTCTGACACAAGTTTTGTGAAATATTCGAATGAGTGACGGAAATGACCGAATGCCAATAGAGCGTTAAGGTGTCTCTCGTTTTTCGCGTTGCCTGTTTATCAAACATTGCGTTGAGTAAAACAACAAGCTGTTCAATCATGCTCATGTTGACGTTAGACGGACTGGGAAGGGGATATGTCCTACCAGTGAGCTTTTGTGGCGTCGTCTTTGGATCTTATCACAACCCTTTAAAAACGCAACACTTCCAAAGCAATAAAATTTTATAATTTAAATTTCTTCCCTATTCAGCCTCGCAATATTTCTGCCGCGTCAGTCCAACAGCAGAGCGTAGTTAACAATAGATTTTCTCAGCTTTTCATGACAACTTGCAGCGACGCCTTCAGCCTGGCTGGCCGTTTGGTAATAACGAAAAACTGCACTTAACAATGTCAGTCGACGGCTCAAGTTAAAAGGAAATAGTTTCAATTTTAAAATGTTTGTAATAAAATTGTAGTTGGGAATTTCTTTTTATCAAGAAGATTAATGTAATTTAATATAGACGAGACTTCTAGACGATGAAGTGGTTGACGATGTAAGCACGCTTACCAGAAGTGACCTATTCACTCTTGACTTGAGGTTGTAGCCATCAGGATACACAGACCCCGGCAAACAAATCAACATGACCTGGACCTTCAATGAGATATTACCACATATTCTGATCATTCAATGAATTATAATAAATACACAGTTTTTCCGGGTCTCATCTTAAAACATTTTCCCGCGTCACACCCTATTCCGACCCTTTCTCATCACGCATAACTTAAGTAACTTACTAAGGTAATGTAAGCAAGTCTTTCGAGACAGCATTTCGTTAGCAGTGGCGTCGCAGATAAAATGAAAATTATTAGATCAACGCATTTATACCTGGGCTGAGAAGCGGCCACAAATGGAAATTGTGGGAGTATACGGATGAAAGTTGAGTAAGGGCGTACAAAGTGTTTCGTTTTATAAATCACGGCCAAGACAAAATACCTACTCATACGCACAAAACGTTATGGGAATATGTTTACTTAGGGCTGAAGCCGGGCCCAGAGGTCGTCGAGGGCTCCCTTAGAATCCTCCCTTCAAGTTTCTATCTATCTATTTCTGTATGGTTTCCGCACTTAGTCCTATGTGGACCATTGTACGTGGGCCATGGCGGCCATAACCTTAGGTTGGCTTATTCCAACCAGTCCACCTCTCTCCAAACACAGATAAGACCTCTTAGGTTTTTCAGGACATCAATAAGGGAGTTCGGGGATCCTTAGATTCGTGTGCGTATTTCAGTGACACCTGTGCAGTCTAGGAGCACATGTACGATTGTCTCCTCCCCCTCCAAACATGCTCTGCACAGGGGACTGTCTGTGATGCCTATTGTGTGGAGGTGCTTATTCAGTGTGCAGTGTCCGGTGATGGTCCCCGTCACCAGGCGCAGGCCGCCTCTGTCCAGCCTTATGAGTTTTATGTTTATTTTTGTAACAACTGATTCGACCTCGACAAAGATCCCACCGGCGAAACACCTGGTATGTGCGGTGACGGTGGAAGGGACGTGGGAGTCCCGTCACGACAAATCCATGATGATTACGATAGTTGTCACTAAGGACGAATGCACATGACTTGGCCAAAAAGTTAAGGTTGAACTAAAATCCTGTTAATGGTTTTTGCTTGGTGTCTTTATTTTCTTATTTAAATTTTGGATTATACGATATCTTAAATGTACGGTTACAAATACATGCTCAGCAACCTTTTTTTTTTCATCATTGAATTGAATTCGTACTCCGAAACTTTATCCCTCTTCTTCTTTGACAAGAACTTGCAGATCAAAAATCCACTTTAGCATGCCACTTTCCCGTTCCAAAGTCTGGCACGTATGTTTCCTTCCCACGACTTAATGTAGGCAAGGTGATATTGCTACGCTGCTTGACGATGGGACAACCGAGAGCTCGCAGGGAAATGTTTTTTTTAACACAACCCGACTTTTCAAGTGATAAATCTTCATATTGAGGTAATAATAATATTCCACAACTATCATTATTAAACGGTACGAAGTTCGCCGGGTCAGCTAGTTTATAAATCACACCCATAAACAGAAAAAGTTATCGTGCTTATCACACAAACATTTGTCTCGGGTAGAAATCAAATCTACGACCTCCGGCATAGCAGTCAGGGCCACTAACCATTAGACAAACAGGCCAGTCAAATTGAGGTAAGTACAAGACTTGTATTCATAGTCTCTTAAATTGCGTCTAGTTAATGATAATCAAGTCATTATCGACAAACTTAAGTTCGGAAACAAATCCTGCAATAGAGAATATGCATATGCAAAAAATTGCACATTTTTTTATTTGCAAAAATTAAATATTTTTAGTTGTAGTAAAAAAAAAAACTTAAAAAAAAAAAATTTCACTAACAACCGAGTTAATAAAACGTCAAAGATGCTAATGAGAACGAGTAGTCCAACATGGTCTTTGACGTCAAAGGCCATAGAAAAAGGGCATCTTGGAGTTTGTTTAGAATTGTTATATCTCATTTGCTTTTGTAACAATTTTTATATTGTTTTCACAATTAGTATTCTATTTTTGCATAGATATTTATTGGTTATCTAACCAGTTTAATATTTAGTAACAAATATTTTAGCACTTGCTTGGCTTGACGCCTTGTCACCTTTATTTTACGTTAGTAAATTAAAGAGCTGCTGAGCCTCATCTATCTCTCACAATAAATTGAATTCGCACCTCGAAACTTCATCTATAATTTTCCTAGATGAGCACTGACAGACCAATCCTCTTATCAAGTCAGCATGCCACATCCCCGTCCCAAACACCGGTACGTGTGTTTCCTCCCGAGGGATTACTACAGGAAAGGTGATAACGCAACACGGTTTGACATTGGGACAGCCGGAATCGTTCCGGAGAAGTTTTTTTGAATGCGGCACGTATTTTAGGAGATAGGTACGTCTTGATATTGAGGTACGCGATTGGAGTTAGTTAGGTGTGTGCCCTTAGGGCCGATTCGTAACGAAACAGCAGCGGCTGGTTGCGACGCAGCGAGGAATTTGCGTGTAAATAATTTTTAGGTTTAAATAGTTTATTCTCATAAAGACAAAATAGCCACTTACATGAGAATACAAGATAATGTAATAAACTTATTCTAAGGTCACCGATACAAAGTAGTTTAAAAATATTTAGTATTACATATATTGGTCAAGTATCATGATTCTATTCTCAACTAGCAGGATAGTAATATAGTTAGTGAGGAGTTCCTAAAATGTAATTTGACAGTTGAGATTTAAAATCGCTAAAAGAGGGTACATTTTTTATATAAGATGGCAAACTATTATACAATTGAGCTCCTTCATAGGTAATATTCTTTTTAGCATAGTTTGTTCGTGTCCTTGGCAGGACAAATAAGCTAGGTCGACGAAGACTGCGTTTAGTAATTTGAAAGTTTTTGGTAAATGTTATGGTGGTATGAATGGACCCTTATCTACATACCTAAAAGCGATAGTAGTTATCGCTTGAAAAGTTCACAGATAACTTTTTTTTATTTGTTAGTAATAAATAGGTGATATAATAACTAACTCCAAACACATGAGTTTCATTGCCGAATGTAGTGACTAAACCAGTCAAGAGTGGTGTTGGGAGACCGCTGTCATTCCTGTTTGATTTGCCCCGCGGTATTATGCGTGTTTATGAAGTTGACTAGTTTTTTTAAAGCATTATGGTTATTTCAGGTAGCTGCGACAGTCTGCAGCTTGGAAGAGGCCTACGTTTAAAAGGAGACATTCTCGTCTTTAGTTGAATGGGTGCAGAAACTATACAATTATTTGATCACGTAATAGTTAAAGAGCTACAGAACCATGTGACTGACGGTTGCTTTGTAAGGCTATACATTATTTTAGAGTCAAGTCCTCATAGCGTGTTAAGCGTGTAAGTTAGCGTGTATAAACTAGTGCTTATCTGCGACGCTCGAAGCACCTGATGGTAAGCAGTGATGAATTTGTTGATGGTGAAGCGCACTAGTTTATTAAGGGCCTATTCAATCTCATCCATCACGACTCATCACTTAGCATGCTATGATTCATCTCTACCCTTACAGGAAGACAGCTAGCCGAAGGTTCAGCAAGTCTCAGTCTGGGAACCAGTTCAGTAACTGGTTTCATGTTTTTAACTCGATCCCCATTCCTGTAACTATCCAACGAGCTTTCTACAGAACTCGAAGTGCATTAGACAATTCTGAGCAAGCAAATTAGGTGACTCCATTCCGCTTCGAAGCACTTTTACATTAGATAGAAAACCGTTCAGAGGAAATTGAATGTACTAAAGTATTTCCTGCTTACTTAACAAAAACTAAGTGTGTTATTTGGAAAATCTCGGCTCGGCTCGGCTTTCATTGTGTCGATTGTCGTGGCTCCAACGGCCTGATGGTCAAAAGCCTCGACGCCATCTGTCTAAACTGTCGTTGCGCGGTTGGATCAATTCAAATTAAAAAATATTTTTTTTTTAATTTCGGATAGGCCTACATGGGCACTTATAAAACGTCAGAACCTATTGCACGGTTCCGATTGGTCGTTTCCTAAGGAGAAGAACCGACAAGAAATTCTATGGTTTGCTTGGTTTGGTTTGGTTAGCTTGGTTGATCAAGGGCCTAATACAGGAGGCAGTACTCTTCGATACGGCGCACATAGTGAGGAAGTTCATGTCTCTGGAGCCTTAACCACCGGTAGCTTGGACCCTGCTCTAAGACAATAACTTAATAGAAAACTAACAAACTAATACTACATCTAATGTAAAACCTTTCAGCCATGTAGTAGGCGATTAGCGAAGAAGATAAACATTATTAAAACTTCAACTCCTAAAATGAACATCATTAGAAAACAAGCCTATTTTATTTAATTCTTAACAAGAGTCCGAACTATCTCAATAGTCACCCTTATTTTACGATGCTAACCGCCCACGACAAATATGATACTTTATCGACAACTTGTAACTCCCTCTTACGATCGCAACAATATCTGACAAGACAATGGACGAGAAACTTTATCTCGCACCCTTTTGTTTAACAGCCTCGTAAATATTGATATTTCTATTGTCACTATTGTAAACGTAATGGGGGTAGTTTGTCGAAATACATTTATCAACCTGCAGATCTTGTCCAACTATGTTGTGATCGGCTTCAGGTTTGAAGGCACGCTTTGCGCTGTGGGTGAGCGATCGGCCGATACGCTGCGGGTCGCGGGTTTGATTCCCGCACGGAACAAAAATTTGTATGGCCTACAGATAAGTGTTTCTGGTCTAGGTGTCTTGTGTATGTGAGTTTACATGTTTGTGAGCGCGCCCACGATACAGAAGTACCTAATTTCTAGTGTGGGACAGCTTAATTTTTTTTTTTAGAAAATAAAAGTTAGAGCTAAGTCCCAGTATTTTACAAGGAGCAACTAATATTCCGTTTGTTTCTTTTTCTTGACAGATCTTAAAAGAACTTACAAAAAATACACACAAATAGTAGTCCACCGGTGTCAGGAGCAGGGTCCAAGTTAGGTTAGGACTCAAGAGATAGGAACCTCCTCACAATGCGAGCCGTATCGAGGAGTACTGTCTTCTATATCAGGCCTTCGATTGATCCAACCGTGCAACGATTATGATTATTATATATACCAGAGCGGAAAATGTCATTTGATAATCAAAGAAAGGCATAAATTGTTAGTCAAGTTCCATCACCTCTCTACCAGATATTGAAGTTAGTTTCAATATGTGTAAATACCCTGCCGGAGTCTGTATTTCCTGATAGCTATAACCTAGAGGTCTTTAAGTCAAGAGTAAATAGGTTACTTCTAGGCAAGCGTGCTCCATCGTCGGCCACATCATCGCTTACCATCAGGTGAGATTGTGGTCGAACGCGAGCCTATCAAAAATAATAAAAAAAAACATCAACGTAGGCTTTTGGCAGCGCTCCGTCATTTCTCACACGCAACTTAATACCTCCAATCTATCTCCACATTACGACACCCCAGACAGTCTGCCTTAAAATTAACAGCAACTATCTAATTGAAACCTCCTAAGCCTCGTTAATCTATAACTACTGCTTACCGGCAAACTATTAACAAGCGTTCGATGGTGCTCATCATTCCCTTCGGCGGAGCGTGAGAAATATCGGCGGCGCCAGATTAGAGACGACGCCCCGTTATTAGTGTATGTTAATATTTATGGGGGAAACCTTGTTGTAACAGTTTGTGACGAGTTAACTGTAGAAGGCTAAGTCTTACTAGGGCTGCGGGATTGTTCTAAACAGTTATCGTAACCATGTTACACGCAAAGGGTAACTGAAAAGTCTGACACTCCCTCTAACTCCAACTAGAGCGGGAGGTGTAATTATACGATTAACCCAAAAAAATAGCCTATCAATCATAGAAATAAATTGTTCCTGTCATACGACAAACAGCTAAAGCCATCTCCGTAGATACTTTAGCCTGCAAACTCCAAAGCCTTGAGCATCGACGCCGAGTTGCTAGCCTGTCGGTTTTCTATCGATTACACTTCGGGGAGTGTGCGTTGGAATTGCACAATTTAATTCCACCTAGTAAGTTCCATCATCGGACCACTAGACGTACGGCGTTGCGCCATCGGTACATGGTGGACATCCCACCCATACGTACAAAGCGTTTTGGAAACACATTCATAATGCGTACAGCTAAGGAGTGGAATTCCCTGCAGGAGTCTGTGTTCCCTGATAGCTACAACGTAGGGGTCTTTAAGTCAAGAGTGAATAGGTTACTTCTAGGCAAGCGTGTTCCATCGCCGGCCACATCATCGCTTACCATCAGGTGATATAGTGGTCAAACGCGAGCCTATCAATAATTAAAAAAAACCTCTAAATACGGTTTGAGATATACATAACTAAAATTACTCAATTCAGAAACTCGCCCCAAGACCCACGTTACAACACGAAATATTTCCGAAGGCCACTCTCCACTCTCTCTTCTTCCACCCAAAGCCAAAAAAATTATGATTACCTATCCTCAAAAAAAAGTCCAGAAATTATGTGCAGGAAATAAAGAAAAAAATATACCTAACGCAGTAGAGTAATAACTTCTCTACCATACAATAGTTAAGGGTAGTTATTTTAGTTGATTTGAGAAAGGAAATAAGGTTTACGTTCTATTAAAACGTAACATTACAAGTATCGGTTTTTTTCCATTTTTCTAAATCGTAACACTAACGATATCGTGGGCAAATGTTTAAACGAAAAAGCATCAAGGAGTTATCAGCAAACCGTAGGGGCCCAGCAGGGTCCAGCAGGGTAGGGCCTACTGGGGCCAAGGGTCTGCTTCTGAAAGGAAGACTTGGGCCTGGTACGAAAGGCAACGAAGGAACAGGAGTGAGTTTTTACTCAGTAAAAGTCAAGAGGGGATGACGACTTTGGATGATTTTCCCACCGAAAAAAAAAACGAAAATGCAAAAACTATTCTCTGTCTTCAGTCGACCGAATCTGATGTTATTCATTATTGTGGTCCTTCTGAACGCATTTATGAGTTTATAAGGAATATGTAATAAGCTGTGTTAAAGCGATTATAACGAAAACAACAGAATTATGGTCGCTTTAATTGGGTGATCGGTTATACAAGATTTGTGAGGTTTACTGTGCTTATGGTTTAGGAAAGATAAGCACTAATATTGGGTAAAATATACGTTTTAAGTACCCAATTACTTATATTAATCGCTTAACTAGTGTGCATTTTCTTGTTTGCTTTTGCACGCCATTGATTTGATGTTTTCTTTGCCAACAGCCAGAAGTAAAAGATCATCACCTCCTTAGCCTTTTCCTAACTAGATATTTTTATTTACTTTTTAAGGTGGGAGTGTTAAGGGAGGGTGTGTCAGACTTTTACTGACCAAAACACACCTAGGTTCCTTCTTCGCTTTTCGTTCCAGGACCCCAGGCTTCCCTTTGGAAAGTCAATCCATGGCTACAGTAGGCGTCGGCCCTGCTGAGCCCCTACAGTTTTGCTGACATCTCTTTAGGGCGTGCGTGGAATATTAGGCGCCGTCGACGACTCGGGCTCGGTCCGGACGGTTACAGGATGGCATCCCAACTAGCTTGGAGTGGTCGGCTTCCAGTTTAACCAGATGCGGCTGAGTACATTTGTTTTACATGGAGCGACTGACTGTCAGACCTTCACAACCCAGTTACTGGGCAACACGATAGTCCTTGGATAGACTGATGGTCAAGCTTTCTGGTGTCTGACTACCTGTAACGACTATCAAAGATCTACGCACTAGTGCACTAGCTTCTGACGTTTTATAAGTGCCCATGTATTGCCCATGCCCATTCACATAGGCCTATGTGAAATAAAAATATTTTTGATTTTGATTTGATACGAATGACAATCAGAATCAACAACTTTACGTGCTTTCCAAGACACGAAACGTCAGTAATATTATTGATCAACTTAGAAAAGTACGAGTACATATTAATTACAAAAATCACATTTTCCCCAGTTTCGAACCCGCAAACTCTTGCACGAGGCACCCCGCCTTAACCTTAAATAGCAAAATGACAAGGCAAAAATCGTTTTAAAAAGGTGTCTCTAAGTGTATTCATTCTTTTTCCGAAATAAATAAACCATGTACCAAAAACGGTAAAATAACAAACGAACCACCTTCTTGGTCCGACAACTATCGCAAACCACACGACGTAAGTATATAGAAGATTATTTATGTACAGAATCTAAACGAACGTCTAACAATATTCCAGCCGGCTAGACCTTACAAATGATTTAGGATGTGGACCCTAAACCAATTCCTATTTCTGAAGATTGTAACCCTTTCAGAGTGAGAGGGAAAGTTTTGAAACATAAAACGAAAACGGGTTTTGGGCTAAACGGAGTTGTCTGTACGGAAATCGAGATTTTTTCTATCTTCAGCTCGTAGTTTAAATAAAGGAATTTTTTTTATTATAAGTAGGGAAATGCAAATACAGTAGATATGAGAAGACGAAAAAACTGAAGGCTGATAGTGGAATATTATATTATTATTTTTCGCCGTCTTTTCGCTTCGATTGACTACGGTATCAAAATTAAATCAGGTTCGACGAATATTGGTCATGCTGTACAGATCTATTGTTACTCTCCTTTAAATTCTGGAAGGTCAAGGCCTAAGATTTTTATAATCAAAGGCTTTTCCAAAAAAATAACGCCAAATATCCTCAAGCGAGCATCAACAGAGGCTTAATAACTAATCTAGATTCAATGTTTGCGGAGAATAGCGGAAATACAACGCCTCGCAGCCAAGCTCGTAGTTTGAGAACTATGCAACAGATGGCGCTGGAAATAGGTTTCATTTCGCAGACAAGTTTCGACTGTAAAAAATATAAACCAATTTCTACTATTTGATGTAACCTAAGATAAAAACCATTATGGTTGCTCGGCTGTAGATAATGAAATATATGCTATGTAAATGAAAATGGTATCAATTTCCACTCGTGAAAAGTAAAGAACTTTTTCTAAAGTTAGATGATTGCCCCTGTAACCTATTTTATTCTGAGCTCATCTCATATTGACCCACTGGATACTAGATCTAGTCTCCAGACTGTCTGTCTTCAAGGTTGTATGCATGCCAAGCAGGACACGACTATAGCCAAGTGGGCCAGCAAACAATACTATTTTACGATAATCTATTACGTAGGGAGTTCTGTACCCGATAAACTGTACAATATTCAAAATTATTACAATACCAGGGATTTGCCCCAGCTTCGGACGGGTGTTAGAAATCGTTGAAATTCTCTGTTTTTCTCTCCCTCATGAATCACTCTGTCTATTGCTGAAAACTACACAAAAATCCGTTCAGTAGTTTTTGAGTTTATCGCGAACAGACAGTAAGACGCGGTGGGGAAATTTATTTTGTTCATAAGGTTTTCATGAAAAAAGGACTGCAATGACATCAAAGCCACGAGGACGCCCATCCTTACAGAAAAGCTCTTATTGACACCGTCCTGTCACACACCTACCTACCTACCTTACCTGTACCTTTCTTATTGGCTAGATGTTGCTAAAAAGCTTTTTATGTCACCTGTTTTTTCTCGCAGCCACTCCCACGGGCACCGAGCATTTAAACGGTAAAGTAGTCTATGGCACTTACCGATAGTGTTGCTTTCTAATGTTTTGGGATTCCTGCCAGGGTCTGTGTTTCCTGATAGCTACAATCTTCAAGTCAAGAGTGAATAGGTTCCTTATAGGCAAGCGGGCGTTGGTGGTAGACCACCAACTCTCTTGTTGGTAATTGATTGATTGATTGATGGTTGTTAAGCGCGTAATCGGATAAGTCTTTTACAACTTACCATAAGCAAAAAAACAATTGGATCCCTTTATTTATATTGTTCACTACAGCATGTATAATTCTAAATAAATAACATCGAGACACACGGCAGTGTGGCAGTCAAGTTCGCAAAACAAAAGGGCGACATTCCAGCCGTGGGCACGAACATACGAACCATTTCGGAAAATTTTGGCCCATTATAACATTAAATCTATTAGATCTAAAAGTTTGTAATTTTGCATGCGTAAGACGCTTTCCTAACCACCAAATCTCAAATTACAGTAAAAAAATCTTTTTCCCATTCACGAAATATTGAAATTTGAAATTATAAATTTTTATCACTGACTCACTCATTAAATGTTTAGACTACAGCCAGGTGTTACATAAAATTAGTACGGATGCCCATTTTTTTTCCGAATGTTGATTTGACTAAGCAAGAAGAAACACAATTGATTTTTAATTTTAGTTTTCTTTTTAAATTAGTTCTCCTAATTTAATGGTGCGATAAGGCGAACCCGTTATGGAGAACTTGGCATTATTTCACATTCATGTTTTTTTTTTCGGATACAATATTACTACTTTTGCGTTCTATTCGGGTCAACGATTCAAATTGGATTTCTTCGGGATCCTATCGGGACTAGTTTGACAAATATTGTGAAATTCTTTTGACGGAATTGAAATACAAACTGAATGTTTACCTGGGATATTGAGGAAACTCAATTAAAAATTTAAAAAAGATATTTGAAACCAGATACATTATCGAAAACTTTTTCAGTTGTCGACCTGGCCAGGCTGACATGTTATATGCATGTTGTTATTACAAGATGCTTATTACATGTTAGCCTGTTTTAACTTTAAGCAAATAAGTGTGAGTTGCACCAAGAGCAACGTGTCAGCTTCCGTCAAAGTTAGTTAAATAAAAGTAACAAATGGTTAATAATACCATTGAATTTTATTATTAATTTTATATTATTTGTCCATTTATTGTTGCAGTATCAAGTAAATCGTTAGTTTCGTCAAAAATCGTTATTATTTGTAGCTCTTAAGCTGCCCGAATTTGAGTGATAAATGTTATCGTTATTTGTGACGTCATTAAACCATTGCTAAATCGGTGTAACCCGTATTGCTCTTAACCAGAGATTTGACGGGTGATGAGGCATTTGGTTATATATAATTGTTACAATTGTTGGTGCAACTAAGAAATGTTGAAATAATTTAAAAAAAAACCATGAATGCTCTTAAGGATAAAGTGACCAGTTATTCCACCTGACGTTTAGAATTGATGCTGACTTCACATAAGTTATCATGATGAACATAATACATAATAACATATATTGATTGGTTGATATTGAAGGCTCTATGAAGTTTAATACAAATGTAAGTAATGAACGGTCAATTCTGCCGTCCATGATAGTCATAACTACAACACTGATACAAGGGAATGCCATTAAAACAAATTATGAGTAACCACGTTAATAAAGCAATGGCGTGCAACATAAACACGAATCAATATAATTTTTTACCGATCGACATTAAAAACGAATAACTCAATGTGCTTGTAAAACACCGTATCGTTAGTTTCAAAGTACTTAAAAGTTGTTATATCAATAGAAAAGCCCTTAATTCCGTATTTTTTGTGGTTATCCCTGTAAAAATAGCGTTTTCACAAAGCAACAGTAAAGTAGGAAGTGTTGTCATGTTGACTTTTGAAAAGTTTCTCAGAAAAACTTATTATGTTTTGGGGTCAGCAGAATTACGAAGTTTTTTAAAAGGGCGGGATAACTTTATACAACCAAATCCTGATAGCATATTTATATTAAAATAAAAACTTTTCTACAAAAAAATATGGTCAGTCGTACTTTCACAAAATTGCAAAATAACGTTCATTTCAGAAGTCGGCGTCAAAAAACGAATGCTTCCGAAATTAAAGTTAGTTTGCAGTTTGTTTTTTTTTTTCTGCAAAACGATTGTATTTTTATTTTTTATAAAAAATTTGTTAAATTAAATAAATTATATGCAAATCTGAAATAAGCCGCGGGAACAAGATACCACAGCTCATTCCAGAGCATTGAAATAAGTTCATGGGTGTCAAAACTCAACAATTGCAATTTAGCTTCACTTGTATATTTTTTTGACTGACCGACATTCTGACAATTCAAAAGTGCCTGTAATTGGTCTATTTGAAATAAACGTTTCTGATTTCAACAATAGTGTCTTATTTCTACCAGTAAAATGGGAGTCTTTAAATCAAGAGTGAATAGGTTACTTCTAGGCAAGTTGAACACATCATCGCTTTCCATCAAGTGAGATAGCGGTCAGGTTGGCCGCTGTAAAAATAATTTGGCCAAATGGGGCTTCCTTGACCCATCTCTAACACAGTGCCAGTGTGGAGCCGCTGCACAGGACATGCGTCATTTGCTATGCTGTCCATCCTACACAACTACCTGCAGTTTTCAGGATCTACACGAGGATAATAACAGAGCCGTAGAGGTTGCCAAATACTGGTCAGATAAAATTTAGTTAGAGTACATCGACACGAAAAGAAGAAGAAGAAGTGGTCAGCGCGAGTTTAACAACAAAAACAAAAATGTCCATAATCAGGTCAGTTTCCACTTCCAGAGATAAACTGAACATATAAGTAATTTTACTTGTTTAGTTTCCATTGTTTTTGTTTTCTTATCTGAACACGACTTGTTCAACAAGAAAGTGGTCCAATTTTGCAAATGTTTCCATGATGACTTCTAAACATTGTCAAGGAAAACGATTTTAGAAAGCGCAGAATATGTTGAAGATGGTGAAAAGTTTTTGGTGTGGGGGGAAAACAACATATGGTAGCTAGTTTGTTTGTTTTTGTATAGTTGAGATGGATAACAAAGTTTTATAATAGGTACCGGTTCGAAAGAGTATTTAAAGTAAAACGTTTACTTGTTACCTTTTAGCGTAACAGCGCGATCATCCACTAGAGGCAAATGGCAGGCTACGTCTGTTAAACTGAAGGGGTACAGTAGAGCTATGGGAATGTTCGAACGAGTAAGTGCAGCCCTGGAACGTAAAGGACAAATGAAGGAAGAAGAGTGGGTTTGAGTCACAAAAAGTCTGATATTCCTCCCTCTCGCTGCAGCTAGAGCAGGAGAAGTAATTTGATGAATTCTCACTAAAAAAAAGGTTAAGTCTGCTATATGTTTCTGTGAAATGATAGCTTTTATCTCGCAAAGCAACTTTAAAATACAGAGAAGGAATTAATCAGTACAAAGTAAAACCGATAAACATAATTCAATAAAAATATAAATTAATAAATTCAAAATTGGTAATTTTGTATAGGAATCGCTTCTTAAAGGCGAGAAATACCCACTGATTTCACCAGGGTGGCAGCTGGTATTTTATAAAATTAATGTGATGTGATATTATCATGACAATCATCAACAGCTCCGGATCTTTACAAAGCTGGCTTGACCTAGCTTTGTAAACATCTCAAAGTGAAAATTGTTCCGTCGGCAAAAATTTGAGGAATTCTCAGGTCGCTTATTAAATCTGAATTCTTGTGGAAAACTGTCCCACAAAAGTATGCGTTACCTTGAACACGTGAACGAGTTAGGCAAATGCGTAATTCTATGTGTACCAACTTTTAAATGGCTGATGAAACCTTTCAGTAGACCGTACTAAAGCTTTAACGAATTCAAATGGTATAGTGAATAAAGTTCACAGAGTCTAGGGTTCGACAGTTAGTGACAAACTAACGCGATCCCATTACTAACCATTCCATTTACTGAACTCCAACCTTTAGTTCAGTTCAGTAGCTTAGGGTCAACGCTGATGTGCTCTCCTCACACATGAATATGAAGGCATTAGGTACGACTGCTCATACATACATATTAATAGGGGTACCTTATGCCATCGAGAATATCGAGCATTCTTGGCAGGCAAATATACCGACGTGTTATACGCATAGCGATTCGAGGTAGGCAAAAAATCCGATGTATCGACAAATTGTAGATTATGTGACGCCCACTATGCTCGGTGTATGAACGTAAGTACTTTACATTGTATGCGAGGAAATGGTTTATTCAATATACCATATAGACTCATACCCGGCGAATATTAAGTGAATGTATCGACAATAACATCTTAGGGACTTGATGGAGGATATGTTTGTTTGTTGCGGAGATGATCTTCTTAGGACTTGTACTTTCTAGTACGAAAACGAAGGAAAGTATCGTTGTTCACGTACACTACTCTCTGGAAATGCCGCAGGCCACGGGAGCCACAGGGCGATTCCTTGCATCCGTAAGCGTGGGCACAATTTGCAGTTTGCAGTGGGCACGTGGGTGGATTTTTCGAAAGAGTTCCCGTGGTCCTTGTAAAGGGCAACTAAAGGACTTCCTCTTGCTGCACCCACAGCGGGAGAAGTTATTTGATTATCTCCCACGTAAAAAAAAAAAGGTTAAAATACACCGTTTTTCTGTGTGTGTGTGTGAGCTCAAGAGCGTTCGATGTCATAGTAAATAGCTTACCTTACGGCACTTTCAATTTAGACGTTTCATGTCGGACCGCTGCCGCATGTTTACCGTACCGCAGCCGGCCGGTTGTAGTACGTTAGCAGTCCGACAACAAGCGCCTAAAAACGTATCTGACGTGCGTTTGTATGCCAGTGATGCGCTATTTAACACCGAATTGAACACGTGGTGCTTGTAACGTTGTCGTCTTGCTGCCTACCGTTCGCCGTACATTTGCCACACACCGCGCGTTATATGAGAAATACAATCGTCCGTAAGCAGTACAACTAACGCACCGCGTCGGCACCGCAGCAGGCCGTCAAAAAACGCATAAATTGAAAGCGCCCTTAGTATGTGTGTGTAGCTTACAAGCACATCCAATATCAAACTGACTTACTAAAATAGAATACGAGTCTCTCTCTAGACCAAGTCCATCGTATACCAAGTATTTTGCTGGCTTCCTTTATCCAGAAATTATTATTTTGTTATGTAACGTTTATAGGTTTCTAAAATTTCTGTATTCCTTTCTCTGAAATGAATTAGGAATATAATATAACTAGACGATTGCGTTTCATTTTGTTATATAATTATTTTTCAACTTTATGTTCCACTGTCTATGGATATTCAAAGAAATCTTCTGAAAACAACTCTCGCGAATATTCGATATAGTTTTAAGTACGGAGACGTGATCGGCATCACAGAATTTTCACTGGCATTTTCATAAACACTCCTTTTAAATTCTCCTTGAAGATCGTCTTTAAGCATTTTCATTGTTTTAGTAAACTTAAGTGAGAAAATGACTGACATATCAATGCATAGCTGAAACTATAGGGCCTAGGAACATGAAATTTTGCTCAAGGTTTCCTTTTATGACGTAGGCGAGCACTAAAGAGGATTTTCCAAAAATTCACCTAAGGGGATGAAACGGGGTTCCAGTTTGTATGGAGAAACCTAATTTCACGCGGGCAGAGCCGCTGGCAGAAGCAAGTATTAAATAAATAATGATCTTTTACCGTTCTCCAGCTAGGTTTTCACACTGTTTACCTGTAACAAAACAGTAATTTTGTAAATATTGGTAGGCATCAAAACTCATTAATTGCACCGAATTATTGCAAACTCTGTAAGACTGTAGATAAATCTTGCGATATATAGACTCCCCATATTTTGTACAGACACAAATTCGAATTTCATAAAACCCAACAAAATTCAATACACTCTACTTTGTCTTACCGAGAAGAAAGTGTTTACAATTTTACGAGATTTATTGTAAACTAACGGATGTTGGAATTACTAGTGACACATAGTACATACGTGAGCATAGGTTGGTATACGACGCAGGCACAAGCAAAACCCTTATATGTTTGTGATTCTTATTAAATAAGCAAAGTATGTAAATCTAAAAGCTGCATCCTGTTTGGGTACAATTTTACCTTTGAACCCTTCTCAATAATACATGAAAGGACTGTATTTCAATACTTGGCACATTTATATGGATGCCATAAATTCCTGCACCTCCACAGTATGACAAAGCTAAACATAGAAATGGTAGGTAAGTTTTTTGGTATAGCACACTTCATATTAATATTATAAAGTTGAAAGTTGCATGTGTGTATAAGTTTTTCACTTTGATTTGGATGAAATTATATATCCTGGAATAGTACATAGTATACTTTTCTGTTGGTTTACGAGTATAACAAAACAATTTTTCTAACCAATAAAAATTGTATTTAATTGGTACGAGCAGTGGTGGCCGAGTGGTAACGGCTTCGACTTACGAGTTACAAGTCGCGGGTTTAAACCCAGCCAGGCGGATTACTTTGTTTAATTTATTTCATCACCACTGCTCTCAAAACGGTGAAGGAAAACATAGTGAGGAAACCGGCATGTCCTAGAACCAAAAATTCGAAGACATGTGACATCCACCAACCCGCACTGGGCTCGCGTGGTGGATTACGGCCCATTCCCTCTCCTAGAGAGGAGGCCTGAGTCCCACCAGTGGGAGCATTATAAGGCATGCTATGCTATGCTACTTGTCAGCACATGACTAAAATCCCTAATGTTACAGTTACTGTATTCCTTTAGCCTTGCTTCAGGAGCACACGTCTCACGTAACATTGCTGAAACACACTTTCCAATATAAAGAAAAGGATAATAAACAGTTATTTTAGTTTATATAGTTTGAAATCCTTAAAACAGTTGGTGCCCATTGGTGTCCTCAATTAACCCTAACATTTTATTCCCAAGAATATGTCCTCATAGGATAATTTCACACAGCCGAAGCCGCTATGTATGCAACTATTGGCAATGGCTGCAAGCGGTTGGAATGTTCATATTAAAGTTATCAGAACTATACCAGGTGGTACTAAGGGCTTGTCTTTGGAACTATGTTCAAGTATCTGATGTTACTTTTAACAGAATTAATATAACTTTGAGCTGACTCACAAAGCCGTTGTGTGTGAAACAAACTTGTAAAATTGATTAAAATGACAGACTGAAAATAATAATAATAATAATAACTTTATTTCGGGTTGCATAGACCCATAGAAAACTTAACCTAGTACAAATTTTATTTGCCATGACTGGCCACACCTTTACAAGACATGACCCAATAATTTTGAAAGGGACAGTCAAAACGCACAGCAAAATAGAAGTCAATCTTTAATTTTCAAACTTTGTTATGAAATAAATCGATAATTATTTTAAAGCGCAACACAACATAATATTTCAGCCTACAGATCTACAGTTACCCTTCATAAAAACCGATGTCCCCAATTGGTTTCCCAGGCCAGCGTAACACGATACGGTCACAAAAATCGATGTGACGTAGTCTTTTGACAAACACACTAACATCGGTACACGGTTTACACCATAGAGCAGTGAAACGCCTATGTGGCCACTGTTTTTTTTTTTAGGTGGGATATCTTCAAATGACTTTTCGCGCTCTAGGGTGGAACTAGAGGACGTGCCACAATTTTACTGACTAAAACCCACTAGTGGCCTTCAGTTGCCCTTTGCATTAAAGGGCCACTCTTTCAACCGCTTTTACGTGGCACACAACGCATTGTGCCGGACTTGATTCTTACCGGACGGTGAGCTACCTATTGGTCGTCGTCTGCGGTGGCCGGTAAATGCCCTGCGAGTCTCTACGTACGGGGCATCTCCTTAGGCGATGGCTGGGGCGTGAGGCCGTCCTTTCACTCACGGTTGCGGGGCACGGTTTATACCACGGAGCTCTGAAACACCTTGGCGGTCGCTGCTATGGACCAAATACTTTCTGTTCTAACCACATGAATCAGGGAATGCCACCATCTACACTAATATTATAAAGAGGTTAAGTTTCCTTTTTTATTTTTTTGTTTGTAGGAGGTAATCTATGAAAGTAGTGGTCCGATTGCTAACATTTTTTCACCGATAGAAAGCTGCTTTATTCCTGAGTGATATATTTTATGCAAGCGGGCGGAGCTACGGGCAAAAGCTAGTTAGTTCATTAAACCCTGACCGAACGCCGCTCGGTCATTGTCTTACTATTATGTCTCTAATTACGCTACTCAATAGGTTAACTAATAAAATAAACGGTCTGTGTCAATTTCTATTAAGCGTCATCTTTTAATCACGGAAGGTCCTTCCAACTCTAGTCCTTTTCGTACTCTGTGGTGTACACAGTGGCAACGACTAAAAGCTACCACTTGTTAAGGCGCGTTCATACCGTACTTCGGTGGTTAAACTTGTACCACGAAAACCACCTTTACTTCTACGACATAAAGACGCTGTCAGTGCCAAATTGTTACAACAGACGCGCGGTTAACTTTACATTTCGTATAGAACCGATCAAAGGGAAGTTGGTATTGGTAAAAGATTTCAGTACATTATTTTAGTGAGACTTCGATTCGCTTAAAATTTTGTAAGAAGCTGTGATGAGATTTGCATAATCTTTTCTCGTTATGTTAATCTGTTGAATTCGAAGTGGACAAGCTTTTAAACGCTTAGCTTTTAAAAGCTGTGAAGTGAAGAATTAACGTTTTCAAGTTGATTTTGAATTACAATCTCCCTTTGGACAATATGCGTGGTCTAAGACTACTCGTAGATTGTGATACAAAATATTTACTGTAACTAAATCAGTCAATCACAAAAACTCCACCATGTATAAGAAATTTGATGGGATGATCTGGACGTATACCGCGAGGACTGCTTTTAGACGGTACAGGAGAAGAATGTCTGGAAGGACATGGGGGCCCAGCAGTGTGGTAGTAAGGGCTAGGAGAAAATTTAAAAGCAGCTGTAATTTCACTCAAATTATGCCTCTTGTTAATGTTAAAGTTTGTACCTACTACTATTTCCTATGTCTGCTATAAGTTCGCCTCTGTTTTATTGTGTTGTATGAACTTTTAATAAATATTTTTAAATGATTGTTAACTAATCACGTATCATCGGCTAACCGTATTGATCGACCATGGCCTGAATTATGACTTTAACCCGGAAGTGTAGTTTTACAACGTTCTAACTTGGACAGTATATAATAGCAACCATTTTTATTCTGCTGTAGCTGCTAAAACTGATTCTTGAGTCCGCTGCGTTCAATTCCTCTGTACTTGCAACCACTATCCTCACATTTGCCTTAACGACCCAAGATTTCTTTCTGTAATATCTCTGGTATATTCCAAATAACCATAAGATTACCACCTTAAATGCCAAAAACATGAATGCCAATTTTAAGAAATTGGGCCTGAAGATGGCATCCGAAATTATTGCACTAAGATGTTGTGTTTACAGTGGGCTCGCAGCCTTTGACTCTAGACCTTATCACACAAAATTTTATCGAATACATATCTTTACATATTATAAAGCAAAGTCCCCCGCCGCGTCTGTGTATCTATAAGAAAGCGATAAACTTAAAAACTACTGAACGGGTTTTCATGCAGTTTTCACCAATAGACAGTGAATAATGAGGAAGATTAAGGTGTTTAATACATCCATATTATAGTAGAGAAAAAAAGCGAAAATTTCAATGATTTCTAACACTTCCTCAACACCACGTTTGATCGAAGCTGGAGTGGGTCGCTAGTTCAAAATTAAAAACCATTGTGGCAATATCACTTAAACTGTTTATTTCATTTCAAAGTTCAAGTTTCTTCATGAAAAACCCTTTATATTTCCGTGAGTAAGTTTTGAAAATCACGCGGACGAAGTCTTTTCAAAAGCTAGCTAACCCAATAAAAATCAAAAAACGTAACCATACAATTCTACATTCCCATCCTCAAAACCCACTCGTGCCAAATCCAGATACACATTAGTACAAACACAAGCGAACGATAGATCAAAGTCAATCCGCTCGAAGATAAGAGTACAGCTCGCTCGGCTCCCTCCGCTCACAGCTTCGCTCTCGAGATGCATCTGAGAACGTCAGTCGTGTGGTTCGAGTGTTCGCTGAAAGCTAATTAATTATCAACACAGCTTCCGACTAATTTAGGTTTAGATAGTGTAGGAGTTTAGCCACTTAAAGTTGGTGTGGTGTGTGTTAGTTAAGTACCTATCCTGGAATTAGGGGCTTACATTTATAAATTATGAAGAAGGGTTCATAGTGCTCTCTGTTGTTAAATCTTATTAGTGGTGTATTTCGTTATTGGCTTAGTACTTATATCAAATCTTAATCTTATCACAGCTTTTTGGATATCATTTAATAAATTCTCCCGCTCTGGGTGGAGCGAAGAGTTTTTTTTTTTAAACATTACGCCACAATAAGAATAACTCCTGTATCGTGGGTGCTATCACGAAAGTGTATCCTCACATACACAAGATACCCAGACGCGGAACACTTATCTTCAACCCATACAAATAGGTATATGTTCCGTGCAGGAATGGAACCCGCGACACACAGCGCAGCAGCTGATCTCTCTAACTACTGCGCCAACCGTACCATCAAAAGGGTGTGCCAGACTTTTACTGACTAAAACCCGTCCGGTAACCGTCCGGACCGAGTCCAAGTCGTCGACGGCGCGTATTGTTCCACGCGCGCCTCGGGGAGATGTCAGCAAATCGCAGGGGCCCAGCAGGGTCGAAGCCTACTGGGGCCATGGGTAGAGTGAAAACGAAACCCGGGGTCCTGGGACGAAGGCAACGAAGGAACAGGAGTGGGTTTTTAGTCAGTAAAAGTCTGACACTATCTCCCGCCCCACCCAAGGGCGGGGGATGTCATAAGATGATTTTCCGACCGAAAAAAAAAAAAAAAAACTGTTTAAAACCCATACGTGTTCCTTCGGTTGCCCTTTGCGTTCCAGGGACGCGGCGACTGTTGAAATCATCTTCGCAGCAATCTTGTCACACCAACAGACAGCTTTGAAATTACCTGTTATATATTAATATTATAAAATAAAATTAATATTTCGGGGTATGACCGTTTGCAAAATTAATAACAACAATTATTTAAGCTGTCAGTTGCCATTTATATTAATTTGTATTTGTAGCCCAGCTCCCAATTAGTCAACGATTGTACTTTACATCTCTGCAGGGATTATTGGGCATTGTATTAACAATGAACTTGTATTCTGTCTGGTAAAAAAGAATTTTCAGTGGTTTCAGGACGAAAGTATATAAATACCAGATTTATATAATTTCGTCGTAAAACCACTGAAAATTTACGTCGAAACCAAACATTCTTAATCCTGAAATTAAAATGCAAACGCTTATAAACCTCAAAGGAAAATCTGAGCTCAAATACACCTAGTAGTGTAAATATTTCGGCAATTTATCAAACGGTAGCCGGAGTACTAATTATATCGGTAGCTATCAAGTGCGAAGATGAATGGGGCTCTGGACGGCTCAGATTTGTGTAAACGGGAACCGGACACCAGCACACCTACCCAAGTGTCCGGTGTCTTGGGTTGGGTAGAAAATTCTTGAGGGTACCATCTTAATGGAGACAACTTAAAGTAGGGAGGAAAAGAAACGTGAATTAGGTGAGTACCTGATATATATTAACGCACCCCCGGTGCGGCACGGTCACTTTTGCAAAAAATGAGTTAAATATCTAAAAATGATCCTAAAGCACCCCATATAAATAATTATAATGTATTTATTAGTTTATAATATTAGCATATATATGTATTTTATTATTGTAAAATTAATTTAAATGATACTACATTCCACTTGATATTTATCTGTTATTTATTTATTGTGCACACCTACCTCAGTGTTGTCTCTTTTAACCCAAAGGTTGACTGGTAGAGAATGCCTTGTTGCATTAAGTCCGCCTCATACCAGTACTGTACATGAAGTTTAAACAAATAAATAAATATAAAGTTATTAATATTTATCCAAAAGTAAAGTTAAAAGTTGACGTTGTAGTATAAGCTGTGTATCTCATCTTAGATATATTCTTAAGTTATTGTTTTGTGAGGTGTTAAAGTTTTAAATGCTTCTTCTCCTGAAAAACTACATTTTTGCATAAGTGACAGTGTCGCATCGGGGGTGCGTTATGTGTACATATATTGAGTGAATACTCATTAAACACCATATTTACAGTTATATCTACGTCAAAAATTTTTCAAATGTAGGTTAGTTTTCTGTAATCTATTTTTACATGATAAAGAGATAGATATATTCTTTATTGTACACCGATAATTAAATTACATTAGAAACTAAAAGACACTACTAGATACTTAAACCACATTTACTAGATAGGTACTTAAAGTATAGTTATAATACATATATTTTGTGATGTAAATTATATATTATGATCATTATGTAGGGATACTAACAATAATTATAATATTAATAACTTAATAATACGGAAGCTACGTCTGCTAGTTTGGCAGAAATATTAAATTACTGTTAAATTGTCAGAAACAACAATAAAAAAGCACGCCACACCACCAGTACAGCACTTTTATGCTCTTCTAACCGTATTTGTTCTTTTAGTTTTAAACGAAATAGGTTAGACAGATAGAACATTATGACAGCTCTAAATAAATTTTATTGAAAGTATAAACTATAAGATGTTTATTTCATTCTTCTGGTGGGTTACTATGACGTTCAAAGTAAGATTGTTTCATTCTTATTTCAGTGTGGGTAAGAGTCAGAGCTATACCGGTTGTCTAGTGCCATCTCTTCCCCACTATACACCACGAATAAGAATAAAAAAATCTTACTTTAAACTTCATGGTAAGCCAGCAGATTATATTTTCACTATCCGACTATTCCAAAAGGAGGATGAATGATTTTATGAGTCGAGGATAGTTGCGATATGAAGAAAATAACTATGTAGCAGTGTCAATGGAGATATAAAGCACTTGAGATATTTAAGTTAATTTAACTTAAGGAAACAAACCATCTATTTAGTTCGCTTTTTTGTTCTGTCCCACCACTAGGCTAAGACCACTCTTTCCGCTTTTCAAAATGTTTATATTTCACTCAGCTACATTGGCACGAAAAAAAAACATCGTTAAAACGTCAGAAACTAATGCATGCATTGATCGTTTCCTATGAAAAAGAATCAAGAATTTCACGAGTCCGCCCTTACCCAGTTCTGGCGGAATCTGTCTAATTCGTCCTACTTATTATATTTATTCTTCTTCTTAGTCATCATGCTCTCTTGACAGAGTGGTCGAGGTCATGTCTCGTTCGATTTCTGCGCGTTTCGAATTCAAGTGCTGTTCGTCAGTCTTACTATAACTCAAAAACGGCTTGACCGATTTGGATCAGAACTATCCAAATTTTTGTTTTGTTCGCTCTAATATTTGTATTAGAGCGAACAAAACAAAAACCCCTCCTGAAAAAAATAATAATAGGGAAAGCCCATAAAACAGTTACGCTGGGGTGGAGCAACAGGCGGCAACTAATTGATAATAAATATTGACCCAATTTACCAAATAATCCAACATTAGAAGCCCATACTTTATTACTTGAAAACCGAGCTCAAAAAAGCGTAAAACTTTCATAAAGTCAAGTAGACATAAAACTAAAACCTTTTTAGTGAACTGGCCATTTTATGAAATACTAGCTTCTACCAGTGGCTTTCTCTGCACGAAAATAGACAAATATCCTAAAGTAATAACACACTCCCAGCTTAAAAAGTATCCTATGTGTGTTTCCTAGCCTTGTGTTAAATGTTATCCAAAAATGGTTTAGCGTTTAGCCGTTTGATCGTGAAGGAATAACAAAAACACACAAGTAACTTTGTCTTGATGAGCAGTGGTGGCCGAGTGGTAACGGCCCCGACTTACGAGTCGCGAGGTCGCGGGTTCGAACCCAGCCAGGCGCATTACTTTGTGTAATTTATTTCCTCACCCGGAAATCGGCATGTCCTAGAACTAAAAATTCGAAAACATGTGACATTCACAATTTCACATTCATCAATCCGCACTGGGCCCGCGTGGTAGATTACGGTCCATTCGGGTCCTAGAGAGGAGGCCTGAGTCCCAGCAGTGGGAAAAATAAAAGGCTGATTTTGCTATGCTACACAAAAAACTTTACCCTTATACCTAACTTGCTTTTACCCACGGCTTCGCCCGCATATATAAAATATAGTCTATGTCACTCAGGAATAAAGCAGCTTTATGTCAGTGAAAAAAATTTAGCAATCGGACCAGTACTTCCAGAGATTACCTCCTACAAACAAAAAAACAAACTACCACTTTATAATATTAGTGTGATAAATCATAATATACATATATGTGATCGCAGTCAAGGAATAGTTTAATTCAATTAAAAAATGTTTTATCTAATTTACAATGACAGCGTTTCTATTGTTATTTTGTGATTGACAAAATGACAATACTGAATCACAAAAGCAGATCCAACCATAGACTTTAAATTAACGAACCTATTTTACCTGTGACTGTACGAAGACCAAAGAACTGTGTTGAAGTTTGGAGTGGGTAAGTACTGCTTTTCTAAAACGGTGGACTCATTAAGGGAGATAAGGTTATTTAAGGGTGGGAGTTGAAGGACTTAAGACGTTCTATGAATTCCTTTTTTTTTGAGTTCCGTAAATGAAGGGTAGCAACAGAGTTACTTAGCTTACGAATACACTATGAGAAGTAGTATAGGTATCTTGTATAAATAATTGAATTAATAGTTGTAGTGCGGTGGATGCGAGAAGCACAGGATCGGTCATTGTGGCGACGCTTGGGAGAGGCCTATGTCCAACAGTGGACGTCTTTCGGCTGAAATGATGATGATGATGATGATAGTTGTAGAAATTTAAGTAGTATTCAAGTAATAGTAGCTACGTGTAGTAGTATATAAATAATAATTATAACTATGATACTAACAACTTGCCGATTAAAATTTAGGTGTCTTCAAGGCTAGAGTGAATAGGCTCTTAATAAACTAGTGCGCCTCACCATCAACGATTGCATCACTGTTTACCATCAACTGGTAGTCAAGCACTAGTTTATAACAATAAAATAAAAAAAAAAACATGCTGGTGCTATTATATACTAACACATATGGATGTTTATCTGAAATAAATATTTTGAATTTGAATTATACAAAAGGAAGGCCTAAGTACATAGGCCTGCAACAGCATGTGTATTTTGTGACAAGGACCTTTAGTTGGCATGAAATTTTGAAATAAAACATGTTTAGAGCTAAGGAGATTTAGAAAATATTAAAGAATAAAATGTACAAGAATCGAAAAAACAAAAAGGTATCGACTTCGAGAGAAAAAAACAAAGCCATTAGTATGCGAGAACAAACAGACAATAATGTTAAGATTATTACACTGAGCGTTCTAATTAAAACTTTGTTCTATACTGGGTATAGCTTGTAATTAGAGTTCCGTGGCAGCAGTAATATCACTAAAGAAATATTTATCTCAGTCTAACAAAATTCACACTTCAAGAATCAACTAGTAGTTGAAGTTCAAACTCAAATTTAAAATTATTTATTTCATATTGGCCTACATGGGCACTTGCAAACCGTTAGAAGCTAGTGACGGTTTCAATTAGTCGTTTCATACGCAGGAGAACCGGCAAGAAACTCCATGGTGACTCTTTTCTATATATCTGCTCTGTTTTATCAATCATAGCACTATATAGTTTCAATATAAAAAAGGTATAGTTGCCGCTGGTAACAGGTATGTGAGATGCTGATACTTCGATCTGGAAATCACTCGCGATGCCTCTATTATAGATGTTTATTGGCAAGAATCACTTCAGATAGCCCCCTTGCTTACTAAAATACTTTTAGGTACAATTTACGGTCCCATACCTGCATAAACTGCCTGACGCAGTCAGCGCCATGCTCCCGAAGGAAGCCCTGCAGCGTCCTGATGCCCTGCACTGACAGTCTGTACCCGTTGCCGTTCTCCCCGGCACAGAAGAACACCCCCGGCAATGAGCCCTCACCCATAGCAAGCGATCACATGATGGAACACTTTTATAAAAGACACGATTGGAAAATTAATGAGATTTATTTTTAATTAAAATGAGGTTTATTGATCAACATAAGCTGCAGGTAATTGAATATTTTAATTGAAGTTAAATAATAATTTCTCGCACTTGTTTATTCAAAACGTCACTTCAATAACAAACGCAAACTTCACAGTTCCACGCTACGTCAAGTTCACCCGCTACGCTTTCGTAGCGCTTCGTAGCATTCAGCCAGCGCGTCTGACGCGCCCGTAGTCACTGCTACGCGACCACTACGAGCCGCGCGTAGCTCGACCGTAGCAATGCGACGCGAAAGGTCGCGCCGAATATGACGTAACGGCCGAAAGACGATTTTTCCCATGTCAGGCCAAAAATGTGAAATCCCGAATCAGTCGTACGATATAAGTGAGATGATTTGTCAAACTATGAAGTATTCGGAGCACGTGATGTGATCCATTCCATAGCACAGACGCACCAGCACTGTTCATAACCCAAAAAAAGTTAATTCGCATTTTAGTCAATATTGAACCTACCGATAGCTGCAAACCCCATTTTAAAAAGCTAAATATCCTAACATTACCATCTATTTACATACTAGAAATCTGTAAATTTGCACACACTCACCAAGATTTTTACACTAAACGCGAAGACATTCAAACTAGATTCACACTCCGACACAAAACACGCCTAAATCTACCAACATCTCGCTTAAAAATGCACTCATCAGGCCCTCTAGTCATGTCAATAAAATTTATAATAAATTACCCGAGGTTTTAAGAAATGAAAAAAAGATAGCTGTTTTTACTAGCAAATTAAAAAAACTATTACTAAATAAATGCTATTACAGCATAAATGAATATTTGAATGATAAATTTATACAGATTGAATAACATTAAATAAATATGTAATAGTAATATAATTCAAATATTTAATTCTAATATAAAGAAATGAATGGCTAAATTATGAAATGATAATTAATGTAGAATATATTGTAATGAAATTTAAAAAAATATATATTTAATTTAAGTAATTTAATTTATTGTAGATTGACTTGTATTTTTAAAATAATTTACTATTGACATTGTATGTAATTGTTTATTTGACATTGTTTATTGTGATTTTAATATGTATTCTTGTTAAATGTTTTATTTTATTGATTTGATTTTAATTTTATATAATTATGGATCACGATGGAAAAATATATGAAATGACTGATTAATATACTTATTAAATGTAAAAATAATATGATGTTTCAAATATTTAATGATTATTGTACGTAGTATAAGTTAGTCCATAAGTGTTTATCCTACATAGTCTTTTGCTGTGCCCAACAGGGTCCACAATTGTGTCCGTTATCAAAATGTTATTTACCATCTATGTATGTACATTGTGGAATGCAATAAACATTTGAGTATTGAGTACATTTATATGTTTTGGCCGGCTAGCCTTCCGCATGGAAATAAAACTATTTTTTTGGTCGAAATTAAGTTGCGACAACATAGCGAGAAAATTCCAAGCTATTTAAACTATTTATTGCCACTAAAAATGTATTCCTGGTTCGAATTTTGCACACAGTACCTACATTATTAGAATCAGCATTTTGTTCATGAAAATTCGATATTCTGTGCGAGTTCGGTTTGTCATCAAAATGCTGTTAACATTATAATCCTGTGGCTTCCTAAAGCGGTTGTCTAACTACGGTCAACTATTTCGCAAATTGCCAATTCTGTTGTGAGCCGACCTATGAGTGAGCGCGACTGAACGAAGCTAATCATTCGTTCATTGAGCGCCTCTAGTTTAACGAGCTGATAATTAAAACTTTCTGCTGGGAAGATTAATTATCGTTAATCTCTTTGTTGAGTTAGTCTTTGATATATTTTTCAGGTGATTCTAAAAGTTGTTGAGGTGATTTATTTATTTATTTTTAAATAGAACGGCCGAAGCCAATTGAACTATATTTTTTTAATTGGTATAAATCAGTGCTTGACTGCGATCCCACCTGATGATAAGCAGTGATGCAATAGTTGATGGTGAGTTTTAGAGCCTATTCACTCTAGCCTTGAAGACACCTAAATTATTATAATCGGACGGGAAGACTGCAGCAGGCAAGTTGTTCCAGTCCTTCGATGTACGCTGTATAAACGACAAAGCGAAATGATTATTCCGGACCATAGAAGTTTCAACAACGTAAGGGTGGTTTATTTAAACTTATACTTAATTTATTTTACTCATTCACGCATGCTTCTCACAAAAAAATCTGAAATTCTGACAATATCATCTTCCATTCATCCGTAAACATATCAAGACCTGTGTATAAGTTCAAAAGAGTGTTTAATAGCGGCTAATGTCCGAGGAACAGGCGACTACTCTGGAATGTGCAAAATACGGCAAATTGGAACAGCCAGTAAACGGCGTTTTCTGCCACGACAGCAATTGTCTGGAACGAACAGATTGCAGATTTCATTGTGCAGATCAGGATCGTCAGCGACTATCGCAACCCAGTGCTGGGCACTCCATAATTATGGCGATAAGTCCCGAGAGAGAGATTTCAGGATTGGCTGGAAAGACCTCACGGCGTCCTTACCTACCGCATGACGCAGGACCTCACCGGACATGGTAAGTTCGGGAGGTTCCTGCACCGGATTCGTGCAGAAGAGACGCCCGGGTGCCACCATTGTGTGGACCGCCCGGAGGACACGGTGGAGCACACGGTAGAGGTGTGCCCCGCTTGGGCAGAGCACCGCCGTGTCCTCGTGGGGACGATCGGCGGCTGCGATCTCTTGCGCCGGGCCTTGGTACAGGCCATGGTCCGGAGCGAGGAGGAGTGGCAGGCGGTCGCCTCCTTCTGCGAAGCAGTAATGCTAGCAAAGGAGGCGGCCGATCGCCGCCGCCGCGATTCCGATCCCGATTTCCGGCCACCGTAGGCGCGGGCTTGCGGACGGCGAGCAATGGGTGGCTCGCCGTCCGATCGTCCGGTAACCGCCCGGACCGAGCCCAAGTCGTCGACGGCGCGTAGTGTTCCACGCGTGCCTCATGGAGATGTCAGCAACCGTAGGAGCCCAACAGGTCGAAGCCTACTGGGGCAAGAAAATGGTTTTAAAGGTCAGTGGGGCTCTATGCGGGCGCAGGCGGTGTACATTTAAAATGTGTGCATTTAACTTCGAACAGATGTTCAAGAGACTATACGCCTTAAGATAGCTTAACTTAAATAAAGTTGCTTTTTAATTTTTTTTTAATAAAGTTTTTTTTTTAGGTGCGATATTAGTTTAGTTCTGATCTTATCCCGGCCATGGCGAGTACAGAACTAAGCCAAGGTTTTATCTCAACTGTCTTCGCAGTTTTAGTTTGTCGTATATATTTACCGATAAGATTGCAAGCACACAAACCTTGAAACCTTCCCTCGTCGAGAAAAGGAACGTACCTATTTATTAGTCGTTTCTTTCAGCAACTTTCAAATTTCCGTTTTAAAATGTAATTTTGAAAGTAGGAAAGGATTTTTAAAAGCTTTTTAGAGGTTCTCTTTCTAGCATTTTATGTTTATAACTTGTCATAAACTGAGAATTCTATTTTAAGATATAAATCTTAGGGGGCGAAACTAGTTTACCTTACGTCAATCTAAGCAGTATATGGTAACTTTGTAACTTTAAAGCGAAGGAGTAGTGAATACAGAGTGCATACTTACTTACCTTAATCACATTAGGTTCATTTTTACCTTTTATATTGTTGATAGGTTCGCGTTTGACCATTATCTCTGCTGATGATAAGCGGTAATGTGGTCGACGATGGAGCATGCTTACCTAGAAATTAACTATTCACTCTTGAATTAAAGACCCCTACGTTGTAGGAATCAGGAAACATAGACTCAGGGACAAATCTTATCAAATTGATAATAAAATGAATCTAAAACAACGACAATCATTATCAAAGATATGCTTGTCAGACACAACTGAGGAACCACCTTTGACTGCTTGTAACTTTTGAGTTGCTACTTTTACAAAATAAAGGTTGAATAGGAAATTGTTTGTTTTGAAGATAGCCTGCAGTAGCCTACTGGGCATAGAGCAATAGCTCCAATTGCATGCCATTCATCTTTATTGTCAACGACTCTAATCCAGCTGCTACCAGCTATGCAATCACAACAATGATATCAAATCTCTCTTACTTTTATTATTAGAAAGACAACAGCGGAAGGCATGCCCACTATGTCATTTAAGTACCTTACATTTTAAAGCACCAACTCAATATTTTCGATGACGTATGAGTGTCCAATAAATATCCCTTAAGCCGGTCGTAAAGTTGATCGTTACAAGTAGAAGTACCCTACATTTATGGCGACAGTTACAAAACTGGAAGCATAGGCCAGCCTAGTAGCCTACATGACATGAACTGGGATTTTGGCAACGAACTGAAACATATCCATAACACAACAACACTCAACATCATACCTTCTGAGGGGATTACTGAACCGGTAGTGGCAAAATACATGGCAGTAACAACATATTGAGCAAATCATTTTCAAGAGCTTAAAATGTAGAACACATTTTGCGAGATCATTTTGTTTAAGTGGACTCAAAGGACCAGAGTCAATTAATGTTAAGCAGTGCCCATCGGATTTAATGCTGCTGTTCTAAAATAGATTTCGGTTGGATCCTAGGAATGTTACCATAACGAAATTCGATCTACATATATAATATCTGATGCCATCAACACAACAGGAAAAGAAGGAGGTTCCATGAAGAAGACTTAATAGGATACTTCTAGATAAGCGTGGTCAATCGCAGACCATCACAGGTGAGAGAGTGGACAAACCGCGACCCTATTAATAACAACCAAAAGTTATCAACGAAATTGGTATAGAACAAAAGGACATTAACCATACCGATCCATGGTTGATGTCCTATTGTTGTAGTTGCCGTCGAAGTTTTTTAGATCTTTAGAGAGCGAATTTCTTCCCTGTTCCAGATTACTTCATCATTGGTATTACTTAATGTCTCATAGATCTGAGAAAATCGTTCCATCATCGAATTACTAGACGTATAGTACTATATTTATTGTGCGTACAGTTAAGGGCATGCAATTTGACATACATTTTCACTGTTTATATTTACATACATTTTCATTAGATATTTTAAAATCAATTTGTAAATTTGTGTAAACCTAATCCAGTAAAGTTTGCCACTTCATAATATACTCAAACATTAAAAAAGTTAAAAAAAAGTAACAATAGAAACCTTGCAAATTTAATCAAGATTCTGAATGACAACAATTTTTTTAAAAACTTTTAGGAGTTAAAAAAAAACTCGTATTTCCTGGAACAAGTTTTGTGAAATATTCGAGTAAATCACGAAATTACCGAATGCTAACAGAGTTCAGGCCTTATCTCTCTTTTTTCTCGTTGCCTCTTCGTCAAACATCGCGTTGGATTGCGTTAGATGAAGTAACAAGCTTTGAAACCATGCTCGATGTTGACGATAGGCGAGTGAAAAAGGAGCCTCTTAAGGAGTGGAATTCCCTACCAGAGTCTGTGTTTCCTGATAGCTTCAATTTCTTTAAGTCAAAAATGAATAGGTCACTTCTAGGCAAGCGTGCGTAGTGAGATAGTTGTCAAACGCGAGCTTATCAACAAATTTTAAAAAATGATACATGATCCGAAAATGTAACACCTACACTTGAGGTTTTTAGTTGAAAATATAGAACAGAACACAGTGCTACCCCGCTTGGAAGTCGGATAAGTCATTGCTGTCTAAAAATTCATTTCCATTTCGAATCCGGCTAAGATATTAAATAATATTACTACTATAACTTACAACAGCTGTTATAACGTAAGATATTCTATGTAAAGGTAGATAAAATAGACAGCACACCTACCCTATTTCTATAAAAGTAATATACCTCTGCAATGCAAGATACACTAAAATGAAATTCCTACTATCATAAAGCAGAACCTAGCTTACTCTTCAGGATTGGAAACTGCAGTTCCTGAAAGTACTAAAGTCACGAAGTGATATTCATATTTCAAGATCCAAGTTCAATATTTCATGTGATCCATGATTGTATGGGGAAGTTCTGCTCTGAGATCGCGCGATGTTATAGCGGGATTTTGCCTGAGGCTAACGTTTTGGGTCTTACGATTCCTTTAGATTGTTCGTGAGACAAGTGGGTTGTAAATATTTTCTTTATTACATTCTCAAGTGAGATTTACTACTCTTTTATATTTGTTTGCTATTTCACTCCTGGGCAAAAGCCTTTGGATCCACTCCGTCCATCTTTCGCGGGCCTTTTTCCAGTTTTAGCGAAGTCTATCTAGTTCGGCCCGTCATCCCCTTCGTGATCTGCCTCGACCCCGTCGCATTGTGTCAGGAGACCATCTTTATGCTACTTTGGCCCACAGTTGTTGGGCATGCGGCAGACATGTACAGCCCAAAACTCTCAACTATCCAGGTTTTGGAGCGCAGTATAGTGCTTCGACTACACTTACTACTCTTAGGCAAAAACATGCAGTCTTGACCAAACGCATATGAAAGTTTTTTTTTTAACTCTGAAGAGGCCGTATAACGAGATTTTAATTTTTTTTCTTTGTGCGAATCCAAGGAACCGTCGATCACGTCCACTGCTGATCCCATTCGAAGCAATCAATCACCCGTCAAGCCCTGACGACTGACGAAAGCCCTCACACTAAGTGTACTTTCTGATTCCAAGAAGAAATCGATCTACCCACTTATTTGTTCGTTGCCGAATTCGGAGCAAGATAAAAGTATCGGTTTTCCGCTCGATAACCAATTTGATAAATTGAACCAATTGATACTATCAATATTAAAATTTAAAATTAAATTAATGATGACCAAAAATTTTGTTCAGTGAATTGAATTATGTGCAGTGTGCAATTTATGTGGCCACATATTACGTGCAGCGTTCGGCTTGGAAACTATTACGAAGTTTATAGGCGATAATGGCCGAACGGGTAAGTATAGACTTTAGATCAGTGGGCCGGGCATGATTTAGAACCCGGGCTTTGAAAGTGTCCTGCACTAAGTGCATTTTGTTAGACTTGAACTTTTGGTAGTTATGCATTAAAATACTAGCTTTTACCGCTTTTGGACTGGACGTTGATGTGTCAGTAGAGTGAATCAGGCCTTTTATATGCGCTCCGCAGTCTCAACCTCATCGCTGATGACATCGACATACAGAATTAGCTACGGTATAAAAACTGGCACTATTTAAGGTGATATTTAGATGATAAAATAAGGAAACCACAATATCGCATCGGGTCTAGCCTGTAAAAAATATATCTGTAGTTTTAAAATAAATAAATATGTTGAAACATGAAAACGTACTACTATGTAGCATACATGTGGCAAATGTTTCATTATGGCAGTTCTTAGCGATCTCTCACTATTGTGCGAGTCGTCTAATCTCGACGTACTGTATTCTCGGAGACACCTTTCTGAATAAACATGGCTTTCTTATTACTTTGTGATGGCATTTCTTCGTCGAGGCAGCATTTTATAAATCTTTTTAAACGTCAGCAGCATGTTTAAACTCCACAAAAATAAGGAAGAGAACCAACAACTTAATTAAGTCGCGGGTAAACTTGAGACTATCCTTGTTTAAATCTTTTGACCGGCTTCATTAACCGTCACAAGAATAGTTGTATGGCAAAAAGGGCAGAACCGTGGAGAACGAAGTCTCTGTGCCGTTGCCAGTAAGTCACTACAGAAACCATTAAAACATAATACTTAACATAATCAGTCTAATAACGTTTCCACTGACGGCACTCAAGCCTGCTCTTTAGGAGAGGATACGGGTCGTAATCCAACACGCGGGTCCAGTGTGTGTTGGTAGGTGACACATGTCTTCGATTTTTTCTTGTTATAGTGCAAGCCAGTTTCCTGATCTTTTCCTTCACCGTTTTGAGAGCAGCTTTGATGAAATAAATTGCACAAAGTAATACGCCTGTCTGGGTTTGAACCCACGACTTACAACTCGTAATTCGGAGCCGTTACGTCTGTGTCACAATGCTCTCAGAAGCCATTATTAACGCTTTATTCGTGTACACTAAGCGACAAGTTTATAGTCTTAGCCATAGTCATAATTGTCACTGGCCGTCAATTTCTTTGAGTAAACGGTTACACTCACTGACACGCTCAATTTTCATGCAAGGCTTTGACAAAGCCGCCTATAACAGTTGCCACTGTGACGCCTCAGTGCTCTTGAGCACCGAACAAACGCATTACAATATTATTATAAAAACATACTGGACGCAAATTAGAACGGGCCGGCTTCATAAACTCGTCAGGTTTAAAAATGATAGGCGCGCCACAATTGCGGTAATAAGTCCCCCCTCTTTGAGAAGCGGTTACAGAGGTGCCACGGCGACGTTGACGCAGGTCCTCACACAGTCGGACACGTTTGTTTCGGGAGGTTCCTGTTTTGGATTCTGCACGCAGAAATACCCAGGGATTACCATAATGCAGATTGCCCGGAAGACAAAGCAGAGCAAACGGTGGAGATCTGCCTCGCTTAGGCGAAGCAACGCCGAGCCCTCGTGGAGGGTATCTCTCGCGTCCGGCCCAGTGCCATGGTACTGAGACAGAGAGCATGGGAAGCAGTCATCTCCTTTTGCGAAGCAGTAATGCGACCGAAGTAGATGGCGAAAAGCGTGAGGGAGAGGCTATCCTCACGCCCCAGCCACTCCCAGAAAAGTTTTTTGAACACTTACCACTCAAAAAAAAAAACGTTTTGAAATGAGTTTTCTAATTCAAACTATGAATTTTAACGAGTATTGCAAGGCTGCAGATTGCATTTATAATGTCTGGACGTAAAAACGCTTGCAGCAGCTAATCTGTGCTCTTGCAATGTTGTTTTCTATTAATACTTGTGTGGTATGAATGCATATGGAAGCCCAAAATAAATGAACTTTTGGGGCTAGCCAGTATAGTGCAAAAGGACTGCAAGATTTGTTTTTGATCGATGATATATTATCATCAATCGAACACAAATCCTGCAGTCAGCTATTTTATCATTATTATATTGTTTTATTATCATAATATTATTTAGTCTATGTTATCCCACGGCTGGGTAAAGTCGTCCCTTCATACCTTCCACTATTTCCGGCTCTGAGCGACTTCTTGCTAATTCCTAATGAAGAAATCTAATTCGTTTCACCATCTTCTGGGTCTGCCGCGACCCCATCGTACGATTCAAGGGCACCAATTCTGTGATATTTAAAAAAAAAATCTTGGAACTTAAAATGAACTGGTTAAATGTGGGTGTATTTTACATATTTATTTATGTATTATTGATACGCTCGCACTTGGCCACTATCTGACCTGATGGTAAGCGATGATATGGTCGACGACGAAGCACACTTGCCTAGAAGTAACCTATTTACTCTTGACTTGAAGACCCCTAGGTTGTACCTATCAGGAAACACAGATTCCGACAGGAAATTCCATTCCTTAGCTGAACGCACAACGAACGCGTTCATAAAACGTTTTGGTGGAAGGGTGGAATATCTATCATGTACATCTGTGCGTGATGAAACCACGCCTGCAAACGTGATATTATTTCTAGGGCAAAAAGTTAGGACTTTTATCTCCAAGCATTTACCAGGTTAAGACGAGACAGGTTATTTAAGTGCGCGCCTGCTATATCTTGGTCCCCGTATATTTCCTCAGGACGGAATGATTTCACAAAGAAAACATCTAATCCTTTGTCCGAGGGGAGAAAAAAGGCGTAATAACAGTCGCGATGTAATAACGAGGGCGCGGCGGGATCGCGAAACTTTAACTAATGAGGGTTCTTCATAAGCTGTTTATCCTTTAAAGGAAAGGTGCTCATACTGTTAAGGAGGATCGTTCAGTTTTTAAGTTTAAATAGAGATATTGAAAAAAAAAAGCAAATCAAAAGTAGAATGTAAAAATACTAGCTAATTCGTCGAACGTTATTACGTCATATAAAATATCAAAGAAAAAAATGGAGGGTAGGGTAGGAGTCTTGAGTTATAAATGGTTTAACTAACACGTCTTTGTTTCATGTTTAATATAGATTTATAAGAAACTACAAAAAATTTAAATAAAATAATAAAGATTATTCAAAAATTCTAGATTACTGACCTACATTTCGCTCCTCAGAGCAGACAAAACGAAAACAAAAGAAAGACATTACCGGCCATTCAAGCGTAGATCCTCTAATCCAGTTTCGAATAAAAAGTATGAAATATTTACTATTCGGAGGACGTTCTGCGAGGCTGTCAGCTACTTTGACGGGCTACAAACTTACTTAGATTAGTTAAAAGGACGGATCGCTTATGGAATACATTAGGGCAGGATATCGGACCCAGAGATATTAGCGGCCTACCAAGATATTGATGAATATTTTAAGTTTAGATACACTAACATCGTTAAGTGCTGAATATATGGCTACTGCTAGAGGCTATCATAATGTTCATGATTTATTACGATGCTTGGCAGGGATCTATACTTAAATCGGACAGTTACATCGATGAGGCATTCAGCCGTTTTGTCATTTAGCTCGAATTGTAATGGTTAAAGTTTCCAGTATTACAAATCTTTTCAAAGATGGGGAACCATGTTTATAGAGATTGGAATGTATCTGTTTACCCTATCTCACTTTGCAGGCGAATTGGTAGTTGCAATTTCATATTAGTTTGGTATGTAAAACCGCTAATTGAATAGAAAAAAGTTTGTTGAACTCCATTGTTAATATAAGAATCCAAACCACGTAAAAGATGAACAAAAATCAAAGCTTATCAACTAAGATAAACTTTTACTTCGGAAGCCCCGCGCTTAACTTCTTATATTATTTTATTATCAAGGTCTATCTTTAAAGCAGCCGTGAAAATATTTAGCCTTTGAGGCGAGGGAAGATAATAGGAACGTGTTTCACTTGGCTTGTATTTTTACAAAGTTCCCGTCAGTTATTTTAAGTGCAACATTTCCCGGAGAGTTATCTAGATCTATGAGATTCTGGTTCTGAGCTATGAGAATACTAGCACACTTTTAAATGACCGTCAACTATTCCCAGGAGTAATAACAAGAGAGAAAGCACAAGTGTACCGGACAAATATTCTTATAATATAACACAAACTGCAAGAAAAACCGCATAATACTTTTGGGCCGTGCCTCACTGGGATGTTATGCTGGTGTAGCCAAGTCAAGATGTCAAAAAAAAGTAAGGTTGGCTGCGTGACCAACAGTAACCAGATGAGGTACCTACATACCATAAAGCTGCATGCATTTAACGGCCATATCTCACTTGGGTTCCATAGTGGTGTAACCAGGTGATGACAACAACAAAAATGTATGGTTAACTGCATAACCACCAGAGGCCAGGTGAGGTACTGTGACAACTAAGTAGGTCGCACTAATGGTTAACTTACCATATAATAATATTCCTAAAGATAATATAAAGCCTTTCATTGCGTCTCCAGCCCCTACAGTACACACCATACAGCTTCATGCATTTTCTTGGCTGCACCAACATGGCATCCCAGAGAGACACGGGTCTTAAGCGCGAGTTAAAAGCAAGACAGCTCAAAAGCCTTTTTATCATTTCTATATTCACACATAGACGAACAAACCCAGCATTGTCTGCTCATTTAACTATCGCATGTGATAACCCAGTAAAACTATAACTCAACGACATGTAACCATGCACTAACACGGCGTGGAACCGCCAAAACACACCACATTCGGCACGCCCAGGCTCGTAAACAAACCTGTCGTGTTATACCTTATTGATACCAGTGTACACATAAAAATAAATTGTTCTTTACACTTTTGTATGGTTGTAGGAAGGTTGGGAATCGTTTGTTGTTTTTTTTTACTTTACTGCGAGCATGCGAGGAAGGAAGGCTGTCTTTTCTTTGATTTGGCTTGGGAATTCAGGGAGATTTGCCTATCAAGTTGACTGAAGATTGAACAAGCGTTTGACGCGCGGAAACAGCGAATGTTTCAGTCGCATGTCCTCCGTAATTGTCACTTCGCTTCGCTTTCGCAGATTGATTTTTTTTTACGTCTTCATTTGCGACTGTTCAATTCGCGTTTTTTAGGTAATTTAACAGTATAAACTTTTACATAGTATTAAGAAAAACAACAAATGATCCCATTCACCACAAAAGAGACCCCTTCAATTAATATATAATTAACCACGAAACCAACGCCAACAATCTATTCTACTGCCTCGCCTTTGAAATAGGAATTAAACGGATTTCTAATAATAAAAAAATAAATAAAGGGGTCTTTTGGACATGAAAATGTGAGCGGGGTTTGCAAAAAGGAGTGTTATGTGTCGGGAGCCGATTCAGCTACCGCTGTAGGTAGTACACACCGCGACCGTCCCGCCTGCCCGTCTGATAGAGCATTTTGTAAGCGGGCGACGCGAGATTTAAGAGGAAAGCGATTTCTCTAAGGTCACCTCAATGCTTTTGCACATGAAATTCTTTCTGACCCTCACTAGGGTTGCCAACTGTACTCTAAAATAGAGTATTGTACTCATCATAACACTAATAGAGCACGCTAAAATACTCTTTTGTTACACAATGTTTACTATACTAGTGCCAGTCACACATATTAGTCAACTATTTTCATAAATGTGAAGTGGCGAGGAAGAGTAGACCAGGGCATCATTGAAATTGATTAAAAATGAACTTTGATCTATGGGTTTTTTTTAATACTTCAATGGATCTATGTAAACTGAGTTAGAATGTTTGGAGTCATACAATTCTTTTAAAATTCTTGTTATCTGCTACAAAAAGTATCAAAAAAAAAGTTACGTCCTTTGAAATGAGACATACTTTATTTCTTCTAATAAAAATTGGCAACCTCTAGAGCTCACCTACTAGAACATTTTATCATGTCGTGGGTTGGCGTTTTAGCCAGGACTGCGAATCAAGATTTTTTTAATGCGACGCAGTATCGATACAGTCATGCTCTGTAGTGATTATACCAGCAAAAGCCCGCTTTTTTTTGCAGTCGCGTGTAAGTGCACCACCAAAACACGTTCGTATTGATGCAAACCAAAAACAAGGATGAAGGAATGTTTATTTCTTACACAATAGAATAGAATGGAAAAAACACACAATCGGAAACTTAAAATTATAATTAGTGCGAGGCCAAAAAGGTGCCTAACTCAGCATAATTATGTTGCGACCTACTGTAATGCCAAAGACATACTCACGGAACGTTAAATAGCTATATGTAGAACCCAGCTTCCACACTTTGAGACCCCTAAAACTTGAACCTGCCGCTGCCTCCTATCCCTTTTCCCACAAAAACTGTAGAGGGGCATTTCTAATTGAATAGCCGCCCGGAGGCAGTTGCTTTGATTGGCGCTCTGTGCTGCGAGGCGTCTATCCCTCGCGATATGCGAGTCTTATTCCTCTACTCTTCTTATTTACACTTTTTAATCTCGAAAACAAAGCAAGTGTAAGATTTTTTATTAGATTTCAGATCCTAGCTCTAGAAATGTGTTGTTCTTTGTGAAATGGCATGAAGATAGATTGGATAGAACCTTCTGAAGGGGAATAAAGTCAGCATGAGATTGGCAAGATGGTAAGTGTTGATGAGCGCAGGCCTCTCTAAAGTCGCGCAACATTTCAGTCAATCAAAACCTTTATAGCTAAGGGTTTATGGCCACCCTTAGCTATCAAGGTTACGAAAGCTACTTCTTCTACTTTAATGTCAATTTGCCTCAATATTTGACCGAACAATATGTAGCCCCTGGATAGCTCTGTCGTTGGCATCGTTAAAGTTAAGTAAGTGTTAAGTTGTGGAAAGTACAGGTCGTTGTACATGCTGGGCAGGAAAGGAGGTGACGCATATCCTGTAAGGGGCCCCAGACTGGCACTGTATTTGCGATGGGGCAGGGATATACCCTTCGACGAGATTCCTTCTGTAGCGACTAACCTGAGCCCGTAATCGGACTCCTAGATTGGCCACTGCAGTTCTTGACCAGGTGGCAAATGTTCTACCAGGGAGATGAAGTTTGGAGGAGTGGGATATCTATCCCTTGACAGTTCGCGTCTCTGGTCGCGCTGTTCTAGTAATCTGCTTGAAAAACACCTAAAGAAACTACATAAATGCAGTAGTTTTGAACAGTTTTCCCATTAAACAAGATATTAACTACCTCTTTGTTTTAGAACTAAACTGTGGAGATGTTCTTAATTACTCAAGTTTCTAAAAACATTTTTTATTGCCGGTGATGAGTGGACAATGGCTGAAAGTTCAACCTTTTAATGTGAACTTCTGACAGTGAGTGTGTGGAAACATACGGAGTGCACTTCTGTGAGAATTCTTATTTGTAGACTTTTAAAGTGATATCTTTCAGGGCTAGTCACATAAATATTTTGACGAATGTCGACGATCTAAATCTACTACAATGTCGGTCTACTCCACTGGGGTAGTTACTAAAGCGTCAGGATAAATAGTGCTAGACCCAAGCGAAGATGTCGGGACGAGTCCGGCACGAATAGACAAGACCGGTGCACACTTTCCCAAAACCAGGACGAATGGAAAGAAGTCCTTTGCTCTGTAGTGAGACAACACAATCTTAAAGTAAATAATATCTGTTGCTTCTAGTAAAACCCAGGTTTATTTTCGTAAAAGCTGACTCAGCTAAAACCGAAATGGGACCACGAAATTAGTAGCATTAGAAGTTTTTGAACCATTTACGAACGTCAAACTTGTTCATTTCCGATAGTTCTTAAAAGCTGCTAATATAACGTGCAAAGTGAGGTTTTTAACTGACGCAAAGGCACATGTGGAATTGGAAATTAATCGCTGACCGTCGTATAGCCCCAATTATGCAATAAAACGGTTAATCCATGTTTTGGCTGTATTGGACGGTTATTTTTTATTTCGTATACACACCAATTCGCCAATAGGGTAGAACAATAAAAATTTATTGGGTATTAAGCCGAATTGCTATGAGATTGTAATTAACTAACAATGGAATTAGAGCCTGTGTTTCGTTATAAATGAAACCTAGAGGACTATAAGTCTAAGAGTGAATAGGTTAAAACCATAGGAGCCCAGCAGGTCCGAAGCCTACTAGAGCCATGGATTGACTACTGAAAGCCAAGGTAAACTCGGGGAACGCAAGGCAAAGTGGTGGGGTTTTAGTCAGTAAAAGTCTGACACGCCCTTCCGCTACATCCTAGAGCATGAGAAGTCATTGGATGATTTCCAAACCACAAAACCATACTGAAAAAAAAAAGAATCCAAAAATACACTCTTTTTTAGGTGGGAAAACCATCTAATGACAAATCCTGCTCTTGGGCGGAGCGCGAGATAGTGTCAGACTTTTACTGACTAAAAACTCTCTCCTGTTCCTTCTTTGCCTTCATCTCGGGGCCCCGTGTTTCGCTTTCATACTACCCGTGGCCTCAGTAGACCACCACAAAAAACCACTGAGGAAATAGTTGACAAATGGAATGTGCAGCTATATTCCTGTCTGCTAAACAATCTAAGTAATAAGATCTCTAATCCTTGCCAACAGGCGTGATGTACATATAAATATCACCATATAATCCTATTCAAATGGTCAGTCAGGACGAGATTGTTCGAAAGAATTACCGCCGCCCTCGCAAAGGGCAACTGAAGAAACACAGGTCGGTTTTGGTGAGTAAAAGCCTGATACTATCTCACGCTGCACTCAAAGCAGGAGAATAAAGGTACTAGTAATTAGCCATGTAAATAAAAGTACAGTGAATGAAAGGTTCTTTAATTTTCCGTATGTTTCAGCCATGTCTTCTGCGGCTAACGGGCCGACTATAAATCGGTGTAAGTGCGTCTGGACAAACAAATGTACTGTGAAACTACACGATGACCTCACGACCTTTCTGTCTCGTTTCTTGATGAGAGATGAGTATACTTAATAGTAGAGTTTAAATCTAAAGAAGTTCTTATTTTTTATAAAGTGCTTAATGTTTGGTAAATATTATCCTACTAGATTCTGCCAAAAGAAAGAAAGTCCATGAGAAGGCCATGTCCAAAAATATATGTCTTTCGGCTGAAATGATGATGATGGATTGTTTAAGTAGGAAAACATCAAAAAAAACTCCCTGGGTAGAGTAAAAGGGAGGGTCAGATTTTTACTGACAACCTGTCAAAACAAAAGAAAGGCAGAGGTCGCCCACCACTGACATCGTCTAGGATCGAAAGGAACCTCAATTTAAGCCATTTGCCAGAGCCGGCAACCCAGCATAGAATATGCTGGCGCCGATTAATGAGGAGACCCGACCCCAACTATCGGGAGCAGGAGAGGACAAAGAAGAAAGAAGAAAAAAAATGCTATTTTATCACTGAATGAAATAAGCTTATAATTGTGTGTGTGGCACCACTGGCAGAAGCTAGTCAAAGAAATAATCAAACAGAAAACCCTCGAATAACGATTATGTATTAAAAACGTGCTAGGCAGCTACTGTTATAACGTTTAATATCGGTCCTGAGACAACATGGCACTATCTTAATTTCGCGGCTCGCAGAAACTTGGTCCTTTTGTTTTTCTGTTAGGAAAAGAGTTACAATTATATAAGCCCTGAAAAGGAATGGCGCTCGTTTAATGGCGGTAGGCCGGTTCCCTATAATACGGGACTATAGGACTGAATTCCGTTATCGAGAACTGTGGGCGTACCACACAACACGATAATCCTTATGTTTCCATTCTGTTTTGCTTCTTTGCTAGCACACTTACTAAAATCAATCTACCTATTTATTTAAATAAAAATGATGAGCCAAATGTGTGTTGATAAGTCCAACACTCGAGAATTACTGGACCAATTTGAATAAACTATAACTAACTCTTTAGGTCCTTATGTAGAAGAAGTGGTAAACACAAGTAAAAAACTCAGTTTTATGCATTTAAACCTTTGCATCTCTGCATTCAAACTGTTCTTAACCGTCAATATTAGGGTTAGCTGTCAAACTCTACTATTAAACACATTCGTGGAATTTAACACTTTTTCTTTTTATCATGTTTGACTTTGACAGTTGGTGCTACAAAGCTTCGAGCACAGGCGCAGGGTAGCCAGCCTATTTTACAGGTTGCATTTTGGAGAGTGCGTGCGGGAATTGCATGACTTGATTCCGCCATCTCCTTTCTACCATCGGACAACCTGACGTACGGCGAGTATCCACCCTTACGTGGTTGAAACTTCAACGGTCCGGACTAAGCGTTTCGCTTCGTCGTTTATACCGCGTACATCGAGGGACTGGAACAATTTGCCTGCTGCGGTCTTCCCGTCCAACTATAATTTAGGTGCCTTCAAGGCTAGAGTGAATAGGCTTTCAATAAACTAGTGCGCCTCACCATCAACGATTGCATCACTGCTTACTATCAGGTGGGATCGCAGTCAAACACTGGTTTATATCGAATAAAAAAAACCCTCTCTTAGAGAGGAGGCCTGAGTCCCAACAGTGGGAACATTATAAGGCCGACAGGCAACATGATGCGCAACGCTCAATCTACGTGACGCTGTAACGTTACCCAATGTCCAGCAACTCCAATGTTGTCCCCTAATGTACCTGAGACTGAATTCTTTCGATTCTCAAGTTATAAAATTAGCTTTTGACAGAACGACGTCTGACGGGCCAATTAGTAAAAAATAAACAAATGTAGATATGTACTTATACTTTCTTGATAAAAACTATATGTATACATAACAGTCAGGATATAATCTTACGAAAACAAGAAGAATCAACTTGATAAATAAAACAAGCGTAGATCCATTTTTCTTATTTCGAAAGCGAAAATATTATCGAAGCTCATGTTTCAGGGCTTTCACGATAAGAAAAACATCTCGAAACGGATGATATTTGTTTTGTTGCTCAGCTAAGCGGGACAAATTTAGCCACATCTGGTGAGATTGAAAGCCAAGCTTAAAGGAGACGGCGATCATTTGGATGGAACCTACTTTTGAAGAGGTAGCTAATAATAATCTATATAATATATAAAAGTGAAATACCACTCACTGATTAATCACGAAATCTCAGAAACTATAACGTCTACATATGTAAAATTTGGCAGGTAGGTTTCTTATAGGATGTAGACATCTTCTAAGAACGGATCTTACGAAATTCACCCCCTAAGGGGATGAAACAGGGGTCCAAAGTTCGTATGGAGAAACCGACTTTCACGCGGGCGAAGCCGCTGGCAGAAGCTAGTGTACTATAAAGGCTTGTGAGTGTATGTGTAGGTAAAAAAAAAACTAACGCTATCATAACTCCCTTTTCTTTCATATCACTCAAGTCCTCACGCGGTATTTAAGCAAAAAAAAAAAATAATTTCCGAGAGCAGAATACTCAACAGAGCAAAATATTCCCCCCAACCCCGTCGCCTGATCACCGCTAACTGCACACAGCGATAAGTTCAATATACCTGGTATTACAAGTAGGTACATGCAATAGCCTGCATTGCGATAAATCTGTCCCCGTTCACAATATGACACAGCCTGCGCCGTCCGACCAATTGCCAAGCATAAATCAATTGTGCTACCGCCAATGTTTTGGATTTTCGCTGAATATCTTATTAGGCTGCGGTCACAAAGTGCGACTGCCGAGCGTCAGGTCCTGGGTTCGATTGCCGGATTTTGTAGTGTTATTGGGTTTTTAAATTATCGAAATCCGTTCCACCGTTCGAGCTTGAAGAAGTAACAAACATACACACACTGAAGAACTTTCGCCGTTATAACATTGGTCTGATAATGACAGAAATCAAAATCCCCGTTTTCAAGAAACTGATTGGAGTCTCGCTTTTTCTTTTCTTGTGGATTGCTATAAACATTGCCAGTAAGATTATGTACCTAAGTCTCGTCTGTAAGCGGCTGGAGCGTTCTTAATGCCTATCGTTCGTGCCAGTCTAAACGCTAACGTAGTTTAGCCGTTGCCAAGCGCTCTGACTGCGAGTTTATCTATTCGCTTAGGCAGCATATACCTCCTTGGTTCTTAATCTGAGTACTCATAACTTAATTCCTTTAGGCTTCAGATTCAGCTTTATACTCTATGATAATACTTTACAGTCAAATGTTATCGGCTTGAACTCCAGTCAATCATCCAAGTTCACTGTCGAATTCTAAAGTACTTCATAAGTCTCAACCTTGACCGAAAACCACCGGAGCGTGTCAGTCAAGATTAGGAAGCTCTTACGAAGTACCGCTCAAGTAGGAAACGCTTGGGTGCGGAACACATCGACATGTTAACAAGTACACGTAGAGAAAATAAATTCAAGTCCCGAAAAAGCCTCTTAAAACATGTTTAAGGGACTCCTTGAAATGACAACCTTGTCTGTCAAGCTTACGAAGATACTTTCGTTTTAGAATTAAATATCTATCATACCGTAGTATGGTTCCATTCCACTTATTTACGGAGGTTCGGTTGCAATTCCGAAAGGTAGGATTTCCGATTGATTTTGCACTTTCGATTTAGGTTCCAATCAATTTTAATCGGACCTTATAACGCAGGTACACACTAGGTTATCCTTGTCGTAGTTGACTGGAAGAAAATGACAAAGGAATTAAGTTCGCCTCAGTACTTTTGTGTGCATAAATTATTTAATAAATAATAAATAAACCTCATCCCCCGTACCTTCTCTCGTTTACTATTAAATTTGTTTTGTACCATATCACGCTTCTGCCACCAATTTCTATTCCGACAAATCGAATTTAAAACTCCGGTTACAAATTCGGTTCCGATATAGCCACTTCCGTTACATCCCTAATTCATACCAAACCGGTCAATTTATTCGCGCGGTAATAACTTGTCGCGCTATACACAATATCCATCAATATTTCAATTATTAACGAGTACAAAAGAGATCTATCTAGGAGCATATCTTAATATAACATATTTTTTACTACTCTTGACTACTATTCGGTCGTAAGCGATGATGTGGACAAAAATGGCGCACGCTTGCCTATTCACTTTTAAGTTAAAAACCCCCATCAGGTTGAAGTTATCAGGACACACAGACTCCAGCAGGAAATTTTACTCCTTAGCGCAATGAATGTGTTCCCAAAACGTTTTTGAGGCGGCACCTCGCCGTACGTCTGATGGTCTGATGTTGGAACGTACTTGGAGGAATTAAGAATAAAAATCAACGCTAACTTCCGCATCAATTTTGTCGACTTGCCAAAGTTATGGATCGCAGTTTTAATTAGACAGATACCCGATCAATTCAATGGTGATCCAACTATTATCATAGACACAGTCCATCTGTCCCATATGGTCACATACCTCCACGTGGGTGGGGCAGGCAGTAACCCACATAACAACTGGTGTTTGTACAACCGATTCTATTGTCACGCAGCATTTGTGTTGCTGAAGTATGTGCAGCTTGTTCGTTACATAGAATTTATTACAGGCATAGACAATTGGCGGTTTAGGAAGTGTTGGGTTGTGGCGCAATTTGGGAGAGGCTTATTTAGAGAGTCCGGGCCAAGTTACTCAAACAATTAAAATTTGTAACTTCATCATCTGCACAATGCTAGAAGCCTAGAACCTGCGCCAGTGGCAACAGCATTCTAAAAAGTCGCGGAGTGTGCTTTCCCCCTTTTTTGGGCATTTTGTGGAGAAGATAAAACTGGAGACATCTTCTGTGCTGAATGCTTAAAATAGTTTACGTAGATAATTATAATATAAGACTTACACTAGGCTCAAGGTAATTGTTTACTAACATTATGGATCATTTGTTGTCTGTGAAATATATAAATTATTATAATATTATTATTATCTTAAAATGTTAGTATATATTTTTTTTTACATGACAGCATTCAATCCTAGAGTTTCACGAGCTCTTAGCGCGATCCATTTGACAACCTAAACTAAACTGTTTAAGGGATGGAGACAACTGTTAAAGGGAGCAGCTCCATGCCTCTTTCTCGCTCACACGACTGACAGTTTAACAAACCATGGTAAGTCCCCAATTCCCACCACACATCGTCAGCCTATACGAGAAATATCGTAGCTGGCGTATCTATTAATAGTGCACATCGTATACGAGATATCTCGTACTTAGGCATCAGCAATATAAATACTTTCAATAGAGGACATTTACTAGAAAACTTACAACTAACGTAAAAGACTACGAGTTTCCTCGTAGGTGGCATCTGAGAATAAATCATCAATGACATATCTCGTAGTTGGCATTCAATGTGTTAAGGAACAGCAGCATGAATAATTATTATCATTTTCATTAGCCTAATACATAAGACTGATCACACGTTCACCTATAAAATGTTAAATGTAAATGTGTGTTGTGTCATGTATGAATGTGTATGTATGTTTGTTACACCTTGACGCTCAAACGGCTGAACGTATTTCGAGGAAATTTAGACATGGGTTGTTCTACCCGTCTGTCCTGAAAACCAAACAATAAGTACACCAAGTAATATAATATAATTTAATTTAATCTGACATCATTTAATTAATGGATCCTAATGTAATTTAATTCAATTTGAAATAATTTATTTAATTAATTGATTTATAATAATTCCTTATTTTATTGATTCTATTTTTTTTTTTTCGTTCTGTACCTTATTATTATTTATTAAACGTACAATTGATTCAAAATATAAATAATATTAGTTTACTAAATTCTGTAAGTGCTGTGCACACCATTAAGCGAAGAATTCAATGTGATAATTGTTTATTGTTAAGATTATTCTTTTGTAAATGTTTTTGCGAACTATTCATTGCAGTGCCGTAACAAATAAATAAACACAGGATAATTTTTATCCTGGGAGTATATTCCCTTGGGAAAACTTTCTACTTTCACGGCAGCGAAGCCGCTTGAAGAAACTAGTCTTACGCAACAATAATCAAGAAATAGAAGACCAGTATAAATACGATTTCCGTTAGACCATAATCATATTTACGTAACAATTATATTCGATGTTTGCAAACACCGTTGGCGAACAGTGACAGAGCAATCAAGCGGACAAGGGGTTCGGTGTCCGAATGACGGGTAACATACATTATGTGTACCTATCGATGTAGGTGACCAACTGCTCTCAGGATTAATGACAACTTAATTGGATTCTGATCTTGAGGGCTATAATGCTGATTCACGTGTGACCTTTGTAATATTCTAGAATGAATTAAGTCCCCTTGTAAAAATTGATCTGGGACTAGTTGCCAGTTTTATTTGACAGTTCGCGCGTTTGACATTTCTTATATTCATATGCTTAACGCGCAAAAATAAAATAGACCTCGTAGTTTTTTTGAAATTATCTAATTTTCTGCGCAACTTTCTTAATATTTTCTTTAATAAGAATCTCCATTTGAATTCCTGACAGTATTAAACACAAAAACAACAATGATATTCGTCCAGCCGTTCATGCGTCATGACGTGATCAAGGGAGATAGGGATTTATTTTTATACAGATGAGGATGAAAAACCCTTGAAAGTTTTTATCAGTTTTAAGGGTTTATAAGTAAACTTCACTTTGATTAGTCCATCTGTCGGATTTTAACTACATTATTCAATAATATTTTTAGGCCATAGTAGTTAGTAGCAAATCTACAATGATTGTCTTCCTACCGACGATTTGCATCAGATAAATCTCAATTTTGCCATTCCTAATTGTATCAGTTCAGCTCAAATCACATCTAATTCTAACATATTAGATTTTTGACCCATCAATTGACCCAATGCGTGTGGGGTGTTCAACAGCTGATAAGTATAATCGTTTAATTGAACTAGAAATAACATGGTTAGACCAGATATTTACTAGTTACGGTAACGCTGGTGCCATAATTCCATCATCGTTTAGTTCAAACTCACGCCCAATTACCAAAGCATCTTAAAATAGTGTGAAGTCAACATAAAACGGAAGGAAACCGTATTTATCGAAATAGTTATCGCCTATCTAATTAGTTGGGATGACAACCGCACACGCCCACAGCTCGGCACGAACTGACCGAGTACAACGGGAAACGTCACGTTCTAAATTTAAACAGTGAATGAATGAACTCTAAATGCGTGCGCGCTTATAAAAATAGTGCCGTGACCCTCAGGCGGTTTGCCAAACGAATGTTATTGATTTTGTTAAATATTCTAAATCGTGTTTACCTCTGTCACGTCGATGTTACGTGTGTTAAGACTTTAAATTCTTTGATTTTTTTGTAAGTTTATTTTAGTAAACGTTTAAAAAGTGTTTAATGATTAATGGGAATACTTACTTTGATCTTTGGCTTTAGATTCTTTCAAAACTCGAACACGTGAAAAGAACGTACCTGGAAAAACAAAAAAGAAATTGTTATTTATTTACCTTTTACTATTCGTCGTAAAAATTCAGACATGCTTAAATAGTTTTTATGAGTAAAATAATAAATTAAACTCAGATATCATTACAAAAGCCGAGGCTGCGCGATTTTACAAATGAGTTACCGTAGTCTTGCACCGCAAACGGCATCTGAAGGAACACAGGTGGGTTTTAGTCAGTAAGTCTCCCGCTCTGGGTGGAGCGAGAGAGAAGCATTTAACCACCCGCGTCGGATTGGTCCGACGAATGTTTTCGCGTCCTATTCCAGGTCATATGTTTGCGACTGGGTACTCCCTCTCGTTTAACTCTTCAATTGCATAGGTGACAGAAGAGCAGACGAGATAGAGTATTTGGTCGTGGATGTGCAACCTTGGTAGAGGTATTTATCTCCATAGATAGAGATCTACGGATTGCCACGAACAATTTAGCTAGACTTTTTTTTACCGACCGACATTTTGACAATTCAAATGTGCCTGTAATTGGTCTATTTGAAATAAATGTTTCTAATTTCGGATTTCTGGTGGGAACGCGAGTGTTTGTCGGATATATTCGACGGTCTTCGTCGAAGACGGTTAAGGGGTTAATGATTTCCCATGTAAAAAAGATAATAATAATATTCCACAACTATTACACAACGCCGTTTAGTCTCAAGCCAAGCAGAGCTTGTGTTATGAGTAAGCACTAAACAACTGATAAACATTCTTATATATTTCTAAATACATACAAATTATAGACAAACTCAGAACACCCAGATACAGAACAAATGATCGTGCTCATCACACAAACTTATGTCCTGGGTGGGAATCGAACCCACGACCCCCTGTATAGCAGTCAGGGCCACTAACCACTAGACCAACAGGCCAGTCAAAGAAAGATATCATCACAAAGGTTCAATTTCTGTAAGTTCTGAATCAAACAACACCATTTATTGGACCTGTACAATAATAATCAAGATCTTGTTAACACTGAACGCGTATCACTCATCTGATACCAAGAACAGTTCAATTGGACGCTTGTATCACCACGTGTTCACACTTAACACCCAATAAACGTATCCCCCCCTCCCCCCACTATCCTTCTGCATTTACACGGAAACATTGACAAATATAACATGTCCGCATCATTATTTTCCAAGTACCCCGGTTCATTGGTGTCGGATTTTAGATTCAAATTATGTGCTTTCATTTGAATATAATTTATTAATTTGTCATGGCTCTTGTTTCTGCTACCAAGCGGCAATGCTATGATTTGTAGTGTGCTGGTGTTTTACTTGGTAATTTAAATGCTCATGAAACATTTGCCATCTCAATTTCTATATGTGACAGAATGATAAGATGGAGTATTTGGTCGCGACCCTAGTGAAATGTACACGAAAGTATTTGTCGGATTAATCCGATGCACCGTAAGACGCAGCGTTGGAAGCCCTCACACGAGGTGGACCAGGTCAGCCTGTCTGTTCAGTTAAAACCTCGCCTTAAACGTAGGTAAAATCCATATCACGATGAAATCTTAACGGAATAACACTACCTACAGATTTACATGAAATAAGTCAAACAGATTCAATACAGCAGGCTTAGAAAATTTTGTATGATTTCTCTTGTGAGCATTTACTGTAGTATCAGGGGTGTCAGCCCCCCCCCCCCCCCCCAGCCAAGTTACAACCGTTTTGTTTCGATTCTATTTCGTCGATCGCCTCGAGTCGGCCAGGCCTCCGATTCCTTTGTTCTGACCACGTGACTGAGCGATGAGATGACGTCAAAACATTACGAGCATGGCAGTTGAGAGTTTGTCATGCTCACTCAAATGTCTCGTTGATGGTGGCACGTGTTATTGGGTCATTCAGTTCCCTTCATAATGGTTGAGCAGAGTGGGGCTGATGCACGCGTCATGCTCGTGAACGGGTGCCGTCAGTTGAGACTGGTCATCTCTTTGCTGCCAGTGACTTAATTTCAATTTCTATTTTTTTTTAAATAGTTTTTATTTTATTTTAATTATTATTACTTATCTACATTGTGCTCACATATTAGAAGCGACAAGAAATATGTAACCAAGATTTATGTAACTCATAATATGATTTAAAAGAGTGTCCATGGAGTTTCTTGCACGTTCTTCTCCATAGAGATCTACGCTTTGGAACGAGCAATTTAGCTTCACTTGTATTTTTTTTGACTGACCGACATTCTGACAATTCAAAAGTGCCTGTAATTGGTCTATTTGAAATAAACGTTTCTGATTTCTGAATCGGAGGCGTGGCCGACTCGAGGCGATCGAAGAAAGAGAATCGAAACAAAACGGTCGTAACTTGGCTAGGCCTGCAGATAAATGTATTTTCTGTTAGCGTTCCCGCCAAACGCTAAGTAAGTATATATAAAATGTATGGCAATATTTCCTGCTGAGATCACATGACAAGTGATGTGAAAAGACATTAATCTAACTCCCCGATACTACAGTAAAAGCTCACAAGAAAAGTTTTCTCACCAACAAACCTAACGCCATCTAGTAGCAAAACATAGAACTACTGGCGCGAAATACCCATTCGTCTAGACCTCCACATTCCCCGCCATTATAACCTAATATTACACCTGTGACGTCACTCCGCACGCGCCATCTGCCAGCATTGTTTATAATAACCGACTCGTAAGTACTCGTAACTGCCGAATGACGTCATAATTGTAATGCAGTTTACGCGGAGCAGTCGATGACGGACACAAGTAAATATTATCTTGGGAACTAATCGCTATTGTATGGAAAATGAGGAGTTAATAATGAAGAGTTATTGTATGAAGATGAGGTGTTACATGATTAGAAGCTTTTTTTATGTTTGATTGTAAACATGGAAGATTAATTACTTGATCGTGTAATCTCACGTAAATTAACGCAAGCATTCTTCGACGATACAATTAGTAGGTAATTAATTGTATAGTCTAATTAACTACGACAATTTATTTTTATAGAAAACTGTAACAGTCAATCAGTCGATTAATTGTTTAATGTTAATGTTGATCTTAGAAATTTGCTTAAAAACAATCACAAACAAAATTCAAACGATTTCAAAGATGACACTGGTAGCGCCATCTATCAGAGGGTAGAGGAACTAAAACGAGGGCGGACTCACGAAACAAACAACCTCGTCACTGAACTTACACCCTGTTGCTTCAGCGAACAGTTGCCACATTACCCGCTAGGTGGCAGTAGCGTTCATAGGGGCAGGAGGTGAACACGTGGATGTGAACCAAGTCACGTAGAAAATTGTAAAGGAATGTAATAGGAGCCGAGACAACGGTTGATTAGTTTATTACACAGGATATAAAGTTACAGGATACTCATAAATATAGAAAACATACGTGCTAACGTAAAAATTAATCATGTAAAAGCAAGTGATCCGATGTTCACATTTTCTTGAAGTGAATACGTCTGAGAACGATTGAATCGACCAAAGAAAAATTTTGCTTAAAATCTTCTATGTTCCATGTACCAGATCAATTAGCCACCTCGTTACTGTGACCAAATTAAACAGATTTCGCACAGACATAATAGGATATAAATCTGCTAAGCTAAGCTAAGAAGGAATCTGGTATCATGGACACACGCCTAGAGCCTACCTTAGGCACCTGTCTCTTACAATATCCTCCTATAAACATAGTGAGAAAATAAATCATAATTATTATTACTAATTTATAAGAATAATTCTTATTCCGTTTATTTATTTTTCTACACTTATTGAACCTTGAACCTTTCGGCCTCAACGGCCATCCGTTCTGCGAGCAATGTGCCCTGCCCATTGCCACTTAAAATTTGGCGATTCTTCGTGCTATGTTGGTAACCTTGGTTCTCCTGCGGATATCCTCATTCCTGCCCGATGGATGCGAGACGCACAGGACCGTTCATTGTGGCGACACTTGGGGGAGGCCTATGTCCAGCAGTGGACGCCTTTCGGCTGAAATGATGCTGATTGATTACATTTTTAAATATTTCTTAATAGAACTTAAAAAAAAATATTATACAACTAGCTGTCCCGACAGACGTCCAGCGCAAAAGTTGGCTATGTATTTTCAAACCGTCCAGAGACTCACTCAAGAGCTAGGTAACAAACACACGTATATAACAATTATATAATGATTAATTACATACAAAAAAGAGATGTAAGAAACATTAATAACAAAACTACAATAATAAGGACAAACCTGAAAAGAATAAAAGAAAACATGATAAACAAAAACAACCTAGATTAGCGCATCACCAGAAAAGGCTAACACCAAGACGAAATCAGACTAACAGCTGTCAAGAAACAGCAAACGTGAATAGACTTAAAATGACGCAGGTTCCATGATTGTATAATGGAACCTGCGGCGACCGTCGTCGTATAAATTCTCAATAACAAATGATCTCTTGTGCACCTCAAGATGTTCGTGATCCCACGAGATAAGCCAATTGTGGGGAATGGGTAATTGGGGTGCTCATTGACACAATTGTGATCACTGAGCGATACCACGACAAATGGCTTGCGGGTTTCGTACCTACTGACTACAACACGGAGAGTCAGTTATGCGGCAATTGAATTGGTGAAAATATATTTATATTTTTTAATGATATAAACTAGTGCTTGACTACGATGCCACCTTATGGTAACTACTGTAAGCAGTGATGCAAACGTTGGTGGTGAAGCGCACTATCAAGAGCCTCTAACGGATGGCGAGTTTTGCTGTCATCTTTTTCCGACGACTCGGGTTCGGTCTTTACCGGACTGCCGGACTGCGAGCTACCCATTACCCATCATCCGCCAGCCCACGTGAAATAGAAATAAATAATATATAAATAGATGTACCTAAGGGTACGAAAGAGGTAACAACAAATAAAACAGTGCCAATGGCCACTCAGTAAGTGATAACTGCTGAACCGATTACTCTCTCAAGTTATGGGCAATACATCTAAGTTAAATTGACAATATAATACCTCTCAGCACTATAAAATCCACGCTTTCCCAGAACCGGACAGGCGCGAACAAAAATAAATTCAATTATCCAATAAACCGTATCCCTGTTTACAGTTCGGTGTCGATTGTTAAAAGCCATTTACTTCGGTAACGATTAACTTAACCGGCGTACAATACACACAATAGACAAGTAGAGAAGATCAATTTCATGCAAGGCGAGATTCAGGCTCAACAGATTATGAAGTATACATACAATGATTTAATTCACTACTCGCCACTCGGAAATAATTGTCAGATAATATAACGGAAATTTAGAAGAAGAATATTGGGAACGAGTTTAATCACTCTTTGTTCAAAAGTTACTAACACGAACAAATACCACTAAAGCCCATGTAGCAACATCTATGTGGCCACATAGGAACTGTTCTGCATCACGGTATCAGGAGTTCCATTTATTATACATATTCACTTGCCAATTTCGGTTACAGTGACTGATTTCTGGTTTCTGTGCAACTATGGGTCATGATCATTTATCTGCTCTAATATGGGCTCCATTTAATATTCCAACAACGAATAAATAATATTTCTGCCTTAGCACGTCTACTGCTGGTCATGATTACACAGGTCAACAAGCGATGCCACAACGATCAGCCTTGTGATTTTTAAATCCAACCCGTGATTCCCTCGACCTTCGCGTTCATCGACCTAATCATTACTCAATCGTTAATTAATATCCTCATTAAATCTAATGAGAACCGAGCCTTCTGAGCTTTTTTTGAATTGTATCCTATATCCGCCGGCCGGATATAACCGGATTACGGCGGATCGCACCGGATGAAACCAGTTCCGAGTTAGAACAACGGAATTGTGAAGACGTTCGTTTGAATAAGATGAGTTTGGTGATTATGAGTATTGAAGAGAGAATGGTTTTAGGTAATTGAATCGGGAATAAGACAATGCTAAAGCTCTAATGCTGAGGCCGGTATCATAACAAACTAGGTAATAGTCAAGATACGGATGAGATCTACGCATTATCTTAAAAGTTTTCTTTGATAATTCTGCTTTTCATTAAAGTTATTATCCGTTAAGTATGTCGTACCAAGTGAAATAAGAAAGAAGTTTCATTCGTTTCAAGTGAAGATGGCGCCATTCCTTAGGATAAAATATTAAAACCACAACCTAAAATACTTCAGACATAGCTTCCGTAAACCAACATCTTAATCCGAACATAGATAGTATTGTATTTAATAACAGCAACAATTTTTTTAAACGGCTGAAACACAACAAACCCTCGTTAACCGTAAAAACACGATCAAAACACAAATATTTACAAAACGTCCAAGTTTGTGCATAAAAAGTATAACATGGTTGAAACAAACAAACAGTATAACAGGCTTAACTGCGAATACAAATTAGCAGATCAGTGGGTCGCAAGGGATTCCATAGGGAAAAGTTTCAAAGCATTGTAGAACTGTTAATTTTCGTCGTCATCTTTGCTTTTCAAGGTGACGAGCTGATAATATCTAATTTAAAACTCAAATTAGTGTTTAGTCTTTAAAGCTAGGAAAAATTTAAACATCCCGTTATTTCTGGGGTCACAGTATCTTCGAAGGTATTCAGGACTTTTCCAGAGAGTCGGAAAAGTAACTTCGTTAAGCGTAAACCTAGAGGCTTCATAATCGACAGCATCACCGCAAATCATCTGGTGAGATAATAGAACAAGTTTTCTCGCATCTACGGACAACGTTACTGGCCTAAAACAAAGCAGAAAATTTTTCATTTGTCACAACAGTACATCTTGTCAAAAGAGAAAATCTGTTAATTTACTGCTTCATGCCTTTGATGTTAACCCAATTAGGATGAGTACGCTTGTATCAAGTATGGATTTATCACAGTTGTTGAACAGGCTGAGATGATCACTAAAGACCCTTCGACAATGTTGCCGTTAGTCAATGTGAGAAGTTAAATTCCTGCGAAAAATGTTGGACCTTTACAGTCAAGTCGATCAGGTTTTAGTTTTAGAAACTACAATACATGTTTCATGACGGATAAGCAACCCGTTCCTCTCAATAGACTTTCACGACGTTTGCGAAAGTGTATGTAGCCGATAAGCCATATGCTTTATGTACGAGAAAATTGAAAGTGAGAATTTACGTAAAAGCGATAGGTATAGAGTCTATTTTATTTTGTCCAGCTAAAACATTTATACGATGAGATTCAAGCAGTTCAAAGCCCAAATAAATACATGAAATACCTCCAATATAATCAACTTCTATCTACATCATGTACTTTAAATAGTTCAATGGTTAGTAGACCCAATATCTCAGCTTGAACAGTTCCTATACCTGCCAATACATCAAACCCGACCATTATAAACGTCATTTCAAATACAAGCCACGTCCATATTACTTGTCCGGCGTGACAAGTAGCTCAAGTTATGAGCATTCACAGTAACCACACCACTGCAGTATCCCAGCAAACCGAGATAGTTCAGTCATTCATAAATCAGTTTGGCAAAAGGAACATAAATTACAGTTTCATAAATTAATAATTTGGCAAACAGAACGCCAGGAGTGTTCAACTTGGCCAAAAATAACTTACTTTTAAAGGGAATGGAAGTTAAAACAGGAGTGGGCAGAGACGTCTGTGTTGAAGCTTACGGCTGGCCTGAGTTCGCCCATCGCGATTATATTTAACTTCTTTTTACAATTTGCAATTTCTTTGGCTTTTTGTTTTTCTTTGTTCGAAATAAGTATTTTGCTTAGTTTGAAACCTGACATTAAAATTAGCCTGGGTCGTTATTGGACCGAAAAACAGGGACTAAAAATAGAACTACAAGGTAAAAACGTGAAAAAGTTGTGTACTAAGAACTTGGCTGAAAGCTTTGAGAAATTAAAATTACCCTACAATATAAAGCTCGTGTAGGCGCCGACGTAGACATGTGTTACAGGCGAAAGCTGCCCAGACTTCGTGCCGAGGTTATATTTAACAACTTTTTTACATCTTGCACGTGGCCTACGAACCACATCTTGATTACCAATTAAATTTTATTTAGTCAAAGAAGAATCTACCCATGACCTGCGGGATTATTAGAAAAAGTTACCGTTACCGGTCGGCTCTAGAACGTAAAAGGCAACTGAAAGAACACGGGCAGTTAACACTTATGTAAGCATGTATTATTCTATACCTCTTTTATGTTATATTAAGTCGTACATTGGTTATTGATTAATAATATGGGTATTAGTTACCATTAAATAATACGTAGTACCTGCAAAACAATACTAAAATAATTTGAATTTAAAGAAAATGTTTGTAACGGCCGAGATCGCAATGATGGCAACATCCCCTCCCTATACCTACAAAAGGGCATGTCGCCATTATTGCGCGCTCAGTTTCTGTCCGACGTTGGTGGAGTTAACAACCTGTGACTTGCAAGTAAGTTAAATAATAAATTGAGGGTATTTGATGTTTGATAATATGTTGCTTCTATGTTAATAATTGTGAGTAAAACTATTAGAATATTAACTAGAATTATTAATAAATGTGTAACGTATTGCTTATGAAATGTTATTTGTTCTTTAAAACTTGTTATTGATATTGGAAACATTAAAACCCACTGTATAATGAACTAGTATTTTGATTTATCCTACAATTCAGAAGTGGGATTAGAAGCCCATTCTAATATGTTTTTTTTTTTGTGTTATTTTTTTTTCCGGTCGAAAATTATGGATAAGCAACGAGTGCCAAGCAGCCGCCGCTCACACAGCCCGTGGGACTCCGGGGGCTCCGCACCAGAGGACTCCGCACCAGGGGACTCCGCACCAGAGGACTCCGCACCAGGGGACTCCGCACCAGAGGACTCCGCACCAGAGGACTCCGCACCAGGGGACTCCGCACCAGGGGACTCCGCACCAGAGGACTCCGCACCAGGGGACTCCGCACCAGAGGACTCCGCACCAGAGGACTCCGCACCAGGGGACTCCGCACCAGGGGACTCCGCACCAGAGGACTCCGCACCAGGGGACTCCGCACCAGAGGACTCCGCACCAGAGGACTCCGCACCAGGGGACTCCGCACCAGGGGACTCCGCACCAGGGGACTCCGCACCAGAGGACTCCGCACCAGGGGACTCCGCACCAGAGGACTCCGCACCGGGGGACTCCGCACCAGGGGACTCCGCACCAGAGGACTTCGCACCAGGGGACTCCGCACCAGGGCCTTGATGCCCAGGGCCTTGATGCCCAGGGCCTTGATGCCCAGGGCCTTGATGCCCAGGGCCTTGATGCCCAGGGCCTTGATGCCCAGGGCCTTGATGCCCAGGGCCTTGATGCCCAGGGCCTTGATGCCCAGGGCCTTGATGCCCAGGGCCTTGATGCCCAGGGCCTTGATGCCCAGGGCCTTGATGCCCAGGGCCTTGATGCCCAGGGCCTTGATGCCCAGGGCCTTGATGCCCAGGGCCTTGATGCCCAGGGCCTTGCAGCCCAGTTCCTAGCAGCCCGAGGCGCAGCCCGAGGAACTACCCAAGGCGAAGCCCGATGCGCAGCCCGATGCGCAGCCCGATGCGCAGCCCGATGCACAGCCCGATGCGCAGCCCGATGTGCAGCCCGATGCGCAGCCCGAGGCGCAGCCCGATGCGCAGCCCGAGGCGCAGCCCGATGAACACAAGGATTTACAGGTACCACCTCCACTACTACTCCTAACAATAGTAGTGGTGATTTTAATATATTGGTGCAAGCAAATTAAAGTAGTGCAAGTAAATTCTCTTGTTTCATGAAAACGAGTCATGAAAACGTAGGTTCATTTAATAATACCATACCCGAAATCGATCCTGCAAGAAAAGAGCAAACGATAGGAATGTGGTTACACCATAGATATCATCACATGATATCTCCAGTTTCCCTACCACCGCCAACACTACTACACATGCAGCAATAGTTACGCAGTCGCGCACACATCCACAATTCATAAATCAGTCCATACTACACAGACAATTATAAACCTTATGTCATTAAAAACAGCGTGTATTTTCCATGCCCCATACAGCTTACGCACACATTAAACGTCGATGTGCTATGCAAAAGCAAAAGTCGATATTAAATTCTGAATCATGCCTGTTATTGTAGCGCTTTCAAAACTTTCAAGACTTTAAGAAGGAAGTGAAAATAATCAAAGTAAATAAAAATATTTACATTATTTCACTTCGGATATCCAACCAATCGGTATTATGGTCGATAGTCTACATTAGTAGATCATACAGGCACATCATTAACTCGCCGCAACTAACAGCGGCCGTATTATGAAATACACCGCACTGATAAAGTATCGTTATGTTATTTTTACATTGCTTGTTCTGATTGAGTATTCAAATTAGGTAGTGGTTAAAGAGCAATGTATTTACTGTCAGAGCAATTCAGCCGCCTTGATATTTGAAAACAAAAATAACGCAGTAGCAACAAGGATTATAAGATTTGTTGTTTTACTGATTTAAAGATAAGTATAGTATTAAACTTGTACTTACATATGGTAAGAGATTCCTTGATGACCCAGGCTTCTCTTATTGCTTCGGTTCTTGCACGAAACCACTGAACAACACGGCATTTTATAATAATAATAATATTCCACAACTATCTCAAAAAGCCGTCTAGTCCCAAGCTAAGCAGAGCTTGTGTTATGGATACTAGACAACTGATAAACATACTTATATATTTCTAAATACATGCATGTATAGATAAATTACACCCAGACACAGAACAAATGATCGTGCTCATCACACAAATATTTGTCCTGGGTGGGAATCGAACCCACGACCTCCGGTATAGCAGTCAGGGCCACTAACCACTACACCAACAGGCCAGTCATTTAAAATTTTGTTTACGATCACATATCGCGAATCTCGCAAGTTTATAACTGACGGTCATTTGCCCGAATAAGCCCTTTTTGTGCAAGTCGCGCGGGCATGCACACGCCCCCTTGCCACTTCTCCTGTTTTTATATTTCTGTGGGTTACACAAAGTAAACGAATGTGCCAAAAGCCTCGAAGAAATTCGACTCGAGGTTTCTTCTCATATTGATACCACACAAGCGGCCCAAAAGGCTACTTTTGATGAATCACGTTGCCAAACTACCAGTTACAATATCGGGGATTTAGTAAGAGTGGATAGCCAAATACCATCTACTGGTGGTAGTGGAAAAAGTAGTGGTAATCCCTAAATATCAAGGCCCTTATAAAATTACTCATGTTCTAGACCATGAACGTTATCAAGTAGAGGACACGCCTCTTACGAGAAAGGGAAACAAAAAAAAAATACTCTAGTATTATTGCAGTAGATAAATTAAAGCCATGTGTTTGTTTCAAAAGACCACGGTAAAGACTCTGAGGAATAATATTTAAAATTGTAATCGATTGATTCATACATTTTTGCAGTTCAGGATTATATGTATGGTAGACCGATAGTCTATTGTTCGATTAACACTGTAATAATAATTTTTATTTGCTCAGTTAGTAGGTAAATGATAGAAAAGATGTACAAGGATCCATTACGCGCAGTAAGTTAGAATCCAGCTCTTGCGTGTGGAACCCGCACCAAAGTTCTTACGCACTTTTACTGGAAAAAGTGCAAAAAGTGTTCCTTAGGTTCCTGTACAAGCGGAAGCACGGCTATTACCCATACCTCTATCCGACAAAATTTCTATTGGGTTGCCTCGGATATAACTCACTAGAGGTAAGACGAGCGCGAGATCAGCTCACCATAGCCTGCAAGACGCTCCGTGGCACTATTGACGCGCCTGATCTGCTTACTGTGCTAGCGCGTTTCTTTGTTCCGGACAATTACTGTCGTGGCAAAAAGCACAGAATGTTTGCTGTGCCTCAATGTCGCACTGTTGCCCGTGCGCAGTCTCCAATACCTCGCACTTTGGCTTCACTAAATGATCTCTTGGATTCTTATCCAACAAACGATCTGTTTACGGATGATTGGAAGATGATTTTATTGGTATGTCAGAAGTACTGTAAGAGGAATTGATGAAAGTACATGTCGTTTATAACTTAAAACATTTTGTTTAGTTATTTAACCTGTAATGTTGTAATTAATTGATTAAATAAATAATAAATTACTAACTACCTTAAACTAGGCATGCAAAACCAATTTATTTAATTTGAATTCAATGGACACATAACATCTGATTACAATATAATTACATTTTGAACATAAATTAATGTAGTTAATAAATATGTGCAATATGTCAAATTCAAATAATGTGTCAAAATAATTATAAAACTTGTTCGCATTAGTAATCACGAAATAATATGTCAAAAAAAATAATGATAATAATGTCAGTGTCAATAAAATAAATTATTATCATTTAGAAATTCGGAGATCGAATAATAACATTTTGAAGATAATAAAGCTGTCAATTTCTTAAAAAGTGTAATAGTTTTATTATTAAAATCATCGGGAAATTTATTAAATATTGACGGGCCCATACACAAAACACTTCCTCAATTAGGCAGTATTATGACAATCAATACGTAGCGTGGTTTTGTACTGCGTTCTTATTGACTCCCTTTTGTTTACGGACACTGTACTGAAAAGATGCAAATTGGTTTTCACAAAATCCGCAATTTCGAATATATAGTGACGGAAAAGTACTTGTAAGTAATTTAAGGGACAACTATATGTTACTTTCAGGTTACACATTTCCCTAATGCATCGTATATTACGTACGTTTTTAATACGTTCGAGCCTTGAACACCTGTTCTCTTAGACTACATTTTCCACAAACAAAAATATCCCAAATCTAAAAATCGATACGGCTAGACCATGATATGTGACCAGTCTTGTGGCCATGTTTACTTTTTTAGATAAGTTGAAAAGCACCTAAGCAGCTGAACTTAGTTTTTTACAAACTTCTTCTGCTTGTGGCTTCCAGGTTAGTTGGCTATCTATCATTATTCCTAGAAACTTTGCGACCAGTACTTGGTCTTCTTTTTCTTCACTATAATGTAAATTTAGTGACTGTGGTAACTTGCGTTGATTAAATTTGCTTCATAGTAGTCTTCGGTACATTAATAATTAAATTGTTTTGGTCAAGCCAGTGTATTATGTCAATTAAAGTATTATTTATGTCCTGTTCGTATGTTTTTATGTCATGACATTTAATCAAGGCAGTGCTGTCGACAGCAAATACGACCATGGGATAGTCAATGTAGCGGGGCAGGTCATTGATATAAGGCAGAAATAATAAAGGTCCCAGCACACTGCCCTGTGGTACGCCAAATCTAATATTTTTTTCCTCAGACCTAACGCACCTGGTTTTTAAACATATTTTAGTTATTTCTGTGTATATTCTGCGACATTAAGTACTTTTCCTCCATTGCCTATAATATTTAACTTGCTAATAAGTGTTCATGATCAACACAGTCAAATATTCTCGTCATGTCCGTAAAAATTGTGTAATTTGGTATTTTTTTTATCAACATTCTTTAAAACTAATGTTTACTAATATTGATTAACAGCAATAAATAGGGTCTGTAATTTGATTAACACTAATGGGTCCATTATTTAATTATTACCAATAGGATTTATTAATTGATCAGACTAATAGGCACCATTATCTCATGAAGACCAATGGGGTCTAAAAATTAAGTATATTAAGATTAAATGAAATAATTGTAAGGTATACTGATTACATTATTGTATTATATTGATGCATTTATTGTTTTTGTATTGTATTGTTTTTGTACATTGCATTGCAGCTGAGTACGGGGACGTACTATTTTCTCGGATGGCCGACTGTAAGCATGTATTATTCTATACCTCTTTTATGTTATATTAAGTCGTACATTGGTTATTGATTAATAATATGGGTATTAGTTACCATTAAATAATACGTAGTACCTGCAAAACAATACTAAAATAATTTGAATTTAAAGAAAATGTTTGTAACGGCCGAGATCGCAATGATGGCAACATCCCCTCCCTATACCTACAAAAGGGCATGTCGCCATTATTGCGCGCTCAGTTTCTGTCCGACGTTGGTGGAGTTAACAACCTGTGACTTGCAAGTAAGTTAAATAATAAATTGAGGGTATTTGATGTTTGATAATATGTTGCTTCTATGTTAATAATTGTGAGTAAAACTATTAGAATATTAACTAGAATTATTAATAAATGTGTAACGTATTGCTTATGAAATGTTATTTGTTCTTTAAAACTTGTTATTGATATTGGAAACATTAAAACCCACTGTATAATGAACTAGTATTTTGATTTATCCTACACTTATTACTCATGATGTTAATTCACGAAATAATCGAGTACCTACAATGTTCAACGGGGTCTAAAAACCAGGAAAATGACATAGAAAGGCTGTTCTGAAAACTGGCTAGACATAAAGTCTGGCATGCAAGAATTACTTTTGTCAGTGGGCCAAAACTCACAACATCGAACAAAGATTTCATGAAACTCCACATGAGCACCCATATCATAGCTAACGGAATATCCGTATGTATGTGAGACATTGGCTCACAAATCGTGTAGCAAGCTATCAACTTGAAATAACAAATTCATAAGTAATTAGCCGTTCTAAACGTAGCTAAGTCCCGAGTAATCTGCTAACCGTGCCACATGGAGTAACACAAACGCGAATAGATAGAGAGAGCTATTCATTTCAATGAACGATCGTTTAATTATGTGTAAGGTCTTATTGATAAAAACTTTAATTTCATTGTTTGTTTGTTTTAATTTCTGTGTTTGCTTTTGATGGTAAATAATTAATTCATTGTAATTTAGTCAAAAAGGTCAAGCCACAATTTGTTGATTGAGCGCGTGTTTTGGATTGAGTATTAATATTCATGGGCATCCTTCAGTAAGTCTACCTATGTTTGTGTGCGTAAGCCACGCTAATCTTTTGTAAAGCTTTTGTTTGCAAATCCATAAAAAAACATCGTAAGCGAATCATCGTTTTTTGCAGGAATTGGTTTTCTCTTCCATAATTAAAAAGTATTTGTGTTAATATATTTTTTAAAAATACTAACTTATTATTCATATGACTATTGATCTAAGAATAATTACTATTTTTCATAAATACTTTTTAATTATGAAGAACAAAACTGGTTCCTGCAAATTATGGCTTACGATGTTCTTCATGAAAAGGCTCGACAGATGAGAATTATGAGGAACTAAAAAAGAACTTTTTTAGGCTCGTGCTTAACCACTATCACAGCTGATGGAAAGCAACGTTGTGGTCGACAATGGAGCACGCTTGCCTAGAAGTTACCTATTCACTCTTGACTTAAAGATCTCCAGGTTGTCGCTATAAGGAAACACAGATTCCGGCAGAGAATTCCACTCTTTAGCTATACACACGATGTATGTATATAAAATAACTTTTTCTATACATCAGAAACCTATCAGCAAAAATGCTATCTACAGCTCAATAAGCTGAAAATTTTCAACTACCCACTTTGAGCACCATTTCGGGCCTCTCTGCGGCTCTCGCGCCGCCATACCCCATCCTTCAGAGAACACATTAGTTATTTACAACATTACGGTCACTAGATATAACCGCACAGCCGACTGGCAAATGCGTTTAAATTTTCGCTGAGTGCCCGTATGCTGGCTAATGGACTTACCAGCACTGTATGAGGAACAGAAGGCCTAGATAATTACACAGATGAAAATGTCATGTAATATGGACTGGATTGCTGTACCAGTAGTTACCGCGGCCTGGAACCCCAAAGGGCAAAGAACACACAGTTTGACACTCCCTCTCACTCTATCTAAAGCGGGAGGAGTTATTTAAATGATTCCTCACTTCAAAAAAAAGTCAGCGAAGTTGTGCGTGAGACAATAGCAAATTATTTACGGGATGATGATGATATCTTAGTTTCTCATAAAGAGATTAGAAGATCTAAATTTCTAAAATAAGATAACACTCTGTTATAATAAAAGCACAATACATTTTTTAAAAAAAGCTCACGTTATGTGATTTCAAAGCCTCTGTTGGCCTCACTAGTGTCAAGAGTCTTACTACCAGCACTGACTAAATGATTTTTATTTTATTGGACATATTATAAAAGTTATGTTTTAATTATTATCTGAATTTCAATTTCATAATATTTATAAACTCTTTGCAATAATTGTTACAACATTAATGTATAATCGCACGAACTACTTCCGGTTATGCGCTACGGTTCTGTCAATAATGTCAACCTGTGCTTTTTCCGGTATAATAAGCAAGTGGTGGGGAGTAGTGCGAGCGCTTGCGCCCTTGGTAAGTTCAGTTGTCGTCGAACAGTTGAAGTGTATACACGTGCAAAACGATTTTGTGAAAAATCCGCCCCTAAGACGACCCATTGTCCGAACATAATAAAAACAATGTGAATACACTTTACTTTCCTTGATTTTATACTCCATCGGTTTAGGTAGTTAACTAAACGTAAACAATCTTAATATGTCTTTTTATTTTAAAAAAAATCGTATAAAAGACATACAAAGAGTATTTAAATTTAGTTAGTTACCAAACATCGGTATAGGTAAATAACAAATTGTAAACATTTTTAGATAAAAATTATAGACAACTTTTAGATAAAAGACATGTCAAGATTGTTTACCTTTAGTTAATTAGATACCTAAACAGATGGGAGTATATTACTTTACTAACGTTTACGTTTCATTTAGCACCAAGATAATGTGAGCTTGCTTTGACAGTTCTTATGGTTGATCCTTCTGTTATATTTTTTACGCGGCAATACTAGTATAAAGCTGTCAAGGTGAAGAATTAGGTAAAGCGTAGCACACAGGACATATTTAAAGGATGAATGAATAGACGATGAAAAAAATGATTAAGTACCTACTTTGTTTTCTTCTGAAGGACGGTGGAATTTTGTGTTTTTTGTTCTGGAGGCGAAAGTCACAAAGATTTTAAATATTAAATCCATTCGGACTTGATTACTAGGGCCACCGGTAGTGTGAAAGCGAAACCCGGGGCCCCGGGATGAAGGCAAAGAAGGAACAGGAGTGGGTAAAAGTCTGACACTATCTCCCATTCCGCCAAAGAACGGGATTTGTCATTAGATGATAATCCCATCTAAAAAAAATAAGGCTTGATATTACGTAATAAAATCATTCCTTTGGACCAACCCTTATGACATCTGTCAATAGAAAGAGTGCACGTGGCACTAGAACACAGTGGAAATAGAGGGCACAGGAGGGTTTAAGTCAGTTAGTCAGTAAAAGTCTGACACTTTCTCTCGTTCCACCCTAGAGAGGGAGTAATAATTTGATGACTTCCAAACTCAAAGAAAACAGGTCAACTCAAGACTTCCATAGCAACAGGGAAATTTTGGCTCTTAGAAAACGGCTTCAATGAAACCGGTTCAATAAACTATCTACAACTGAACTATTTATCGTAGTAAAGTTAGACAGCCGAAACCCTTAGTTTAACTGTGGTACCAACTTCGGTATTAATATTTATATTTAAGGATAGCTTTGATTATTATTGTGTGTTATTCCATATAAAAATCGTTAAAAATGGATATTAATATTCTATGGAATTTATATTCTTGATCGATCTGAAACATTTGAATATTTTGGAAATGTCTCGGTGATCTTACAAACGTTGTTATCATGGGAATTCGTTTGAATTGAGTAACGAAGACTTTGCAAATACATAAGTATAGGTTCAAGAAACGTTTTGAAGAGAAAACAGTAATTTCTTTTACAAAGCACTTTTAATCAATCAATTTTAATTATTGTTTTATGCTCTTTATGTGGAATTTCATCACTATCACTATCTTAGTCAATAACATTTTTCATTTGTTGTTCCACTTGTTACTTTAGCTCACAATTACGTACACAACAACAACAAAACAGACACGACTTATGTATAAACAAACCGACATGTAACACTTAATCAGTCACAGTAATAAGAGTAATGAATAAATTATTAATTAATAATCCGTCTAAATGAGCCTTAACTGTAACAAGCCTAGACCTTTTACTCAAAAAAAAAAAAACAAGAATACAAAGCAAAGCATTTTTTTCGTAATAAGACGGTACATGTTTACCTAAAAGCTTTGATTATTCAAGTATGCCAATATTCACATCTAGAACATTGGGCTCGTATGACGTCAGTGAAACATGTGTAGGTACTTCCAAAATTGAGTTCTCGATGATTTAATCAGAATTTCGGCAGACGCAATGTCGGTAAATGTATTTCGCGGTGCGCTTGTACAAATAAATCGAGTTTCATTTGAATAAGATATATCTTTACTGTTATTATAGACTAGCAGTTTGAGCGTAGGCGTGTCTGAGCAGAAGATAAGTCTTTGACCTCATAGGGATGGCCTGTGCACACTTGAGACAAGACTGTCTTTCGACAGACTCGCCTAGGACGTCGCAGACTTGTCTGCGACAAGACAAGTCTGCGCCGTCCTAGGCGAGTCGGTTTTGTCTACAACACGACGCGCACCATCAAGACAAAACAGTCTAGCGGCGTACGGCCAGTGCTGCCAACTTAATGGATTTTCCATTAAAACTGGTTGGTGGTTTTAACCCCCTATTTAGTTGCGAAATATTGGTTTTAGTGTAGTGGATTTTTCTAGTGCTTTAGTAAAATTCCATTTCTTACTAAAAATGCGATCACTCGGGTGTAAATCAGCACCATAGAATCCATAATTATCAATCTGATACCGATAATATGTGATAAAAATATTAAACATATTCAAAAGTTTATAAGGTGTTACTTTAATTATTTAAGAATAAATGGAACATTTTGTTTATGCCTACTAATTTTATTTCGTACAACACACATTTTTTTGTGGGAAATTTTGCAATTTTGTGTGTGGGATAATTTTTTGTTAGTGTTTTTCTGGTGGTTATAAAAGTTGACTCTAATGGTAAGTTAGTGTAACTGTTGGCAACATTGGACGTTTCGAAACAGTCTTGTCGCAGACAAGTCTGCGGTGTCTTAGACAAGTCTGTCTAACACAGTCTTGTCTCAAGTGTGCGCAGGCCCTAACTCGCTTGATCTCTAAGAGCGCCCAACCCTTCGATACTGCATATCCGTTTTTACGTGATTATGACGTTCATCTTTCTCTAGATATTTTGGAATTTCTCGATTATATGTCCCTACACGCCAAGGACATGTAATCGAGTCTATTCTTATACTTACTCTGTTGGTTTTGTTTTTCGTCTGCCTTTATTGTCCTCTGTTTTTCGTTTTGTGCAAAAAACTTAAGTTAGCAACTAAGCGGTAAACTGGCACGTGTACTGTAAATGTTGTGTTTACCCGTAATTGGCATGTATATTAGAGCTGTTCCTATGATTTGTTTTTATGTGTGTGTATATTTATGTGTTGTGAGTGAACCTAACTAAATAAATAAATAAACACAGATATTTTGTGGTTATTACCTTGGTTTCTATTCAAAATATAACACAAATATTGATTGATTGAGAAGCCTCTTTATCTCAAGATCAACTTAAACACTACAAACGTTTCTGTTGAGAATAGAATATAATACTAAAATCGTAACAAAAGATAGATAAAGGCTGACATAATCTTTTATTTATTTATTTCAACTTCATGTACAGTAAGTAGTGGTACATAGGCGGATTTATCTTGGTTTCTACAATATTGTGCCATGAACGGAGACCTTGTTCCATTAATTCTTACATAATTAAAGTAACACCTTATAAACTTCTGAATATGTTTAATGTTTTTATTTGCTTGCAAACCGTGATCTCGATTATGTTGGCAAGATCTTGTGTGCAATTCTCAGTGCTTGTGTTGTTTCATTACGAACGAAATTGTTTGAATAGTTACCAAATACAAAATGTTACTCGTGATTATGTAGGTTTGTTAATTAAGTTACAGATCTAGACCAAAAGATTTGGTGCCCCAGAACAAGAAACATACAGATTTCAGAGACCTGTTTTGTGAGATGAGGAAACGTAGTATTCCCAAATGAAAGCGTACGATGAGATAAGTAAAGAGAGATGTATTCTGTTAATGTGATGAACTGAAGATATGCCTTGTTCTAATCAAATTATCTGATTTAGATTGTTTCAAGATAAGCGTGAAAAGTTCTATTGAATTTTAGCTTTGATATCTTCAAGGACACACGTATATAGATATATAGAATAAACTTTATTACACACCAAAGCAGTTACACAACTAGGGTATGATGGCTCACAACCAGACAACCTTTGGATGGACTGGCATTAGAATGGCGTCTGCTGTGTACTGCTAGTAAATTAATAAAATATAAAATTTTATAGCTGTATAAATATACAATCTAAATTTGTTACTACTTACCTAACTAGACTCAAGGATCTACTAGACATAGTGCCATACTATCAGCGATAACGATCATCATAATCATCATCATCTTCCTGCCCTTGTCCCGTGTTATTTGGGGTCGGCGCAACATGTTTTTTTCTTCCATTCTGTCCTGTCATTCGTCATGCTATTACTAACTTCCTTTTCTTTCATATCACTCTTCACACAATCCATCCATCTTTTCTTTGGTCTCCCTCTCCCTCTCCATCCACCCACATGTAAACTCATAACTCTTTTAGTAACAAGAAACAAAAATAAATAAGTTATAATCATACATTTTAAACTTTTTCATGACCTAACTCCTTAGCGTACACCAAAACTTAACATAGTATACAGAGATTAGACAATTCATGTACAAAGGCCAGCTTAAATCAACAATGAATTTTCTCCTGGTAAACCTTTTGAGTTATAAAGAGAGGTCACATTCAAGGGTAGCCAACCTAATGTACAATATAAACCTACATAAATAAGTTTAATATTATAAAGGTGAAAGTTTGAGTGCGTGTGTCTTCTTCAGGACTTTTTTTCCAGAATATGTTCCCTTGGGATAATTTTCTATTACCACGTGGGCGAAGCCACTAGTTGTACATAATATATACATAGTAATAAATAAATTGCGTCAACTATGAAAGCAAGTCTTCTTTAGTTTTTCTCTTGAAAATATCCAGAAAAGGGCAATTGCAAAAGTGCGGAAGAGTTGGAGAGAATCTTCATCCTCGAAAGAATGAATCTAAACTCTTTGGTAATCGAACATTTCCCAACAAATTCACAATTAGAAATCCCATTAGCCATTCAAGAGCACTTTACAGATGAGACAAAACATCTGCTCGATCAGTCCCTGCACTGCTCTAACGCAGGCATCCAAATAGAGATGCCTATTAACATTCCTCGGCAAGGTGCGATATGTAACCGGCTCGCCTTGACAAGGTCGCTGCGACCGGTCCAACGCGATACCGTGGGACCGACTCATTCATAGTACGGTGACGCTTTTTTACGTTATAGCTTTTGGTTTTTTAGGTGACTACTGTTTTTAGGAACAGGGGTTAGATTAGTGTGGGGCTTTTCCGAAGCTTGAGTTGTTTTTTGCGGTTTAGTTAAATGAGTTACATGCCGATTACTAATTTTTTTTAAAAGATTTTCGATAAGAAGGCGAAATGTTATGTACAAAAACATTTTTAAGACCTCTCCACAAAAAAATCTCCCTAGCCATTTTTCAACTAGCTTGATATCAGCTTTCAGTCTAACCGGATGCGTCTGTATACCCGTGTTTTACATGAAGCAAAGGCGAAGCAAAAGTTGATAGGCATATCAGACCTCAACTCATTTACCGGACAACACAATACTCCTAGGATAGACTGATGATCACGGTGATGCTCTGGCATCTACCTGTAAACTATCAAAGATCTACGAATGACAACCGGGACCTACGGCTTTACGTGCCTTCCGTGGCACGAGGTGTCAGTAAAGTCCTAGATAAAATTAGAAAAGTACGTATGAATTGAAAAATTCACAATGTTACTTGCCCGGTTACGGACCTGCAACCTCATGCATGAGAGGCGGGACCTATCGATAGACAAATATTATAACAAACGGATTCCGCTACTAACACTCCTCTTTTTTCTTTATCAGCAACCAGATTTTCCAAACACAAACTGGTCTGCCCAGCGATAACTCGGAGAAAGTTTTGCTCCTCGTCCTTCATATGTTTCAAGAGCAAATAGTTCGTTCTGACGTATAGCGTAACATCTACAACAAAGCACCTTAAGTACCGCTCACTTAAAACATGCCAAAACTAAACTTCCTCCCAATATTTCACGCTGATGTTGCAGATAATGGTGAACTCACATCAACGTTAGCCACAGAATGGATGGATACAGTAGACGCATTTCGAACAATAAACAATTTAAACGCAGTTGACCGCAATCTACTGTTGTATTAATGCGGTAACAGAATATCACCATCATTCTCATTCTCTCAGGCCAATTTGATAACCAGGGGATTACAGGATTGTTCAAAAGAGTTACTGTGACCTTGGAATGCAGGGAATGTATCTCAAGGCACACATGTGGGTTTTAGTTAGAAAGTCTGACACTCCCTCTCGGTCCAATCAAAGCGGGAAGAGTTGTTTGAACGAACGTAAGATTTCGAACCTCAAAAATAGAAAGGCAAATTTAATAGGTGTCGAAGTATCGTATATTTTTCATCCCTACAACTTCTTCGTCGTCCCACTCGTCACATAATTCTGCTGGAAGAAATTACATTTGCATTCTTCTATCTGTATTTATTCTTTTCATTTTTAAGTGTTTGTATAAGTTCATAAATAAATAGTTCTGCCATCACGGCGTTAGAAGGACAGAGCGTATAAAAATTAAATTTTGTTATCACAGTGCTTAGCAGTTGACGGCGATGTACCAACAGTTTTTACTGTTTGCGTTAATTGAATAGACAGTAAAACGCCCCTTATTTCTCAAATGTCAGCAATGAACGGCTTGATCGTATTCATTCGCCGGTGGAGACCGAACATGACAGATGACGTCACAGCGAGTCGCTTCATTCTCGGGCGCGTTTCTGGAACTAATACACTAAAAATGCTATATCTTCGCCATTTTTGGTCCGATTTACATCATTTCTTCACAGTATTTACTGTTTTTTTTTTGACCTCCTCCTTCCTCCTCAGCAGGTCAAAGTCATTTATTTGTCTAAGGGCGCAAGGCTGCGGTAACTCTTTCGAACTATCACACTATTGGCCAGTGCTAAATGTAGTGGACCTTCTAGCGTCCCTATATTGTGGACAGTAGGTAACGTACAAAACCCGGCATGATTAATTGAAGTAGGTAATTAAATCACACTTTGTTAATAACTGTGTACACAATCGTGTTGGACAATTATTATTATGAGTTTGTTGTTAATGTTTTAACAGCACTCACATACATATATAAAAAAGTTAAACGGGAAAAGGATAATATTCTATCTAATAATTAAGCATACATTTGTATTGCAGTTAAATTTGCTAAACGTATGAAAGATCTAATATATAATATATAATAATATTCCACAACTATCACACAACGCCGTCTAGTCCCAAGCTAAGCAGAGCTTGTGTTATGGGTACTAGACAACTGATAAACATACTTATATATTTCTAAATACATACATATATAGATGAAGTAGATGTCCTGATGAAGCGTAGTTTTGAATCAGTCTGTCTTACTTTTTGTTGGGGTCAGTTTCCAGTCTAAACTCCACAGCCCAGTAACTGGGTCACACGATCCTTAGTAAGACTGGTGTCAGTTTTTCTGACTAGCAAACTGTAATAGATCTACTTGAGTTATCTTCAGGATCAACAGGTTAACGTGTTTTCCAAGACACGGTGTAGGTTTAGTATGTTATTATTTATATATTTATCAATTGCTTATAGATTATAACTCATCCACGGGTATTTTTTTTACTGTCTCATTGATCTCTCCCAGGTTCATTTCCCGTGTCGGGCAAAAAACGCTCTTGGGTTTTTCTAAAAAGAATTACTTTGTTGTAGCTTGGAGTTTGCAAGTTGGTGGTGTGACATCCTGTGCCTCAGAGAGCACGTAAAGCCGTTGGTACTGCGCCTGATCTCTCTTAGCTCAGGTCGGATTGTCGTCCCATCGGGCTATAAGAGTAAAGGAACGGAAAGCGCACCTGTGACTGAGATTAGTCAAGTAGCGCAGACATTATAGTGCGCACACACACACACACACACACACACACACACACACACACACACACACACACACACACACACACACACACACACACACACCACACATGAATGTCTCCTGTGTACTTAACTAATCTCAGTTGAGATTGGCCACTGTGATCGAAATTCAGGCACTTGCCGGGATCAAACACAACGTCTGGTCGGAGGATCCTCCCTTTTTAATGAAAGTTAAATGATTATGTAAAGAATGAACATTGGGCTATGAAAAAAAAAGAGATCGACAAAAGGTTTGCAGCGGATGAGAATGTTCAGATGGATGTGAGGTGTGACGAGAGTGGATAAAGTGAGAAATAAGTATATTACAGGAAGTTTGCAAGTGGCGTCAGTGACTGGAAAGTTGAAGGGAAAACATTTGTTATTTTGGTATGGTCATGTGAAGAGGAGATATGAAAAGCATGTTAATAAAAAGAGTTTTGAGTATAAATGTGGATGGATGGAGAGGCCAAAGAAAATATGGATGGATTGTGTAAGGAGTGATATGAAATAAAAGAGTTAGTGATAACATACGAATTAAAGAAAAAACTTGTTGCGCCGACCCCAAACAACACCGGACAAGGGCAGAAAGATGATGATGATGAAATAGTTTTAAGGTATTTTTTAACAGCAGAGCAGAGCAGTGATGGCCGAGTTGTAGGTCGCGGGTTCAGACCTAGCCAGGCACTTTACTTTATGTAACTTATTTCATCACCACTGCTCTCGAAACGATGAAGGAAAACATCGTGAGGAAACTGGTATGTCCTAGAACCAAAATTCGACATGTGACATCCAACAACCCACACTGGGCCCACGTGGTGGATTACGGCCCATTCCCTCTCCTATAGAGGAGGCCTGAGTCTCAACAGTGGGAACAAGGCTGACTATGCTATGCTATTTTTTAACAATGAACAAATTAACTTTATTCTTTATTTATCTGCTCCATTTTGTAGTAACTTTTGAACAACAAACATTAACCAAACATCAGCTTGTCAAGTCAAATGAAGAGATTTAAAAGACAAAGAAAGCGGAACGGATGTGAAGGGACTATTAACTCCTAATAAACTAAATAATTAACGTAAAACTACCCATCAATTAGTGAGTAACCTCCTATTAGTAATGTAACTAGCCTTTAATTATTACTTACGTAAATAAACTTTAATTGTTACTTCCATTACACGTGTCATAAATTAGACTGACTTGTTGGTCTAGTGGTTACTGGGCTTGACTGCTATGCCGGAGGTCGTGGGTTCGATTCCCACCCAGGAAAAATGTTTGTATGATGAGCACGATTAGTTGTTCTGTGTCTGGGTGTAATTTATCTATAATAATATGTATGTATTTAGAAATATATAAAGTATGTTTATCAGTTATCTAGTACTCATAACACAAGCTCTGCTTAACTTGGGACTAGACGGCGTTGTGTGATAATTGTGAAATATTAAAATTAAATTAAATTATAAATAAAAACTTTTTCGAATTTATTGAACAGTTTCATCTTGCTTATGATGATACTTAAATCTAATTTTTTTGTACTTGGTTTTCTCGATGAAATATGTTTCACGAAGGAACCGATATTAAAATAGTTTCTCACGGCGGCGAATGTAGAAAATACAAAGCCCTATGTCACACACAGTGATAATGTAGCATTCTACTGGTGAAATAATAATTAAAATCGGTCCAGAAGTTTATGAGTTTATTCACTACAAACAAAACTTCTTACTTTTGGGCAAGCGTGCTCCATCATCGACCACATATCGCTTACCATCAGGTGAGATAGTGGTCAAACGCGAACCTTACAATAATAACAAAAAAATACGAATCTTTCCTATTCATAATCTTATTACATTATTCTAATATTACATAGATAGCCGAAGAGTTTGTTTGTTTGAACGCGATTATCTCAGAAATTACTGATTCCAATTGAAAGATTATTTTAGTGTTGGATGGCCCATTTATCGAGGAAGGATATATAACATCAAGCTATGACCCACGGGAGCAGAGCAGTAAGCAAAGACGCGAGTGAATTTTTTTATTATATTTTTTTAAAACAGGGCACGGTTGGCGTAGTGGCTCAGCGATTGGCTGAACGCTGCGTGTCGCGGTTTCAATTCCTTGATCTGAGTGTCTTGTGCGCGAATTGAATTGAAGCGCGACTGCTTGAGACCACGATGTTTTTTCAGCATATTCAAGTTTGGTTCCATAGTAAAAGTTGTTATTTTTCATGAGTATGCCATGAATGATAATTTTAAGTCTCCCGGGACATCGGAGAATCAACACGGGCAAAACACGGTCTATCTGTGTTTTATTGTCGACTAGCTTCTGCCCGCGGCTTCGCTCTCGAAAACTTTATTATTTTGTTTTTTTTTTATTCTGTTTTGTACGGTTTCGTGTTTACATATTATATTGTTTGTGTGCTTGCGTTGTGACAAAATAAATTCATTTTCTTTCTTTCTTCTTTCAAAACGTAGGATTATCCATATAAACTTTGGACCCCCGCTTCCTCCCCTTAGGGAATGAATTTTAATAAATCCTTTTTTAGTGCTCGCCTACGTCATAAAAGAAAACCTTGCGCAAATTTTCACGATCCTGATCCCAGTTGTTTCGGTTGTGCGTTGATATGTCAGTCAGTCAGTTTCCCCTTTTATATATATATAATATTTAATTAAAGCAATTTAATTTGCAACGTAATTTTATACCGAGAGATTACCACAGACAAGAAACTTGCTAGAAGCGTTACTAGTGAAGTACGTTTATATTTAGTTATTTTATAACATTACTAGCTTTTGTAAGTTGCTTCGCCAGCCAAAATATATAGACTATGTCACTCTAATAAAGCAGCATTATGTTTTTGAGTTTATTTATATAGAGAAAAGAGTAGTAGGTACCTATTTTTGTTTATAATGAAACAAAAAAACTACTTGCTTATAATATTTGTAGGTATAGACTTCTAATAATATGATGTAACAATCTATAAAGAAAGGTCTCACTTAAAATAATTACAACACCAAATAATGCTTTCATCGACCACGGGAAAGAGGTATCCTAGAACTAGTCTAGTGTATGCTACTAATACACTAGCACTACTAGAGCACTAAATTAGATCCATGACAAGAAGCACACAGTCGATCTATCCAGTAAATCTATAGACAAAATAAATGTCGACCATCGACCTACTGGTTTATTTTATCCTGTGTCCCCACAAAGTATTTATTAGTCTCCAAAGTAAACAGACTGTTGTAGCACGCATTTAGGTCTGATTTCAACCATCGAGTCTGGAGTGAGTATCGACCAGGCTATTTATATCGGTGTCGGCCCTACGGAGAGCCCCACACGATTATAACCGTCGGCATTGATATAGTTTATTTTTTATTTAATTACAAGTTAAAGTCTAGAAATGGATAGATCTTTAAAACTGGTCTTAAAAGTTGGTTTGAATTCATTCAGAGTTGATATAAGGATTACTTGCACATTTCATTTGGTCCATGGGTAAATATGCATATCGTACATCAACTTTTAATGATATTATGTAGATATTAAACTCAATATTATAGGCTTCATATGCGACGTATCGATCAATATTGAGAAACGGTTCTATATCAACAACTAAGAAGCTGATTCTTCTTCTTCTTCCTGCCCTTGTCCCATATCACTTGGAGTCGGCGCAATAAGTTTTTTTAAGAAGCTGTCTATCACAGATTAAATAAAATATATCTATAAATTGCTAACAGACTTATTGAAGGAATCTAGATTTACCTAAGGCGAAAAGTGTAAAGCCCCACCACCAAATTGGGCATGCAATAATCATGGCGGTGAGTCCTCTCTTCGAGGAGTGGCTGGAGAGTCGTCACAGCGTCCTCACCTTCCGCATGACGCAGGTCCTCACCTGACATGGTAAGGATAAGTTCATCTGTTTTGTTGGTTGGTTGTTCAGGCGGAATAAACGCCCGGGTAGCTCTATCGTGCGGACCGCCCAGAGGATACGGTAGCATATGGTGTAGGTGTACATCTCTTTGGCGGAGCACCACTGTGTCCTCGTGGGTGCGATTGGCGACGGCCACCTCTCGGGCCCGACCCTTGTACAGGTCATGGTCTGAAACGAAGGGAAATGGGCGGCAGCCGCCTCCTTCTACGAAGCAGTAGGTAATGCTAGAGGAGACGGCCGTGACCCCTGCCAGCTAGGGTAGGCGCGGGCTTACGAACGACGAGCAACCAAGTCGATGACGGCGCATAGTGTTCCACTAAAGGACAAGTGTGGATTTAGTCAGTAAAATCTAAATCGCCCTTCTCAAGTCATCGGATTAATTCCCGCTTCAAAAAAAAGGTCATACTGCGCACACATCTCTACGCAGGCAGACCAAGTAAATGCTATCCACGTTTATTACTATTTCCCCGTACTGTTTATTTATTGGCCAGGGTATTGACTTTACTGCACTTTATCTCATTTCGTTAGTTTATCTCTATCCAGACATGCCGTAATCGACGAGATAAATCCAAAGATAGAAAATCTTTGAATTTATCTCGTCTTCGACCTTACTATCAAAAGTGCATCGTAATATTTTCCAACTACATAACCTGATAACCTAGATATAATTGGGATTGGATTTGTTTGATATTTAGATCGTTCAATTGACTGCAGAAGAGAGTCTACTCGTAAATATAGAAACAACTGAAGCGAATGAATGACAAGTGGTAGAAAATCAGGTCAAGTACAAGTTCGACAAGATCCAAAATACGGTCAAGTTTTAAGGATATACGAATGAAGTTCAGGATAAGGTACCTTGCAGCAACTTAAAAACAAAAACGGATCAATTTTCTCCTACTTTTTTAAATCATCGTGATTGGTTGCTGATGAGCAAGGGCGTAGGTTACGGCGTGCGCGATATGAAGACTATTTTATAATCGAACTACTTCAATAGGAGGGATTTTTTTTACTCTAGGTGGAGCGAGGAGTGTCAGACTTTTGACTGAAACGCACCTGTTTTCCTTCAGTTCCCCCTTTGCGTTTCAGGATTACAGTAACTCTTTCTACCAATTCCGTAGCCCTAGCAAATAGTAGGGTAACGAGCAACACACGCTCCAAACAGCCACATTATTCAATCATGTGTCACAGAAAATAGAAACAGGAATAGTCTATTAGCTCAGCTTCCAACACAATTTCCTGGCCATCCGCTCAATATCTAGCTCGACATTACATAATTAGCAAAATTGACAACATAACACTGTAAACCCGAGGCATACGATGAACATGAATAAATCTAAACAAAAACAGCTGGTAAATACTTTGGGGAAGCCGTGCTGAGTGTTTCCTTTAAATATTACAGCGGCCAGAGGCCCTCTGACCTAAACGAGCTCTGGGACCTGCGAATTTGGACCAACCCTCCTTGCTGGGTATTCACAAAATTTTGTAAATTGACGTATAAAATGATTAGAGAGACTTTTTTATGAAAGGTAAGCGGGACGGTGTGAACAATCAACGATTTATGTTTTACGAAGAAGAAACTTACGTAATTATAAACTAATTTAAGAACACAAGTTTCTTGCGATTACAGGTTTTCAATAGAGCTTCAATATTTCAAGAGAAATGAATAGATGAGGGGTAGGGAAGGAAACGAAACCCTCAATTCCCGAGAAGTTTCAATTGTGAGTAACGTGCCTACAACATAACTTGAAAAACACAGCCTCTGCCCGGGCAGAGTACCGGGTAGTGGCCACTCATTGTCGTTGCTGTTAATAATTAATTGCTATTTCTGTTGAAAACAACGTTCCTCAGACAAATTAACAATTCTTGCTACTCTATTACAAAACGTTTTCAGCCGCTCATAACTTGAAGCCTTCAATTTTATTATACCACAGAAATACAACCGTTTTGCTGTAATAAAACGTATTTGTTTTGTTTTTTCGACATTAAGACGTTGTTGGGTAGAGATAATAAAATTTAAGGGCGCTTCAATGAATAGGGATTTTATTTTATAAATTCACGAAACTTGGAAGGTGATAACTGTATTGATTCGCAATCAATGGCGCGCCAGTTTTATCTAATCATTATCGGTTCGTGCTGAAGGGAAGGGACGGAATCCCTATTAAGTATAATATTGAGGATTTCCATTCGGATATATTTTGTGTAATAAGATCCAGGTTAACAATGTACATCTAAGTAGGTGTCAAGTCAAAGGACGCGTAAGGTCGGTAAGGACGCCCTTAACATTTATGTGAAGCTGAGCCCAGTAACTGGTACGTACCTACAACCTACACTTGTCACGATTCTTAACTAGGAAGTCTGCAAGTAATACTTGTCCGGTCTTAATTAGATGTGCAGTGTATTTTATGCTCATTTATCAAACGTATGTCGTACTTATATTTTTTATATATATTAAAGCCAATATGACCATGGTTTCAATATATATAAAAAAATAAAGTACACATCGTATAACCATACGGAGTGGATCTGTGGGGAACTGCCGCCGACTCAAACCTGGAAAGTTTCCAGTCAAAGACACTGCGTATGATAACGAATGGGCCATGGTATATTACCAATAACTAACTACACCGCGAGCTGAAGATGCCAATGGTGAAGTAGGGGAAAGAAATGCTCAAATCTTATGCGAAATGTATTGAAAAATACCCAAACACACTTGCTTGTATCTGATGTATATGACCAAGAAGAACACATTCCATCGAATAAAAAGAAAAGTACCCGAGTGAAGTCTTGCCTCATGTGAGCTTTTGGCATAATATAATGGACTAGCCACTAGATTAAGTTCATTAAAGACAAACTGCAATGCATTTTGCAAGAACAGACTATACTTAATTTTTTTTTGTTATTACTTACTGCCTCTTATTCGAAGAGCTGAACCGCCCAAGTACATCCAAAAATACATTACTTGAGAGCCCATAAAATCTCGGACTCGATTTTTCATATTGAGCTTGTAAAAAAAACTTGAAGAAACTGGAGAAAGCCCTTAATTACGGCGGGACGTTCTACAAAACGTTTGATTGATGAAGCTGCGGATCCCTCTATCAATTACAATCACCGTGAATACAGCTTAGGTAGAGTTCAGTTCGTGAATCTAATTAGTTACGGAAAATTGCTGTTTATGTTTCTGAACAGTTATGCCTGATTTGAATAGAAATGAAGCTTCCACCAGTGAACTGCGATCATTATTGTGGCTGTTGACATGGTAACGAACTCGGGTACAATACTAGAGATATATATATATATACACTATTTTTAAGCCTGGAAAACGACTTTTTCACTCGAATTGAGCAACAAACTAAACGTTTTATATAAGTCAACAATACATCTTATAATCTATTTCTTCAAAAACTTCAACATCGTTATTATTGCTGTCGATAAAATAAGGATACATTCCACTAAAAAAGAAACTGTTTTCAATAACTAAATGTTTGTTAGAACAGCAAAAGATCCTTTTATCCCCGACATCCTCCGAAGTCCGACCACACCAATAAGTTTAATCTTCAATACTATTTTAACATAATATGCAAATACCGCCCTGAAACGTGACCAACGTGACCGTGCCCATATTGTGCCAAAAGGAATTTTGTATTTGTTTTTATTTATAGCTTTTAGTCGTTTTCTTTCAGAGGAGCTAGTCCTCAATTCTCTGATTTTCTGCACGATTGATAACGGTAAGCTTGCCCACCATAATATTACATGGGCCCTATACATAACTGTCACTCTTCAGGGCATACTGATGTGATTTTAAATATAATAAGTCCCAGTCATTTTACCGTCAAGGTTTGAATCGAAGTGTCTTCTATACCATTTCTTAACAAAAACCATTCGTGAGAGAAACTATCAGCCTATGATAATACTAATAAGATCTTATTGAAATGTTTGTAGGAGCCAATAAATATTGCAGGGTCTTTCATTATCATCTCTCTAGCTTTTTCCCAACTAGCTCGGTGTCGGCTTCTTGTCTCTCCTGATGCAGCTGAATACCCGTGTTTTACATGGAGCGACTGTCTATCAGAACTTCACAACCCAGGGCAACACAGAGAGAGATTCTTAGATAGACTGATGGTCAGACATTCAGGTGTCTGACTACCTGTAACGACTGTCAAAGATCTACGAATGACTAGCGGAACCAACTGCTTTACTTGCTTTTCGTGGCAGGGATTATCAGCCCCCTGTGTTCATAACAATTTATTGGGGTCAGCACAGTTAGTCTTCTAACCAGTGCAGTTTTTCTCAACTAAAAGCAAAATACCACTCACTGATTAATCACGAAATCCCAAAAACTATAATAAGTACAAACTTAAAATTTGGCAGGTAGATTCCTTATAGGGTGTAGACATCCGCTAAGAACGTATTTTACGAAACTCCACCCCTAACGGGGTAAAACGGGGGTTGGAAGTTTGTATGGAGAAACCTATTTGTAAGCGGGCGAAGCCGCTGGCAGAAGCTAGTCTAATATATATATTAGATACCAATAAGTACTTTGAAACCAAACCTTGGCAAGCATATTCCCGAACGCTGCAAATTTTCTTGATTCACTTACGGCTTCAATAAGGCACGAGTAGGTGGTGCTACGCCAGACCGTTGCCTCGAGAAATTAAATTAAAGCGCTTCGCAGTTCAAAGCAATACAATCTTGCATATTATTGATTTTTGCCAACGAACGTCGATTTTGAGGTGATCAATTTTATACTGATGCTTTGAAAAGTTAAGTGTTTATTACCGGTTACCATATTGCAAGAAATACTTATTTTAATTCTGAAAGCATTTACCCCGCTTTTGTTGATGTTCCTGTACTCGTCTCAGTTTAGTATTGAGTTAAATTTTCAATTGTTTCAATTAGACTGAAAGTAGTAGGTGTTTTAATTGAGTAAAGAAGAAAACAATTGTGTTTTTGATGTTATTTAGTACTTGAAATAACAAAGCGTTTAACTTAGCAACTCGACGTAGCTCAATTACCATCATAGCAACGGGATGACCTTTGCTCTTCTAACTTAGAGGGCAAAAATAAAATGTATCTTACTTTGGTAATCTTTTTCTTGTTACACAAGTAATATTACTTTCAGGCTTCAATCTGTAGACGCCTTACATATTTATATTCAGTTAGTTGTCAGCTATCATTACGAAATAATGATTTGAAAATGGTCTCAGTTGCGCGCCAAAATGTCGAAATGGTAAATTGAGTTCCATTTTCCTCGTAATTAATAAAATTCGTCCTTGATGAATAGTTTTGGTAAATATTCTTACTAATGAACTTAAATACTTTTGGAAAAGGCGTCTTAATAGAGAAAATTGTGAAGGAATTCCTCGAAACAAATTAGAATTTTGTTTATACAATCGATACGGGCGGTAAAATACGTTTTGTGTACATAATAAACAATTCTAAATTACCGAAAACGATCTTAAGATTTAAAGATAAATAAATAAACAAGCCCATAGTAAACATAAGGTGGGTTTTCCAATTGCGTATGTTAATTTATGAAATGTATAAAGTGAAGATACTGGTAAATTATCTTGTGGGGTAAAAAACCTCGACTTTATTCTAGTAATATATGATGTTGCAGTCGTTCTAACAGATGTAGCTACATGAATGATGGCTTTGATGAAGCAACAGGTTACTGGAATAAATACCACCAACACTAATTGACCCATTAAACAGAAACAACCAAGAGACCTTCGTAGTGGCATTATAATTAGCCCCGATACAATTTTCAGAGCTTATTAAATTCTGAAACTAAATCCTCAACTTTTAATTGCGTAAACCTTATCATGTCCCGTTAGACGAACAATATTATCGGAGTATATACCTAGCTCGTAAAACATCGAAGCAAATACAGTTGGTATATTGTTGGGCCAGCAATTCCCTTCAGTGTCGTGTGTCATTACTTATGGTACACATGGTCTGATAATCAGTTACATAATCAATACATGTCCTCCCGGGAGAGAAGCGCTGGAGTCTGTCATATTGGCATTGGTTCGTTAATTTTTATGGACACAACATCAGGAAAAACTTGCGATGTTTTAGCTGAAGCATTTTGTAAGGCTTTTTCAAGATCTGTATATAAAAATTGCTTTTGAACTTCATTGACTTCAATATAGAGATTCATAAGAAGCAGTTTCGCATTGTATTACGTTTCCGCATGTGGTTCGCTTAAAAGGTGTACTGTTAATTGTATTTGTTTACCGAAAGCTTGAGTAATATGTAAGTACTATCAAACTAACATTTTCCAACAACAAATGATAAGGAAATTTTAACATTCTAATTAAAACATCACAAATCAAATCTGATACAGGACAAAGTTAACGAGAAACATCTTCAAGATTAAAAACCGTAATCAACCAAAGTAGATTCGAAGACGTCAGAGCAAGAGACAGGTTCATCGACCGTCGACATTCCAAAGCACAAGATTCGTATAATACCCCATTCATCATGAAAACCATTACGGCATGTAGAAAATGAATAAGACATTGCGAGAGAAATCTAATTCTTTTCTTAAAGCCCTTAAGTATAAATTGCAATTGAAGTGGTTCCAAGATTTTTGTCTACCCTAACGACCTTGCCTCATTGCATCGAAGGAGCGATAATCGATATTTGATGTTGTTACGTATTTAAATCAAAGAATATACTTTATGGTAAGTACTATCAACGATATTTAAGTCAACGACTACAAAGTTACGGTAAATAAGTGGCTGGAGTGTAAGTTTTCAAGGAAGATATTCATATCGCGCAATTAGTCTCCAAATAGATTGGGGCTCAATTCCAAAGACTGTCGTATCGGTAAATTAAGGTAAAGCTGGGAAAGCAATAAATTTTGAAATAGTCTTATTTGGAAAATTTATCGTAGGTATCTATTTCTTTGCCAACTGTTACCAAGCCTCCAAATTGGGTAGCTTCTAGCTAAACTTAAAGGATTTATTAGAATGAGAATTTATAAAGATCTAAGAAGCAAGAAACGCAGAAAATGTAGCTAGAAATGACAATCCCGAGTTAAGCCGAAGCTGGTTGGAGACTTTTTGGAAAACTAAGTGCCAGCATTTAAACTGCGACGACAACTCTCTGAATTTATTTCAGCAGCCTTGACGAATCACACATTCCTATGCGTATAGCCGATTCGAACGTTAACGGTACCAAAATCCAGCCAGTTATATTCAAGATTAGTCCTGAAATAGAAACTGACGCTATCGACAGCTTTGTGTTATGTATTCACAAGGCACCCGAAACATTGATTTTGTAATGGGTCAGATCTAATTCATATTTAATGGTGTTCAACAGAGGTGCATTACCCTATATACAGGACATCAATTATTTACCCGGACAAGAATCGCTTTTAAGAAATACAGTATAGGGTGGATTTTCTTTTGGGGATTTATGAAATGTTTTATAATTTTGTTCTTGATATATTTGGGAAGATTTGGGCTTAGCTTGCTTTAACTTGAAGAAAAACAGTATAAAGAAATCATTATTATTGTTTTATGCAAACAAAGCCTGTCTCAATTCAAAGCATTGTTTATAATACAAAGACAGCAATTAAAACGACACAACCATACAATGCCAAAGAGCATGACAGAGGGTTTTTTTTTCTATAAAAAAGTTAAACTACAATGGAAAATGCAACTCAAACTTTTCATCAATTTATCTCTAAACAGTAAAGAAATAAAGGACGCGTAGGCATTGTTTGATTTTCGATAAAACCATTGAACCGAGACGATATTTTATTGGTGGACTAGATATTGGTCGGATTGTGATTACTGTGATCGTAAATGAATCGATTAAGCTTCTGAGATGAGAGGTCATAAGGCCTGTCCCATCAAGATTGAATCTCGAAAATAGAAAGTAGAACTATTATGCCAAGAAGACAGAACATCTCTGGAACCCTGACGTGAAATAATTATTCAAACGCAGCAATCAGAAACCACCTAAAATCTTTGAAGCAATCATGGAATTGGCAAATTCGCGTTTCCTTGATGTAAATGGCAAAGCTGAACTAATTAATTAGATTGCTAACACAGCTACCGTAGTTGAGTTGTGCCATTACCTAACACAACACGGCGTTGCTGCGACGACTGAAACGCGTAACAATATCCGAGTGAACGTTTGTATGAAAGGGAACGCCCGTTGCGCACTGATTATCTGCTAGACGCGAATGGTGCAAGCTTTGAGCGGCACGGAATCTGTGAGAATATGGTCTACACGAGTCACACCGGCTTCACTCTGAATTTATATTATATTTGTTTTGTTTTCATGCAAAGATCTGAGTGGTGGTGAAAACTAAATGATAAATCCAAATTAAGTTTTAAAGACATCTGAATATAGGTAGTAGGGGTAGAAACTCCATTTTATATTAGTGATCGTAGAGCTAAGTTTTGTCAATAGTTCATTGGTCGCTAATTTATTTCATTGGCTGCGTAATAATTCCACAATTTAATAGTAAAAGCGGCTTATAAAATTTCCCACATTCTACGGCGTTATAAAATTGCAGCTGTGCACATAATGTGGGCTACCGTCCAAAAGCTAGATTCTTATTTGGTTTTTAGAGCTCGTGCTAAATATTTTCGGAACAGCATGGCAATTTATTTTTTAATAACGATATGAATGTCATTTTTACGACGATGAGGACAAAAATACTAGCGGATGTTTTGTGAGAAACTTAATTTCTCAGAAGTATTCGATGAACATTTATTTTTTCATTAGCAGTCATTAATATCATCTCATTAATAGCGGTTATTTTCAGAATCCCCCAGCCCTTACAGATCAACGTACGGACACGGCCAGTCTAGGACGTCAGTGGCTATGAAAGAAGCTGTCGTGCCCTGATTAGTTCGCAGCGACATGGGCGCAGCTACGAATTTGGTACAAGACATAAAAGGTAGCAGTTTCTAGGTATTACTGAATAAATAAGTAAGAAATACTGGTAGTGTGAAAGTGAAACTCGGGGCCCTGGGACGAAGGCAAAGAAGGAACAGGAGTGGGTTATGATCAGTAAAAGTCTGACACTATCTCGCGCTCCGCCCAAGAGCGCCGTAAAAGACAGGTAACAAAAATGAAAAAGCAAAGCCGAATAACAAAATAATGTAAATTTTGAAATAAGAACTGACGAACAAATCAGCCAATTAGCTTTACAAGTCTTAATTACTTCTACGGGTAATGGGCATATGAATTTGCATCAAGATGAGACAGTCTAGATGTGAAATCGGACCCAGGGACAACCTTGCCATATTACGACAGATTTTTTTTAATTATATAAATTAGTACTTGACTGGGATCCCACCTGATTGTAAGCAGTAATGTAATCGTTGATGGTGAAGCGCACTAGTTTGAGCCTTCACTCCAGCCTTGAAGACACCTAAATTATAATCGGACGGGAAGACCGCAGCAGGCAAATTGTTCCAGTCCTTCGATATTTATTTATTTATCTTTTATTTTCAGGCATTAATTAATCCATGGTGACATTATAGAATTAAATAAAATTAAAATTGTCATAACATAATAGATAAATTAAATTAAATACATAAGATTAAATAAATTATTGAAACATTGATAAAATTATTGAATTACATTAATAAATAAGTAGGTACCTACGCGGTATAAACGATGCGGCGAAAAGCTTAGCCCAGACCAACGAGAAGTGTCAACAATGTATAGGTGGACACTCGCCGTATGTCGTACGTAGTACAGATCAGCAATAAACAAACAAAGCCAGCGTTTCTACGCTCATTCATAATTCTGCAGGTAACGATGTTTTCTAAAATGGTTATCCAACAATTACATCATGCATTCACGATAATGTCAACAGTGCTGCTGAAGAGTGACCATTGTCCGGCCATGCGTATATTCTCACGATCATAATAACATTTGTTTGCACTATCAACCGTTATGTGATTTCACTTATTCTGAAAATATCTATAGGTAACACTATCTTCCACAGTAACACATACACTTTCCTCACTCACACACACTCACATACTCACCCTCACAACTTCACATACCCACCCTGACATTACTGTCTCTTCACTTAGTATAGGTACATATTAACACACATCCATACCTTATCTTTAAGCTCACCAACAAACCCACTCACTTTTTATGGTACCCAGATAGGATATAGCACACAAATGTTCTAATATGAAACAAAATGTAATAGCTGAATCCATATCCCCAGAGATACAGGTTCCCGCCTAGTTCAGGGGGTTGGGTCAACACTCTGTGCCTTTACATCCACCACAGATTTTTTTTATTTTTTTTTAATGTATGTACCTTCTAAAATGTAATTTTCGTAAGCGTAATTTGTTGTTATATAGTATAGAAGATTTATAACATACTCTGGCATGGCAAACGTTGTTTTGCCATTTAAATTATTTCTTTCTTATTACTTAGGGGTATAAAAAAGTATCTATTCTCAAACCAAACAAAAAAAAATTATTAAAATCGGTCAAGCCGTTTCGGAAGAATTCGATAGGAAACATTGTGACACAATATTTTATATATTAGAAGATATTATAACATAATGAAGCGTATACAATAGTAGTCAAATCTGTTTTATTATGTTACTTGATAGAATTTAGACAAACCGTACTTTTAAAGATGTGTTCGAAGTTGATTTTTTGCCCTAATTTTGTTCATTTGTACCATTTCTGTAAAAAGTTTCTCTCATCACGGACTCACGGCTCACTAATTACTAAAATAGGTTCGATAAACAGAACTCAACACGGTTCTTTATTTGAGAGAAAATACAAACAGAGCTTCACGATTCGTTATGTTTTCGTCTATCAAACCGTGAGCGTTTAGGTCAAGATTTACAATAAGACTTGAGTAAGAATCACTCTTGTACCGTAGGTGCGTTCATAAACATGGAAATTCACATACTAAGGCACGTCTAAATTTCGCCTTTATACTCGTAATTTTTAGTGTGATGATGACTTTTACGATTAAGCACCATTCTACTGTCATTCTAAGACTTGAACCGCGGGATTGTTCGAAAGATTTACCGTAGTCCTTGAACGCAAAAGGCAACTGAAGGAACACAGGTAGAATAATCAGTAAAAGTCTGACACTCCCTCAGCCTCCGCCCAGAGCGGAAGGAGCTATTGATGATTTTCAACTTTTAAAAAATCTTACTAAAACTTGTAATTAAAATACTCTGGAACATAATACACAAATTAAACACAAACTTGCACCATGTTAAATACTTTCGTTAATTTGACCAAGAGATTTCCAAGCGATATCAACCAGAACGAATAGCGATTAGCTCCACTAGAACCGTGACAATTTGATTGGAGGAACGTGATGGGATCGAATTATGACAACAGGTTGCTTGAGAACCGAGCGCCCACCAAACCGAGAACAACACTTGAAGTATCGAGGGATGTTCCTATTTCACAAACGTCTGGATAGTGTTGAACCCTTCAGTCAAGTAAGAGCAAAAATCAAATAAAAACAATTGTTACATAGCAGAAGCATGAACAGCCTTTTAATGTTCCCTCAGTTGGGACTCAGGCCTTTTCTCTATTAGCGGGAACGAGCCGTAATCCACCACACGGGCCCAATGCGAGTTGGTGGATGTCGCATGTCTTCGAATTTTTAGTTCTAGGACATGCCGTTTAACTCACGATTTTTTTTTTTCACCGTATTGACAGTAGTGGTGACGAAATAAATTACACAAAGTAACGCGTCTAGCAGGGTTTGAACCCATGACCCGGGCCCAATGCGTGTTGGTGGATGTCACATGTCTTCGAATTTTTAGTTCTAGGACATGCCGTTTAACTCACGATATTTTCTTTCACCGTTTTGACAGTAGTGGTGATGAAATAAATTACACAAAGTAACGCGTCTGGGTTTGAACCCATGACATATCACCCGCTGCTTTAGTCCAACCATTATTTTTTCCCAAACCAGAAATACAAAGAAACAAATTAGCAAATTAAGATTAGAATTAAGTTATGAATAAATTATGACGAAAAAAAGAAAAATAAAAATATGAAGAATAAAAGTATAGTCTCAAGAAAGTCTCCAATGACGTTGGAGGTAGCCAGACTAAAAAAAAGAACCCATCATTCCAATCGATTAAGACATCCATCGTCGACCGCATCGTCGCTTTCCATCAGGTGAGATAGCGGTCAAGCGCGAACCTATCATCAATAAAAAAACCCTGGTACTTCTTTTATATTATGTCAAACCAGCAGTAATAGCCTGATGGTAAATGGCCACCGCTTTCTATGAACAACTGCAATTCCAAAAGCCTTAAGTATGGTTGCGTTGCCATCCTAGAGACAAAAATGAAAAAATATCTCATGCACCTTTAATTACACAGGGACCTTAATCACTCACACGAACGCTACTTTGAGGCTGAAATATTATAGTTAAGGTTAGCAGTTCTTCCTCGAAAGAAGCCATAAAACATGGGACTCTGCTACCTACTCAGACAAAAGTAATACTAAGTCATCTAGGTAAATGCTATTTCATCTCAATCCGCAAACAATAACGATAAATCCATATAATCCTCAAATACGCAAGTGCAATATCAGGATCAATAATCCTATATAAGGAGCCATAATCGTAGAAACATCCCGGTGCGCGGTTTATGCGGCCACGGATGAACTTAAGCGGTATTCAACTTATGATTACGACATCGTACCAAATGGCAATTGGATTTTGATATGGCTCCACTTGGAAACGTGAAAGTACTGGCTCCAATACTGGGAAAAAGCTCTGGACGTGGAATGGAAAATTAATTACGTTTTTGGCTATTTTAGTGCTGTATTTCATTTCTTGCTCAGTGAATTTTAGGTTTACTTTAGTTATACATCGCTGTGTTAAACTCAAGACTCTCAGTCAGTTCAGTATTTAATCTTCACTTCAGTAAAGTAGCCGGCTTTGAAGTCCAAATCCCCTGTAAATATCCGAATTTAGCTGAAGCTACGGTAAAGCTTCTTTTTGGTTAAGAGCTCCGGTCTCCTAATCCGTCTGTCAAAAGATTCGTTTTGGTCGATATATCTGCATTACTGATATCAATAATAGAAACAGATGGACTAATAGGACAGGAATAGATGGAGGAACATCATAAAAATGGAAGTGATGAAGCAGGGAGGTCACGACCCTCAGCATTGAGGAATACGACGCAAGGAGGAGAGATATAACTAATTCAGGGAAAAAAAATGGAACATGGATCTAGTTTAAAGAGTTAGTAGTTTCCATTCTTGTTTGCACACCACAAAACAGTGTTTCAGAATCTATCTGCAGTTTTAGCATGCGCTTCAATGTATCCATCACCTTCGGGTTGCTCTTATGTACCAACTACTACTAGCAGAAAGTTATTTCACGACATCCAATATTATTTATGTGTTCTCTAACTACAGCTGCATTACGCAATATTACTACAATGATGTAATAACTCTGTAGTCGTTCGACTTCCATTACTACAGATTCATTACGTCAAATAGTTTTATTTACTTTTGTTTGCAAATCAGAAACGTCACAAGAAATTGTGACTGACGTTAAATGGTTCTGGGATGTCAGAATATTGATGGATTTGTCTTTAGGACAGAAATATATGTGCCATGACTTTAGTATGGCAGATTTCCATGAGCTGCGTTGATCTTATACCAGCAGACAGACTGTAAGTCTATAGAAGGTGTATGTAAATTGATCCACGAGCTTCAATCAATATTTTCAGATCATTCTTCTCTAATTGGCCTGTTCTGACAGATCCAATAGAATTGAAGTTCGTATCCACTCTAGCTGGTGTTAAATAATATTATAACAAACCTATAGATTCCTCTTAATGACCTGCATGACGTAATAACTCTGCACGTCATTGGACTGCCATTCCATTATCATGTAATTCATTAACCGCGCAGGCGTCGGTACGTTCTTTTGTTTGCAAATTACTGTGCCACAGTTTCAGTCTGGTGATGATTCTGGGATCGATTGCCTCTTTTTGGAAGAAGCCAAATTTTTTTGTTGTCATGTTTCTTTAACCCAAGATACGTCCTAAAACTAACTCTCCATCTCTCTATTGGTGTGTTCAATAAAACATCTAACCACACTATTCCATTACGTTAATACTTCCACCACCTCAGTATATCTACTTCCACCACCTCAGTATATTTCATTTCACACTCGTCACCATTTCACTTTCCTCCTGTGCAAACGTTTGTGGACGTTGTTTGCAAATCAGGCGCAGCTTATCGTCATACATAGAAAACCGACGTACTTTAAAAAGATTTAGACAGAATGTTTAGTCGCATGGAGAACTGATGATGGTTAACAGAACCAATTTTATCCTTACTGATGTAGAATAAATTATACTTACACTACCGTTCAAAAAATTTATAAGCATATCTATTTTTAAACAAAATACGGTAAAAATTAGCAATAAAATCATCAAGTTTGAACCAATTCCTTTATATTAACGAAACACGTGTTTTAAGATTAATCCGTCGAGAGCTTTCTTTTCTAAGTGTGGTTATATTAAACAAATACGGTTTTAACTTCTTTGGACCTTATTTAGTCGCACTTGAGCACTTTCGCGTGCCAACGCACACGAAAGTTGTGATATTAACATTGTCTGTATTCGAAAGCTACGTTGACTGTACTTTGGTTTTGAAAATGGCAAAACGCATGCAAATTACAATGAACAGCGAAGCGCTATTTGTACTGTAAACGTTCGGAATTTCTTATAGAAATATTCATTATAGACTTGCTAGAAAATAAGAAACTCGGAGCAATGAAAATAGAAAAAGATCTGGTAGACCCAAATCCACAACAAATCATGAGGATAAATAACTCCATTAAGATTAGTGCGGTGTCGATGCTAACCGCAATCATAACAATAACAACGGTTTAAAGACGTTTAGTGTCTGGGAGACTAAGGGCCGGTTTCACCACCTGTTATTAAAGTCCCGAATAGCCTATTTGTCAAATAAGAACTGTCAAACTCATACAGCAACTGTCAAAAAACTGAAAATTTAATTGACGAATAGGCTAACCGGAGATTGTGAAATCGGCACTAAGAGGTTGCGTTGCTGCTTAAAAACGCAAACTAAGAAATCTGTGAACCGTGCCAGAACAACACGGAACCCTTAAAAAGATGGACACTTTGATGAAGCTACAATTCATTTTAATTTTCATAATGTATGTTTAATTTTTACTTTCTTTAAATTCGTTTTTGTTAATGTTTTGGATAGTGTAAGTGAAATGACCTTTAGGTGAAAATGTGTCATTGAAAGAATACTAAAAAAGCGTTACAAGTTTCGATTGAAATTTTCGTTTATTTGGAGCGACAATTATTAGGAAACTCGTTTTCAAAGAAATGGTTCTTTTGACACTTTTAAACGCATGACTAGCTCTGAATGAAGATATTTCTCATTTAACAAATAGAAGCATTCTTCTATCAATTGTCTCTTCTCCATAATGATTACATTTGAAACTATGTTTTTGAAATACCTAATAGAGGATTTAATTACCACTAACACTAATAACGTTTAAGACTTTCTACTTTTAACGACTTTAGACTTTACGATCTTTAACGCAGTAGGATCAGTTTGAGTAGTGTTGTAACAAAGCTGTGTATGTCATTTGGTTACTAGCGTCACACACTTGATCCATACTCACAAATTACAGATCTCTTAAGTATTAACGACAACACAAACAATCATGGCGACATCTTCAAAATCCCAACAATAACGTGTCCGTTTATCCTAATATCTGCAGCCATAAACTTCAGCGTCGTGTAAAAGAGTATGCCGGATTGTGTACAAGTTTATGTGCCCGTTCGCGCTCTAACGCTCACTGGCTCAAAGCCAATAGGGATGTTTTCATATCGACTTTGTTACTAGCGTGTTTATTAAACGCTCCAAATAAATAAATGTATAATTGTGGTCGTGACATTGTTCAAGGGCGGGAAAGCTTGAGACCAATGTTCGGTGTAGATGTTGAGTCATTACGATGGAAATATTATGTTATTGAGCACACACAGGTAGGTATCTAGATGCGTTGTATCTGCTAAAGCATAACACACAATAATTAAAGCCAGTTTCTTAAAGATGCGCCAACCAGTCAGCCAGTTACGTAAGAGAACTTAAAGAAAATATTATGCTGGCAGATCTAGACTTACGCCATTAATGCTAGCATTACAGCAGTTCGTTAAAAAGTTTAGCAATAAAAGTTATGCCAACAAAACCATCAAACATTCATATTTGCTCGTAAATTGTCAAATTACACAGGTTAGGCGAGACAAGTTTACAAGGAGATAGCTTGAATATTCGGCATAGTGGGAACGGAGACTTGGACAAATTCGGAGCGGTCGAAACGGGTTGAGATCGGGGAATTTTATCATTTACCTAACAACGTGTTGAAAGCCTTGTTTGTTGGAGTTAGTTTGGGTTACATCACAACTTCCACTGATTTCACGGGACCCCGCAGAGCAAACAAAGCTTGTCAAGTGAAGTTTACATTGAATAAATTTGTTGAGTATATTTAATATAGTATGTATATTTAATTTACGAAATACTCGTAGCTACTTGTCTGATCAATGATCAGGGCATTACCATGACGTGTTGAATGGTCAAGCATGCGGGCGAGAGGGATGGAGCTGTACACCGTATATAGTTCCATCCCTTTAACAGTTCAGTTTAGGTCGTGAAATGGATCGTATTAAGAGCTCGTGGTAGGGCCTCAAGTTAAAATTGTTGGTCTCAGAATGTCAACAAGGTTTATCCGTATCCGTAAAATGACAAAAAGAAACCTTAAGTTTAATGATTACGTCCGCATGTCAAAGCGTAATATCTTTCAATTTGTAAACTTAGTTATTTTACAGGAAGGCCATGTTTTTCAAACAAAGAAAATAAAAAACAAATTAGTTGGCTTCAGTTTTATTTAGAATAGTTTTTATCTCACCAAGGTGAGTGGGAACAGAAAAAAAAGTGTCGTACTACATAACATACTACATAATATGTAACCTAATGGTGGTGACGTCACATTTTAGTATGTGCATCTTTTTCTGTTACTTGACAGTTATCCCTACCAGCAGACTTGAAAGGGTTCAAACTTATTTAATACTAGCTTTTGCCCATAGCTTCATAAAATATAGCCTATGTCACTCAGGAATAAAGCAGCTTTCCATCAGTGGAAAAATTTTAGCTACCGGACCAGCACTTTCAGAGATTACCTCCTACAAACAAAAAAACAAACTTTAATAATAAAAATAGTGTAGACTGAACAAAACAAAATTAAATAATAATTATAGTGTAGACTGAACGGGTTTCAAAAATTCTTTCTATTTACAATTTGGTATTTTTTGATATATTACTTAAATAAAATTGAGTCAATTACGTAATAACGTACCTACTAGCAGAATGGCCGCTTCTGCACAGGGTCGGCAGTCCGAATGCGGCATCGCGACAAATATTTGTATGGCCTACAGATGTGTTCCGAATCCAGATGTTTAAGTAGCTACATGTGATTCGAGTTGTGTGACAAACGACGACACAATATCGAACCCAACAGAGAAGAATTCCATTTAATTACTTCTCTCAAGTTTGCTTCAGTAATTCTTTCTTGTACGACGGATAGATCTTGCAGAAAAAACTAATTACGCAAAGCAGTCAGGCAGGCGTTGCTTAGCTAATTAGTTTCTAAACCACAAGCTATTAAACGCAAAACGGTACTTGTCCCACACCGTTAGTTGGGTCACACTTACAAGTATAAGTGTCTTTCAACTATCAATTAAACTATGTATTTTTTTAATTCTTTTGTTATATCTGGAGGACATAGGCCTTCCCCAAGGTAGGCCTTCGCCATAACGACCAGTCCTGTACGTCTCTCGACCCTCATCAAGTCATCGGTCCACATTGTGGGAACACAAGGTGGTTTTGTCAATCATTACGGGCAGTCAGAATTACAAAAATCTGACACTAGTCTTGTCAAGAGATAGGACACGGTGGAGCATATAGCGTGGAGGCAATCGGTGGCGGCGATCTCTCGCGCCCGACCCTGGTTCAGGCCATGGGCCGACGCGATAGAGGGAATGCGATGTAGTCGCCTTCTTCTGCGAAGCAGTAATGCTAACCAGGGTGATGGCCGCAAACGTGAGGGAACGGATATCCCCACGCCAAAGTCACTAAGGCAGAACCAACTTAAAAAAAAGAACTGCATTAATTTATGAAAGACTGTCCGAATATGGAAAGCGGAGAACCACAGTTGACCAACAACGAGAGATCTAGAGATAGAAGGGTCAAGTTGATTCATAGGAGACCGTAGTTCGCCAGTTAAACCAATTACATACAGGGTGACGGATTTTATCACACGATCTAAAACAACATAATAGTTTTTCAATAATTAAAATAATCAAAAATAAACCCCAGTAATAGCTACCGTTTGACGGCACCGACATTAGTAGAAAGCGTTCCAAATTATCTCCATTCTAAATATAGGGGACATTAGAAGTTCATTGATATTTTGATTCGGCCACGCTGCTGACCGAAATAGATGCTTCCGGAAATGTGTAGTCGCATTCTAGGAAGACATTGATTATCCGAAATGTAGGCGGAGACGGGCGGGATGCTTGAGAGAATAGTGGAGGCAAAACAGATAGTTTTGTTAGGATCTTCGTGACAGAACGAGGTTAAATGTTGTTATTCCGTGCTCAAACGATCTGCTTTGACAATTATAATGCTCTGTTACATATATTGTTCAGTTAAGCTTGTCTTTTATTTAAGGATTAAACACATTAAGCAACATTAGGGACAAATCACAGCGCTTCACGCCAACAAGACAGCGCTAATAATAGCGTTCAGAAAGCTGTTAAAAAGTTTTTATGACACAGCCCAAACTATGCTCATAATCATAAATATCTTCATTAAACAAAGCTGCTACAGCCTCGACACCTTCTAAAACCTTTTTAAACCATTCCAAAGTTAATAACACTCCATTTTGAACCCCTCACGGCTTCGCAACATTCTTTTGCTGAAAAATTCCACCGAATTACCTCCAGGTACTTTAGGCTTGGTTAATTCATGCAAAATCGCTGACAATCCAGCCTAATTGCGCTACGGATATATTCATAAATCACTGTGAGGAAAACTCTAGTCATTCCCTAAGCAAATTACTTCGTATAAACTCAACACAATTATTTGGGCGCATATAAAAACTGAGCGAATTTTTGGTGGGAAGTACGGGCTCCCTTTAAATTTTTGGGGTCGTAGGTGATCGATCATTTTACATGGCCGTAAATTGCATTTGAATAATAAATTCCTCATGATTTAAGGACCCTGTCTAGTTAAAAAGTTGGAAACGTTGGTGGGGGGGGGGAGGTAATGTAGTACGATATTCAGACCCATAGATAAGTGTCTTCTTGAAGGCAATATTCATTGTTTAACGGAACACGACTTCCTAACCGGCATCATAGCTCGGGCAGGACCTTTGCAAATCGGATCACTGTCATTACAATTGAAATTGGTAACATCCCGGAACACATCTTAAAATTTGATGGATTTTTAGCATAGCTTTTATCGTGATCAGTCAATACAGTCAGTCAATATTTTTTTGACCCAGGATTCCAAAGATAACCCAATAGAAAGAGGTTTATTTGTTTAATGATAATAAAAGTATAACGCCACTCCTATTTTTAACCGTTTTTTAGATAACGTGGGTGCGAAATCGATCGGTCTGGCTAGACAGTCGTGGGCAGAGAATTTCATACCGCTTCAATGATCGATCAAGGGCGCAGTAATCATCACACTTGACTAGTGAAGAGGTGACCTATGCTCAGGTATAATTTCGCATTATTTTTATACGGTGTACAAGTATTACAAAGTAGGAAGGCATCTTTGACAGTAACAAATAAACCAATTTTGAATATTCTTTCATTGGTGAAAAGTTACCATAGGCTACTTTTTGTTGTGAAAAAATGCTCGATTTGCGGAAAGAATCTAGCCCTTAATTTTTTTGGGATCGAACGTTCCTGTCAAAAGGTTGAAGCAATGAATATAATGTACAGCAGAGAGGATGGGCAGCAACATCTACGACTAGAAATCAATAACTTACTTACTAGAAGTATTAGGTTTGATGATAGAACCCGTTCAATGGTGCGGTCTACGAGAATGAGTGGTCATATTTTAGCCTCCCACAGTCAACTCAAAACGCTGATACGACAACGATGTGATTTGGACTCGCTAATCAGCTACTGGGCATAAACACAAGTCAATATTAGGAACGTACAACAACAACTCGGACACTCGTACACAAACGAATTATTGTATGATCTTGGCACTCGAAGTGTTAATAGACGCGCAGTAAAGTTATGCCAATTTATTACTTCTGTCTTAGAAGTATCATGGTAAATCTGAAGGCAATCTGAAGAGAATCTGTCTCAACAGAGGTGAACTTGCTTGTTGCAATCCATCTAGCCAGCAAATGTAATCCAACGATTCGACAAACCAACAATCACCACAATGCTTGGCTTGGTTTATAATCTGCAAGTTCCCACCGAGGTGAGGACAGAGATCTGTTTAGACACTGAACTGCATCCGTGTGGCCCAACAAAAGGGTTTACGTTGATGGGCAAATCTGCTGAAATTAAATAACGTGACGACGTAAAAAAAACAAGCTGATCCCATAATATGGCGTATATTCATCTATCTGACTAAAACTTCGGCATTAAACGGCAAGAAACCTGCTTAATTTGTATCGGAATTAAATCAAAACAAACTGATGCAAATCACAACTGTTGAACGGGAAACGTGGGCGAGAAAACATTGCTTTTGGTGGATGTTTACGTCATTCTCCTAAAATTGAATTAATTGATTTGTAGTGCTTACTGATTGTTTAAGACCTTTAGTAAACTAAATTCAGTTTTATTTGACAAGGCAGGATTGAGGAGGACAGTTCCTGTGGACAAGTGTATTCTCCCCATCATGACATATGGCGCACAGACTTGGTATTCTCTCGTGAGGCAGCTGGATCAAGGGCTTGATTCAGAAAGCGGCAAGTATGTACTTCTAGATACGGCTCGCATTGTTAGGAGATTCCTTTCTCTGGAGCTCTGACCACCGGTGGTTTGGACCCTGTTGAATTTTTCAAAAGGCCACACTCAAGGCATTTGCACGCTGGTGCTATGGAGCGCAGTATACTGTGTGTTAACAGATCACATTTGACATACACTGCGTTTCAAAACGCAAATCGTTGATGTGGAAAACACTCAAAAAGCTGTCTGACAAGCTGTGGGCTCGTAGAACACAGGATTGGTGTGCAGACACAGCGACACGGGGCCAAGGTGTCCTTGGCTTCACGAATAAGATGGGGAGACGGTCTGGATGTCTGTCTTAAGAATTGGAAAGAAGACGTGTAAAGCTGCTACCTAGACTCGGCGCAGTATCTTATGATATGATTTAATGGCGTCACAGATTGACAAGTCAGTGACGCCAATTATGATTGTAGCTTGAAAACTAAAGCTTGTGCTGAAAGCACGTTGCGTGTGCACGAATCGTGAGCTATGTGATGGTACTATCAAAATACAGGGAGTTTGTAAGATTTGGTTTACAAACAAGATGGAAACAGTTACACTGGCCAATAGTAATCTTAAAATAAAATAAAGAAAAAGAAGCCGTTTTTTCACATTTAACAAATCAACTGCACTCTAGATTTTCCAATACAATACTGCAAAAATGCCCAATCATTGTAATAATATGCAAAGCTCTGATAATAGTGCAAACACAAATAAGCTACTAATTCACAAAGGATCAAATTTTGGCCTGACCAGTTACAATGATAGTGATTTGATAACAGTGATTACTTAATTCAGGCTCTGTTGCCATAGACTAGAATGAATGTTCATTATCACAAACTCTATGTACAGTCAGAGACATTAAATACTTATCACATAATAAATGACAAGGCCAATTCTCAAAAAAAAATAATTTATATGATAATTATGAGTGAGACTTTTGGAATGCCAACATTATTTAAAAATTCGTACATTATCCCTAAAGTCTATTTCTGGGCAGCTAAACAGTTTAAATGTTAATGAAGATTTAATTTGTTAGGAATTTTTGACAAAACATAAACAATGAAACTCCCTGACTACACATCATGTTATCAGTGACATGACGATTCTACAGTGTTCAGTCTATGACAGATTTTACCTACTTGTATATTGTGAATGACAGCTGGCCTAACATCAATATTTAAACAATTTTAATAATGTTAGGCTTAGTTTGTGAATTATAATTAAGCTTCATCATTCAGCCAAAATGATGACATAAAGAATGTCAACTTATTTATTATAATAATAAATTGATTTCTACCTACTGACTATGCAATGTTATTGTTATTTAAAATCTACAACCACAATGGGTAAAGTCCCTATTCCTTGTTTATATCATAACACAGACTTGATCAAATAAAAACAACTGTAATAATACTGTGTAATTTATGCTGTCATACCCGATGCAGCGTTTGAAGGCCTCCTACAAGGTGGACCGATGATCTGGTAAGGGTTGCGGGAATCCAATGGATATAAGACACTCGGGACCATTCCTTGTAGCGACATTTGGGGAGACCTATGTCCATCAATGGACGACTTTCAGCTGAAATGATGATGATGAATTTATCTCGTCACAACTGCTCTCAAAACGGTGAATGAAAACAATGTGAGGAAACCAGCATCCACCATCATCTTGAAACCAAAAATTTGAAGACATGTAACCCACTAACACACATTGGGCCTAAATAGTGAATAAGGCCTCATTCCAGTCCCTCTCCTAGAATAGACTCCTGAACTTGATAAGGTTGCTTATGTATTGCATTGATAAAAACACGATTAGTGTTATTGGTAATTAATGTCATTTAGATCTATCTCAATTAAGAATCTAGCCTTTAGGTTTAGAAGACACTAAGGCCACCGTGTATGCTTTTCTGACACACTACACATTGAGAAATTATCTATCAACCAAATTTTTTTTAGCTTATCAAGAAAAACCCTAAAAGCACACAATAAAATTCTCTAAGATGTCAAGACATGGTTTTAATAATGGGGAATATAATCACCAACAGCTATAGCAGTAAAATATCTATGAATTGTTCATTACTTAAATGCTAAACAAATTAACTCAAATATTAGTAATTACCGCACAAAACAAGGCCATAATAAATATAACTCGTCATCTCAGTTACAGAATGTACATTTATTTAATTCTGTTCCGCAGGCTGAGCATTATGTCTGCAACTCTCCTTGACACGGTCTGCACACTAACAATATTCATTGTTGCTTGCCACTGCATACTATATTATTTGAGATAAAGAAACAACATATCAGTTTTGTATTGACTTGAGTCAATAGTTTAGTTGTGATTACTGAAATATAATTTTGTCAGTTGACTGACATTGACAACAATGGTTGTGCTGCAGCACAAATCAATTTTTAATCATCCTTCTATTTTTGTTAATTGATTGAAGATGTTGGAAAGATGTTAACCATTCAATTTATTTATAGGTGTGTGAGTAAAGTAGATCTTAGTGTAATTACACTAAGATTTAGTTTACTAAATTAAAATCTTAATCAAGCATGGAAATTAAAATATGAATGGTTCTTGATGGATATTATTTTAAGGCATCATTGATCAATACTGCAGATGATCTGAGAATAAACAGACAAAATTGATATTTTATATGTTCACTGTCCTTCAAATATCCAACAAAAACATTTATCAAATTGGCTAATCCACCCTCAAGATGACTCTATTCATGTGATGCTCAAAGGGAATTTCAATATTTCAGGAAGTTAAATAATCTGCTATGATTATTGGTAACTTTTAATTTCCTGAGCCTATAAAAACTACATTTCACACAAACAAAAACTTTAAATGCAGTATTGCATAATTGACAATACTGGAAGCTGAAAGATGTCAATCAAAGATGTCCTAATCATTGTTACGGAGCAATAAAAATAACAATAGCACATCAATAGAGTAATTGTCGAGTACAGTCACCGGCGTCTGGTTCATTCTGATTATACAATAGACTGGCACCATTGTTGGATTGGATAATTAATGGTTTAAGGAAGATTTATTTGTTAGCATTCAAGTTTTAGTGTATTTTTGTTTGAGATTTTCAACTATACAGTTCCAAGTAAAAATTACAAGCAAAGAAGCATTCAAAAGGCTTTGAAATAAAATAGAAATGATCTTGAATATAACCCCAAGCCTGTTTATAACGTAACAGTAATTGAGCACTACCTGCCATATAAATAATATCCGCTTTTACATAAGCAGCTAGGCATTAGCATTCATGTCACTGACCTGAGGCAAATTGGCGGCGATCTGTCTGTGCAGCGAATCACGCTCCTTCTCCACCTCCTTGAGGCGCACCTCGGAGTCTCCCAACCGCTCCTGTGTCTCTCGCAGGCTCTCCACCAGCTTATCGCGCTCATCGAGCATAGACACCATCAACTGCTCGAAGTTCGCATCCTCACCGGATAACTGCGAACTCCTTTGACTGATACTGTCCTCCGATATAGTGGGCATCACGTCGCACATCATATTCCACATTTTAATTTAACATCAAACCAGAATACTTATCGTACACGACACACCGAAAAACACAATTTCGATCACCGTTTTATTACATATGTCCCGGCACAAACGTTACCTAAAACTAGCGCACTTAACGCAAGCGAGTTGTTTCACATCGTCAGAACATTCGTATAAGACATTAGTCAAGAATTTCGAAGACATTCTAGTTCGATATTTAGAAAGACACACCTAAAAATCGTAATCCTACGATTCCATACTATCATGGCTCAAGCGGCATGTCTGCCATCTTGGAATGGAACGTCAATCAGAACAAAGAGTAGGACTAAAGATAATATTTTACTCGCAGAGGTGACACAACTTAGTAGTTGTGAAAAGATCAATTTATTTATATTCTGACTTTCTGATACCTACTCAGAAAGCTGGGACGTAAAATTAACGTAAAAGGGAAATGTACACGTAAAATTAACGTAAAAGGGAACAATTTGAGTGCACAACGAAGTTTAGTCTATTCTACATCAAGCTCAGTCAAGCTATGAGCATTTCAGACCAAGTTTTGATTCATAGTTTAGATTTGTGCCCGATTAGTGGCAACCAAATCAAACAAACATAACGAATTCTTGGCCCGACAAAAATGCAACATTCTCCCTTTCAATGTAGTGCATTGTGGCCTACTAATACGAGGACATTTTAAAAATAATTAAATGATGAAATATGAGTCTAATCTGTTTAGTTGCTATATTGCATCCTATTTCTTTCGCGAACACTGGGTTGTTTTAGCTATGTTTACGACTTTATTAAGAAGATCAGTTTTAACAACTAAATCAAAAATCAATTCAGTTCAAAATCCAATTCAATACTCATGATTGTTTACTATAATCCTGGATATTGGTAAAAAAGTAAATAAAAAATATATAAAAAAACAAATCGATAACAATGTGTCAAGTAATTATGTTAACTCATGCCTAATGACAAAAGTTACTTCATTTAATATTAATACATTTTGTTTTCTATAGTAAGCTAACAAACCTGGAGAGTTTGTTTTAACACGTGCTATCAGAAAGTATTGGTTTGAATATAAAAAATAAAATCTTTTAGTATTAGATACGTTACGACCAATAAGTAATCAAAGATGCGGTTTAAAACGCTGAGGAAAGCTAATTAGATAAAATAATAAGATTACATGAAATCTGATTTCAAAAGGCAATATGCAGTGATAAGAAACGAGTTTTATGCCTATCTTGAATTCTCGACATTTTTTTAATCTGTGCCACCATTTACTAGTAGTGTCTACAGAGGTCGTTACGATCCTGCATGAATGAAATTCACAAAGCATGTTATGAACAAACTATAAAATGTGAATGATAAAGTTGGTGATAAATTAAAAATCGGTTTTGAAGTCCATAAAGTGTTCATTTGTTAACTAAAAACAAAGCTTAAAAATACATTTAAATAGTATTTTATATGGTGGATTTAATTGTTCTACTGAAGACTATAAATAAAAAAGAGAAATGTCTTCTGCTTGTTTTAATTTTTCAAGACAGGCCTTGAAGAATAAAAATAAACAAAAAAAGATTACGTTTAGGACTTAAACGAGCAAAAACAAAATTGCAGCTCTTTAACAATCTGGTAGCCAGTTCCATCTAGCGGTCACTTCTAGTAACTAGCAACCTGACGAGCAAATTGCCTGCTGCCAAACCGGGAACAAAATGAAAAGTTTTGGCTAGATTAGCTTCACCTAGATAATGATCATTTAAAAATATCGTTGTTAGGGATAACGATATTTTTTTATGAATCCATTACTGACCCAGAAAAACCTACCTATCTATTTTGCTTTGGAGTCATTGGTCTGATCATAGTGATCATTGCCAAAATAAGGTCCATTACAGAACTTTTGTGGCTATGAGGCGTTTCAATTTAAACCAGAGTAACGAATAGGTGCAAAGAATGCTAAATAGACATTAAAAATAAAAGAAAACTCAAACTTTAATCGAACGTTGCACTTATCTACATTTTGGCGTTGCCAAGAGGTCCAAAAACTTGTTGTTGACTATTATGACAGCACTATCATCGTGCGATCTCGGCCTCTGACTTGACCTTCCTGATTATCTCAGAGCCTGTTTCGTTATTGTTCTCCAGTCTTCTTATTAGAGCTGGCAAAGACGATCGTGTTTTGAAAATGTTTAAGTTTTGTGTTTTTCTTGCATTCTGTGTTGCGGTGAGTTGTCTAACTACATTTTGCGCGATTATTGTGTTGGTATGCGATAGGGTCATTTGTAGATTGGGATTACTTTTACAATAGGTAGGCAGGTACCTACCTACGTGTTTACCTAGGACTCCTAGGAGATATCCTTGTCACCAAAGAAGTCCTTTCCAACAGATTGGACCTATCTTGGTTCTCAGATAAGTAGGTAGGTAGGTATCTATTACCCAAATACCTATGGGATCCTCGAAACGGTAAATTACGAGTGACAATGTTTACGTGAATGGAAACGTCAATCGTTTAAAGTAAACGATTTTTTGCATCAATTAGTGTCAGTCACGTACGTAAATATAGTCAATCGCAATTGACTGTTACGGGGACCCATTTATCATGAGTTCGTTATCGTTTTCAATTTTAGAGGGGTAACTGGCAACTCCTATTATTTACGCTGTCATTAAAACATTCTTTTGTTTTTTTCTGCCTTACATCTTCTAGCTAAAGATTAGTGGTTTCATTCTGTTTTTTTTTCTTTTTTTGTCTATAAATGGTGTGTTCCTGTACCCAGGGTCATGTTAACAATGTAGGTACCTATTTAGTGTCGCGGGTTCGATTTTCTGCTGCTCTGCGTGTCGCGGGTTCGATTGTCTGCTGCTCTGCGTGTCGCGGATTCGATTGTCTGCTGCTCCGTGTCTCGCGGGTTTGATTGTCTGCTGCTCTGCGTATCGCGGGTTAGATTGTCTGCTGCTCTTCGTGTCGTGGGTTAGATTGTCTGCTGCTCTGCGTGTCGTGGGTTCGATTGTCTGCTGCTCCGTGTCTCGCGGGTTTGATTGTCTGCTGCTCTGCGTATCGCGGGTTAGATTGTCTGCTGCTCTTCGTGTCGTGGGTTAGATTGTCTGCTGCTCTGCGTGTCGTGGGTTCGATTGTCTGCTGCTCCGTGTCTCGCGGGTTTGATTGTCTGCTGCTCTGCGTATCGCGGGTTAGATTGTCTGCTGCTCTGCGTGTCGTGGGTTAGATTGTCTGCTGCTCTGCGTGTCGTGGGTTCGGTTCCTGCACGGATCAAATACATATTTGTTAGGCCTATGGTGTCTTACGTATGTGAGTTTACATGTTTTTGAACGCACTGACGATAGACACAGGAGCAGGTAATTCAAAGTGTGGGGAAAAATAATAATAATAGGTACTTCATCTTCGTCTTCATCTTCCTACCATTGCCCCATGTTACTTTGGGTCGGCGCTACATGTTTTTTCTTTCATTTTAATATCTTAACAACCGTCAGTCCGTCACGGTATTTACCGAGAACGCGACTATTTCAGTCATTTCGATTGACCAGTCTTATAGAGACATGAGATACAAAAATACACTAATTTCGCATCACAATATCCACTAAAATTAAATTTGCTAATGGTTGGTGGTGACGGTTTATAACCGTCACAGAACTACACTCGAAACAAAACCCCAAATAAACCAGTTACTGATTTGTGGTTAAATTATAGCCAGACTAGCTTGTGCCAGCGGCTACGCCCCAGTGAAAATAGATTTCTTCATACAAACTTTGGATCTCTGTTTCATCCTCTTAGGGGGTGAATTTTGGGAAACCCTCTTTTAGTGCTCGCCTACGTCATAAAAGGAAGCTTTCTGTAAAATTTTACGCTCCTAGTCCTATGTCAGTCAGTCAGTTTCTCCTTTTATTTAAATAGATAAATCTAAGAAATCGGCATTCAGTCAGATATTCAAATAAATTGTACCTAGATGTCCTGTGAGATATGACACATCGTTGAACACAGTAGTTTATTTACGTTAGTGACTGGCTCCTTGCAGACTTATTCAATCTTAACTGACGTATATTCTGTTTTTATGGCTTACAAGCGGTAGGTAGGTATTCCTACGTATTCTTCAATGAGTTCATAATTATGTCATTTATGTTAATTAAACGAGGACTGGCCGAATACATGGAGACTTGTCTGTAGACGGATACTGTAGTAGCCTGAGTTGTCTGAGATAGCCTGTACTTCTCAAGAGTCAGGACATGGTCAATTGGTCCTCATTAAATTATAAACGTGTGTTACGGTGGACTTTATGAATATGCAGTCAAATTTCGTGTTTACATTTGAAACTATAACTACTTAAATCAAATCTACACGGCACCAAACAATCGACACGTTTTACATCTTAGATACCTCCTAGGTCCTACCAATATTATAAATCTGAAAAGTTTGTTTGAACGCGCAATCTCGGAAACTACTGATTCGAATTGAAAAAAATCTTTTAGTGTTGGATAGATAGATTTAGAGGAAAGTTGTCACGTTATGACTCACGGTCAGCGAAACAGTTACGAAAGACGTGGGTGAAACAGCGGGGCACAGCTAGTTTTATATAAAATCGCGGTGTTCAAATCTTGCTGGAACTACTTTCCTGATAACCTCATTTTCTTCCTTTACCTTTAGTAAAGGAGATTTCTGTTCTTTTATAATCTAAAACTGACAAAAAATGACTGCCTTGTCAGTGATTCCTATCACGTGCGAACGGTGCGACCTTGTCTGCTAATAAAACATGCCTGTTGTGATTATGTCACCAAAACATCTAAAAGTGGTGCCCCGAACAAAGGAAATTTTTCTAAATAGTATAGGTGTACAAACAACCAGACTAAAAACTTCATCCCTCCCATACGTACAAAGCATTTTGGGAACACATTCATTGTGCGTACAGCTAAGGGAATTCCCTGCCGGAGTCTGTGTTTAGGAAAAAAACCTGCACCCATAAATCGATTAGCGGCTGCATTGGTTGTGATCCAAAAGCATATAGCTACACAACAGCAATTGGGAGGCCCACGGCCATTTCTTGGTTACGAGTAGTGGGGCTTCACTACTGTCATTTACCGTCGAAATAGGACGACGATCTATTCTTATGTTTTTATCTGAGCAGGGGCGCCGACTCCGTGGGTGCTCGGCGGCTCGAGCACAGAAATCAAGGAACAAATCAGTAATCGCCTTTTATGTTACGTATAAATTATAATATTTCTTGATAATAAAAACTAGTTTCATTTTTATGTAATGGTTACATTTTATCAAAAATAATTCGTAATTAACTATGCTATGCTATGTAAGCAGGACATTTATATATTTGTTGATCAGTGTGTATTTCTGTTCTAACACTTCGCCACTTTTTCGAGTCGTCAAATGAGCATGAGCACCCATGAGGTTTTCTAAAAGCCGGCGCCCCTGTATCTGAGTGTGTCTGAAGAAAGTTGACACAAACATGATAAGCAGAGCGAGGTCCTCTCAACTTTAGTTTGGTCTTCCGACATAATTATTACCTATCTTCTTCTTTTCATGTCGACGAATTCAAATCATTTCTTTTCTAACCAGTACTTATTTGGCAACCTGTACCTACAGTGTACAGCTTTGTTATTGGCTTCGTATAAATCCTGAAAAGTCATCATCATCATCATCTTCCTGTCCTTGTCCCGTCTTATTTGGGGTCGGAGCAACACGTTTCAATCCTGAAAAGTGTTGGTGGTTAATTGTGCACAATGGGCAGCATAGAAGGTGGCGCGTGTCCTGTAATGTGGCTCCACGCTGGCACTGTGTAGGATGGGTCGAGGCCAACGATGGCCGAAGGGTCAATGGCCCAACCTGAGTCCGCAATTATTATAATTTGTGTCACTATAAATAAAAGCTTTGATATTTATCATAGTACTAGCTTCTGCCAGCGCAAAAAGTCAATTTCACCATACAAAATTCCAACCTCCGTTTTACCCCCTTAGGGATGGGATTTCGTAAAATCCGTTCCTAGCGGAAGTCTACAGCCTATAGGGAACCTACCTGCCAAATTTTAAGTTTGTAGGTGTTATAGTTTCTGAGATTTCGTGATTAATCAGTGAGTGATATTTCGCTTTTATATAAAGGGATTTATACAGTCACTTAAATATGAACGTCATTTCATCAAGATTCAAGTCATACCGTGCAAAATTTGCAGTATGTCCCCTATTGTTTTAGCCAGATTATGGAACTTTCCACCCTGGTCCGCATCTATTCTTTGAACATCTCATTTTTATATAAAGCACCTAATTAATACATTTGCCGTTGAGTTTGTTTTTATTCCCCGGAGAGATAACACAAATTAACTTAAATAGGTATTTCATCTAACTTTGTTTTCATTGTGTTACAATTCAGATAACATCTTTAGTTTCTGGGATGAGATAAAGGATGAAGCAATAACAAGTTGGGGACGTAATTTAAATATTTAACGAAGGGAGCCATTGAAACGATTGAATTAGCACACAATGAGGGTGTTCTAAAATGATGTTCACCAGGTGGCAGCACTGAGACGTCAGGTCCAGACACCTGTCAAAACGCTTATGTTAATGACATTAGTTAGACGTCAACGTCAAACGTGAGACGTCATATACACGTTTTCAAAGAATAAGACCTAACGGCTAAGTGGCGCCAACTAGTGGTGTGAATTTTCCCCAACACCCTCATTACTGTAAACTCACGTATAATGCGTTCCAAATAAGAATAGGATCGATTGTCATGTTGTGACGTCACGTCATGCTGTCAAATTGCAAGAAATTGGGCAAAATTGAAGAACTGGATTCTGATTAAACTTTTTTTGTTCACAGTTCGTAAATAAATTAAATTTTAAAAACTTCTTGTTTTGCTCACCATAATAATTCTTCGATTTGACAGTATGACGTGACGTCACAACATGGCAATCGATCCTATTCTTATTTGGAACGCATTGTAGGTTGTGGCCAGTTCTAGGTGTAACCCGGAAGTCTTGTAGCGTCATCGTTATAGCCGCTTTTTCTTTTTTTTTGAGTTTGGTAATCATTATATGACTTCTCGCGCTCTAAGGAGGAGTCAGAGGGCGTGTCAGACTTTCACTGACCAAAGCCCGTTGTTGTATCGTATGTTCGTACAGTAATTTTAAACCGAGTTATTTTAAGTAGAGCGAGTATCCACCCTTACTTGTTTCGAATCGTCGTTTAAGTCTGAGGTCTTCCCATCCGATTATAATTTGGGTGTCTTCAAGGTTAGAGTGAATAGGCTCCTCACCGTCAAAGATTGCATCACAGCTTACCATCAGGTATGATCGCAGTCAAGTATTAGTTTATATAAAATTTAAAAAAAAACATACCATCCTTCCGATCCTAAGGTTGTCTGGTAGATATCACTGTAAGCGATAAGACCGCCATTGTACCCGTTTATTTAAGTTTGTGTAAAAGTTTTGTTACTATGTATTTTGGTGTACAAGAAAGTTTATTCTATTATATTATTTAGCTGTACGGTTAATCTATAAACATTTTAGAATTAAGTGTTTACAAAAATCCGTGCAGCAGAAACATGGGACCCAGGTACAGATAGCGGCACGAATCTTGAGCGCTCGGCGAAAGAGCGGGGATCGCTTTGCGCATCGTACAATATCGGCGAGCCAATCACTGTACAAGGATTTCACTCCCCGCCCCCGCATCTCTCTTCATACCACTAGAGAGACCCGATATTTCACTTCTGCGTGCTTCTGCGCAAGTAGAATCGTAGGGGCCCAGCAAGGTCGAAGCCTACTGGGGCCATGGGTAGTAACGAAACCCGGGGCCCTGGGACGAAGGCAAAGAAGGAACAGGAGTGGGTTTTTAGTCAGTAAAAGTCTGACACTATCTCTCGCTCCGCCCAAGAGCGAGATTTGTCATAAGATGATTTTCCCACCTAAAAAAAATAAATAATAATAATAAAAAAAAGTAGTATTGTAGAAGTCAGCGCTTAAGATCCGTGCCGGTATCTATTTTACTCCACTACAACATAATTATACTTAGGTACATGTTTTTGTTTCAGGGCAGTTACGGGGCGCCAGGAGGTGGTGGCACCTACTGTGGAGAGACACCGACTGGGGTAAGGCATCCAAAGTTATTTACGTATGCCGAAAATAAGTAAAATGCATTTTCATCGCGTTGCATTTTGCCATACAATAAAGAAGAAAGTTAACCCCGGGACCCTGCAAGAAAGGCAAAGAATTAACATAGGAGTGGGTTTTAGTCAGTAATAGTCACGTCCTCCCGCTCCGCCTGAGAAGTCATTGGAGGATATCCCACTTAAAAAAAAAACCCTACTTTTATATACCCTACATATCATATTCTACTCAAACGAAAATAATTATTTTCACAAACCTAAGACTAAGGGCCTGTGTCACACCACGTTTTTTAAACGCGCCTTTGAAGCGCGTTTTAGAAACGTTTTATCCTAGGCTGTGTCAGACTCGTGTGCGTATTGTGGTGTGCACGGGCCCTAAGTAGACACGGAGACATGTTCTATTAGCAATGACGGATGATAGAAACTCCATAATGTACCCATGGGATTCAAGCGCTACTGATGTGTCACATTGGTGAATCCATTATTCTTAGGATCTTTACAAACATTTTTGTTGATAGAATACTTGTCACCGTTTTTAGCCCATAGTTGTCAAAGCTAACCGAGTCAGTAATATTACATTACTTCTTCTTCACAAGATAGTAACTGGGTAACACGATACCCCTTGACAAGATTAGTGTCATATTTCCTGGCTTGTAACTATCTACAAATAATGACAACCGGGAACTAACATCATTAAAAAAAATCAGAGACACAAACCCATCCACGGACTCATCACAGAATGAGAAAATATATCAGACTATATCATGAAAATTTGAATTATGCGGGCTATCCGGGCGCTTTCACCTTAGCCATCGACTTAATAGTTGTAATGCACTACTTATATCAGGTTTGTTTTTAAACTTTTGCAGATCTACCAGTGCCTCAATTCTCCTAAGGTGATCAGTGCGGAGGTATCCGCCAAATGTACCGGTTCTAAGTATGAAAATGAGGTAAGCTTTGACATGTATATTTATCATTCGTGTACAAGTTGTCAAAAAATAAAAGGCCCACTTTGACATCTGTCAAAACTAATACTGTCCTCTTTAGCCATGGATAACGGTGTGAGTCCCTTGTCCACTGCGAGCACATCTCGGTGCATACCCACATCGGTTCTAAGAAAATAAAAAGCAAAAAGAATACTTGCAATATATTCCATCATAATATTTAACGCGCCAAAAAAATGTGCGTAATTTTATGTAATTAATTATTATTTTATTGATTCTTTCAGTTTCGTTCCAAGTTACATTCTAGGGTATTTCTCAAATGTCAAAAACAAAGTCAAAACCGGACTTTTATTTTTAACAAGTTTACATGTATTGCAATGATTATTTTTATCACAATTTGATTTAATCGAACCTTGTAAGTTATTAATGTAATCATTTATGTTCCTAATAAGTATTATAACTAACTATAACTATAATATTCCACAACTATCACACAACGCCATCTAGTCCCAAGCTAAGCAGAGCTTGTGTTATGAGTACTAGACAACTGATAAACATATTTAAATATTTCTAAATACATACATATTATAGATAAATTACACCCAGACACAGAACAAATGATCGTGCTCATCACACAAACATTTGTCCTGGGTGGGAATCGAACCCACGACCTCCGGCATAGCAGTCAGGGTCACTAACCACTAGACCAACAGGCCAGTCAACCAGGCCAGTCATTATGTAAACAATCGGGTTCATTTTTAACGATAAACAAGTTTAAAGCAATTATATACGTATGTGTATAAGTACCGAAATAAGTAAGTTAAGAAATAAAATAATGACCAAACTCAGAATGAAAAAATCAGTTTCTTCTTTATCATTTCTGATAGGTTCACGCTTTACCACTGTCTTACCTAATGGTAAGCGATGATATCAATACCAGCCCCCCTAGCCAAGGTACAACCGTTTCGTTTCGATTCTCTTTTCGTTGATCGCCTCGAGTCGGTCATGCCTCTTTATTTGAATGATAAAACGCATAAATTATGATAAAGTTGACGCTGATATCTCAAATATAATTTTTTCTGATGTCTTTTCTGCAACTGACGTTAACGTGGCAGTCTCGGTCTTTACCAGCAAATTAAAGAATATCATTTTAGAAAACACACAAACAATCAAAACAACTAATCGTAAAAGGCTATCCAAACCTTGGATCACTAGAGGATTGTTGAGGTGTATGAGGAATAGAGATAAACTGCACAAAAAGGCCAAAAACGACCCTGACAATCAAGTCCTTACAGAGACGTATAAAAGATATAGAAATTTCTGCAACGCGTTGTTAAAAAAACTAAAAAACAAATACGGAAAAACCGAAATTGAATCCGCAGCTAAACAAAATAACAAAAAGTTATGGAACGCTATTCAAAGTGTTACACGCACTTCTAAACCAAAGAACGAGTCTATGAAACTAATTGATTGCCGAAATCCAGTTTCCTCTACAAACGATATTAACGCATTCTTCGCGAATACTGGAAAGAATCTTGCTGAAAAATGCAATCCCATTGTTGAAAATTACTCTTCTCCTTTCCCTCCTTTGAAATACCATCCGCAATCTTTAGTTCTACTTCCTACTGACCCCACGGAAATTGAAAATCTTATCCTTAACCTAAAAAACGATTGTGCCAGCGGTCGAGATGGCATTTCAACTACTTTCATAAAAAGGTTTAGACAAATTTTAATTCCTCCAATCACGTTCATTTGTAATCTAGCTCTAAGTTCTGGAGAGTTCCCAAACGATTGGAAACTGGCGGAAGTACATCCTATTTATAAGAGTGGTGACGGAGCATGTGTCAATAACTATAGACCAATTTCCATTTTACCAACCTTATCAAAGATTCTTGAACGACTCATGAACAAGCGTTTAGTCAGTTATCTCGAAAAGCACAAGCTCCTCTCTTCCCAGCAATTCGGTTTCCGGTCGGGCCGATCAACCAGCGACGCCATACACCAACTGACAGACTTCGTTTCAAACAACCTCGATAAGAACAATAAGGTTATTGTAATATTTATGGATCTGGCTAAAGCTTTTGACACGGTCTCCGTCCCACTTCTGATAAAAAAGTTGGAAAGACTCGGGGTAAGGGATACTCAGCTTAATCTGTTCTCTGACTATCTGAGAAGCCGGTTTCAGAGAGTCAGGGTGGGAGAGTGGATAAGTGGCGATCTACCCATTAAACACGGCGTTCCTCAAGGAAGTATCCTTGGTCCTACATTATTCCTCACCTATATAAATGACCTTTGCGACCTGATCATGGAGAGTGGCAGAATAGTTACTTTCGCCGATGACACAGCACTCCTTTTCGAAGGAAAGACGTGGGATGAGGTCTATAGCAGAGCGCAGTTGGGTTTTGATCTGGTCCAGAACTGGTTAACATGCAACAAGCTGACTCTTAACGTAGAAAAAACCAAATACATAACTTTCTCTATAAAACCGTCCACTCTTTCCGATCATATCCGCCGTTGCGGCTCGTTAGTCATTAGGGCTCACCTCGCTAACTGTGCCTCGCATTTTGCCGCATGCTCCTGCCACACCTTACACACAACTGACTCGATTAGATACTTAGGTGTCATAATTGACAGCGCGCTCAGTTTTCAACCCCATATCAATCTTTTGGTCTCGAGGACCCGCAAGTTAATTTTTATTTTCCGAAGCCTACGTCAAGTTGCTGACCCAGATATTATTAAGATGGTTTATCTTGCACTGTGTCAGTCGGTGATTACATATTGCGTAACCATCTGGGGTGGTGCAAATAAAACATATATGCTAAGACTCGAGCGTGCGCAGAGGGCAGTTCTGAAAGTTGGTTACTTCTTGCCATTCCTACATCCAACCAAAGACCTCTATGCACTCACTGGTGTCTTGACGGTGCGCCAGCTATATGTTTTGAATGTCACCCTCCGCAAACACTCCCAACTTAATTATAATCCCACAGTTTTTGTAAGCAAGCGACGTAAGTATGCAGTGTGTCCGCCTATAAAAACACACACAAAATTCGCGCGTCATCACTACACGTTTCTGAGCAACTATCTTTATAATAAAATAAACAAGATATTGACAATATACCCCCTTTCCAAACAATCATGTAAGGCAAAACTATCAGAGTGGCTGCAAAATCTGGACTATGATAGTACCGAACAGCTGTTTTTAGTTTTGTCATAGCCCTAAACCTATTTAACTGTTTAATTATTCACATCAACTACGAGGAATCTGGTAATCAAACGAGTACACCACTACACACCACCACTACACACTAACACGCTCACAAGCGCAACCTACACGCATAAAAACACTTAGCAACTCTTTTATTCTTCCTTCATGTTTTTAATGTAAATCATGTTTCCATCGATCTGTTGTTGTATATTCTCGTACTTTTTTTTTTTTTTTTAGGGTGAGGGCCTGGAGATCCGTAACACAGGGTCTCCCTAGTACAGACTCCAGTCTCTCGCAAAGGAGCTTCTTACTCACTTGTACGAGTATATGTATAATAGATTACTTAGTTAAGGAAACCTTTGTGAAGAGAGAACAATAAAATTTTATTATTATTTATTTATTATATTTTATTATTTGTTCTGACTACATGACTGAGCGTTGAGATGTCGTCAGAATAAAGGAATCGGAGGCGTGGCCTACTCGAGGCGATCGACAAAAAGAGAAAACAGTTGTAGGCTAGGGGGCAGAAGTATGAATTAACGTAAGGGACGTTTTTACGTTTTGCGTAAATAAACTTATATCTACGGATATCTATGCTTATATCAATCTTCATAAGATGCATTTTTATATTTTAGATTGTCCCTACGTTATTTAATATTTCCAGTATCGATATGGTTCAGGATGGCCTAGAAGTAACCTATTCATTCTTCCCTTACTTAAAGACCCCCAGGTTGTAGTTACCAGGAAGCAAATACCTTGACAATGAATTCCACTTCTTAGCTGTATGCACAATGAATGGGTTCCTAAAACAATTTATGCATATGCATGGGATGTCCACTAAGTACCGGTACCGCATCGCCCTGTTGAATACTATTGTCAAATTCTAACCTGGATATCTGTCAAACTTTAGCAGTAATCATTAGACACTAGCTCTGTAAGACCTGGAAGAAATTTCTTACCTCACCTTTGTATTATTTCATAATGCCTGCGTACGTACTGTCAATACAATATTTCCAGTGCGACAAACTGACGTGCGTCTTTCGCGAATCAAAATGGCTGGACGGCACGGCAGTCGACAAGACCAAGGTGTCAGCTCATCTGGACCAGTTCGAGACGGACCACACCGAGTGGGGGCCGGCCGTCCAGTATGCAAAGACTGCCTGCCTAGGGCCAGAGTTGAAGGCCCAGGGGGTTTTCCTCAACTGCCCAGCCTATGATGTCACGCATTGTGTACTCAGCAGCTTCATTAAGGTGAGTTGGTTTATATACAGACTTCTTGGTCAAGATTTAGCCAAGACCTTTTCCAAGTCAGTTTGTAAGGACCCTCGATTTATATTATACTCATAGCTATAATTAGTTACACAAGTTTATTTATCAAGTATCTGCCATAGACACGAAAGAAGAAGTTACAATAACGTATTATTCAATTCAGGGAATAGAGATTTCAGAAGAGCTAATGTCTATTTGAACTAATATCGGTTTAATCGATGATTCGGTTGAATAGATTTCATGATTTAGTCCCATCTCGGCACCCATGGAATGAAATGCCAATATGTTAATTTTTCGTGGAAACGATGAATAAATTCATGGATAGATGGGAATAAATCACAAAATGTTTTCTCCACCCACAGATATGTCGCCACCATACCTACTTCTGCCGACAAGCAGCTTTTTTTAGATTAAAATGTATTTACGTGTAGTTCAGGCATACCGGACAGCTTTACAAAAAAAAACAGTCGAATTGAAAACCTCGTTTTTAGGGTTCCGTACCCAAAGGGTAAGACTCCGCTTTCCGTCCGTCTGTCTGTCTGTCCGTCTGTCACCAGGCTGTGTATCTCATGAACCGTGATACCTAGACATAGACAGTTGAAATTTTCACAGATGATGTATTTCTGTTACCGATAACAACAAATATTAAAAAAAATATTTAAGTGGGGCTCCCATACAGCAAATTTGTTTTTTTTTTGCCGTTTTTTGCTACGGACGCGAGTCCGACTTGTACTTGGCCTGTTTTTTTGAATTTGGTAAAAAATGGTCCACTGCCATCTTTTTGTTTTAACTTTAACGAGGATGTTACGTTTTAACTACTATATGAACTCCACATTGGCCAACCAACACTTTTGAAAAGGAGAGTCCAGAGATCTATCGGCTATAATAACTTGTTTATATGTTCCAGCACGCTACCCCAACTCAATGGTCAACCTCAGCATCATGCTCGTACCCCCGCGCCTACGCAGCCGCCTGCCCCGTCTGCCCGAGCGACTGCTTCAGCCCCCAAGTGCCGTTCGGCTCCTGTAACGCTTGTTACTTGCAGCCAAGAACAGTCTAAACAGCCTCAAACAGCCTATACAGTGAGATGATTAAATGTGTAAAATTTTGAAAATTAGTTGTTGTTTTAATTATTTCTTAATGAAGTAAAATGTTTTACAAGCGGTGTTGAAGATTTGACTAAGCTTAGGTATGTACGGTCACGGGCAATCTTCTATCTATATATGTATGTATGTAATAAAAAGAGAAACTGACTGACTGGCATATCAACGCACAGCCGAAACTATTGGGACTAGGAACGTAAAATTTTGCAACAGGCTTCCTTTTATGACGTAGGTGAAGATTATGAGAAATTTTCCAAAATTTGCCCTCTAAAGGAAAACGGGAGTCCAAAGTTTGCATGTAGAAATCTACATTTTCGCTGGCGAAGCCGCTGGCAGAAGCTACAGTAATATACATATATACCTGTATATATTACTAGATACAATGGTGGTTACATAATTAAGAACGATTTGTAGTACCTACCAGAAATTTAAAAAAAAAAAAACAATGTTATATGTTCCTTCTCAAAAGTAATTAATTATGTTATGAAATAGCTACATGGATAGAGTAAACGGGATTAAGAGTAAATATTAGAATTACAATACTATTTACCTTACAAATTTAATTTATTATCGACAGTTACAATTTCAATTAGTAATAAAGCTGGATAAATAATTTAGAGCGATTCTTAAACTGCTCGAGAGTTGTTTCAGTAGATACTGTCGCATTCTGCGACGGTAGATTTGAGGTTCGGGACTTTTCTTCGATGAAATACTTGATATCATATAAAAATCCTTATACTTTTCTTCAAGATTCAATATTAGCACATCGCGCTACAAAGGTTATGTCCGAACTCAAAAAACTAGACATTTCTTTGTTCTACTCAAATTTCAAACCTATTCTAGAACTACAAAATCCTTAAAAGTATATTTTACATGCCATTTCGTTAGCCTAACTCATGCGATCTCCTTTCGATATCACATGACCTACGCCCCAATGAATAGAAATGTGGAGGCAACAAACATTTATATTCTAAAATAAACTTTCGAAGGATTAAGCATGACCTACCTATTACCTAACACGTCGATGTCCTCACCTGTGTGTGGATGAAAACTTATGTAATGGCGTACGTCTTTATAATATAATAATAATTATCATAAAATTCTTATATGATTACTGTGTGTCAATCTACACTCATTAATCAACGTTGGTTTGACTTAAACCCCACTGCAACAAAACCACACCAAAAGCCACAGCGCACCGCCCTGTTAACCTAGGATAATATAATATAATATTCCACAACTCAACAACGCCGTCTAGTCCCAAGCTAAGCAGAGCTTGTTTTATGAGTACTAGACAACTGATAATCATACTTATATATTTCTAAATACATACATATATAGATAAATTACACCCAGACACAGAACAAATGATCATGCTCATCACACAAACATTTGTCAATACCGTCATGACTTTATTTCTATCAGACGCTTATCGGGCCAGAGGACAAAGAGCCATAATTGCATTGGATTACCTATAGGATATCATTATTAGAATTCACTCTAGAGTTTTTTTTTTTAATTGATATAAACCAGTGGTTGACTGCGATCCTACCTGATGGTAAGCAGAGATGCAGTCATTAATGGTGAGGCGCACTAGTTTATTCACTCTATCCTATATATCACTAGCAGGCAAATTGTTCTAGTCCTTTAGACTCAAATAACCGCCCAAAATTGAGGTCTGAGGAAATTTCAACTCCCAAGAACCCGACGCGATCGGTGCACTCCATGGATACATTCTGAAAAGCAGGAGCCAAGGTGAAAGGGCTCCTTTTAGCGGTGAACAGACACGCTTGTGTTTTGGCGGCGTTGAATCCTACCAAATTGGTTTCGCCCCACTTGGAGACTGCCTGAAGTGGGACATTCGTCCGCTCTACCATAGCCTCTCGTTCGGACCGGATTAGCTCCTTACTAGCCTGAGCACCTGCAACTGTGCTATCATCTGCATACCAATAGATACCGGGCATCAGCAAATCGTTAATATGCGTTTATAGTTGATAAACAATAAAGATTATTTAAATAACATCATAGCTAAATCATTAGAGTTAACTAGACTCTCTTTCCAAAGGCTATGCCTCATTTGCAAAGTTGATATTAGCACAAATTGATTATTGAGTTATCCTCTCATAAGGGAGGCCCGGAGGGCATCTTCCTCGTACTAATAACACTAATATATTATTCTGGAGTGAAATCTAGCCTAAATTAACATAAGTCAACAATTTGATATTTGGATGTTTTGGCTCTGTCTTCCGAAGGCGCCCGGCTGCGTAAACACCCAGCCGTGCTCGCTGGGCGTCACAATACTTAGATTTTATCTCAATCATTATTCATTAATTTTTAAATCTCATTAAATAAGACGGTGATAATGTTCAAAATTGCAATTTAATACATTTTATTCTAACTTAATAGTTTTTAGCGTGTCTATCAATTTTTGACATTTTTCAAGAGAAATAGAACGCCATTCTTCTAAAAAAACATTGTATAACTCACTTAGGTTACCACACCGTCGATTTGAAACCTTTTTCTTAACTTCGCACCAAAGATGCTCTATGGGATTATATCTGGACTGTTTGGTGACCATTTCTAAGACAGAAACTGATTGAGATGTGAGGAATTCTTCAACCGTGCGTGCAGTGTGCTTGGGATCATTGTCGTGTTGAAATGCCCAAATAATCGGAAGCACGTCTACAGCATATGGTAACATTGTTTCTTCCAGTATATTTTTGTATTGGAATTGATCCATGTTTTCTTCTATCAATCTAACAGGTAACACCAGGACCAGAGAAGCACCACCAAATTTTCACATTTCCACTTCATGCTTTAATGTCACTTTTGTATACTTGGGGTCGAATGCTGTATTAGGAGGGCGTCGAACATATCGTTTCCCATCAGAACATATATGTCCAGCTTTTATACCCCCTAGTAAACATGGGTACATTTCTTGCTATCCTTCCGTGCAATTTAGCTTCTACTAAACGCCTTCGGATAGTGCCCGCTGAGATCGCTGAAGAGTTGGTTTCACCAAAATATTCTTTTCAATACACTTACTCGAAAACCGCTCACTGCTCTTATCCGACTAGTGTAGAAAAGTGCACGTGCTTTCTCCCGGCACAATGTTATTGCATTTATCGTATAAGGCTGGGCACGCGTCGCCCCCCCCAATCGTTGGTCAACCCCCGTTTATTCATTTCGTAACTTGTGTATTGAAAAATGTCGTTTGATACACGTGCAAATTTGTTACTGCAGCCCTCGGCTCCATAATATACTCGCCTATGGCTCGTGCGAATTCCGCCTTGATCGCAATGACAAACTTTCTGCACTTGTATAAAAATGTAATATTTTTCAACTCGTTAGACCCTTAAAAGGGTATTAGGGCCAAATGCACGATATTTCTATCGTCTTGCCGAGATGAATTTCTCTGTTATGGTACACGTGGAATATTTAAAGTTGTTTGATACGTGTTAAAATGCTTCACCGCGTGGAATATCATCGTTGTTGAGCACTGCAGGTGATCGGCTATCTTTTTATATGACCAATGCTTATCGCAAAGTTTTATTATTACTTCCCTTGTAGATTCATCGTAATTTTAATTTTTCCCCATTATTTTTATGTGAAACTAGCTTTTGCCCGCGGCTTCGCTCCCGTCAACTGACTACTCTACCATACTCTTCCCTACTCTACCCTACTCTACTCTACTCTACCCTACTCTACCCTACTCTACCCTACTCTACCCTACTCTACCCTACTCTACTCTCGTCTATTCGATTTTTTCTCGTCGTAAAAACCATCCTTGAACTTCAACGAACATTTTAAAAAAAGAATTGGCCAAATTGGTCCAGGCGTTGTTGAGTTATGCGCTTACCAACACATTTTGCGATTCATTTTTATATTATAGATAATCAACTTCTCGACTTTTACAGCACTAAAACGCGCCAAAATTACACGAATAATGGCTTATTTACAGAGTGTTCTCTATTTAAATTTGAATAAAAAAATAAACTACCCAGCGTTCTTAATTATGTGGCCAGCCAGTAAGTTTGCAATAATAAATATGTTAAGGTTTAATGTAAAACGTTTATCTATATATTATTTAATTAATCATGTTATAACTGTGTGCTACGACAATGTGGAACAATTTTTCGATACCGAGAGAGATACAAAAAGACATGCAAAAAGTGTTATTCTCGTAAGTTTGAAAAAAATCTTGTTTATAAATAGTCGTTCTTAATTATATGACCACCACTGTATATGTACTTAGCGGTCCCGACTCCCGACGGACGTTGTCCTGTTCGAAAGCTAGCTTTTCGTCTGAGTAAAAAATTGAGAATCCGATTGCAGCGCCACCTACCGGGTTCAATTGTATTTTCATACCATCTAGGGACCCTTTCAAATAAATACACACATGACATCCAAATCGGTCAAGCCGTTTAGGGGGAGTTAGGTGACAAACGTACAGAAGAGTTATATATGTAAAGTCATTTGGTACATTGTCACATTTTCTAAGACATGTTAATTTTTGCCATTCATGAAATAAGTGTACAAGAATTTGTCCTAAATTACCTACCTAACCAACAAACAGGTAACTTAGAACTAATTGTCGTACTTACCTTAGTAAACATTAACATTAAAAAAAAAAAATAACATACTCATACATATCCACATATGTCATGGCGGAATGGCGACAGCGAATATTGCAACCCAGTGCTGGGCACGCCATAATTATGGCGGTAAGTCCCTTCTTTGAGGAGTGGCTGGAAAGGCAACACGGCGTCCTTACCTTCCGCGTGACGCAGGTCCTTACTGGACATGGTAAGTTCGGGAGGTTTCTGCAGCGGATTCGCGCGGAAGAAACGGCTGGGTCACCTGGGCGTTTGTGCCACTGTCCGCTCGGAGGACGCGGTGGAGCTTACGGTAGAGGTGTGCCTCGCTTGTTCAGAGGACCGCCATGTCCTCGTGGAGGCGACCGGCAGCGGCACGACTTCTCGCGCCGGGCCTTGGAATACACCGTGGTCCGAAGCGAGGAGGAATGGCAGGTGGTCGCCTCCTTCTGCGAAGCAGTAATGCTAGCAAAGGAGGGGGCCTCACGCGCGAGGAAACGGCCCTCACGCCCCAGCCGCTGTGATCACGATCCCGATTTCCAGCTACCGTAGGCGCAGGCTTGCGGATGGCAAGCAATAGGTAGCACGCTGTTCGGTCGTCCGGTAATCGAGCCCAAGTCGTCGACGGCACGTATTGTTCCACGCGCACCTCAAGATGTCAGCAAATCGTCGGGGCCCAATAGGGTTGAAGCCTACTGGGGCCATGAGTTAAGTGAAAGTGAACCCTGGGGCCCTGAAACAAAGGCAAAGAAAGAACAGGAGTGGGTATTAGTCAGTAAAAGTCTGACACGCCCTCTCACTCCGCCCAAGTGCGCGAGAAGTCATTGGATAATTTCCCACCATAAAAAAAATATCGGTCAATGAAGACAGGTCACCAATGACGTCATAAGTTGGATTGATAAAAATAACGGACAAGCCGGTAATCGAACTCGCTCCTAAAAACGTGCAAAAATTTGAACAATCGACCAAGTTATTTATAAAACGTTAAGGGAAGTAACCTTACAAAATACAAGCTTTGAAATTCAATATTTATAAGTCTTTTCCGGGAAAACAGAAAACACGAGGCATTAGAAAATCCAACACGTGGTATGATGGCCGACGATGGATGCCATTTTCTTCACATTGGGCCACGATGGCCAACTCCCGTGGCGTATAAAAAGTTTAGGAAAAATTAAAGTTTTGACCATGGAATAATTTGAAGAAAATCAAACTACAAAACTTTTAGCGAAGAAACGAAATAAATCTGTAATTTTCAAAAAGCTGCAATGTAACTAGGATATTAACCGAAATGAAATCCACTATAATTGGAATCACAAAGCCACCTTACGTGTCCTTTCACTTAATTTTAAAGAACTTATTCCGCCTTCAAAGTCACATAATAAAACGAGTAATAAAACGCAATCATAAGTTTTAGCAAATAAAACTAAAACTAATTCCAATCGAGGCTTCAATTTCCTGCGCCACGTCATATCCTTTCATTTATCGAGCGCTTCCCACCCACGGTTTCCCGCCCTCTCCATAATTTTCCACTGGTTGTCCCGCGCATGCGCCCCACCGGGTACCCTCTCTGACACCTGTCAAAATCAGTCTGTCCCTCCCCAGTGTCGTGTACTGTTTGACGTCACCGCAACCATAATTACGGGAAATCCAAGTGCATTTTGGTGAAACATGTAAAATTTGGTAAGTGGAAAACTAAATTTCATTTCTTAGAAATAGTTTTTTTTTATTGTTACTCTGAATTCTATAACGTTTTTGTGAAATTTATAGGTACCGTGTGTAGGTGGGCAATTCGTATTTTAAAAGGTCGATGGTTTAATATCCTTTCGTAAAAAATTTCATCGCACTTTTTTATTTTTATTTTCAATTTTCTCTGTCTACGCTCTCATCGATCGATGAATAAACTTGAGACGTAGATTATGACAGCCTTCGGTCTATTAATAGCTCAATGGTTTATGTGATAACAATTTCACGTACCTGTAGGTATATGACTGATATTGCGCGTGTCTCATGACCTTTAATCTTATCTTGTCTGATTTGATGGTAACGATTAACGGCACTTCATTGATCTTCATCGATAGCTATTACATTAACTAACGAATTTCTGTGAATCATGGCCGTTATATCAGAGATCGTTCCGATTTGTGCTTACATACTATGCATATAATAAAGGAACAGAAAATACCGATGACCAGGTGAGGGTCGCGGGAATCCGATGGATACGAGATGCATAGGACTGCTTGTTGTGGTGACACTTAGGGGAGGCCTGTCCAACAGTAGACGTCATTCCAGTGAAATAATGAATAGAAAATATTGATATATTCCTCTTAACACACCTTTTCAGAGTACCTAACTTTCTAAATTACAATTTCATATTTAGTATGAATGGCCTGGATGGTTAATCTTTATAATTCCGATTCTGTTGGTTATACTATTTTTTTTTTCGTGAAGAGCGTTCTGTCGTTCTCTCTCATTTTTCTGGGTTTTGTTCTTAAATTTTTGGCATTCAACTGCACCAGTCTCGCAAAGGCGTATCAGGGCATGTCAAGTAATCGTATTTAGCTGCATTAGGTTAAATTAGAAGCCGACTCTATCATAGAAGTTACGAAACGGCAGATTGATCTGCATACATCATAAAAAATATAGAACATAGAGAATCGTAAAATCAGAGTAAGCGCCGAAGGCCGAAGAAAATGTAGCTTTCAAACACGCTATCTATTTCAGACAGAATTTACTTTGATTATCAAGCCCCTCACGCATGTCTGTCTGTGTGTTTGCGATAAACTCAAAAACTACAAAACGGATTTTAATGCGGTTTTTACCAATAGACAGAATAATTAATGAGGAAAGTTTATGTGTATAGAACATGCATATTATAGTTGAGAAAAATTGAGAATTTCTAAGATATCTAACATCCGTGCGTAGCTTAGGCAAATCTCTATTTCAATTTATATTTATAGCTATTGTGAAGGCTGCCTGCTGAGGGGATCAATACAGCATGCAGGCTGACAGAGAAATACTTCTGACTGAATTTAGATCCTTATTCGAATTTAAGAGCAGGTCATGACGATCAGACAGAGATCCACAGGTTGATGGCGCATTTTCAAACAACAATGTAAATATAAATCTTAACTTCCGATCGAAAAAAATAGGCAGTCTGTGGTTTCGTAGCTCCTAAACTAATAAACCGATTTAGTTTCCTTTTATTGATAGGCGTTTAACAATTATCCTACCTGATGGTAAGCAATGATGCTATTATTTACAAAGTCGATCGATTCCCAGATACCTTCGTGAATCTTACAGTACCGTAAGGAACGGAGATAAAAAAGGCATATTAGTGGATTAGCGTACGATTTATTCCTATAAATAACTTTTTACATTATCTATTATAAAAAAACATTTGCGCCTTTCGGCCTGATAGCTTTTCTGACATCATCATGGTGAAGATGCTCGGATCCAGGGGCCCAAGTCTGCTATTTTTTTAAATTCGTCATTCTAACACGATCCCATTGTAATTTTTTGCTAAAAGTTCTTAATCTGATCATTGATCGGTCAATGGTCTCGTAATAGAATTGTGGTAGAATGACAATATCGAGCTGTCTCGTAATTAATTAAAAGCAATGACTGCACAATGACTTTCTAATGGTAGGTAAAAATTTTAACAGATTACCGCATTCATCAGACATTCATTTGTCATTATGTACGAGATTACCATTGTCATGTCATTTCCTTCAATGGAATGTCAGTGAGTGGTTAACCATTGGAAAGTAATAATAACGCCATTATATTAGAAGTCTAGAAGATTACCAAACTTGTCAAAATCAATAATGATGAAATCAATGATAGACCATTCTGACACTATTGTAATAGCAGACTTGAGGCCCAGGTTGTGGTTACAGTTAACAGCCACCCGAAAATCTGACAAATGCGGGTCGGAGTATGAACCTGCTTTTAATCGATATACTGCATTCCTGCAAAGGAGATGTTCACAAAATGTATGACGCCCTGGCCAAGATTTTGTACAGTGTATGTATAGTTCCACGTGGGCAAAGCCGTTGTACGAATACTGGTAATAAAACTGTTAAATGTTGGTTTTTGCGCTTACAAAAATTTCAAATGTAAGATCATCAGCATGATTGTGAAAGTCTGACGTCACAAGCTTATTAGGATTGTGGGCATGCCCATCGTACCTACATCGGTGTAAAGAGCCACTAAAGTACTTGCTTCAATAATAATAATAATATAATATCATTTATTTCAAACTTGCACTCATAAAAAGGTTTAAGAGGGTCCCTCCCCACTCGCCTATCGTCAACATCAAGCATGGTTTAAAAGCTTGTTGCTTCATCTAACGCAATCCGACGCGATGTTTGACGAAAAGGCAACGCGAAAAAAGAGAGATAACGCCTGAAAACTCGAATATTTTACAAAACTTGTTGCAGGAAATACGTGTTTTTTAAAACCCTTAAAAGTTTTTAAAAAAAATCGTCGTCATTTAGAATCTTGATTAAATTTGGAAGGCTTCTATTTCTATTGTTATACTTTTTTGACATTTTTAAATTTTTGAGTAAATTATGAAGTGTCAAAGTTCATGCAAAATAGCAGATTTTCAGAGATCTTTACTGGATTAGTTTACACAAATTTATAAATTGATTTCAAAAGAAGCCTAGATAATATGCGCAAGATAGTGTGTTTTCTAAATCTAATGAAAAATGTGCTCGCGCGCGTGAATTTAGGTTTTTCTATACAAACTTCCAACCCCTGTTTTACCCCCTTAGAGATGGAGTTTTGTAAAATCCGTTCTTCGTACCAAACATGCTTGATTTAATAATAATAACATGTTGACATATCCGTTCCGCATGACGAGAACCTCGTGAAAGCCGAGAAAGACAAACAAATCAAGTATATTGATCTGGCTCGCGAGGTTGTCGACATGTGGGATGTAGACTCGGCGATCATTGTACCGATAGTCGTGTCAGCCAATGGCTTAATAGCCAAGAGCCTCGACCAACACCTTAGGAGGCTCGCGTTAGGCGGCTGGATCAAGGGCTTGATTCAGAAAGCGGTACTCCTGGACACAGCTCGTATTGTTAGGAGGTTCCTTTCTCTGGAGCCCTGACCGCCGGTAGCTTGGACCCTGTTCCCGATAACGGTGGGATGTTGTTTTTTATATTTTTAAATGTTTTATTTTTTATTTTTGAAATATTTAAAAATGTAACTAGTATGTTTATATAAGTGAAATAAAGGGAATAAAAATAATAAAAAAAACATTTATATACCTACCCTTAAAGAGTAACATTTATAGTGTAAATACAAACTATTAAACGTAACAATTATATTTGTTCCACGGCTGCACCAAATACTTACGTCCCGCTTAGACGTCAATTTATACACTTTTATAATAAACATCCCAGTCATATTCAAGAACTATAGAAGCCTTAATAAAATCAAATCATTTTTAAAATGAAAACTTCGCTAAAAGACTATACAAAATACCTTCAAATGGTATTGGAAATATGTCCTGGGCCAGCAGACTCGAGATTGGTTGCAAATCTAAGAAAAAAAATCTTACTTAACTGTTTTACTTTTAGCTTTTTTTTATTTTTTATTTGATTTAAACCAGTGCTTGACCGCGATCCCACCTGATGGTAAGCCTTGATTCAATCATTGATGGCGAGGCGCACCAGTTCATTAAGAGCCTATTCACTCTAGCCTTGAAGGCACCTAAATTATAGTTGGACGGGAAGACCGCAGCAGGCAAAGGACGAAGCGAATCGCTTAGTCCGGACCGTAGCTGCCTTGAGTTCGTAAAATGTAAATTATAAATGAATATTTGTTCTGGAATGGGCAGTCTGGCCTAGCGGCAATCATGTGTATGATGTTAATAATGCTGGCTCGCAGCTAATAAACCACGACTTACAAATCAATATCAAACATGACATGGTGAATTTGTGTCCCTTGAATTTGGTTAACATTAATCTCCAAAGCTAGCGCAGGCAGACAGGCGTAGGGTATTCTAGTCAGCCTTTTGGTATTTTACAGGATGCATTTTAGAAACTGGATGCAGGCATTTCATCATTTGATTTTGAAATCACCTTTCTACCAACGGACAACCCGACGTACGGCGAGTGTCTACCCTTTACGTTGCTGACACCTCTCTCTACGGCCCGGACTAAGCATTTCGCCTCGTCGTTTATACCGCGTACATCGAAGGACTGAAACAATTTGCCTGCTGCTGTCTTCCCTTTCATTCATTCATAAGTTAGGTGTCTTTAAGGTTAGAGTGAATAGGCTCTTAATAAACTAGTGCGTTTCACCATCAACGCTTGCATCACTGCTGACCATCGGCTGGAATCGCAGTCAAGCACTAGTTTATATGATATATATAAAAAAACTGATAAATATTGCACTTTGTACACTATCTGACACTGAACTGTCTACAAATGTTCGCTGCTCTGTTATTACCTGTCTTTGAAGTCTTGAAACTATACAAATACTTTGAAGTGGTCATGGGAAATTAAACATCTGCGTGTGTTAGAACTGTCTTATCTATATAGCATATAAGAAAAGAAAATTCCGTTATTTCTTTTTGATTTCAACAAAATCACGGCTTTGTTTCGCTACTTGCTCCTGACAGAGGGTTCACTCGCATTCAAGTAGGAAATTATCCCAAGGGAATATACTATCGGGATAAAAATATCCTAAGATGTGGTAATCCATTCAGCCGTTTGAGCGCCTCGCCGAGTCTAAGCTTCAAATTCTTTAGAATCGACACCGAGTTACTAGCCTGTAGGTTTTCTACTGTACCAGACACCTACATTCAGCATAAACTTTTTTTTTGGGTTTGGCCTCTCGCAGGTCAATCTAGGAGGTTGTCGGCTGCTTAACCGGTCTTGCCTGTGGCGGCCTCGATTCGAGAATCAAAGCCTCCAGCCAGGGCTTACTTAACTAAACTTAAAAACTAAGCGACTATACGCTAAGGGCACCCCCTGTGGGGTACGGACCTCGGCTTAGGGCGTCGCTGGGGGAGGGCAGCAAGGGACGGGCTGGATCGAACAAAACTAAGGCGCACGCGCCGGCCGCGTAGATTGTACTTACGAATCTACGTAAACTCCACGTTCGATGAGGCGACAGCAGCGACACATCTTTATAGGACGGCGGACCCGCGCACTAGCCCGTTTGCTATTGGTCCGCTATTATTTTGAGTTTGGTGTGGTATACGGGCTTTGACGGAGATGGTTTCAATTTCTTCTGCCATTTCGATGTGAGGGTATGCACAAGAACGTTCGTCGGGTCACCACTTTACCAAGGGTTGGTAAGTAAAACGTAAGCAGGATCTTAGAACAGAATGTTTATTTCATAATCTGCTCAGCCTATATAATAATACAATTTTGAATATGTAACACACTCATCTGGATATGTACCTTGATACTCAGTTCACTTTCATTTATCGCCAAGAAGGCTACCAAAATGTTATGGTTTCTGAAGCGAATCTGTATCTGCCACGACTTGAAGTCCGTGCGTGTTCTTAAGCTTCTTTACGTCACCCACGTCAGGAGTGTGCTGGACTACACATCGCAGGTGTGGAATCCTAGCATTAGAGTTCACATTAATAGAATCGAACGGGTCCAAAGAGGTTTTACCAGATATCTACGGTACAAGTCAAGAAGCTGTCCTAACACAGCTCATCTTCCTGCCCTTTTCCCGTGTTATTTGGGGTCGGCGCAACACGTTTTCTTCTTCCATTCTGCCCTGTCACTCGTTATACTATCACTAACTTCCTTTTCTGTCCTAACACAGCTACTTACCCTGAAAAGCTCAGCCACTTCAAATTGACAACTCAAGAAGAACGCAGAAAAACTAAGGACTAAATTAAAATTGTCAATGGTCTGATCCATGTTCCTAAACTATCTACTGGAGGACATAAACTTATCAGTCCCCTGAAGTTGTCAACCCAGGTCAGACCGTGAATTGGATTTGTTTTTGCCGTTAGCAGCTCGAACAAACCTCAGAAGATCGGCGCCGTTGAACCACATGATGAGACCGTATAACGAAAGTCCATCTCGCATCAATAGCATTGACATCTTCTCCAACACTTTGGCTCAGTTTCGGAAACATCTTTTGCAGCAAGTCGTAGATCAATAACATTATAAACTCACCTATTTAATTTAATTTGACTAAATTAAATTACTCAATTTAATGGTTTTTGGGGTTCAATACCTCCGACACGCACTTGCCCAGTTTTTTTTTCTATTGCAATTCATTATTAATAATTCCTTATTCTGTATTTTATTGTTTTTTATTTTTAAGTTTTTGTCTTGTACCTTTTTATTATTTATTACATTACATGTCTCGGAAAGACTTTTCAAAATTAACATGCATTCGGCTTTCACACATTTGATACTGTTGTTTTGGGCCAAAATTTGCATATAGCCTTCGCTCTTCCCATCGTTAGATACACCCACAACTTTTGGGAAAAGTCAATCAAATTATTAAGAACACACTATCTTCGATCCTAAATGTGGCCTTAGACGACCGAGCATGGCAGCAAGCCACTCTTCCCATCCGGCTGGGTGGCCTCGACGTCCGCAAAATTTCGAGTATAAGTTTACCAGCTTTCCTCTCCTCGGTGCACAGTACTAAAACTTTAACATTTTCTTTTATCTTCCTCACTGGTTGATGTTAAGGTGCCGTGCTTGTACTCGGGTTAGTGGCTTCAGGCACTCCCTTCATCCACCATAGGCTCTATGATGAATGACGCCTCGTTTCGGCTCGCAATCGGTTTACGCTTAGGCGTACCTTGTGTTGCTCTACATCGGTGTCATTGTGGCGAAGCTGTTGACAGCTTCGGACACCACGGCCTGTCCTGACCAGATCTTATGACGTTGGTGCCGTGGAAGGTGGGTAGGCCTCTGGTGTGGGACGCAATCTGTGTCGACTCCCTTGCGCCATCCCATGTTCTTAGTTCGGCGGGCTGTGTCGTTACCGCTGCGGCTGCTGAGCGGCGCAAACAAACGGCGCAAATACAGTTTTAAGCCGTTTGGGGTCGAAACGCCTGAGTCATGGGGTCCGAATGCGCATCTCCTTTTTATGGAAATTTCACGCCATCTGATCGACACTTTCGCCCAAAGAATTGCCATTCAACGTGGCAATGCTCCCAGCCTTCTGGGCACATTTCCGGTTGACAGTGAATACTTCGACGCCCGAGTTTATTTTGTGTATTTGTATTTATATGTCCATAGTTAGGTTTAGTTTATTAGTATTTATAATAGATAATATTTAAGTCCCCATTATGACTATACAAATAAAGTTTCACACATTACAAATACAATATACACAAATATTTTGGTGAGAATAGTTATCGCTGATTGAAGGACACAGCATGACACTTTGTCTAGACCGATTGCAATTCGCCCGGATAGAGTCTCGCTGATCTTTAAATCCGTTTTCTTTACAAAGTATTGATTAATTTAAATATGCTATATACATTCTGAAGAACACATACGAGATTTTTTTTTTGTGTAAACATATTTCTGAAAATCAAAGCCGTTTAAAAGGAGTAGGGAAAACAAGTAAAAAATATCAAATTTAAACAAAAAAAACAATGTAGGTACCTTCGATAAAGTTTCTTCGACGTGTTTAAATACATTAATAACAGTCTCCTTTTCTGTTGATTGCACTGGAGTTTTCGTTGCAAGCTTTTTCTTCGGCGAATAATAAGAATTCAACGTAAATATCTCGTATCAACAAGTTGATTGATAGTGAACAAGATGGCGGATTATAACCCGCCCAATGACACAACGTCACATTTTTATGTAAAATGTTTGCAGTATCTGTGGTCTATAATTTAGTAGTATTATAAATGGTTTGTTTACCTTTTATCTCACGGCTCCCTGAATAGGGTATAATTGTATTCCTACTCTACGAAGATATCTCTCCTTCATAATAAATTATAAAGAGATAACATGTATAATACAACATTTATGTACATAAAATATTAAAATTAAGGGGTAATATCTGAAAATGATTCTAAAAATTCACCAATAGCATAAGCTATTTTTTATTTTCAAGCAGGTCGTTACCGCGCGTTACTGGTTTCGACATTTCGTTTTTAGGGTTCGTAAAAGGAAAAAACGGAACCCTTATAGGATCATTTTACTCTCCGTCCCTCTATCTGTATGTCTGTCTGTCAAGACCCGTTATCTCAGGAACGCGTAAAGATATCGAGTTGAAATTAAAACTATTTACTTAAATCTGCAGTCCCTTGAAGCTGTTAAAAAATCAAACTTCTAAGTTAACAGAAAAATAAGATACGCCTGTTTTTGTCGCAAAAAACGTATATTTCGATACTCTCAAAAAAATCAAAATTCATAGGGTACTTCCCGTTGACCCAGAATCATGAAATTTGGCATAAAGCAAGGTCTCATAGCACGGGTAAAGGAATAAATCTGAAAACTTTAAATTTGTTGTTAGATACGTCACAAATGTCACGAGGGGACGGGGTTGCGTGGCAGCACGGTTCGGGGACATTGCAGTGGTGGGCGTTTACCTGTCCCCGAACAGAACTCGCCGATCTCCACATCTCCCTTATGGAGCTGAATGCCGTCGTCGCTGGGTTTGGTTCCCCCGTGGTCGTTTGCGGGGACTTCAATGCCAAGAACTTGGCTTCGGGTTCCCGGTTCACGAACCAGCGGGGTCGGATGGTGGAGGACTGGGCTCTGGAGACAGGCCTGGTCGTCCTAAACCGGGGTTCCGTCCCCACGTGTGTGCGGATGCAGGGCGAGTCAGTGGTGGACATATCGTTCGCCAGCCCTGCTCTGTCACCGCGTGTCGTCGACTGGCGCGTCATGGAGGGGGTGGAGACGTACTCGGACCACCAGTACATTCGGTTTGACGTTTCCGCCCAGACCTCGATCGCGCCGGTCCCACGGACCCCGTGTGGTCCGCGTTGGGCGCTGAAGCAGCTGGACCGGGAGCTCTTCCTGGAAGCCGCGATGGTACAGGCCTGGGTGCAAGCACCGGACAGGCCTGTCGACATCGACGTCGAGGCAGAGTGGTTCCGGGAGGCCATGTCGCAAATCTGCGACGTGGCAATGCCCCGAGTCCGGCCAGGACGTGCCCGGCGCCAGGTGTACTGGTGGTCGCCGGAGATTGCGGCACTGCGGAATGCATGCAATGCCGCGCGGCGCCGGTACGCCAGACACTGCAGTCGCCGCATCCGCCTGCCGGATGCGGAGGTCAGAGAGGCGGAGCTGTATGAGGGATACAGAGTGGCGAAGCGCACCCTCCGAGCGGAAATAAAGCGGGCCAAGTTGGAGGCCCGCAGCTTGTGGCTGGGGACTCTGAACGGAGACCCGTGGGGACGCCCTTACAAGGTGGTGCGGGAAAAACTCCGCCCCTGGGCTCCCCCACTCACACAGAGTCTCCGGCCCCAGATTGTGGAGGGTGTGGTGAGCAATCTGTTCCCTGCGCGAGGGGAACACTCTCCCCCGCTCATGGCTCCGCCACCAGCAGTGTCTAACGTGGATCACGATGGCGACGACGACGACAATGCTCCAGAGGTGACCGAGGTAGAGATGAGTGTGGCGGTACGAAGGCTAAGTGCCAAGAATACCGCCCCAGGACCCGACGGCTTGCCTGGTAAAGCCTGGGTCCTGGCCATGGAGGCTCTCGGGTCTCGATTAAAAGGGCTCTTTAGCGCATGCATGGAGAGGGGCCAATTCCCACTTCTCTGGAAGACGGGGAAACTGGTCCTTATCGCGAAGCCCTCGCCCTGCGGACTCTCCGTCCGCGTACCGGCTTATTGTGCTGCTCGACGAGGTGGGCAAGCTCTTTGAAAGAGTAATTGCAGACCGCCTCGTCGCGCACCTAACACGAGTGGGGCCGGATCTGGCGGACGGCCAGTTCGGCTTTCGCAGGAGGCGCTCCACGGTGGACGCCATCATGCGCGTACGAGCTCTCACGACGGGGAATGCGGTGTCCCAGGGCAGGTGTGTCGTGGCGGTGTCGTTGGACATCGCTAACGCCTTTAACTCCCTGCCCTGGAGTAGCATTAGGAGGGCACTCCGGTATCACCGGGTGCCCGACTACCTCTGTCGTGTGATCGAGGCCTACCTGTCGGACAGGTACATCATCTACCCTGGTCACCAGGGTGAGTGGAAACGGCGAGAGATGTCGTGCGGTGTTCCGCAGGGATCGGTATTAGGACCGCCCTTGTGGAACATCGGCTACGACTACGTGCTACGCGGCGACCTCCCTGACGGGGTCAGCGTGGTCTGCTACGCAGACGACACGCTGGTCCTGGCTCAGGGAGAGTCATACCAGGCGGCGGTCGAATTAGCGACACGCGGGGTTGCGATAGTCGTTGATAGGATCCAGCAGTTGGGACTCGAGGTGGCGCTACACAAGTCCGAGGCCATGTGTTTTCACGGCCCTTGGAGCGCGCCACCTCGGAATTCCCAATTAACGGTAGGAGGAGTTCACATCGGCGTCGGGTCGACGATGAAGTACCTGGGACTCGTCCTCGACAGCCGGTGGAATTTCGAGGAGCACTTCCGACGTCTGGCTTCCAAACTAAATCGGACTGGGGCTGCCCTCAAGCGGCTCCTGCCCAACCTCGGGGGTCCAGACGCCTCCTGCCGGAGGCTCTACGCAGGCATCGTCCGGTCCATGGCCCTTTATGGGGCGCCGGTGTGGGCGCCGTCACTGCGAAAGCGACCGGCGGCCCAGCTGAACGCGTGCCAGAGGGTCATGGCCATACGGATGGTGAGGGGATACCGCACGGTATCCCGCGAAGCGGCGAGCCTCCTTGCTGGCCAGCAACCATGGGACCTGGTGGCAGCAGGCCTTGCACGCATGCACGATCTGCGCGTGGAGATGCAACGTCGGGGTGAAACTCCGCTGCCGCGACAAGTCGCGGCATGGCGGGCAGAGCTCCGGCGGGGTCTCATGGCGGAATGGCGACAGCGACTATCGCAACCCAGTGCTGGGCACGCCATAATTATGGCGATAAGTCCCCTCTTTGAGGAGTGGCTGGAAAGGCAACACGGCGTCCTTACCTTCCGCATGACGCAGGTCCTCACCGGACATGGTAAGTTCGGGAGGTTCCTGCACCGGATTCGTGCGGAAGAAACGCCCGGGTGCCACCATTGTGCGGACCGCCCGGAGGACACGGTGGAGCACACGGTAGAGGTGTGCCCCGCTTGGGCAGAGCAACGCCGTGTCCTCGTGGGGGCGATTGGCGGCGGCGATCTCTCGCGCCGGGCCTTGGTACAGGCCATGGTCCGGAGTGAGGAGGAGTGGCAGGCGGTCGCCTCCTTCTGCGAAGCAGTAATGCTAGCAAAGGAGGCGGCCGATCGCGTGAGGCAACGGTCCTCACGCCCCAATCGCCGCCGGGATTCCGATCCCGATTTCCGGCCATCGTAGGCGCAGGCTTGCGGACGGCGAGCAATGGGTGGCTCGCCGTCCGACCGTCCGGTAACCGTCCAGACCGAGCCCAAGTCGTCGACGGCGCGTGCTGTTCCACGCGTGCCTCAAGGAGATGTCAGCAACTGTAGGTGCCTAGCAGGGTCGAAGCCTACTGGGGCCAAGGGTCTGATTCTGAAAGGAAGACTCGGCCCTGGTACGAAAGGCAACGAAGGAACAGGAGTGGGTTTTTAGTCAGTAAAAGTCTGACACTATCTCCCGCCCCGCCCAAGGGCGGGGGATGTCATAAGATGATTTTCACACCGAAAAAAAAAAAAAAAAGACGTCACAAAAAAATACTTTTTTCGGGAAAATCTTCAAGACTCCATTCGGGAATTAAATTATTTATATAGGTAAGTTTGTACGGAACCCTCAGTGCGCGAGTCCGACTCAGAATTGCCCAGTTTTTTTTCCAAGACACGTCTTTTCCTGATATGTAGGACAAGCTGCTGCCAGTGGAAGTGCTTCAAGGGAACATACTCCCAGGATAAAACCGCGTGTCCAAATTCATACAAATTTATTTAGTCGTTCGAGCGAGAAGGAGTAAGGAACATATACACATACTATACTCTGTTTCGCCTTTATAATATTATTGTGATTGGTAGATAGATACATACATAGATCATCAGTTTAAGTCGTTGTCAACCACTCAGGCAATGGTCAATGCACGAAAATACGTCAACCCACAAGTTTTTTATCTTTCTCAGTGTTCATTCAAATTCTTACAGCTGTACTCATCCATATATATAAAAGGAGAAACTGACTGACATATCAACGCACAGCCAAAACTACTGGGCCTAGGAGTGTGAAATTTTGCACAAGGCTTCCTTTTATGACGTAGGCACGGAGCACTAAGAAAGGATTTTCGAAAATTCACACCCTAAGGGGATGAAACGGGGGCCTAAAGTTTTTATGGAGAAAGCTACTATCACGCGGGCGCAGCCGATGGCAGAAACTAGTGTTTTGTTAAAAATCATGTCCAAATCAAGTCCGGTAAGGACCTCAAAAAATGTCAGCAAAACCGAAAGGACCCAGTAGGGCAATGACATTTTTTAAAAGTTACCGTAGTCCTAGAACGCAAAGGGCAACTAAAGGATACAAGTAGGCTTTATTCAGTAAAGTCTGACACGCCCTCTCGTCCCACAATAGAGCGGGACAAATCATTTGACGATTTCCCACATAAAAAAAAAAAAATAGTAGAGAAAAGTCTTAGTCAGATGAAGGTTGATTGTGTACTAAGAATAATGTGGCCCTCCTGGGGCCAATTTGGAAACTTCCTTTAACTTAAACATTCTTTAAGCGCCGTCACCACAGCAATATAATCCTCTTTGATATCTTGATCATCCCTCCAGGCCTGAACAGCGGCGCGCTGTAAATAATCTAAATAAAAAGAAACTTGCTACAAAGTCATCACAACTCATTAATGTTACAGCTTCGGCAAGCTTTTAAGTCGTGACCTTTACTCCGGATTACTTTCTCGCTTAAGGGACTTACAACAGTATTAACTTCATTGATTGGAGAGGTGGCTAACATCAAGAATGAAAAAAAAGTCTATATTAATGTATAAAATGTCTAGGAAATTCACTGACGGGGTGCCACAGGAATAGAAGGTCATATTTGGCGGTATGATACTTCTCGCATTTCCGCACAAATAGATTTAGAAAATCCAAGATCCAGATTATATTTGCAGAGTCTTTTCAATTTTATTAATATGTTGAATCTCGGTTGGCTATAGCAGATCCCTTGAACCCTATAATTGATTGAATCTCGAGTCACTTCGGGGTAAATCCATTGTGAATTACATCTCGGATCCTTTTCGGCTGAATATATCCAAAATTCGTATATTCACATAATTTTACTGAGTTTCATAATATGCCATATTATGTGGGAGGATTTGGTTAAACGAAATGGCCCTAAATATACTTACTTAGGCTGCTACTTATCGTAGGTAATCTGGGAGATGAAATTGATCGAGGATAAGCCACAAACACTCACCAAGCACAAGCACAAGCATCACCGCCTTTTACAAGAATTTTAATTGGATGTCTTGCATGTCCTGCTAAAAATATTTTTTTTAATAACGTGATGCATTTCAATGTTATTTTAATAAAGAACAGTGAAACGCAATGGATGATCGGTTATCGATGATTTCAATAACATATATATAATTGTATGGTTTTCTAATCTAGTTTTACATCCTGCAGATGCATATGTCATGCCGTGTTCTCAATATATTTCTCATATTAAAACAATAACTATCAAATACTGGTTAATTTTAATGACTTATGTTGATTCGTTACTTTATGTTATACGATTTAGCTTGTAGCATTTGTGAACGTACTTAGTTTTATATATTTTTATACAGATAAAATTATTTAGTAAATATTAATAGAAAAATAAAGACGATAGTGATTTGTTGAGTGGCCATTACTGATCGTAAAATGTCCCTTAATATTAGTATTTGGAACTTCGGAAGCTGTGAATTGTACTGAAATAAACTTGTTGTTTGTAACAATGTTGGTTGTGGGTTTGTTTTAACTAGTGATCCAACACTCAGAACCCTGATGATTCGAAACTAATCTAAATATATCTTCGCACCAATTTAGCAAGGATCCGAATCCAAGATGGCGTGTTCGTGTTTATTTTTATTTTTCATTAGTACTTCGCTCGGGGCGGACATTAGCATTTAAATGAATTTCGGTCTCTCGGTGAGGCGTTAGCACCAAATTGTGGGATATTACGCGCTTCAACATTCCCTGGGCTAATGGACATTATTTTTTTGCATGAAACTGCTTATTGTGCGGGAGAAATGTTTCATGAAACTTGGCAACTCAGCTTTATAGTCTACGTGCTTTTTATGCAGCGATATTTTATAGGAACCATTCTGCAATTGTTGAGTTTTAAAATTCATGGGTAGTTCTTTCTTTTCCAAGACTCAAGAATTGGGTAGGTATAGTTATAACTGCTAAAGGCTTATCGTTACTACACTAATTTTATAAAGGTGAAATTTTGTGAGTGCGTATGTTTGCTACTTCTTCGAACTTGAACGGATTTTTATGAAATTTGGCATACAGACACGGATATACTAGTGTGTAACTTTATATAGCACATAGGATACTTTTTTATCTGGGAAATATGTTTCTGTTCACGTGGGCGAAGCCACTGGTAGCAGCTAGTAGGTAGATAAATGTATAAACTGTCGTTACCCGGTGTGTCTGACATCGAGGCACAAACGAATGTAACCATGCGTTCAGTACTGCATTGTGACGGTAAGTCCCCTCTTTGAAGAGTGGTTGGAAAGACAACACGGCGTCCTTACCTTCCGCATGATTGGGCACGCCACAATTATGGCGGTAAGTCTCCTCTTTGAGGCGTGGTTGGAAAGATCTCACGGCGTCCTCACTTTCCGCTTGACGCAGGTTCTCACCGAACACGGTAAGTTCGGGAAGTTCCTGCACCAGATTCGTGCGGAAGCGACACCCGGAGGACACAGTAGAGCACACGGTGCAGGTGTGCCCCGCTTGGGCAGAGCAACGCCGTGTCCTCGTGGGGGCAATCGGCCGCGGTGATCTCTCGCGCTGGGCCTTGGTACAGGCCATGGTCCGGAGCGAGTAGGAGTGGCAGGCGGTCGCTTCCTTCTGCGAAGCAGTAATGCTAGCAAAGGAGGCGGCCGATCGCGTGAGGCAACGGTCCTCACGCCCCAACCGCCGCCGGGATTCCGATCCCGATTTCCGGCCACCGTAGGCGCTGGCTTGCGGACGGCGCGTCCTGTTCCATGCGCGTCTCAAGGAGATGTCAGCAAACCGTAGGGGCCCAGCAGGGCTGATGCCCGCTAGCTGGGACCGCAGGGAATTTCTGAAAAGGAAACCCGTAGTAGACGCAAAGGGCAACTGAAGGACACAGGTGTGATTTTAGTCAGTAAAAGTCTGACACACCCTCCTGCGAGAGAGAGCGCGAGAAGTCATTAGATGATTTCCACACTTAAAAAAGAAAGACCAGTCCTATGTTGACTGTTAGAGAATGCCTAAGATATTGTCTGCCTATGTACCTTTATGCTTTATTACCTATAAAGTATTAATCACTAAATAATAAATAAATAACTAAATACATAGCGATAATTTATAAAGCAATATTAATCCTGAATACACGATCGTTTGTTTACATAAATTCTCCATTGAAGTAAAATAACAAGTAATATAGAGCAATGAATTTCATTTCGTTGCAGTTATATTGTTTGTTTCATTGAGCGTTACTGGGCAAACAAGAAACTCTTTTGTTTTTATTGAGAAGTCTAATACTTGCAGCACCGGGGAAAAACAACATGCGTAGACAGCTGTCCTTCACAAACTAGGTATAGACAAGCTGTAGGAATGGTATGTTAATCTGAGATAGCTAAAAACTGGTAGATAATCTCATCATCATCATCATTTCAGCCGATAGACGTCCACTGCTGGACATAGGCCTCCCCAAGCGTCGCCACAACGACAGATCCTGTGCGTCTCGCATCCACCGCACTCCCGCGACTCTCACCAGGTCGTCGGTCCACCTTGTAGTGGGCCTTCTAACACTGCGTCTTCCGGTACGCGGTCACCACTCCAGAACCTTTCGGCCCCAACGGCTATCTGTTTTGCGAACAATGTGCCCATTGCCACTTATGTTTGGCGATTCTTTGTGCTATGTCGGCCTTGGTTCTCCTGCGGATATCTTCATTTCTGATTCGATCACGCAAGGAAACTCCGAGCATAGCTCTTGTAGATAATCTATAGAATAAAATGAAACCCTATTTCCCTTGTTCACGTCATCACGCGTGAACGGCTAGACGAATTTCGCTAACTCTTTTTATTGTGTTTGTTATTGTCAGGAGAAAGTTCTTACTGAATGAGAAATTAAGAAAATTGTGCAGAAAATGACAAAACAAATGAAAACTACGACTATTTAAACTTTGAACATTGACAGTTCGCGCGTTTGACAGTTCATGGCTGACTTAGGACAACGTGTATTGGGTTAGCTAGTATCAAATACTTACTGTTCCTTGTGACTGCGGGAAATTTTGAAAAAGTTATTGTGCCTTTAGAACGCAAAGGGCAACTGAAGGAACATAGACATGTGGGTTTAGTCAGTAAACGATTCAGGTTGCGGTTTTGGCTAAATCTGTCCCCTAAGCCAAAATGCGATCAAGGTTTCTGCCGAAACTGAACTCGAAGCCGATATTCGGTCATGGTTTCGACCGGAACTGAATCCAAAGCCACAATTCGGTCATGGATTCGGCCGAATCTGACCCCGAAGCCGAAATTCGGTTTCATTCGTGAAAACTTACTTCAAAGCTTAAAGGTACTTAACGTAATTGTTGCCAATCGGAAGTCCCACCAAGCCAAGCACACTTGTCCGTGTGTGGCTTTGTTTACGAATAAGATGGAGAAAAATAACCGTAACATAATGTACCTCGTACATTTCTATTTGGATCCGTCCTCATTACGCCGGGACAGCTATTATTCCCGGAACCAGAGATCCGGACACAAGTGTTCCCGTTTACATAACACGAAGCAGGAAAACACTTCCATTCTATACAAATAGTAAGTTTTCAAGTTGCTCCGTTTCTTAAGAAGTGGGGAAACTTTTTAGAGCAGTGGTGGCCGAGTGGTAACGGCCCCGACTTACGAGTTGTAGGTCGCGGGTTCAAACCCAGCCAGGCGCATTACTTTGTGTAATTTATTTCATCACCGCTGCTCTCAAAACGGTGAAGGAAAGCATCGTGAGGAAACCGGCATGTCCTAGAACCAAAAATTCGAAGACATGTGACATCCACCAACCCGCACTGGGCCCGCGTGGTGGATTACGGCCCATTCCCTCTCCTAGAGAGGAGGCCTGAGTCCCAACAGTGGGAACATTATAAGGCCGACTATGCTATGCTATGCTATGGGGAAACTTTTACTGGGATAAAGTCTTAGAATATACATTTTACTTTTATTTATTTATTACAACTTTATTAACTTCAACACAAAGGTACAAAGGCGGACTTAATGCCTCAGGCATTCTGTACCTGTCTACCAAGGGTGGTGAAGAGAAAAGATGGTAGGTGCATAAAAAAACGAAAAGATTATTAAGAAAACAAGGGTACTTACAAATGTATAAACATATCAACATGTATATTTAATATAATATATACATATATAATGTATAAATACGTACCTATATGTAATATGTAAAAGACGACACGGTTGGCGCAGTGGTCAAGCGATTGGCTGCCTTGCTGATGCTCGCGGGTTCGATTCCCGCACGGAACAAATATTTGTATGGTCTACAGAGAGGTGTTTCGGATCACCCACGATACAATAGTAATGGCTAGTGTAGGGCAAGGTTTTTCTATATATTTAATAATTTAATATGAAGTAAAAAAAGAGGTTTTTGAGACGACTCCGCTATTTGGCCAGCGCTACACTTGACGGAACGCCAAGTGATACATGTTATTGTATATAAATTACAAATAGATAGCTTTATCTGAATGTAATAAAGTCTTACCGACCATTTAATTTTCTTTTTTAATTTTTTTTCTGCCTTTTTGTAATCTCCGAAACGGCTAGACCAATTTTGACGTGGCTGTCACTAGCTAGATAGCTGATATTATAAGAAGTAATTAAGGCTGGTTTCATTTTACAAAAACTTATGGCCCTATTACACTACGCGACATCGACTAAGACTGTCTGAATATCGAGTAGTGTGATAGGCCCATTAGGATTCCGGGCAAAACAAATCTTCTTGCAACAGTACGCATTGTTTTACGAGTTTGACTCGGACGAACGATCAGCTAGTCAATAATATAAAAAAAAACTGGCTAAGTGCGAGTCGGACTCGTGCACGAAGTGTTCCGTACCGTCCGTAGCAAAAAAACGGCAAAATAATCACAGTTGTTGGGCTCCCATCAAAGACATTAAATATTATATCTCTTTGGGTACCATACATTATTGTATAATGATATATACAATACCCATAAATATTTATTTTATTATGTTTTTTAGTATTTGTTAAAAATACATCATCTGTGAAAATTTCAACTGTCTAACTATCACGGTTCATGAGATACAGCCTGGTGACAGACGGACAGTCATATAGACAGACAAACAGACGGACGGACCCCGGGGGGTTTTAGAAATAGGGTCCCGTTTTCAGTGTTGGACTAAACTAGCGCAGGGCTGGTAGCAAATTCGACCAAGGGGTCTACGTGTAGACCTAATACCTACTATTATTCTCAATCACCAAAAAAACCCGTGGATTTAAGATTGAGTGATGTAAGTGGAAAGTACTGTATCTAAGAGATTGAATATCATATTCAATGAGGTAATGAGCTGTATTTGGATTTTAATATATTATATATTATACTTTAACTAGATTTTTTTGCATGCAGGATCTCGAAACACGTGGGGCCCCAAAATGCGCGGGGCCAGTAGCGTTTGCTACTCTTGCTGCATGGCTAATCCGCCACTGCCCGTTTTACCTTTTTTTACAAATTACAGGATAGATACTCGTAGCAGTAAGGTTTGGGCACTAAGGGCGGTATTCAGCAATAAAATTCATCGCGTTTTAACGTAGTGTTACTTGTCCGCAATTTTCTTCACGCGAACGCGCGCGTGACAGCGGCTAAACGCGGTTCTCGCATAACCGCGTTTAGCCGCTGTCACTAGTGTCACTTGTAAAAATACAACAAAAGAAAATTGCGGACAAGTGACACTAGTGACAGCGGCTAAACGCGATTATGCGAGCCAAACGTTAAAACGCGATTAGTTTTATTGGTGAAATCCGCCCTAAGTTATTGAAAGTCGTACCTGAGGTAATTGTACTCATTGATAACCATCTAATAACAAGTTTGGCAATAAGTTTCTTCAAGGAGGTATTGGTCACCTTGGTACTGAAATAAACAGGTCACGTTCCGAAGAACAAAGGCTGGCATCTGAGATCAAGGTAGTAATCACGTGCAGGAATTGAAATAGGTATATAAGGATAGCCATCTAATTCTCGGAACAAGATAAGCATAAATTAAGCGTCAGTAAATGATAAATGATATTTATTTTGTAAATATGTTTAAAAAAACACTTTTACACGTCAATTTTTTTTCGTCATTTTTAAACTAGATGAGGCCGCTGTTGCTGTGACCCTAGCTGAGAAGAAACACCGAAACAAACTCAGGGGTCAAAATCTCTTTTAAAGTCCATACAGTAAATATGTAATGGTCAAATCACATGAGAACTATGCAGATTTGTCTGAAATGGTCAGTGGTGCGAGTACCGATCTGGAGCCTTACTATGAGGTTTGAAAAGGTCAAGGGTGCTAGCGAGAAGGAGGGATGAAGCTATAAACCCTATAAAGCTTCATCCTTTTAACAGTTCAGTTCAGTCCCCCTAGCCCAACTTAACTGTTTATAATATTAGTGTAGATTTTGTGAAATAAGCAAGGCAAGTACCGAATTCTGATGAGAGAAAGGGTCAGTATAATCAAGAATCAAAGCAGTTATTTCAAATAAAGCAGATTTAAAGGCCATTTTGAATTGTCAAGAAGTCAGTCAGAAAAATTATACGAATCGCACATTCCAAAGCGTAGATCTCTATGGAGAAGAATATGCAAGAAACTCCATGGACACAAATTCATAATGTAGGTATAGCTCCGTTTCTTTTTCACATCATAGATAACGATTATAAGACGTCGAGAATCGTGGGACAACTTGTCAAACTCCAGGTAAGTATCAGTTAAGTACCTATCTGGCGGTCCGTTCTTAATCTCGGATTAAATTGTTTCGTATGAACGGACAAACGAGATCCCTCAAATAGGCAGGTTCTTAACAGCACTGATGGGCAATCGGATTACGATATTCAAAGGATTTTCGGTGCTTGGGTATTTTTTACACGACTGAGCGACGCAAAGGAGGGTTCTTATGTCACTAGAAAATTACAAACTCCATAAAATTGTAAAATATCGCGAGAAATTGTAAATTATTTTTTCTAAATAAGACACGGTTATGTTGGATATTAATTAGGATGTGATTTATTGTATAAAAAACGAGTTTCTCATAATATCTATAACGAGAAATTACAATTTTATAAAGATTTGTTACAATCACATGCAATTTTCCGGTGACATATACAACATGTAAGATAATAAACGCGCATCCTAAAAGTAGTATGTTTAGAATCGGGTACAGAATCGATTTCAGCCATTTTTTAAATAGGTAATTTTTATAATTAATCGAGAAATCAAGAATTCAAGGAATTTATTAGTTTATCAGCTAAATAAACACTCTCTTACATAAACTACATAAATATTAACTAAACTATACTAAAACCTAACTATGAACATAAATACGAGTATAATACAAAAACACAAAGTGCACTCAGGCGTCGAAACACTCCTCCACATCGCTGTCATATAGATATATAAAAGGAGAAACTGACTGACTGACATATCAACGCACAGCCGAAACTACTGGGTCTAGAAACTTGAATTTGCACAAGACTTCCTTTTATGATGTAGGTACTAAGAGAGGATATTCCAAAGTTCAACACCTAAGGGGATAAAACGGAGGTCCAAAGTTTGTATGGAGAAACCGACTTTCAAGCGGGCGAAGCCGCTGGCAGAGTCTAGTATAGATATATAAAAGAAGCAACTGACTGACTGACATATCAACATAGCATAGCATAGCATAGTCGGCCTTATAATGTTCCCACTGTTGGGACTCAGGCCTCCTCTCTGGGAGAGGGAATGGGCCGTAATCCACTACGCGGGCCCAGTGCGGGTTGGTGGATGTCACATGTCTTCGAATTTTTGGTTCTAGGACATGCCGGTTTCCTCACGATGTTTTCGTTCACCGTTTTGAGAGCAGTGGTGATGAAATAAATTACACAAAGTAATGCGCCTGGCTGGGTTTGAACCCGCGACCTACAACTCATAAATCGGGGCTGTTAACACTCGGCCACCACTGCTCTCATACATCAACCATCATAAACAACAACCATCATAAATCTCGACATATCAACGCACAGCTGAAACTACTGGGACTAGGAGCGTGAAATTTTGCATAAGGTTTCCTTTTACAACGTAGGCGAGCACTAAGAGAGGATTTTTCAAAATTCACCTCCTAAGGTGATGAAACGGAGGTGTAAAGTTTGTATGGAGAAACCTACTTTGACGCGGGCGAAACCGCTGGCAGAAGCTAGTCCGGAATAATGGAGTTAAGGTAAAGGCTAAGTTTGCTTTTTTTAAAGTATTTTTCGTCACTTTTCTAAATTAAACAATTAGGCATAGTTGTTTGCAAATAGGTCTTCATTATACTATGTAGTAAGGGTAAGTAATAATTCACTTACGAAGTCCGCTCACGGCGGATCAATAGCCGTAGTAAAGAAATTATAGTATTACAGCCCACCAAAGAACCGTGAAAAGAGGATAGACACGATATCGTCGTACAGTACCTATCTGTTTAATTAAATTCCCTAATTCATTTATTTAGTTACAAACTAGAAGCATGATATATTGCACAAGGTTTACTTGTAATAAAGGTCAGCTCTAAGGAAGGTTTTATGAAAATTCATCGTCGACAGTGGTTAAATAGGAGTTGAAGATTTGTACTTATTGAAATTCATCATTATATTTTGTCGATGGGTACCTACCTACCCATGGGTTGCTTCTTTTTAGGGTTCCGTACATCAAAAGGAACCCATATAGGACCCATATACGTCTGTCTGTCTATCAAGACCCTTTATCTCGGGAACGCGTGAAGGTATCGAGTTGAAATTAAAACCATATACTCTGTGATCCCTTGAAGCTGTGAAAAAATCAAACTTCTAAGTTAACGAAAACAAAAGAAACGGTCGTTTATCTCGCAAAAAATAAAATTATATTTCGACACTCTCAACGAAATCAAAATTCATAGGGTACTTCCCGTTGTCCTAGAATCCTGAAATTTGGCATGAAGCAAGGTCTCATAGCACAAGTATAGGAAAAAATATGAAAACTGCAAAGTTACGTCACAAATAAAAATACTTTTTTTTGCGATTCGGAAAAATCTTCGTAACTCAATTCGGGAATTGAACTGTTTTCATAGGTAGGTTTGTACGAAACACTAAGTGCGCGAGTCCGACTCGCACTTGCCCAGTTTTTGAGATAGACCTACACCATAAAAATTACAGTAGGAGCTTAAAATCAATACTTTCTTCCTTATTTTTTCCTTACTTTACTTTCTTTTTTCTTACTTTAAATTAATAGGTGTGAAATCATCTAATAACTTCTGCCGCTCTGGATGGAGCGAGAGGAAATGTCAAATGTGTTTTACCGACTAAAACCCACCTGTGTTCCTTCAGTTGCCCTTTGTGTTCCAGGGCCGCGGCATCTAACTCTTGAAAAATCTCGCAGACCTAACAATTCCGCAGACCTATCCTACGGTCACTTGGTTTGTGGTTATACCTCATGGACCATAGTCCTTTATACTCGTGCTAAAATCACCTTGCTTGTCAAAGCGACTGGCAATTGTATCTTGTTTTATTTACCTCTCAAAAGATTTGATGTTCCCTAGTCGGCTTATACAACGTTAGAACAGGGAGATTTATAAAATCTTTGCCAGAAATAAATAAAATTTCCTCCGACTTGTATTATTGCCTTCCATAAACACACAGTCTACCCACTTCAGCTACTTAGAAGGACAGGTGGGCCGGGACTACTTATTTCTTAAATAAAAATAAACTCACATTTCTGAGATGTCAGGAAAAGAGCACTTGGCAATTAGTGGGCAGAGGCTTTTTTTTATAAATGTCTGTTTTCGAAAATCTTTTGATATTGAATTATTTATAGACATTACTAGCTTTTACCAGCATTTTTGCCCACGTTGTTTCTCTATACAAACTTTGGACCTCGGTTTCATCTTCTAAAAAGAAAAAAGTAGCAAGCTACGTCATGTGCAGAAGCAATCATTGCCAAACAAACGTGTCTTCAACATAGTCTTTAATCTTATAATACACTTTTTAGGTTGATGTGGGTTTTAACTTTCCATCTCTAAATTTTGTTACCAACTTTGGCAGCTTGTTATAAAAGCTTATGCTGTTTATGAGGAACTGGCTTTTGTTCGCTGCTTCGCCCGCGTTTTTAAAAGTCCTAAGTTTTTACGAACATACTAAATACTTTTCAAAATATAAAGAGAACGTTTAGTTAGTACGTCGATTTCTTTGAATGTATTTCTAAGAGACTCGCGAGGACCCATTTTATTAATACGCCGGATTGTTCTCTTTTGCAATATGAAAATTGTTTCTACAGTAGCTGTAGAACCTCACGACAGTTTGCTTATAAAAAGTAAAGTCTTTTCTGCTATCTTAATAGGTGGAAATGTGAATGTCCTATGATTAACTCAATGTCTAGGAAAGGGCTAAATGATTTTATCAAAGCAAATATTGTGTAATATACCGGCAATCATATCCTTAAATGATAAATGATATTTATTTTGCAAATAGCTTTTTTAAAAACACTTTTACACGTAAATTTTTTTGTCAATTTAAACTAGATGACGCCGGTGTTTCCTAGCTGACTCTGAGAAGAAACACCGAAACAAACTCAAGGGTCAAAGGTCAAAGTCTCTTTTAAAGTCCATACAGCAAACATGTAATGTTCAAATCATATGAGAACCATGCAGGTTTGTGTTTGAGATGGTCTTTTGAAGAAAGAACTACACAGTTCTGAGCGGACCTGTCCAGTCAGTGCAAGCATTTGTCAATATTCTTTCTACTTCATGTCTTGACAGTTCAGAATATTCATTTTGCATTCGTGTCGATATTCTCGCTATCTACAGCTTCTCGAATCGATGGTATTCTCTTCCATGGGCCCATTAGGCTGCCGCGTTTATAGCGGCGTCAGTGGCGTTTTTTAAGTCCTCCAAAATGCAGATATCTCTAAAGGTACTGACTAATAAAATTAAAGTAGGTTCCTTGTCATACATAGTCAAATACACCGTCACACACGTCATACAACGCATCGATAATTCCCCAGATACGTTATCTCGAGATAAAGCGTCGATACAGAATTAACACGCGTTTACTAGAGCAGGCATGTCCGCTGTTTACTAGCTCGGCGACCAATCGGTGATATTGATTTTGTTATTGTTAGGAACGCGCGAATCATACGCTGTTCTTCATCCAGTTGAGACGTTATCGAGCGACGCAAGGATTTGGGGTAAATCTTTTGTTTATATCGATTATTAATTTTATATTTGAATTTTGACCAGTCTTACCTAAAGGCACTTATTGTGTATCGTTTATCAGGTTTTGGTGATCAGATTAGCATTTAGTTGCTGTATACTGATGTACAGTTGCTTATAAGACTTAGTAGATCTGTTGATCTGCGTTTTTTTATTCAGGACATAGCCTGTTTAGGTCTTTGTAATATTATTTTGAACGGTTATTGAGCTGAATATTGTTTGTTTCTTATTAGGTTGCCATTCGTAGCCGTTACAGGTAGTCAGGCGCCACGAAGTTTTACCATCAGTGTATCCAAGGAGAATCGTGTTGCTCAGTAACTGGGTTGTGGACATCTAATAGGCTATCGCTTCATGTAAAACATGAGTACTCAGCCACATCAGGCTAAGTTGGAAACCGACCCCAAGCTTGTTGGGAAAAAGCTGGGAGATGATTCAGTTAAATAGATATATAATTCTTTTATTTTAATCAACAGAATAAAATAATGCCACAGATATCTCGAACCCGAAAATTACGTTTATTAGGCTTACGATGTTAGTTGGAACCGGTAATAAATCGTCTTCCATTCTTTATCTCTCTTTCTTTAAATATTTTTCTAATATTAAATTCAGCTCGGCATATTAACAAACGTGCGCACATTTCCATGTGCATGACTAAAGTACCGTACGATGCTCGACAGTATGATATATTATGTCATCGCAAATTGCTCTTGAATCAACTTGGTGCAACTGTCTATAATACCTCTAGTCCTTCAGTACGCTTTTCTACAGGTAGGCGTTTAATTCTTCTAATAATAAGTATTATTGTCCAAATAACATTCAAAATTTGGCGAGCATATTCGTAAGAAGTTAGCAACAGTATTATCACAGCGTTAATGTTTCCCAATTGTCGATTTCGATGTATTTAGTTTTTTATTCATTTGAGTATAATTGTATGTGTCTATGGTTTGTTTGTATATCTTTCTTGTATTTGGCTTTTTTTTTCTCTTTTATTGCATCGACCACTTTTTTCTTCGTATCACCTAAAGGTTGACTGGTAGAAAATTTATATATATAAAAGGACAAATTGATTGACAGACATATCAATGCACAGCCGAAACTATTGGGACTAGGAACGTGAAATTTTGCAAAAGGTTTCTATTTATGACGTAAGCGAGCACTGGGAGAGGATCTTCCAAAATTCACCCCCTAAGGGGATGATGCGGGAGTCCAAATTTTGTATGGACAAATCTAATTTCGCGCGGGCGAAGCCGCAGAAGCTAGTGTGTTCATGAAGTAGAAAAGAATAGAATAAACTTTATTGTTCACCAAAATAGTAACAGAACTTTTAAACTAACTTAAATCTATGGGCACAATGTCGGTCTTAAATAAATCGGCTAACAGCGATATCTACCAGACAATCTAAAGATGTACTTCTATGTATCCGTTCTGCGAGCAATGTGCCCTGCCCATTGCCACTTAAGTTTGGCGATTCTTCGTGCTATGTCGGTAACCTTGGTTCTCCTGCGGATATCCTCATTCCTGATTCGATCACGTAGGGAAACTCCGAGCATAGCCCTTTCCATTGCCCACTAAAGTATTTTATAAATTATTAATATTTAATTAATCTGACATGAATAAGGTTTTCAGGAAATAAAGGATAGAAAAGATGGTTGGAAGATTGCATTTCTGTGTGAACTCATAAGTTTAGACAGGACTATGTCTGTCTGGTAATTTAATAAGCAATATTTCACATTATAGCACTTTATTCATGAATATGAACAACTCAAATCACTCTATGAATCCTAAACTGAAATAACGAAAAAAATCAGCTGTAGGGAAGTCGGAATTCTCTGTCAGAGTCTGTGTTTTTGTTATTGTTGATAGGTTCGTGCTTGACCGCTATGTGGTGACATAGCGGTCAAGCGCGAACCTACGCGGCATTCGCTACTGACAGGACCGCGAGAAACGCTTAGGAGTCTCGTCGATGCGTATATTTGTGTGAGTGTGCCGTTTCGAACATTTGTAGGTAGTTTCCGTACTGTTCCATATCTATACTGTGGCGACGATGCGGTCGACGATGGAACGCGCTTACCTAGAAGTAACCTATTCACTCTTGACTTAAATGCTCCTGGGTTATAGCCATCAAGAAATTGTTTCCTGGTAGATAAAACTTGGGGGCCTTAAGTCAAGAGTGAATAGGTTACCTCTAGACCATCGTCGATCACATCGTTCACCATCAGATGAGATAGTAGTCAAACGTGAGCCTAAAAGTAGTAAATAAAATTCGAATATAAATGTACTAGTTGACCCGGCAAACGTTTTGCCATATGAATCATTTCTGGGGAGGGCCTCCCTTATCACCTAGGGGTATAAGAAATTGTTCTCAGCCTTACCTTATCTACACAAAAAATCCATAAACATCGGTCAAGCTGCTTCGGACAAGTTCGATGACAAACACTGTAACATTTTTTTTTTTTCAAATTCATCCTATCGTTAACGATTGTTCATATGCACCTACCCACTGAAAGATATTAACGGTGAATTAAGAGTCATCTTGTACAGGACATGCCTAGTGCATCTACTCATCGATATGTTAATCTGAAGTGATGGCCGCTTCGGAATTAAATCAAAGAGGGAAATAGAGATATATAGGTGGAGATTAGTTTCGCAACGTTCTCGGGCAATGTTTGAAATTGGAATTAGACTTGGGTTGCCAGTTTTTACTCCCGGTTTCCCGGTATCAGTTACTTAAATGAGTACTTATATAAAATAAGAAGAAAAAAAAACAGTAGTTTTTAAACACTGACTTACGAAGTTAAGTTGCCGCTTTTTGCTATGGACGTCACGAAACCCTTCGTGTACGAGTCCGACTCGCACTTGTCGCTTTTTATTTTAATTAGTTTAATTTATTTAGTAAAAGATACCAATCTAAGGTATCGAAATCCATGTTTAGATTTATCAAAATCATGAAACATTTATTTTGTCTTATTTATCCATTTCAACTTGAAAAGTGGTGTATTGGTACCGCCAGCCGTTCTTAAAATAGTCGACCGCATCGATTCCGAATAATAAATTGTTTTCGTTGCAACTTACGATCCGCGGGAAAGAGGGCAGCTGTTTTTTTACATTATATATCACCAAGTAAGGGTATATAATAATATTGAATATTGTACAATTCCAATTTACTGTGATTTCACCTAGGTTTTATTTTGTCTAAGGAACGTAATCTACTTATGTCAATTAAAACGCGACTTGGAAAGTATCCGTAATTGTTTAAAAACTCGGTCTTCTTAGATGCCAAATGTTCTTTATATATTTCCAAATTTACTTATTACAAATCACTATTTTATACTTTGCGGGTCAGGGAATCATCAAATGGCCTCTCCTACGCAGAGCGAGACTTAGACTTTTACCTACTGACTAAAACCGACCCATGTTTCTTTGCGTTTTGGGGTCGCGATGACTATTTCAAATAATCCCACATCGATCGTTATTTTTAGTAATATTATAAAGAGGTAAAATTTTTAAGTTGTGGGAACTCGTCAAACCTACGCATGAAACGTTTCGTGATGACACTGGAAAACAGCTTGTAGACATGGCTCGGAAGTGAGATGGGTCAGTAATGCTGAAGCAGGTCACTCTTCTTAAAGAAGACTACCACCACACCTCCACTCCATGCCTGTGACATTTTCCACCCGTTTTCAGGAGTTAGGCCCTAATTCCGTCATCACCGCCTTGTTATTTTTAAGCTGCTTCACAGCCACCTTATTACACGGGACATGGGCAGGAAGATGATGATTAAAGATTATCGCAAACATACGAGCTATTTTCAGGATCATTGTATGGATCGGGTTTTGCCTAGGAAGTATAAAGAAATGAAGAAGTAAGACTTAAGAGAACACCTTTTATAAAAAAAATACTTGGTTGGATTACCATCGACATAATCAAAGCTATTACGTGTTACGATGTTCTTTTCTTCATGTAACAGTTTCACAAGCAGCTTAATAAGTTATGCATCACCCTGATAGGGAAAAATAGTGCTGCCATAGATTATTCATCGATGACATTTAGTGTTAGTAGCTAGCCATGAGTCCACGACTGCAGCCACGATTAAACTTATTGAGGGCAACAAAGTTCAGTGTTCGTGGAGCTTAAGTGAATCATGCTTTATTACCTACTCACTTTTTTTTGTGCTTAACATTTTGTGACTTCTCTCTTTACAGTGTTTTTTGTACTTAATAAAGAATAGGATATTTTTCCTTTCGTTTTTATGATGTTATGATTTTTTTTTCTTATGTGCTCAATTAAATTAATTATTACAAAAATTACCCAACCAATTTTTATGATTATGATATCAATTTAAATATCAAGTTTCAGGCTTTCCAACGGTAATAATTAAAAAAAAAAACAATTCAGTATACTTTGAAGAAACCATCTGCAAGTGCGCACTTATACGTTGAGTCGATTTGGTTGCTCACTAGTGTATAAATGTGTGTGTGTGTGTGTGTGTGGAAATGGAAGTGAATATAAAACCTTTTTGTACCAATTAATGTTCCCACTGCTGGGACTCAAGCCTCCTCTCTAAGAGAGGGAATGGGCCGTAACCCACCACGCAGACCCCGTGCGGGTTGGTGGATGTCACATGTCTTCGAATATTTTGGTTCTAGGACATGGCGGTTTCCTCACGATGTTTTCCTTCACCGTTTTGAGAGCAGTGGTGATGAAATAAATTACACAAAGTAATGCGCCTCGCTGGGTTTGAACCCGCGACCTACAACTCGTAAGTTGGGGCCGTTACCACTGAGCCACCACTGCTCTTAAAATTCTGATTACGCTTTACCAATAATGAATAATTATTATCAATGCACTGCACGGCACTATTCCTTCACGATCATAAAAATACATTATATAGAAGAGACGCTATTAAGCTGAATGGACGTATATTACCTACATACCTAGATAGAATATTGATTTAAGTTTATTTAGTAAAATTAAGTGTTCAGGGGAATCCCCACGTATTGAATCGATATCGAATGATAATTGTTATCAATAATAATAAACCTATGTAGTACGATGACTACAAAAACCAGTCGTGTTTAACAGACGACAATAACTATACTATCTTAACGAAGATACTTTTATAAGGTAACTTTCTTGTTTGATGTGCTGTTGAAAGTTCTATAACTATGATTGTTTCTTTACTTACATGCTAATTTTTTTATAATAATTATTAAATATTAATTTTATTAAAAAATCTTTTTTTAACAACGACACAAAATTATAAATTAAGTAAATTTATTCGTGGATTATCAATTATTAAACAGATTCCTTTAAATGAACTAAAATACCGCCAAATTATTTAAGTTTCAATAAATAATTGTTGCCCTGAATGATCTAGATAATGTTGACTTAAATTGGGCTACATTGGGACTTTCCAAACGGCTTTTATCATGTATAATTCAATAAAAACAATTAACTAATTAAAACTACATATACACCAAAGGCAAAAACTACTAGCTAAAATCGTCATCATCATCATCATTTCAGCCGAAAGACGTCCACTGTTGAACATAGGCCTCCTCCAAGCGTTCGATCCTTTGCACCTCGCATCCACCGCATTCCCGCGACTCTCACCAGGTCGTCGGTCCACCTCGTGGGAGGTCTTCCAACGCTGCGTTTTCCGGTGCGAGGTCGCCACTCTAGAACCTTTCGGCCCCATCGATCATCCGTTCTACGAGCAATGTGCCAACTGCCACTTTAGTTTGGCGATTCTTCGGGATATGTCGGCGACCTTGGTTCTCCTGCGGATATCTTCATTCTTTATAATAATAATAATAATAATAAATCTTTATTGCAGACAATTTCATCCATATTTTACAAATTATACGCATATTAAAAAACTAAACAATTTGGGCACGAATAAATGTTTTCAGGATGTTTGAGTCCTGTTTATTAGCAATGACCTGTAGGATGCTGTTAGTGCTACCCCGGACTCTGCTTAGCAAAGAAGCGAGCCGCTTGCGCACGATGGCATGGAAGCCATCTACCCTGGCCTCCGCAAACATACCGGAAGCACTACTAAACCGGGGTAACCCCAACAACATCCTAAATCCATTGTTATATTGGACACGTAGGGCATTGAGCGATCGCTGCGTATAATTGAACCACAGGCCACACGTGTAGAACGTCTGACAGTAAGCTCTAAATAGGGTGACTTTAACCTGATTACTACAACGCGCAAACCTGCGGGCCAGCATATTACTTCGGATCGCCAATGCCCTACGTTCCCTTTCTATATCGACATCGTCGTCAAGGCCCTCAGTAACGTAGTGCCCGAGGTATTTAAATTGTTGTACCGGCTTCAGTTCAGTACCATTAAGTTTAATTGCAGGCACATATGACGGACCCTTACCGGAGGCCTTGAAAACCATGTACTCACTTTTCTTGGAATTATACATTAAACCATGCAAATGGCTATACGTTTCACATATGGCTAACAACTGTCTCATTGCGCTTGCAGTCGGGGTCAGCAGCACCATGTCGTCTGCGTAACTAAAGTTGTTCATACAAACATTATCGACCCAGCATCCTACTCGAGTGCTGCTGAGCCCAACTATAAGCTCGTTCACGTACAAGTTGAAGAGCTTGGGAGAACTCAAACCACCTTGTCTCACTCCGCACTCCAACCCGTACACGTATGAAATGCTGTTTGCCCACCTTACATAATTTTTCTGGTTTTGGTACCAGAAATGAAAAATCCGTTGCACCTGCGTATGCACGCCAGTCTTCTTGAGTTTCTCCCATAATACGTCATAAGACACAAGGTCAAATGCTTTGGAAAGGTCAAGAAAGCAAGCATACACAGGTGTACTTCTTTCCGTATAGTATTGAACAGTGTGCTTAAGACTCAGAATTGCGCTTTCAGTAGAAAGTCGAAAACCAAACTGCGCGTCGTGTATGTTAAGGTGTTTATCAAGTTCTGAGTCAAGCACACTGTCCAACACCTTAGCCACCACTGTAGCCAAGGATATTGGCCGGTAATTATGCATGTCGGACAAATCGCCAGTTTTGTTTTTCACGATAGGTACAACAACCGTCTTCATAAGGTCCATGGGCAGGAATGAGTGATTCAGACATAAAGTGAAGAACATCGCGAGTACGCGTGGCAAATGAACGCCGGCGTACCTCAAATGCTCGATACTGAGCCCATCATGACCCGGTGACTTGCCCCTAGACATACTATTCACAATTCGGCGCACTTGTTTAGCTGACACATTATACAAGTCACCGGTCATGGTAGACCCAGGATCTCCACATGACGGACCTAGCGGCGACTTCGTAGCAAAATGTTCTCTAAACAGTTCAGCTATATCTCTGCTATCACTCACACCTCCCACGCTCACAGGGAGACCAGACTTATGGTTCAGAGTATTTGTCGCTTTCCAGAAGTCACTAAAATTTTTTGAGGCTCGACATTCTGAAATTATTTCCATTTTTAACTGTTCTTTATTGTTTTGACACCATTTTAGTTTATTTTTAAATACTTTTCGACTTTCACACATTTCCTCATATACAGTGCCAGTTCGTGGCCTATCCTGAGAAACCCAGTGTATAAACTTACTCCTAGCCTCCCTGTGTGCTTCACATACATGCTTATTCCAACCGGTCACATGCCTTTTCTTCCTATGCGAGTGAAACTGAGTTTCACACGAGCTAATTGCCGAGTCTGTAAGTATCGCTATTATATCCCTATACATTTTATCTAAGTTATGTCTATGTTTCTTACAATTACAAATAGTATAACTACATTGTCTTAATTCAGCCGGAAAATCAATTAACTTAAGTTTATTATTGCACATTTTAGTATAGTTTTTTATCTGTTCTTTGTTTCTATAGCCCCAAACAGTTTTATTTTGACTACTATTACTACTTGGATTGTTTTTACATATAATCGTACTTAATTCACATTCAATGACTAGTGGCAAATGGTCTGACCAATACGTGTCATATTTTATAAATATATTTTTAATGGTTTGCCTAGCAGAATGACTAGCAACGCAGTGATCGAGCCATCTCATACACCCATGGACATCGCTAATAAATGTGAAGTTATTCGATACACTCCCCAGTACATCCATGTCCGCACAGGTCCACTGTTGGTCCTTACATAAACTAATTAGTTCGTCACCGAACAATTCGCCCGGATGTGCATTAAAATCTCCTAGCACGAAGATAGTTTCTATAGAATAGTTATCAACTATAGCACATACCTCGCCAAAGCACGTCGTGAAAACTTCTAAATCTTAATCTAATCTTTATGCTATCACGCAAGGAAACTCCGAGCATAGCCCTTTCCATTGCCCTTTGGGTGACTGTAAGCCTTCTGATGAGGCTCATTGTAAGCGAGCATGTTTCAGTGCCATATGTCATCATTTGTTTGATTGAATAAATTACTTCTCACAAAATTCACAAAAATTATGTTTTATTTAATTGCAATGCCAATAAAACTTCAAAAATATAAAATTGCATTGCATTGGCATAAACTCAACTGGTTTTATGTCAAGCTATTTAGACTCCTTAATATTAATTTATTGTCATTTTATAGCCATTCATTCACCATGAAAAGTAGTTTTAAAGCTTGTTTTTTTCTTATTGTTTTATATACAATGTATAAAACTTGTTTTAATTTGTGTTTTTAAACATGTGTTAAAAAACACGGTTTAAATACAAACTGTTTTAAACACCGTTTTAAACATGTGTTTTAAAACATCTTGTTTTAATCATGCCAACCCTACTATATGGCTACTATATGTCTGTGCATCTGTGATTTATTTATTTAATTATTTTAGGCTAGACCTAATGCAATATTGTAATTTCCTTATTTTAAATAGTGCCACTGTTTATACCGTAGCTAATTCTATATATAGCTATTCTAGTGAAAGTACTCAAAGCACAAGAGAATAAAGTATCGAAGTCTGGATATGGTTCTTTTGCATGTTTTACCGCGGGTAGGTCGTGCTTGGCAAATCTTTCGGTTATGAGGGTTAGAAGTACAAAACTTATATGTTTGTGTTTATCCGCAATTCCACTAGAAATTACCTGTCTAGTCTCCACTTAAGAAATCGTTACCTCAAAATACAGACTAATTGTCTAGTTTGGGCTTTTTTTTTAAGGTTGGAAATTATCCAAATGACTTCTCGCGCTCTGGGTGGAGCGCGAGGGCGTGTCAGACTTTTACTGACTAAAACCACACCTGTATCCTTCAATTACCCTTTGCGTCCTAGGACTACGAACTAATTGGCAACGAATTATTTTCCTACTCAATTAATATTGTAAGCTTCTTCTATCATCTGAATTAGTGTTAAAATAAACTGTTTCTATTCCCTCCAGTTGCTGATCAGCCACCGTCATCATGTTCGAGGGCGCCGTCGCCGGCATCCTCAACCGGCTGCTGGGCAAGTATGTCCAGGACCTGGACACCGAGAACTTAAACGTGGGCATCTTCTCCGGAAATGTCAACCTTACCGACTTGAAGCTTAAGCCTGAGGCTTTGGTAAGGAATCCATGCAACTCGAACATATTAATAATGCTCATTTTGAAAGTAGTCAAATTTTTAGATTTGAAAATGGGACTACTACTCATTCTGAATGTTTGTGTTTATTATCCATCAATCAATTCAATTATCAGAACTCGAGAGGCACTTAATAAAAAGCTTTCATCTTTCACAGTACGAACTCGACCTACCAATTGATGTCAAAATCGGCACAATTGGGCGCATTGGCCTGCAGATACCATGGTCAGGCCTCTACACCCAGCCTGTGGTCGTCCACATTGAAGATGTGCTAGTACTAGTCGGCCCAGCCATCTCCAACAGTCATTTTGACCCAGAAAGGGAAAGACGGCTCACTAGAGCCGCCAAACGAAAGATACTTCAAGATCTAGAAGCAGAAAGTGAGGTCCTCAAAGGTCCTCAGAACTTCTTCGAGCATCTGTTCACAGCTATTGTGAACAATCTACAGATTTATGTGAGGAATGTCCATATCAGGTATGAGGACTCCATCAGCTCTAAGGATGGGCCTCTCGCATGTGGACTGTGTCTTCAGAGCTTGTCTATTGAGACTACCAACAGGTAAGTTAGATCTTGTAACGTATTTTAATTTCTTTCATATGGGTGAGCTTTTGAATTTCTGAACTACGTAAAATGTTCAATAAAAAGGACCCCCAGTTCTCACATCAACAATTGACTGTTAATATTCGGTACACGACTCCATATAGTCTGGTTAGAGAAAAAAATATCCCTGAATCATATTCAGACTAGCTGCTGCTAGCGTCTTCGCCCACGTGTTTTCAATATCGTGCGGATTTCATATTGCTCCACACGCGTAGCCCCCGCAAAAGTTCTTTTCATACAAGTATTTGTTGTAATGCGTGGAATACGCACGCGGGATGCGGGGCGTGATATCGGGCAGCAGCCCCGCATACGAAGCAATTCCGCATGCGTGATGAAGTACGCACGATATTAAAAACACCCTAATTAGATAACTGTCCTAAAGGAATATTCTGCTCACATGGTCTGGTGGCACACCCTCCAAATCTGTTCAACCGTTCGAGCGTGAAGTAGTAACAAACATACACACTCACAATCTTTCGCCTTTATAATATTAGTGTGATTATCTTCTTCCAGCAAATGGAAACCTTCAGTTACGCTACCGAACGCATCAACCGTGTACCAGATGATGCGCATAGAGTCCATGTCAGCTTACTGGAACCCCACGGCGACCGCCCTGGACGACAACGAGACTGCCCACATCACGCCGATGCAGTACTACAACTGGAAGCATTATATGCTCACTGGGCTTGACAAGTTCTCGATGCATCATGAGGACTTTGAATTTTGTGAGTGAATTTTTCTATTTTTTTATGACCCTGCAATTATTTAAAAAATCTTTAAATATGGCTTGGTCTTTATTCTATGCCTTGAGATGGTCAAAAGCATCAACAGTATCTTTACTATAATGATAAAGCTAAACAGTTTGTTTGTTTGAACGCGCTATTGCTAGCTTTAGTGTTGGATAGCCCAATTATCGAAAAAGGGCTAAAAGCTAATTAATATAATATCACGCTTCAACCACGGGCGCAGAGCAGTAATCAAAGACGCGGGTGAAACCCTTACAGCCTTTTCTGCAACAACATTGCTTAACACCAGACTGCTGTGATTAACTAACCCGCAATTTATTTTCACAGTGCTTAAACCAGTAACCTGCAAAGTGAAGGTACTCATCAACCGTTCCGGTGAGGCACGCGTTCCTCGACTGCTGTTGGATGCAGTCCTTCAGGATAGTGCACTGCAGCTGTCCCGGCGACAGTACTTATCAATAAATAATCTGCTGGCTTCATTTGACAGGATTAAGCTGAACAGGTGAAATTAATCATTAATTATTTACGTTATTGCAAGACTGAAAGAATGGAGGGGCTGTTTCTTGAGTTGAGAAAGTGAATCGAAAAACTTAAGTTACATTTTTTTGGCCAGCAGGCTATGTGGAGCATCGCCCTTAGTAGATAAAAAACAGGATGTCATAAAGAAAGTTGCATGTTATTTCATTTATATAAATACCAACTCGTCCATGAATTTCTTTACAGAAAATACCGTCATCTCCACCCAGGGATACCTCTCTCCAAGAACATCAAAAAGTGGTGGATTTACGCCTTCAACGTGGTTGTGGAACAGAGAGTGAGGCCCTATACCTGGGCAGCCATTAAGAAGCACAGAGAGAACTATAACGTGTACAAGCAGATATACAAGAGTACGTTGAGGAGTCCCAATGATATTGAGCTGAAGCTGGATCTTCAGAAGTGTGAAGATAGTCTGCCGATAGTGTCAGTCATTATTGCAAGGGAGCAGGCGAAGTTTGAAGTAAGTGAATTTTTATTCCAGTTTTTCTAGGCACGAAGACTTTTACTCTTCTTTTTTCGAGTTGAGAATCTTCATCAAATTACGCCTTCTTCTCTGGGTGGAGCGAGAGGAAGTTATTAGACTTTTACTGACTAAATTTGACTGACCTTTGCGTTCCAGGGCCGTGGTAACTCTCTCAAATAATATTCAGCTAGCCCAGCCGTGCGAATGCTGCGCTAACGTTTATGCTTGGGGTCATCAGTATAGCTTACCGGACATTGTGGCATTTCTGCATTCTTCATTGAAAAGGGAGGATCCTTCCACCAGATACAACAATTGTCCTTTAGAAGGTTTTCAATGAAGGATGCAGAACTTTTCGCCCTGTTTCACATACTTTGTACTCTTCATCAATCTTAAATTTTTTGTTAACTTTTTAGTAATTAGAACTTGAAGATTTTCGTCTCGTCACCTTTTCACCATATACCTAATGTAGGATTTAGTCTCAGAAGTAAAACACCGTATTGCTAAAAATCACACTTTATTTCTTACTGTTGTATACAGTACAATATATATTTAGCACTTATTGCGTCCGCACTTTTCAACTGCTCACGGCTTAATGCCCTTCCGACGAACATTGTCGCCCCACCATCTCTAGACAATCCCTACTACTCGTTTTTACGGCGAGGGCGCTACTTCAACATAAATAACAAACTATACTCATGACCTATTACTTTTCTAAAGATAATTGAGCGACTTTAAATAATAACAATTGTACAATAACGATCTATAATTATTATAAATAAGCTACAAAATATTAAAAATATAACATCTGATAATTAATAAGCTAACACTATCAAGTAGGACCAGCTTGGTCTAAACACTACTCATTAGATAAGGGGACGTTCAAGTATTAAGCAGGTAGATTTTTTGAAAAAATATCAACTCCCCCAACAAGCGGGAGCTTGTCAGCAAAAATAAGCAAAGTTCTCACGCCCCTCTCCCCATGCTTACGTAAACATTGGTACAAGCATTAATTTATCAATGTGTTGGTTTCGTTATTAATTTATGAGTAGTTGTAAGTCTAGAAATTAAGAATAAACTTGAAATAAAGGAAAAAACAAACTTTATTTAAAATTTTGACATATTAATTCAAATTAATAGTCCTTAATCCATGATACCCGAACCCATGACTCTAAATCTTCAATGACATTGTATGTGTGTCTGCTCACTTTCTTGTGATTTTGGAACAACGAAATTGTTCTCTTAAAAAACTAAAAAAAAAAGAGAGAACAATGTCGAACTTTGCGCAGAGGCAATATCGTAACCAATGATGTTAATCTGAGGTGCGATTATTGCTAGTTGAAAAAAAAAATACTGCTGACATAATCACCACCTAGGTCCCCCCTCCCCCATGTCATCAAAAATAAGCAAAGCAAAGACCCCCCACCACATAATAGAACAAAATTTACATTACATTTTATATTACCTGTCAGGTATTCAAACTAGCAGTTGTCTGCAGATGACACAAACCCTTACAAAATCGCTTAGGCCACAGCGGGTCAGGGCTTCAGGAGCGACTGACCAAATTATCCTGATCATCCTTCAATAATGTTTATTCTTCTTCAGTTACTAGCTCAAGAACCAGAACGTATAGAAGTAGTAGAAACAGAGTTCGACTGGTGGAAACCAACGAATTCTCCAACAGTTGAAGAGCCCGAAGTGCCGAAGAACCATGTGGAACTGTGCGTGAAGACTGAGAGGAGCAAGACTTTGTGGAGTCATCTATCTAGTCCTGAGAAGAAGAAGGTCTGCGAGCTGATTGGTTATGTGGAGGGCGCGCCGCAGAAGGATAAGTCGAAGCAGTATATTGGTAAGTATGTAGCGGTTGGTGTAATTTTTTTGCCTCAAGGTTTGGATCGGCTATGCCAGAAATGGTACCTACTGCAACATTTAAAGAAAAATATCAAGATTTTTTTGAGTTCCTACCACATTGAAAGATGTGGTAGGTATAACTATGACATCAAATTTGAAATCTAGACAAAAAACTACAGTTCCCTTTATTTCAGAGAGTTATGCCAGAGTAAATGCTGATGACTGCATTCTTTTACCTCCAGGATTACCAGTCACAATCACCGTGTATGAAGCTGCTATATCAAAATATATAGTCTTGTTTTTGAATGATTTCAGAGCACAAAATAAACCTGACGCTGGGGAATTGTTCGTTGACACTGATGAACAGAAGCAAGGAGGTTCTGGTGGTAACCATCACTCAGTTCCTCGCGTCTCTGGAGACACGACCTTCAGCAAAAGCATATAAGGTATTATTCATTATTTTAACCAGCATTGAAACATTTTGGTAGTATTCGAGATTCGTTCGATTTGAAATTTCTTTACTGGTCATCATCAGCATCTACCCGGCCTAGTCTTGTCCAAGGTTATCAGTACATTACTGGAGTAAGATTAAAATCATTAATTGTCCATCTGTATGCTTACATTTCTCTTAAATCCTTATTCTTCTGTTGGTGTTTTAAAATATTAATTAAAAAAATAGTCATCCCTTAAAGGATCACTTTGTTGTCCGTCTGTCTGTCAAGACCCTTTATCTTGGGAACGCGTAGAGTTATCGAGTTGAAATTAAAATCATATACTTAAGTCTGAGGTCCCTTGAAGCTGTGAAAAAATCAAACTTCTATGTTTACGAATAAAAAAGATACGGCCGTTTATGTCGCAAAAAACGTAAATTTCGACAATCTCAAGGGAATCAAATTTCATAGGGTATTTTGTTGGCCCAGAATCCTGAAATTTGGCATAAAGAAAGGTCTTATAGCACAGGTATAGGAATAAATCTGAAAACATAAAAAAGACAATTTTTTGCGGTTCCGTAAAATCTTCGAGACTCGATTCGGGAATTGTAAAGTTTGTACGGAACCCTCAATGTGTAAGTTCGACTCGCACTTACCTAGTTTTTTTTTGTGGTGAACTGGCTGACTGTACCAAAGTCAAGTTGTTTGCATTCGGCCAACAACTTGACTTTGATACAGTCAGCTCAGTCAAACCTAATCAAAATAAATTTTAAATACGAGTCCTTAAAAATGCGAGTGGTATTACTTGTAGTGGTATTAATATCAGCGGTATTAATATGGAATAAATAAAAAAAAAAATGGCCACTTGCTGTATAGGATGTTCGCCCACATCGTTTTCGACTGGTAGCCTAAATCTAATTTCTACTTCCATTCTCACAGCTATCAGCCCGAGCCGAAAGCGTAGTGATCGAAGGAGTAACCTCAGATGGAGATTTAGTTCTCCTTTTGACTCCGGAGCCAGGAACCGGTCTCACAAGCTCCAACCTACTAGCGATAGATCTGGAGAAGAACCCCTGCAGCAATGAGGCTGATTATGGACTGTGCTGTCTTATGGAACCCGTGGAGTTGGTTTACGTCGAGGTAATATTGCACTAAATAGTTAATTAGATACTGGGATATTTGATATAACCTGTGGCGTTTTCAAGAATCCTTACAGTCTTCTAGAGGTTTCTGAGCTAGATATTTGATTAAGGCCCGTATACCACAACGAGCTACCTGCGCATCTATTCTCCTTCCCAGTCAAATCCGTCAAAATGGCGGTCTTGTCGCTTGCAGCGATAAGACCGCCTATTGTTACACCCTATTAATTTTAAGCTCCAACTGTAAATTTGTATGGTATACAATAAAAATTATATTTTTTTTTTTTTAGTATTCCACAACTTTCACACCAAACCTTCTAGTCCCAAACTAAGCAGAGCTTGTGATATGAGTACTAGACAACTGATAAACATACTTATATATTTCTAAATACATACATATTATAGATAAATTACATCCAGACACAGAATAGGTGATTGTGCTCATCACACAAACTTTTATCCTGGGTGGGAATTGAACCCACGACCTCCGGCATAGCAGTCAGGGCCACTGACAACTAGACCAACAGGCCTGACAATATATAAATCTATCTAAATCGCCAGTGTCGGCGCAACCATTCGCGTCATCGATGTAGAATTGTACATGTCAGCTTAGTTGTGCAAAACTACTGCTTACCATCAGGTGGGATCGCAGTCAAGCACTGGTTTATATCAAATAATATATATATATATACATACGTATCGCCAGCAGCGCGACTAGCGGTGCCTCCACGTCTCTACAGGTAGCTAAGCTGACTGTAAAATACCGTATTATAGATACCTGGGCAGTTATATGGTATCTCCAATTCAAAAAAACACAAACGATTTCTAGTAACCAATCTATGATTTGGTCCAAAAACTTTATCATCAACAAACAAACACGCTATTTAAAAAAAAAACAAATATTTTTTTTTAACTTTCGCAGCACTCCTTCACGGAGCTCATCAACTTCTTCCAAACCCATTCGATGACTGCCGAAGAGCTGGCAGTGGAAGTGTCAGGTGCAGTTTTGAAAGCTGGTGCCGTCAGCAAGTCGGTGCTGGCTTACGCCATCAGCCGGCGGAAGGTGTTCCATCTCAACGTGGACGTTAAAGGGCCCTGCATCCTCGTACCGGAATATGGATGTGTGCATAAGTAAGAATCATTAGAGTTAACATCTTCCAATGGAACTTGATGACTGTCAGGGAGTTGGCGGTGGAACTATAGGGGCAGTTCTGGGAGCTGGTGCAGTGAGCAAGTGGGTAGTGTGGCATACGTCATCAAATTTTTTTGTTAAATGTTTTATGATGTAGGATTGCTAACTTAACCATGAGCCTATGCTTCACAGGAACGGGAACGTAATAATTTTAGACATCAGCCGCATCATAGTCAAGTCAGACCTGCAGCCTTCCAACCTGACCCTAGAGGACGCCACCTGCATGGAACTTGAAGAGAGACTGTATGACAGGCTGCATGCTGAATGCTCTTGCCAGGTAAGAGACTACCCGAGGTTATCGCCAGGATTCCAAGTTCTCTGACTAAAACCATCAAATCCACAACGACTTGCCACGACATCCATATGGATGTGATAATTAGTAAAATCAGACGCGATTACACAGCTGATTTTTAGGACCTTCATAGTGAACATTTTGAAGCTCCTAAAGGTTTTTGTTGAGGAATAGATATGACAATTTTTTATATTTTCTGAATACCTAGAAAAGCTGACAAACCAATATTTATTTTTGGGCAAATACGAGTCGGACTTGCGCACTGAGGGTTCCGTACAAACTTACCTATGAAAACGGTTCAATTCCCGAATAGAGTTAAAAGTTTTTTTTAAATCGCTAAAAATGTAATACAAAATCTAATGAAAAAGGTGTTCTCCTACTGTTACAAAAAAAAAACTATTATAGCTATTTATACAACTTCAGAAGTGTAGCATTTCTCTGGGGTACTTTTTCTCACTAGTCACCAAATTAGTAATTTTATGGTTCCGTACCTCAAAAAGAAAAACGGAAACCCTCATAGGATCACTTTGTTGTCCGTCTGTCTGTCAAGACCCTTTATCTCGGGAACACGTGGAGGTATCGAGTTGAAATTAAAACCATATACTTAAATCTGAAAAAAAAGCAAAAACGAAAAAAAATTAGGTGGTTTATGTCGCAAAAAACATGTGTAGGCGCAGGGTAGCCAGCCTATCGGTATTACAGGTTGCATTTTGGAGTGTGCGCGAGAATTGCGTGACTTGATTCCGCCATCTCTTTTCTACAATCGGAGAACCCGACGTACGGCAAGTATCCACCCTTACGTTGTTGAAAGTTCAACGGTCCAGACTAAGCGTTTCGCTTCGTCGTTTATACCGTGTACATCGAAAGACTGGAACAATTTGCCTGCTGCGGTCTTCCCGCCCAACTATAACTTAGGTGTCTTTTCGACTGAATAGGCTCTTTATAAACTAGTGCGCCTCACCATCAATGATTGCATCTCTGCTTACCATCAGGTGGGATCGCAGTCAAGCACTGGTTTATATAAATAAAAATAAAAAAATTTCGACACTCTGATTTCCTTGAGTGTCGAAATTTTGACGTTGACCTAGAATCCTGAAATTTAGTATGAAGCAAGGTCTCATTAGCACAAGTATAGGAAAAAATCTAAAAAATTGTAAATTTGTCGTTACGTCATCAAAAAACTTTTTTTTGTGATTCGGAAAAATCTTCGTAACTCAATTCAGGAATTGAACTGTTTTCATAGGTAAGTTTGTACGGACCCCTCAGTGCGCGAGTCCGATTCGCACCTGGCCCGGTTTTTTTCTTTTTTCTTTGTGTTTGTAACCGTTGCGTTGTGCTGTGTCTGTCCCGAATACAAGTATTTGTATTGTATTGATTGTATGCTATCGCCAGGTCCTGCTCAGCTCGTGGTCGGACACGTGGCGCGAGGCGCGGCGCCACGCCGACTCCGAGCTGCACATCGTGCCCAGGATAAAGATGCAAGTGGTCTTCTCCAATAGCATCAAGAAGGAGTACAAACTGCTGCCCAAGTTAGTTATCTGTTTCTTGTTTACCAAAAAAACAGCAATTTAGGCTTACAGAAACACGATCCTGTACTGTGGTTTCAAAAATTGCGAGAAAACCCGGTTTCTAAAAGTTTAACTTAGCAATATTTGCATGAAACGTCACATTTGATTTTAACCTCTGCTGTGATTGGTTAATTAAGATGAAAAATTATATAACTGGGATTGGAGTTGTTCGTAGCCTTTTACAAAAGAACATTTTATTTTCTTTGATATAGACTGTGTAGCTAAATATACTTAATTTGAAATAAGAGTTTTTATTATTTTGTATGACTGCGGCGTATTTTTACTTTTTGTTCTGCTTCACATTACTTGTTTTCTTCAGAAGCTATTGCTACAAGTTAAAGCAAGAATTCATTAAAAAAAAATATCTTCACCAGGTACAAACTAAATATCTCCCTCTCAAGCATCAAACTTAACCTATCAGACCACATCATCACCCAACTCCTCGACTTCTGCGACAATCTCCCAGTTCCCGTTCCTAACACTGTGCCAGTTTCCTTCATGGACTCTGGAGACTATACTGAAGAGGTGGAAGAACCAGAGTTGGCAGAATTGCTGAGTATCGACCGGGTGACTGCTGATCCCGAGTATAAAGATCTGATGAATCTAAGGCAAAAGATTGTAGCGGCGTATTTGAGTAGAAGCAAGTAAGTAGCGAAAAATACCTGCGTTTTGGTTGTACAAAGAATCCGCGTTGTTACTGACAATTTCAAAAATCCGGCTCGAAGGACCAACATTTTAGCAAAACAGCTCATTAGTGAACATATCTGCAGCGGTGTTTAGATCAAGTTTTTATCAGTATTGCAGGCCACAAGGGCCAGTTGGTCACAAGGGCCAGTTTAATTTTTTGAGCTTTTACAACTAAAATCTTACAGATAACTTTTGATTAATTAATCTTGAATCTTGTGATATATTATAATTGTATTTAGTTGCTTTTCTCGGTAGTGAATATTACGTAATTTAACCTAATTGCACTAAGACAATTAAAAAATGTTGTAACCTTTTCTGATAACCTCTTTAGGGCAGCAGAAACGACATTCGACGTAGCAACAGCTAAGCTCGGATTCCAGGCAGCTCAGCAAGCATCAGCAGCATCCGAGCATAGCGACGAGGATATGGAAGTTTACGCCAGAACTGTGGATCTCCCAGGGTTCGATGACAACGTGTCGCCCAGCAACAACATCAATACATTACTACGGTTCATTGTGGGTGAGTTTTTTGGCATTGATGAATACGACGAATCGTTGTTAAGCCTTGCGTCCTTCACACTTCCTTGGCACAAGGCACACACAGTGTTATCCTCGCGGCTGCCGACAGAGGAGAGGATGGGGACTACGTCCATGCGATTGAAATTTTTATCTGCTCAGCCAACGCAAACCCAAATCTAAACTCTTTCGCGGTGACGTCACACACTGCTCTCGTCCCGTTGTCATGCTGACTACCGTTCTATTAACTTCGCTGACATATGTTTTTATTAACAATAACATAATGATTCCTGCTTGTTATTGCGTTAGATCGAACTTATAATCTTTATTCACATCTTTGTCCTCAGGTGAAATCGTAATCAACCTCTCTCGTGCAACGGAACAATGGAAGAGGCCATATGTAATGCTGAGCATCATGAAGGTGTGCTTGGACGTGGCGCTCATGGAGTTCGGGCCGGCCATCCAGCTGTCCGTCAGCCAGGTCTTACTGACCGACAAGCAGCACCACAACAGCAGAGGACAGTACCTTGAGCTGATCACCAGTTGCGGAGAACTGTTCAATTTGTTATATAGGAAGGTGAGAAAAAGCTGAAATAGTACATTTTGATACAAGTAGAGAAAGTTTGTCATTACGACCGAGGCGGAATTCGCCCGAGCACAGGCAAGGGTGTTATGGAGCCGAATGTGAAGCTGCTGTTCAAATGTCGTAATATTTCAAGTTTTAGAAAAAGTCTTCTTACCTTAAAATTATGATAGAGAAGGCATTCAAACTTTTTTTCTTATAATTCATATATGGTCTACATACTTTCACTTTGGTACTAAAGCATTTTAGTAGCTATTTTATCATCTCCCTGCCGTTGTTCCATGATACTTGAGGTCGGTGCAACACGTTTTGTTCCCTCATTCTGCATCATCTCCTGCCACGCTATAATTCGCTCCTTTTTTTTCATATCATTCTTCACTCAATCATTCCAAGGTTTCTTGATTTTCTCCCTCTCCATGTATAAATAGTTACTTATGATTTGTCTCTATTTTAGCAGAAACGAAAATCTCTCTTCTAGTCTAGTCTTCGTCGTAATCAGTTTTGTTGGTACAGGTGCGTGCCGACTGCCCGGAGTTCCGCTCGCACTTCCACAGCGTGGAACAGGCGCTGGTGGTGGACGTTGGGTACCTGGCCTTACTGCTGCATTCAGATGCTCTGCCCATGCTGCTCAAGTATCTTCAAAATATTGCTGACAAGTAAGTTACTTCTTCTTTCTCGAAAGTTACAACTGCAAGACCTACTTTGGTCATTTGTGTCAGCTATTTGGAAAATACAGTCATTGACATATTTAGAGGAACGCAAATAGGCTCGCGTTTGACCACTATCTCACCTGATGGAAAGCGACGATGGAGCACGCTTCCCTAGAAGTCTCTAGTCTCTTGATTTAAATACCTACCTCTAGGTTGTACCTATCAAGAAACACAAACTTTGGCAGAAATTCTATTACTTAGCTGTACGCACAATAAATTTGTTCCTAAATATTATTTATTGTACCTTAATGATTGATTGATAAAGCGTTTTGCGCATGTATACGTTGGTTTTTAAATATGTCCATGAGTGTTTGAGGATTAGAGTAGAAAGTTCAACATCCTCCTTTTGAAAAGGAAGCTTCCTCTGATCAGATGCATCTTTTGTTTAGTGAGCAGAATGGGCTACTGCCCGAGGTTGGATTTCTTAATGTATGTAATAATGGCCTGGTTTACTAAGAAAACACGATCAAAGACCATACGTCAATTTAATTCGTATTATATTGCTACAGATTCAGCAGATACGTATTGAAAATATAATAACGGTTTTCTGTGTCGTCAGTGTTCTTACTAAACCGTATTTGTCTTCATTCTAGAATTCAGAACCGACATTCGATAAATATGAAGAGCGTAGTCCTGCCAAAGTCCAAGTCTCTGTGGGATTACCTGATGCAGCCCGAAGCAGACCCTCCTGTACCGCCTGGCGCTACTAAATTCAGCTATTCCGTCAGGTGAAATTTCTAACTTTATTGTAGCACAGTTTTACTATTATTTTTAAGGCATTTTTGAGGAGAAAGTTACTCTGAATAAATAAATAAATATAACTATTTTGAACCAGAACTTAAGTTTTAGTACTTTACACTTCGTAATAGACCACTAGCAGACATACAGTCAGTGTGCTATCCAAGTTTACGAAGCAAAAGGGCGACACACTGGCCGTGGGATTGACCTGCTCCAGTACGCACTACAACTGTTGTCTTATTATTATTTATATTTTTCTTTTGTTTTTATTTTCTATTGCGCTTTTTTAAATATTATTTATTACAATTTGATATTGAAGATTATTTTTATTTTGCAATTTGACTTTTTTTTTCCCTATTTATTTTTGACATCAATGTTTACTTTGCGAAGTATTACATTTTGTAAACAATATTTTTCCTTTTATTATTGTGAACGTGAGGACTATGTTGATTGCTTTTTTTTCCTTTTCAGTAATTTAAACGTATGTCTGGCAATTTGAGTATTTTCTGCGGCCTACCCAAATGTCTTTTCCATGGTATTGTTCGTCAAGTCGTTGAGCTCCTTAGTAGTCCTGAGTTGAGCTTTACGAATACTGACAAATGCTTGCACTGACTGGACAGATCCACTCAAATCTGTATGGTTCTTTCTTCAAAAGACCATTTCAGATCAATCTGCATGGTTCTCATGTGATTTGACCATTACATATTTACTGTATGAACTTTAAAAGAGACTTTGACCCCTTAGTTTGTTTCGGTATTTTTTCTTAGGGTAGTCAGTTAAGAAACACCGGCCTCAACTAGTTTAAAAATGACGAAAAAAAATTGACGTATAAAAGTGTTATTTTTTAAACCTATTTACAAAATAAATATCATTTATCATAATTTATCATTTATCATTACGCGAATTATTTCGTCTCACTTTTGATCTCATGTTTGACCAGCACACTTGTAATTTTGCGTATATATTCTAGTAACTGAGTCGCAACTTTGAATAAAAAATCCCTTAGTCACGAGATAATGATGTCCTTAAAAGTTGAAAATTGGCATAAGATAGAGTGGAGTATATTGGGTGAAAATACAAAAATCATCAGATCGACGGTTAGTATAGAAGACAACATTATTAATGCGCCTAACTGGTGGATAAGACAACTTTGTATTATAATAATAAATTCGTGTATAGTTATAATGACCGGTGGGTACCACGTTCCATGAAAAGTGCCCAAGGGGCCTCTACGAGTTGGCTTCAGCCTTTCGCACGTCTTCCAAAAGGTCCAAGACCAAGGTCCTGTGATTTGTAAAGGCCAAATTCTATATAAAAGGTAGTAATAAATTATTTATTTATTTTTGTAGAAAAAAAACCCCATCTCTTGAGCCAAGGAGACAAGTTTTCACTTTTTCTATGTAGTTAAAACTCACTCGTTTTATTGGTGGAGCTGTTGTAAAGAAAATTCCTTCACTTTTACGGTTTTGGTCGGTAGGTATTAAGGCATATGCTTACCTGACCTTACATGTAATGAGGGATTTTCGTTAAAACTTTGCATTATATCCTACTTCCCTTTACTCACGATTTTTGGTATCAATACCATATTCTGATCAGTGTATTTTAACAATTTCTTTCCAGAGCATCAACATTAACATTAAAACTATACCACTTGGAGAGCCCGGTCATGGAGATGCGGTTAAGTTCCTTGGAGAGTGACTGTGTATTCAGAGCTAATGATCGCATGATCTTCAAACTGTATCTCAGCTCGCTGCAGATTGATGATCTAGCTGAAGCTACTCTGTATCCTAGGGTGAGTGAAAATCTAAGGCAAACTTGAGTTTGATTGGTTAAAAATTTATATGGTTTGTGTATTATGATGTTAGTTAAGAAAATAGTATTTTGGGGAGTAACTGTTAATAGTTCCGAAATAACTTGGGTAAACTTTTGTTATATTACAAAAAAACACTTACTTAGCACATTAACTTCAGCGAAAATATTATACTTTTGCTATTTTCTTTACTTCTCAGAACTTTCGGAAAACTGGCAAATCATTATTAAATCTAAATAGGAAAAAAATATTTTAATTAAAAATTTAGCTGTCAAAAATTGCTTATCGGAACTCTCCGACCCGAAGCCAGTAATGTAAAGAGAATTCTTTGTACTTTTTAGCTGGTATGGCCTGACGAAGACAAAGTCCTCGAGATAAAATATGTCCGAGCAGCAGCGCGGCTTTACGGTGTAGGCGCCAGTGAACAACAGTCCATGAAGGCGCACGGAGAGCTGCGCATCTATGTCGGCAGGCTGCACATCGTCATGTTCTTTTGCGTATTGCATCATCTGCAGGTAAATAAAATAAAAAATTAACATTTATTTTAATTATATGGGAAAACAATACAGTATTGGAAAAGTACTGGCGACAGCGTAAGATATAAAATTAGATAGCTTTGGCTTACATAATCTGTATAACAAAAACAGATTAAGTCCTAAAATACTTCCTTGGTGAACTCCAAGGGACCGGTTGTTTAGTCTGCGCTGAGAACTTTGTCAATTTTCACGCACGTATGGTATTCTAAGTAACTTTCAAAGCGTTTTTGCTGGATGCTTCTAACACCCATTGTATGAAGTATGCGCAACAGAATTGTAATGGAAAGTGTATCAAAAGGCTTAGTGAAATCCAAGATTGATTGGTTGAAACTTTACGCAGAAACACGAATGTTATTAAAAAACGTCGTTGTCAAGTCAAGTTTCTCTTTGTTAAATGTATGTAATCTTTTTTCTCATTTTGTCCACACTGTCTTGTGTTCTTTAATTAGTCGCATACATAGGCGATATAAGTAGGCGATTGACCTAAGAGGCAAGAAAAAAATAAGTTTTAACATACAAAAGCGAGCATATTAACGTTAATATATTTTCTTGTGCTGTCAATAGTTGTATTCCTTTCCAGCACCTGCTGGAGCCGCTGCTGCCCAGCTGGGTGGCGGCGAGCGCGGCGCAGGCGGCCGAGCGCGCGGCCGAGCGCCACGCGCAGGGCGCGCGCTCCTGCAGCACGAGGCTTAATCTTGTCATTGAGGTATACACATATAATTGTCTAGTCTACCTGGATTTTTTCAATTTTGTTATGTATTAGTCTTCTTTATTGCTTCATATTCATTTTTCAATTGACCTCTTCTTTGACTTTTGTCTATTATCGTGTTTGTATTTCTTTTTGTCTTTATTCAATTTTTATTTCCCAGATCCATGCTCCTGTGCTGTTACTGCCACAAAAACCATCTTCACCAAATCTACTTGTCCTCAATATGGGTAAGAGCAACACCTGTTTTGATTAATTAAAGACCCAGGGTTATATCGTAATATGCTAGTCCATCAAATGGCGTTATAACAACTTAATTTCTTATTTAAGTTTTCTCTTTTTAGGTGATCTGTTGATAGAGAACTTCTTCAAGCAGCTGAACACTGGTCATGAACCAACCAGTCCCATACAGAACGCGATCATAGACAACATATTGATCAAACTCGTCAACATCACCTTCTCCAGAGCCGTCATGACGCTATCTGGTACCTTAGAAGTACAGGTTTGTCACCATTTTATTATGTTTTTTCAAACTGTTTCATTTGAATAGTGTTTAACACTACGGTTAGGTAACCGTACACTATTCAAATAAACCTAATCCACAATTATGAATGATGGAATACCTATTCCACAATGTTCTATACATTGTGGATTAGGTATTCCATCAGTAGAGTTAAAATAATTGAAAATGAAACTTATAATCTTATAAGCTTCATCTTCAATGAAAAACATATTAGTAGGTATCTACATACTAACATGTTTTTCAATTTTACCAAACAGGTAATGAAAAACAGTGTTACCCATCTATTTGATGATATATAACTTCCTGATAAGTTTGTCAATGCGGAAACAATTAAGAGGTTTCAAAAAATGTTCATAGAGGGTGGAGCAAATAAGTCAAATTCCTTTGTTAATATCCAGTGTTCTTAATTTATGACCCTACCCTAGGTAAACATCATTCATGCATAAAATGCGGACTCATTGTGTTCAGGTGCAGATACCATAAACTCGAATTTAATGTTTAGCTTGCTTCCCACAAATAGGGGTGCTTAAAATTGTATAATGTTTTGCATAAACAAATTACTGTAATTTTATTTTACGTTAAATGTAAGTAAACAATTTAATTATTCCGAATGAAAAGTTTTTTATAAATACGATTACATTTTAAGTCATTTTCAAGAAAATTACTTCCATCAGAAAGTGAAACTAAACATTTCCTTATATTATATTAGTAAATCACTTAGACTTTATGCGTGTGTAACGTAAATGCATCATCACATCTCCAGCAAGTATTCAGGTTACTCGGCTTTAATAGTGGCCCACTTGGTCGAATAACTACACGAAAATCAACTGCCACTTTAACATTCGGTCTCTAGTCTTGACGATACTGCAACAGGCTTTACTATTTTTCACCATCATCGAGGGGCTAAAGTCACTGTCTCGCGTAGATCTGCGTTCGATCGGCATCCAACAATTTAGGGGACTAGCTACAACATTGGAAGTTATGAAAGAACTCGCTGTTGTCGTCATGAAAACTTTGCTCACTAACGTTTTGTTTGACATGAAGACAAAACTGAATGTCAGTTCCGTCCTTGTTTCTCGTAATAGTTATATAAAAAACCATGCAACAAAATGAACTGAGGCCTTACCACGGGCTCTTAACGCGATACATCTGACAACCAAATTGAGCTGTTAAAGAGATTGAGCTATATAGAGTATACAGCTCCATTCCTTTTTGTCGCTCGCACGCTTGACATTTTAACACGTCATAGTAAAGCCTCAAAACTGTTAAATGGATGAAGTTATACAACATTAGTTTTAGTATATGCGAAACCCGAAACACGTGTCTAGTATTTTATGTAAAGAATCTATGTACAAAATTTCATAACTGTATCGTGAAAAATCACAAAGTTATAAGCTTGTTATGTTACCTGGTTGTTCGCATAAATACTTGATTACGGGCCATCCGGGTGACTGAGGAGTTGTTTTGCTCTTGCATCCAGCTGTGCGTTGGCGCCTAATGCCCGCTATGACCTGCCGTGACCTGTGCTGTACTTAGTGTCGGTGGTGTCCAACTTGTGACCTTTTTTAAATATTTTTTGGAAAAATTTTAACATGGTATAAAAATGATTGGAATCCATTCAGTTACTGATTCTGATTCTGAACAATTTATATTCAGTTTTCGCATATACTAAAAATAATGTTTTATAGGTCACACGTCATTTTAAGGCCCGTGTTGGTTTTCTACGATGAAGACAGAAGAAGATATAGGTAACCTAAAATACTTAATAATATCAAAGATCAGACAAAACCTCAACCTACTTCGTCTCAGGAACCGATCCTCGAGCCCGTCTCCGTGCGCTGTGACATGAAGCGCGCGGTGTCCTACCAGCAGCTCGTCAGCATCAACTTGTACCGCGAGCTGTTGGCTTGTGAGGCTGATGTAGCGGTGGATACTGTGCTGCTGAACGTGGGGCAGAAGGACCTGGCCACCATGCTCGCCGTCTGGACTGATAACTTGAGCGAGGGACATTATATTGGTAAGACATATATCCGGTACAATCCTTATGGCTGACATTGGCTTACCCATCATCACGCATCTTAATTTTGATATTACGAAATTTTAGTCGCTAATTTATTTTTTTATTTAATGCTTTATGCACACAAAAGTACAGAGGCGGACTTAATGCCTTGAGGCATTTTCTACCAGTCAACCTTTGGGTGATGCAGAGAAAAGTAGTGGTAGGTGCAATAAAAGAGAGAAAAAGGCGAATACAGGAATAGATTTACTAACAGACCACAGAATAAATCGAAATTTGTCACCTAAATATCAGAATTTGTCGGTCACTTGTTCAAAAGGTTTAAGGGTTTTGAGATTCTGAGATTTAGCGACTAATTTCAACTAATTAGCGACTAAATCTGGGAAAAACAGATCTTCACTAGTTTTTGAGATACAAATGTGGGCAAGCTGGGGAAGCTGACCCTGGATCGGCCACCTATAAACCCTTATAACTTTTAACCAGTGATCGACAAATTTTGGTATTTGGCGACATTTTTCGCCAAATTAGCAACAAAATTTTCGTGTTATCAAAATTAAAGTGCGTGATGGTAGGTAAGCCAGTATGTCAGCCATACGTAAAATCCTTACACGATTCTTAAAAACTCTCTGCCTACATATTTAATAGTAAATAATTTATTTTATTTTAAAGATTGTTCAATGAACAGCTGTTAATTATAGATGTTTTACGCAGGAAGTATAGTTCCAAGTTCTCCAGTCGACGTAGCAACTTCAGACTCATCAGTCAAGAAACTGCAAGCTTTCTTCGCTCAAGGAGAACCGATCAGGAAGGAAGCTGTTGTCAGGTGAGGAAAGAGTACTAAATTACCTAATCAAGAACATAAAAAAAAACATTTAATTTGTTTATAGCTTCAAGCAGAATAGTGCTATAGAGATATGAGGATCGGGATGGAACGATCATCCTCATCAGGCTCGTTCTCGATAGAAAAGGGTTCCAACCAAACAGTTGTTTAGTTTCGTCTGGAGGGTTTGTAGCATTTTTAGGGTTCCGTACATCATAAGGAAAAAACAGAACCTTTATAGGATCACTTTGCTGTCCGTCCGTCTGTCTGTCTGTCAAGACCCTTTATCTTGGGAACGCGTGGTGGTATCGAGTTGAAATTAAAACAATATAGGTAAACGCTACAGTTATTGGCCTCTATACAGCTATAGGTAATTTCAACTTTGACGGCCTAAAATAAGTAATTACCTACCAGAATAGTACATTCAAAACTACTTACTGATTAATGCAGTTTTGAATCTACTATCTGCTAGGTTATTATTGATACTTGAGCTTGAACTTGAGGTTATACTTGAAGCTGTAAAAAAATTACATTTCTAAGTTAGCGAAAAAATGATGCGACCGTTTATGTCAAAAAACGTATATTTCGACACTATCAAAGGAATCAAAATTCAAAGGGTACTTCCCGGTGATCCAGAATCCTGAAATTTGGCATAAAGTAAGGTCTTATAGTATAGATATAGGAATAAATCTGAAAACAGAAAATTTGCTGTTACGTCATAAAAAAAAACTTTTTTCTGATTCGGAAAAATCTCCATTCGGGAATTGAATTATTTACATACATAAGTTTGTATGTAACCCTTAAGGCGCGAGTCCGACTCGCACTTGGCCAGTTTTTTATTTGTTGACCCACGCCTGTCCTTTATCGTGAGTGTGTTCACAAACATGTAAACTCCCATACACAAGTTATCTAGACCCAAAACAACTATCTTTAGGCCTTGCAAATATTAGTTCCGCGCTGGAATCGATTCTGAGACACGCAGCGCAGTGTGCTAACCGTGTGTCGTCTAAATTTTCGTATTTCTGTAACATCACATGTAGCTCTTATGTGGCAGTACAGTACGCCGCAGTCTTAAACTAAATTTTTTGCTTTCAGGTTCATTTTAGATGGCATAGAAGTGAAACTATTCTCGGACATGGACGAAATCCTGAGTTCCCCCGTCAGAGACCTAAACCATGGCCTGGCGAAGCTGACGGCTGGAGAAACGATGCTGCAGATGGAGTACAGTTCCGATGGCAGTCTGGAGGTCAAGGCTAGTCTACAGAGTGTGCTCGTTGAAGATATCAGGCCAGATCCTGGTATTGTTATTAAGAGGTGAGTTTCAAGAGCAATGTTGTATACAAAAAGTATGATTTACATATTTGAAAGAAAGAAAGAAAAAGTAGAAGAAAGAAAAACTGTTTATTCGCGCCAAATGACGCAATCTTAAAACTAGCTAACAAACATTATCAATAGAATAGGGAAGATATGCGTCACATCCACGCAAAACGGCCGAACGCTCAGCATAAAGCTGCGGCCTCACGAATTATGCGATGAGCTCACAGCGCTGGTTTTCAGCGTGGGCCGGTGGCGGCGTGTATTGGAAACTGGACGATACATAGACTTGAATCTTCATAACTTAAACTCGATTTGATATTTAAACATACCTTTTTTACCACCCGTTCAAACGATTTTGACTTCTATGCCGTACGCATAACGATGACATTAAAAGCGTAATAGTACATTATGATACAAATGTATAATGTTGGTGAATACCGTCTGGTATTTAAGAGAGACGAGGACGGTAATCACCAATATTCACGTGTATCATACGACGTTTTTCAACACATTGGTGAAGAAGAATAATTATTTTAAATAATTTACAATAATTAAATTGAATCTGTTTTATGAAAAATCTACTTTACTCCATTTGGGCAGACCATATCGCCTCGACATCGCTAATAAATATGTAATGCGGATGCAACACATTTTATGTTTTTGCCGAATTTGGCAACAAAAGTATCGAGTCAGCCTTCTCGGCAAGCTTCGCTGAGGTAGACAATGCTATATATATAAATAAAATTATAGGTAGACAATGCTATATATATAAATATATATATATAAAAATCTCAGCTTCATTTTGCCACTGGGAATCAATTTACGAATAATTAAAACAGCTACTAAACTTCACTCGAAAAAAATTAAAAGTCACGCCAAAAACCGCGCACGTCATAAAATGGCGGTCAAAGAGTAGCTAGACTGTTTTATAAAAATAAGAATGAAGAGGTTGCTGAAAAATATTTTATTTGAATGAACAAACAATTGATACTCTATTGTGGTGGCCTACATGAACAACTGCACGTAGTAGCGGTGTTGCAACAAGCGAAGCGAAGCGGACGGGTTCTGCTGGTTTGATATTTCAACTCAAACTCTTACACTGCGGTTGTTTTGTTTTATATAAATAGCAGCTGAAGTGGTGACTTCGCCACCTGTAGGTCAAAGTCGCCACATCGCGTTGAATTCACGTGAACCGCATCAGATCGTTTCTCAACCATAATCGCGCAAAACTTAAAAATACAAATGGACAGTTTATATACAGAGGCGAGCTTAGCAAGCGACTGCTAAAGCCACAGACGACTCCAATAGACCAATGGCTTGATCAGTGGATACCTTGCCGGTCATTTGCGTTCTGCTTTTCTTCCTCTACGATATCATCCGTCATTTTATCGGCCATTAGGTTAGGGGAGACGCTAACTATTGAACTCCACCGCTCTTGGACACTTAGGTTTATGTGGTTTTTTATTCTAGAGGTATCCTTTCTGGGCCAGGTAGTAAAGCCAAGTATCGATGGATTTGTCACTCAAGGAGGGATATCCAATGGCGTGACTATATCGCTTTGTTATGATCACATCCTTTTCGATCAGGAGCGTCCCCTCCTTGTATCTCTCTTGATCAGACCTCTCAGTTGGAGCTTTCCGGTTACTGAGTAACTTTTAACGGCTCGGGAAGCTATAATTTTTTCATCTCATTGACATCATCCCACAGGATCTTCCAGTCTCAAGGCGGTAGTGGTGCGGACGCGGAGGACTCCTGCATCCAGGTGCGGCGGCCGCCGCTTATCGACGCCAGCCTGCGCGTGACGGGCGCGCGCGCTCGCCACGCCGACGTGCGCGTCGATCGCACCAGGTTCAACCTGGCGTTGCCGTTCTTGCTGCAGCTGGCTAGGACGCTGCTGGATGCTATGCCAGGTAACATTGATATATCGCACAGGATCTTCTAGTCTCAAGGCGGTAGTGGCGCGGACGCGGAGGATTCGTGCATCCAGGTGACATTTTAAAACTGGGTTTCAGAACATCTGAAACACCAGGCCCCCTTAAGAAAAAATTCGAGCATTCACTAAATTACAACCAAGATAGAAGTCAAATTACATGGTTAGCGTACTTGGGTATATTTCATTCAACAACAAGGTTGATCTGAAAAGTTGATCTAATTTGCTTGAAAAAGAAAAAAAACTGACCAAATATCGTCACCCTCCCGGCTAACTGTCCTAACTAGCAAATTGATAATTTTCCAGGGCAACCGTTTTTCGGTCGGGCGTTACAATCATGTTCCTGTAGTTGCGTTAGTTGTGGCTTTATCAATTAATTAATAAGTTTTCTATATTGCTCTTGGCTTATTCTTTAAGCTAGTAGTGGCCCTAAAGCCCTAAGGTATCTATTTATTTATTTATATTAATTTGAAGCAGATACGTCTCTCTGTGAGAACTTTGTTTCGTAACTTGTGTCTGTTATGACGTGGTTATTTGGTATAAAATATAAACAAAAGTTTATTAATATCATATAAATTTATTAAAAGCAATAGTAAAGTTCTTTCGTAAGCTTAAAAACTTACAAGTTACTTTTAAGGACTTTAAAAATATTCTTTTTTTTACATTTTTGGCAATTTAGCTGTGTACTCTATGTCTAAACTAGTACCTTATGAAATTAATTTAAACTCAACCTTATTTCAAATAAAGTGTATTTATTTAATATTTTAAGTCTATACCTACTTGTGTATCTTATCATGCTTATTCTAAGAACTAATGGTCTTATAATATGTAGTTAAGTAATTTAATATCACAATCACTCTTTGCAAAAATATTAATTTTTAATTGGACTTGCTTTACCTAGGATTAAAGCGTCAGTTAACATGCTTATTTACTGAACATAGGAACTAAAAATCAGGTTAATATTTATGTTATAGGTAAACAACCTCTTAATATTAACGTAAGAGCTAAATTTTAAAATCCACAACCAGCTAGTAAATTGAAAAATAGTAAAAAATTATCATGACATGAGTAATTAGTGAGAAAGTGATAAATAAAATGCCACTGGGTCCGGCAACTTAATGACTGGGATGTCTCCTGTTGTTAGTGACAGCGTCATTTTATTTTCCATCGAAATTTTGGGCGGTGTCGGATTAAGAAGTCCTATAATCTCTCTTAAGAACACAGAGACCTGTCTCCTAAGAGAAAGAGAACGTGAAATCTCTTCACCGTGGCTATTCTTAAAAAATCGTTTGTGGTTCAGTTTTCTTGACAGAAAATTCCATCATTTCTGTCTAGTTGAAGTAGCGGCCCTCATCGTCTTTACGGATAGAAAGCATCCATAGGTCGGGTGAAAATTTTTTGAAGTCGAGGAAATCAGTGTATGTGAGAACATTCACTACGTACGGTTTATGTGCCAATCTAAAAATTGGAGGTAATTGGCTAGGTACAAAAATGTCCCCAATTGTTTTCAGCGGCCGATGGTGCTGTGTACGGAGTCTCCTTCGCTTTGTCCATGACATGGCACGGAGCAACGTAAAGTGATTTCTTGAATATTTGTGGCATTGCATCTCTCTTCGCCCATAATTCTCGTCTTGATACTAGCAGTGCTACTCCACCGACTCTACCTCACTGCAACACTTTGATGCCCGAGGTTTGCATAAGGAACAGAGAAGTTTTGAGAGCACTGTGTCGTCTAGACGTGAATAAAGCGAGTGGACCAGATGGTACACCAGCAATAGTTCTCAAGGCATGTGCACCCGAGTTGTCTCCTGTTGCCTCTCCATACGCTTATATCGCCTCTCATTTAGGACTGGTATAGTGCCCAAGTCCTGAAAGTTTGCCAACGTACAACCCGTGCCCAAAAAGGGCAGTCGTGCCGATCCTGCCAACTAAAGGCCGATTTCAATAGATTCCATTCTCTGCAAGATTATGTAGCGTATATTGAACTGGCGCCTCAAGGCATACCTGGAAGGTATCTCCTCAGTGACCGACAGTACGGGTTTCGCCACAATCGGTCTACTGGGGACCTACTAGTGTATACTACTCACATGTGGGGCGAGGCCCTCGAAAAGAATAGAGAAGCAATTGCTGTCTCCTTAGACGTCTCGAAGGCCTTCGACAGGGTATGGCACGCCAGCCTTTTGAGTAAGCTTCCAGCGTACGGCTTTTCCCCTGCTCTGATTAACTATGTAAAAGACTTCCTGAGTGAACGGTCTCTCCGAGTTGTAGCCGATGGATGCTCATCAGAGCCCATGACCACTAATGCTGGAGTTCCTCAGGTGTCAGTTCTCTCTGCAACTCTTTTCCTGCTTCATATTAACGATCTGCTGATACCCGGTATCTATGGGTATGCAGATGATAGCACAGTTGTAGAGACATACCTTCCAGGTGCTCGGGCTAGTAAGGAACTAATCCGGTCCGAACGAGAGGCTATGGAAGAGCGTACGAATGTCTCTATTCAGGCAGTCTCCAAGTGGGGACAAACCAATCTGGTAGAATTCAACGCCGCCAAAACACAAGCGTGTCTGTTCACCGCCAAAAGGAGCCCGTTCACTATGGCTCCTCTTTTTCGGAATGTATCCCTGGAGTGCACCGACCGCCTTCAGCTCTTGGGAGTCGAAATCTCTTCAGACCTCAATTTTGAGTGGTACATTGAGTCTAAAGCCAAGGTAACTGCTAGAAAACTAGAAGTTCTTGCAAAGGTCCGACGTTACTTCACACCGGAACAGCTTCTAATGTTTATACAAAGCACAGGTCCGATCTATGTGGAGTACTGCAGTCACATACGGGCTGGTGCTGCAAAATGCCATCTAGCAGCTTTGGACTCAGTGGAAAGGCGTGCGAAGAGGCTAATACAGTAAGGTCGATGCCACGATGGAATTTTTGTTCTGCCCACTGAATCCATCAGCAAACGGGTAAACAATATTGATGCCTTTTGCGTCAATCTTCTTAAGAAAGTCATACAAAGAAGTCGAAATTTCTGACGACCCTCTTTTGCTTACTCCTTCATGCCATGTACAACACAAACAGGCTCCAGATTACATGTCATAAATTGTGAAATTGTAGGTTGAAAGACGACGTTTATAAAAAACAGCATTTTCATTACTAATAGGCAAGCTTATGACTTGTTGGAGGTCAAATGCAGCACATTGTATTGTGGTTGGGTTCTGCTGTGATGCTATTTTACATTTATTTCTTTCTGATCTAAACAAAGTCTTCTCTTGTTGATGCTTCAGTGTCACTCTACAAAGAATTTTTCGACTGAATAGTTTGGGGTCAGTCGCTATACACCCACCCGTACACCCCGTGCGTATCGCAGTGTGACTTCACTTAATGCTATGGAAATAAGCTTCATATTTGTAAAAAAAGCTTTGATCTATACGACGTAAATTTAAAATAAAATGTATAAACATCGTAGAAAAAATTCTAACTAAGTGCCATATGTACATACTTCAGTCATTTGTAATCGAGACGAAAAAAAAAAAATCTTACTAACTGTAATATGTTCATACGACAGGTAGAGAGAATATTTTTACCCTCCTTTTGCACTTACGCAAAACAAAATACGTGATTATCTCCTAAACGGTAAACGGCATCGACACGACGATTAGAGAGAACTTATTCGACACAACGTTATGAACACGTAGGTAATGTCAGTGCAGATACGTCAGTTTGTGAGATACGACGGTTAGCGGGGAGGGCGACGATATGTGTCGTGTGACGCACATAGAACTGTTCCGTAGTAAACCGTCCCGAAAACCAAGAAATTGACATCCATAAAAAAAAAGTAGGACAGAGGACTCCGGTTTTTCTGGAAGTCACGGTAAATTTTCCAACTGAAAATGTAAGTTTGTTATCCTAATTTTTTACTTGGCTTTTTGCCAAACGTACTCTTTAGGTTTAATTTTTCACAAACTGCGTATTTAATTAATTTTTGTTCTATATTGACAGGTGAAAAGACAATGGACGGTGGAGTTGTAAACCACGGCTACGTGGGTGATGTACATCCTTCGAAGACTGGGAACAACAACCGTGCTGCTAGGCTGCCCAGCTCCAGTGATTCTACAAGCGGATATTTTTCTACAGGTCTGAATCTCTTCTTTGCTCCTTTTTGACGGTTAAATTGTTGAATTTAACAGTTTCACCAAAATAAGAAACATTTTAATTTGCATTTCTTTTTGATTTGTTGCAGCAACATCAGTCTCGGAAGAACAGCAGAGTTTATCAATATCGATCCAGTTCCGTCAGCCAGAGATCATGTTCTTCACCGACCTAACGAAGACCGAGGGCCACGCGCTCCTCCTTAGGACAGAACTCCTCATTGACTACTCCTGTCATTCTAACAGCGAGTCCTTCGTAGTCTCTTTAGCAGGGCTTCAGATCATGTCCAAGCTTCAGTCGAAGCTGAAGAACCTGCCCCCACAACTGGTCTTGAAGCCTTGTGATTTAGAGTTTTCAAAAGCTTTCAAGAATATTGAGGAGGGGGTTAGGGTTAAGATGTCTGTTTCGGAGATCGAAGTGCATGTTGCAGCTACTACAGTTCATACTATTATGGGTGAGTACCTAACTTCAGCTGCTTGTATCAGATTTTATGCTTTTGCGATGGAGATCTTCTTAGAGACCTTACGCTTAATGAGTACTGGTTAGGTTAGCACGATTGCCGCTCGTGCTAACCTTTTAAGATACGGTTTTTTTTATGGTATCAGCAGCCATGATTGTGGATACGACCAGTGCACGTGACACCTCGAGTAATTAAGTAGTTGCCTTTGGTAGTAGGTATGCCTAGCCAGTATTCTTTCCCATCATCCAATCACCAAACCTTACATAAACCTTTCTGTTCGGGTGCCTCTTACCATTCGCCAATGTTCGGCAGCTGTCGTGAAATAACGGAAGGCGGTGGCGACGCTTCCCAACATCGATACCATTATTGTACCTATTTAGTCATTTTAAATTACATTCATTGCTTTTAGTTTAGTCCTTAGCTAGGTCCCTAACGCAACGTCCTATGTGGGTGATGCGATCCGATGTGGTTCACGCGAATACAAAACGAAGCGGCGGCACTGTCCTACGTGCACGCGAAGTTGACGCTCAAGATACCATTTGAAAATGCGTGGCTAAATATCAATCCAACTGATTGCGTCCGTTTCGCTTCGCTTATCACCGCACCGCACCCACGTGTGATTGGTCACGTAGGCCACCATGATCGAAAGTGTCAACGGTTTGTTCTTATTGCGCCGCATCGTTGAATCACTTATGTCTGTACAACACCGTGTAACATTTTCTATACCAGCTTTTCTATCCACAGACATCATCGAAGAAATAACATCAGAACTAACAATCCCTGAAGAAAAGGAGCCATTCAACTTCGCCACATACAACCCTAAAGCTGAGAAACAGGAAGAAGATCTCTGGTCTCCAAAGAAGCTGACGCCTTACGTTATGATCAACCCTGAGGATGGATACGTACAGCCGAAGTACCCGAGTGTGAGGCCTTCTGAGACGTTTATTATGTCCGTGCCTTGTGTCAGGGTCATGTTCGAGATGGAACAGACAATCAGGGTTCCTGTGTTGATGATGAAGGTTTGTCTACAAGTTATCTATAGGTAACTATACTAATTATAAAGAGGTATTTTTATTTGTAATGGATAAACTCTTCAACCACAGACTACTGGACCGATTATAACATTTCTTTCATCAGTAGAATGCTACTTTATCAGTGAGACAAAGGCTATTTTCTACATTTACTCGGACGAAGGCACTAGCAGAAGATAGTTTTTTTATAAATTAAATACATTTACACCTGTATTTCTCAGAGTCAGTGGTCGTCTAAGCTGCTAGGCCTCATAACTTTTTTAGTTTATTAAGTTATTTTGGACTTCTTGCCTGCTAAACCACCTTTTTATCACATATCTGTGGTAAAACCCATTCTCCAGATAAATAAAAAAAATATAGAATTTTGTATATAGGGTGACTAGTAATTAGTGACCGATACTTAATACGTGATTGTACTCATGATTGCAAACAACTTTCCCAAAGAAACTTTTTTTAAAAATTCACTAGTTTGGTTTGCAAGCTGCGCGGGTGTTCTATCACTATTGTAGATACGGCGGCGTCACGCGGCTAACAGCTGAGCGGTCGCCGATCGCAGGCGCGCGCCTATTTAAACAGCTGTTTTATTATTGTGATAAAAACTAATGAGAATATAAAAAAAGTTTCTTTGGGAAATTTGTTTGTAATCATGAGTACAATCATGTGTTTAAGTATCGGTCACTAATTACCAGTCACCCTATATAATTATTTGCAAGATAATTTGATCGAAACTAATTCTCTCAAAGTTCATGTAACAGTTTCAAGAGTAATTTTGAGTTTGTGTAACAGGCATGTAGTAATGAGTAACTTAAATAATTAAAATATTGACTACATATTTTAAATTTTCTATGGGATAAGTAAGTTCTAAATTTTCTGCTAGATGAAATCCGAAGTGTCCCTCCACGACTGGTCGCAGCAGCTGCACGGCACAGCCTCCCTGAGCCTCATAGCCTCTTGCTATAACGAACGCGTGGACGCCTGGGAACCTCTTATTGAACCCGTGGTTCAAAATGAGAATATTTACCGACCTTGGGAGATTACTGCTACACTGTTTCAGGTTTGTTTTCTTAAAATACTTGTATTTGCTGTTAAAGGTGTGTACAGATCTGGCGACTGCGCTGAATATGTGCTTCACGCGTGCTACTACTGTTCCTAACTGTTTGTGCACTTCTCGTGTGCAACTTATACTAACGCTCGTATGGTGCACGCGAGTTGCATGCGTACCACGCGCGTGCAGTTTACGTGCATGCACGGCAGTTCATTGCTATTTCTAACCCTCTATTTTAATTTAAAAAATTCTTAAAAAAGCGGAAGCTGTCCTTTCCATTGCAAATACGTCTTCACCGTCTCACAGTAAAACAAACTGAGTAGAAGCCCGAGGTGCGAATGGCGGCGGGAGGAAGTGGTATGTAAGTTGTACGAAAGGCACGCGCGCGGCTATTTCGCCGTTCACGCGGTTCTTAGCTCATGCAGATATGGTATATCGCAAGCTATGAAGCAATTATAACACAAAGATTATTTTTCAAAACTTGATGCTTAGGTAACGTACATATCACTGGTTTTTAATTCAATAATTCAAATACAGACTTGTTTACTAAAATCTATCAACACCTTTCAACAGGCTAAAGCTTACCCAATGTCATCCCGCCTAGACACGTCAAGCCATCAAGAAACTGAAGCCGACTCCTCAATCTCATCAGACCAGTCCAAGCGACCAAAAAAGCGAAACGGCTTCGAATCCGAAACCTCGGCAGATGAGTGCGACACTGATAATGAGATGACGTTTATACGGAACCCTAATGGCAGGGAGAGTAAGCATTATAACGTGGACTTCAGCGCCGGACATATGTCTTTCTTGGGGTTGCTGGATGCTGATGAATCGGATTCGGAGAATGAGAACGGGCTCATGGATAAACTTGCGACGGCGATCGGACATCTGTTTACTGAGTAAGTTGTAGCTCAGAATATTTTTTGTTGCTGTGTATAGGTTCGCGCTTGACCTCACCTGCAGGCAAGCGATTATGAGGCCAACGATGGAGCATGCTTGACTAGAAGTAACCTCTTGACTCAGAGATCCCTGATGAGACTGTAGCTATTATCGAGATCCAATAGAAAATTTAACATACTGTCTGTATCTGATCAGCCCCCCTAGCCAAGTTACGATCGTTTCGTTTGCGTCGAACGCCTCGAGTAGCCCACGCCTCCAGTTCCTTTGTTCTGACCACGTGACTGAGCTTTGAGACGACATCAGAACAAAAGAATCGGAGGCGTTCGACGCAAACGAAACGATCGTTCGTCGGCTGACCTTTCTGTCATAGCAATTATTTCAGAAAATATGTTTTAGGTATATGTCAATTTAACAGCTTAACTATTAATCTTTCATATCGTAGTATTATTTTAAAGGTGAAAGTCTGTATTTATAATAGTATGTGTGTATGTTTGTTACTCTTCCCGGATTTGAATAGAATTGGGTACATGATGGAAGAACATCATAAGCGACAGTACTTACGCAATTTTTGCAGTAAGGAGTTTTTTCTTTCCCACTTAAACAGTATTTTTAATATTAAAAGACTTGAAAAAAAAGGAGGAGGTTATCAATTCGGTTGTATTTTTTTATAATTTTTTATGTGTGTTATTATGTCAATATTACCTATTCTAGTAGATCAGTGGATGTACGAATAACAAGTTTGTACATTTATAGAACGATATTATCATACTTTTAAATTGGGAAATAAATACTTCTTTCTGATGCCGATGTTTTTTCTGATAAGGATTGACATGTTCCCTTGTGATAATTTTTATATTTTCACACGGATGAAGCCACTGGTTGGTGGAAAAATTTCATCAAATAGAGTCCTATCAAAGTTAGTTGCTCCAATGTCCTGTTGTGATAGATAACTTTCAATTAATGATAAATAATATTTTGTCCAGTGACTCAAGTGCCGAAGAGATGAGTAATGAAGAAGATTCTTCAGCACCAGAACATAGTGAAGTTGAAGCTGGCAGTGATCATGACGAGACTGAGAAGGCTGTCACGTTCACGGACGGAGAAGTCAAGGGGAAGAAGGAGACAGAGCATAAAACTGTGACGTTGCAGGTAAACTTGATGAAAAAGGTTATAGTGATAGAGGACGGAGATTCAGTAAAGATTACATTAATTATGCCTGATCATGAGTTGGGTGTGTGATCCGAATTTATCGACTTGTAATTAAAAGTTCAAATACTTTTAATTTGATCTAAAAAAAAATACTTTTATTTTTAAGAACTGTTTTTTTTTAATTAGTTTTTATTTGTCTCTTAGAGTTTTGTTTTTTTGTAATAAGTATAAAACCTAAGTTATTGTTTTGGAATATGAGCACTAACGTGAAAATAATGCATCTCAAACGGTACGCAATATAAATGATGATCTAATATTAGTGGCAACAAGTATTTTCTCGGTATAAAGTGTTTAAAAAAATTCTAAATCATAGCCCAAGTATGAAATTTTTGAGGCATATACACAGACAAGCGCACACTTGTGGGAGGCTTTCGTCCGACATCCATCCAGTTGAAATGATGGTGATGTTCTAACGAATTATATAATTTATACAATAGACAACTATTCTTTACAAATTGCGGTTTTTAAACAACAAATTTTCTTGCAACAGGACCCCGTCGTCCGCGAAGACAGCGTAGACTCCGGCCTCGAAACAGAGAGCTACGTAGACAAGTCCTGCACCTACATAGCAGTAGAAGCCAGAGACATGCTCAATTTGACTGTAACTCCAGCTGGAGCCAGGGCCTTACTGGACCTGGCTGCAGCCTGCACTGATAGGACTGCTGTGGTCACTGCTATCGTGACTGGAGAGACTGGCCTGTTACTGGTCAATGATATAGGTGAGTGTCGAGATAAGTCCTGCAGGCTTAGAAAATTAACTTTTCTATTAGCGTTCCCGTCAAACGCTAAATACAAAATGTACGGCAATAATATTACTTGCGGAGAAGGCATGTGTGACAAATGGCGTGACAGGTCATTGCCAAACATTTTGTATCGATGGTATTTAAATAATCCTTACATAATCACGACATAATATAAAACAAAGTCGCTTCCCGCTGTCTGTCCCTATGTATGCTTAGATCTTTAAAGCTACGCAACTCATTTTGATACGGTTTTTTTAAATAGATAGAGTGATTCTAGAGGGTGGTTTATATGTATAAATCATGCATAATATAGTAGAAATAGATCTGATGTAGATCTTCTGTAACACATGTGACATAGCAATACAGAATTGAATTGAATTGAAATACACTGATAATTTTAGAGGTTTCAAATCGCAAGTTTAGATTTGAGCGACGAGTGTTTTTCACATGGACAATTTTGATTCGCTCTTTCAAGAGTAACATCTAAAAAAAACAGGTTTGTATTGTCTAAGGACAAAAAAAGTTGTGAAAGTTGTATATGAAGATATTCGGTAGTATATTTATTATCAGCATTGCACCCGTGCAAAGCCGAGGCGGGTCGCTAGTATATCATAAGACAAAGTCACCTACTCTCTCCTACTGTCTTGATGAACGCGTTAAATTCAAAAACTACTAAATGAATTTTTACATAGTTCTACCCACAGGTTCTACCAATAGATAGAGTGATTCATGAGGAAGGTAAAGGTGCATAATATTGTATATGTAATATACATAGTTGAAAAAAGTCAAGAATTTCAGCCCCCCTAGCCAAGTTACAACCTTTTCGTTACGATTCTCTTTTCGTTGATCGCTTAGAGTAGGCCACACCTCCGATTCCTTTATTCTGACGTCATCTCAATGCTCAGTCACGTGGTCAGAACGAAGGAATAGGAGGCGTGGCCGACTCGAGGCGATCAACGACAAGAGAATCGAAACGAAACGGTTGTAATTTTTCTAGGGGTGCAGGTCGTTACAATTATAATAAGTCTTGACCAATAACTTGGTCATAATAACAGCGTAAGCATTAGCTTATGCATAACTACCTTGTTAAACTAGATAATTATGTAAATATGCTAAAGCTAAACTCAGACCAACAGAAAAAGAAATGAAAAATAAACTGGATAAACAAAAAAGAATAGATGAAAAGAGATCCATCAAACAGATAAAAGGTATTAATAATAGAAGTTTAATAATGGTTGTTTTTCTGCAGGTCCTGGATCTACTGTCCATTTGAAAACTAAAGCGGAGACAGATTTGGCAGGCAACGAGAGAATTATAGCCATTGCTGATTATGATGTGGACACAAGCCGGCCAAGCACGCCAGGTAATTAAAAGCTAACTGATTATATGTATGTGTCAAGAGTGAATAGGTTATTTCTTGGCAACCGTGTTCCATTGTCGTCCACATCATCGCTTACCATCAGGAGATAGTGTTCAAACGCCAACCTATATATGTATAAAAATAGAAACTGCCTGATTAACATATCAACGCACAGCCGAAACTATTGGGGCTAGGAACATGAAAATTTGCACAAGTTTCTCTTTTATGACGTAGGCAAGCACTAAGAGGGGATTTTCCAAAATTCATCCTCGAAAGGGGGTCCAAAGCTTATATGGAGAAACCTACTTTCACGTGGGCAAAGTGGCTAGCAGAAGCTAGTCAATAATAAAAAGTAAACTAACCCCTGCTGAGTAAAAAGCCTTCCCCAAATCCTCCCAGGTATTCTTTTCACGAACTAACATTTCCATTAGGTGTCCACTGTCCAGGAGGTCTCGTCACCTGTTCTCAGGTGGGCCTCGTCGACGTTGTCTATCCTCAGGCAACTCCATTATGGTTATAAATTTTATTAAAGAATAATTCCGGCCCGAGGTTTGTCAGCGAGCCATGGAGCGCAGTAATCTGAAGGTTCGAATTTCCGACCGTGTAAGGAACACAATACTGCGCGCCTAAACTAAGATAAAAGATGTTACATGTCTGCCGCATCAGCCGCATGTCAGATGAGCTGTAGGCTAGAAGAGCCACTTGTTGTGTCCCATTAAATGCAAGGCGACATCGCGGCAGACAGAGGCGAAGGTGAAGAGATGAGCTTGACAACTAGCGAAGGGACTGGCCCGCAATGGCTAAGGACAGACGTATGTGGAAAAGGGAGAGGGAGACCTTCGTCCAACAGTGGGACATGATAGACTAACAACGACGATAACAACAACATCCAGCCCCCCTAGCCAAGTTACAACCGTTTCGTTTCAATTCTCTTTCCGTTGATCGCCTCGAGTCGACCACGCCTCCGATTCCTTTGTTCTGACGTCATCTCAACGCTGTCACGTGGTCAGAACAAAGGAATAGGAGGCGTGGCCGACTCGAGGCGATCAACGAAAAGAGAATCGAAACGAAACGGTTGTAACTTGGCTAGCTGCAATTTGGCTAAAAAACTGTAGGATACATTGATTAATAAAATCTACTTACTACTTCTCCTTGATCTGCTTTTCTATAAAAATCTTTGTGTCTAGGTTGTGACACCTCTTCGGCAGAACTACTAGACGAGCAGCTAAAGAAGTCAAAACCGATGATGTCCGATGTTAGTGATGAGTGGGACTGGTGAGTAACTTCCTATCTCATTTACTTTATTTAGTTTGTGCATCATAGAATGTAGGTTAAATGTGTTACTCTTCAGAATGTTACCTTTGTTACTTGAAAAACCATCAAATAAATTTTCCCGCTAAGGGCGGAACACTTACGACGGTCCCCGTAGTGGAAACCGGATTATTACCTACGCAGTGTCGCTATTTCAACTTTAACGGTGTGCATGTAGTCGTGTCGATAGAGCGCGTGGCGCGGATGCCTGCGACGGCTGCCCACGCGGTGAGCCGCGACGAAACACTTGTATGAGGCCGCGCAGACGCCCGCATAACGCAGCGTCGCCCCTTACGGTTACGAATATGTTTCATTTCGGATATCCGATAGTTTCGGTTACGGTTACAGAGCTACTGCGTATGTATAATATACTACTACGTATGTATACTCAATTTGGAACTGTGCTAGCTTCTGCCATTTTATAAGTGCCCATGTAGGCCTATGTGATATAAAAAACTTTTGACTTTGACTCTGATTTTTTATATTTATTTCTAAATAGATAGAATGATTAGTATGGATGAAGTCAGAATAGCTGTAAATGGAATGAAGAATGGTAAGGCAATTGGTCCAGACGGAATACCAGTTGAAGTGTGGAAGTTGCTGCGAGTGGATGGATGGATGTGGTTAGCTTTGTTCTTCAATAAGTTGTTGTAATTATAGAGGAATAAAGCTAATGTCACATACTATGAAAGCCTGGGAGAAAGTTATTGAAAGGAGGATAAGAGAAGAGAGTGAAATTTCACAGAACCAATTCGGTTTTATGCCTGGTCGGGGTACAGCGGATGCCATTTTTGCTATACGCCAGCTATGCGAGAAATACAGAGGTGCGCATAAAAACTTGCACATGGTATTCGTTGAGCTTGAAAAGGCATATGATCGGGTACCTCGTGAGGTTCTGTGGTGGGCCCTTAAGGAGAAAGGTGTGCCTGGGAAGTATGTACAGTTGATCCGAGCGATGTACAGTCGATGCAGTACCCAAGTACGGTCTACAGTGGGCACCACTGGCAGCTTCAATGTGGCTGTCGGCTTACATCAAGGGTCGGCTCTCAGCCCTTACCTCTTCCTGATGATAATGGACGCTCTGACGTCGGACATTCAGGAAGAGGCTCCCTGGTGTATGCTGTTTGCCGATGACATTGTGTTGGTTGCCAAGAGTGGCCTAGAGGTCCAGAACAGATTGGAGGTGTGGTGGCACAGACTGGAGAGTGTTGGCCTGAAATTGAGTAGAACCAAAACAGAATACTTGTTCTGCAATTTCGGCGGTCTCTCCAATCCAGTGCCTTTAGCTCTCGCTGGAACGCCCATACCGATCTGCTCCGACTTTCGGTACCTCGGGTCACTCGTCCAAGGGGATGGTGAGGTAGACCGGGACGTAACACATCGGATCAACGCAGGATGGATAAAATGGCGACAGGTCACGGGAACAACTTGTGACCCACGGATGCCCCTCAAGTTGAAGGGTAAAATCTACAAGTCCGTGATAAGACCTGTCATACTGTATGGATCAGAATGTTGGGCTGTGAAAAAGATGGATGAAAAAAGATTGCACGTAGCAGAGATGAGAATGTTAAGATGGATGTGTGGTGTGACGAGAATGGATAAAGTGAGGAATGAGTATATTAGGGGAAGTTTGAAAGTGGCGCCAGTGACTGAAAAATTGAAAGGGAATCGTTTGTCTTGGTATGGTCATGTGAAGAGGAGGGATGAAGAGCATGTTACTAAAAGAGTTATGAGTTTACATGTGGATGGATGGAGAGGGAGAGGGAGACCAAAGAAAAGATGGATGGATTGTGTGAAGAGTGATATGAAAGAAAAGGAAGTTAATGATAGCATGACGAGTGACAGGGCAAATGGAAGAAAAAAACATATTGCGCCGACCCCAAATAACACGGGACAAGGGCAGGAAGATGATGAGATGATGATTTCTAAATAGATGTCTTACTGACTGTAAAAAACGAGCCAAATCGGTTCGGTTAAAAACGTCTGACCCCAAATAACATGGGACAAGGGCAGGAAGTTGATGTTTGTCAAAAGTCTACAAAATAAAACACGAAAAGTACAGTTTATTTTATAATTTAAATAGAAAACTAATTCGTAGGTAATTTCGATTACCAAAAGCTAGACTGAAACTTCTTTCTGGCAACTCAGTATTAATAAATTATGGCCAAACGCTTATTTAAATTCATTTGACGGTCGCGGACTAAACACTTTAACAGAATATTAATAATTAATCAATTAGATTCAACAGTAAAGGTAGCTTTTAAAACAGGGTTCTATAAAATTTTAACATTATATATCAGCTTGGGTGAGACTTGTAACGGCTTCACATCGTGATCCCTCGTATTCATCAACACATTGGCAGACCGGCTCATCTTCCTCGTTAAGGGAACATTCACCTTTGTTCAAGCAGTAGCCATGACACAAGTTGATCTCACACCTATTTCCAGAATAACCGGCGTCACAACTGAAACAATGATAAATTATGTTTATTTTGCAAATAAGTTATAAGTAACTCTTTAACACGTAAATTATTTTCGTTAATTTAAACTAGATGGGGTTCTTGCCTAACTGACTCCCCTGAGAAAGTCTTTTTAACCGGAAAGAACCATGCAGATTAGTGTCTGAGATGGTCATTTGAGGAAATAACCACACAGATTTGAGTGGACCTGTCCAGTCAGTGCAAGCATTTGTCAGTATTCGTATCTAAGTTCAGTTTAGGGCTAGTAAGGAGTTCACGATGGGATTAACAATATCAAAGCAAGGAAAAACGCTAAAAAAAACGCTAAAATCCACACATTGACAACAAAAAAGGACATAAAATAAAATAAAAAAAGTAATACTTTACAAAGTAAACACTCATGACAAAGTTAATGAAAGTGTAAAAAGTCATGCCGTTACTACAACAAAAGGGGTGAAATCATTGTTTTACCTGCATTCAGGCAGTCCCTTATCATTGAAACTACAGTTGCCTTGGATACAATAGTTGTCACACACTGAAACATCACATCGCTCTCCGATGTACCCAGGTGTGCATTCACAAAGAGATTGTCCATTAAGTTTCGTGCCATGAACACAAAATTTCTCTTCATTTTCTGGGATTTTTCGTACCAGTTTCTTTAGTGCTTCGCAATCCTGTGATTCTGGGATTTGGTCCATGATGTTGTAGTTGCTAGCTATACCGACAGGGATTTCATAATCCAAGTTAGTGTTAACGTCGAACTTCAAGATGGGTCCTGTGCTTTTCGAGACGTTCCAAACGACCACATCAGAGTACGATACATATAGGGATTCTTTTGATACGGCCAATTTATTTACCGGCTGTGAGAATCTGCCACTACCAAAATAATGATAGAATCTTGCGTACTTTCCGTTTCCCTCTAAATCAGCAACATAAGCTTGGTACGCAGAACTACTTGTATACTCTACCCATTGTAATCGTCGTGTCTGTTGATCAATAACTAAGCTGTGTGGTTCTAATTTGTAAGTGGTGTTGAAAGGCATTGCAATAAGATTTATAATAACTTTTCTCTCGGATCCATTAAATCGAGCTCTCTCTATTGTAGGCGTTGCGATGTTTGTATTGATCCAGTAAATATACCTGTAAATTGAAAATCATAGTTGGCTTTCACGAAGTACGCATGCATTGCACTTCCATCAATGTTAAAGGGTTTAAGTTGTCTTTGTAGAAGAGGGTCAATGGTTCATGCCTGATTTGATTTGTAGCATAGAACCTATAGTATTGATTAAACTAGTTGTGGACTGTGAAACTTCTACTACAAAGCAATTTTAGATACTTTAGCATTGGTAGAGTGAACCCTGACTGTACATATGAGAAAAAATTAATAATATTTATAAGGTAAGATTGCGTACCCTCTACAGCTATCAACAGCGATGTCAGTAGGAATTTCATCCTGCATATTGATTAATACATTTCCGTAAACGTTGTTTTTAGATTCAGGTTTTAACGAAATCCAATTTATACTTCTTTCTTTGGTGTCCGTAAAGAATACTAAATTCGTGGCGGGGTCGAAGGCTAAACCGCGAATGTTTCTGCCATTTCTTTCTATCAAACATTTGTATTGCATGGAAGTCATGTTAAAACTACATATAGCGTCGTTGTCATTCTGTTTGTCGACGTATAAAATTATGTTGTGAACTTGATCGTAGGCTAAAGCTGCGAGTTTATGAGTCTCAATACGCACTGTGACCGTTTTGATGTTGTTGGTATAGAATTCTAGTAGATCTTCTTTAGATATAGCAACGTCTGAAATAAGAGAAAAAGACGTATTTATTTAATTATTTATGTAAACACATAATTAGGGAAAATGTTAATATATATTTTGTTTTTAATTGATATAAACCAGTGCTTGATGGTAAGCAGAGATGCAATCATTGATGGTGAGGCGCACTAGTTTATTAAGAGCCTATTCACTCTAGTCTTGAAGTCACCTAAATTATAGTTGGACGGGAAGACCGCAACAGGCAAATTGTTTCAGTCCTTCGATGTACGCGGTATAAACGACGAAGCAAAAAGCTTAGCCCTAGTCTTATTACTATGCTATATGTCCTTGTTTCATGCCAAATTTCAGGATTCTAGGACAACGGGAAGTACCCTATGAATTTTGATTCCCTTGAAAGTGTCGAAATATGCGTTTTTTGCAACATAAACGGCCGTATCTTTTTTTTTTCGTTTAACTTACAAGTTTTATTTTTTCACAGCTTTAAGGAACCGCAGACCTGAGTATATGGTTTTAATTTCAATTCGATACCGCTACGAGTTCCTGTGATAAAGGGTCTTGACAGACAGACAGACGGATGGCCAACAAAGTGATCCTATAAGGGTTCCGTTTTTTTCCTTTTGAGGTACCTAACCCCTTAAAATTAAGAAAATATATCACTATATAGACTTTGCACATTTAATCAAGATTCTGAATGTTTTTTTTTTTTAAAATCTGTTAAGGTTTAATTTAGTTTAATTTTTAAAATAAAATAATGAAACTCATTATCAAACATTGCATTGGATGAAATAATAAGCGTTTTAACCGTACTCACGTCAGGTCTTAAGGCTACACTACCGCCCACTATAATTTGCCTGCTGCGATCTTCCCGGCCGATTATAATTTAGGTTTCTTCAACACTCTTAATAAACTAGAGCACTTCACCATCAATGATTGCATCTCCGCGTAATGTCAGGTGGGATCGCAGACAACCACTAGCTCCTATATTATGTATATAAAAGGAGAAACGGACTGACTGACATATTAAAGCATCTACCGAAACTTCTGGGAGTAGGAACGTGAAACTTTACGTGAAAAAGGTGAGCCCTAAGAGAGGATTTTCCAAAATTAACCCCCTAAAGGGATGAAACGGGGGTTCCAAGTATGTATGGAGAAACCGACTTTTATACGGGTAAGGCATCTGCCAGCGATGCTTAAGAGGGTCCCTCTCCACTCGCCTATCGTCAACATCGAGCATGGTTTAAAAGCTTGTTACTTCATCTAACACAATCCAATGCGATGTTAGATGAATAGGCAATGCAAAAAAAAATTGATTACGCCTGAAAACTCTGTTGGTAATTCCGTGATTTACTCGAATATTTCACAAAACTTGTTCCAGGAAATACGAAGTTTTTCAGAATATTTGACAATATTCAGAATCTCGATTAAATGTACATGGCTTCTACTGATGTACTTGTTTATATTTTTAATATATGAGTAGATAATGGAGGGCCAAATAATATCCACAAGATAGCTGTTTATCCAAAGTATCTAGAGAAAGATGTGTAATAACATCATAATCACGTAAGAGCAGTTGTATGAAAATGTACCTCGAAAAGGACGCTCTTAAAACAAACACACTGCATTAGCACTGGTTTATAGCGAATAAAAAAAAAATCCTGCTATAATTAGACTCACCCCAAGACTGCACCAGCCCCACACACAGCGCTACGAACCCTAGCACCCTCTGCACTTCATACATTTTATATTTTAGTAATACAAAGTTGTTCCAACAGATGAAGATACGTCCTACTCTGGTGGCCGCTCTTGGATATATTTACAAAATTTTGCTAATTTATAAAGTAAGACTTGGTGATAAGAAATACTGATGATAAAAATGTGCTGAAGGGCAACCTCAGGTTATCTGTGAGGGAAAAACGACTTACCTAATGTTTTTTCCCCAAGTCGCCACAGATAACTTCTTGATCCTTTGAAAATATAAAATGAAACCATTAGGTATATAAAAATGAAACTAGTTTTTATCATCAAGAAATATTATAATTTATACGTAACCTAAAAGGCGATTACTGATCTGTTTTTTGATGTCTATTCTCAGGGGTGCTCGGCACCCACTGTTTATCTCATGGGTGCTCGAGCCCCCAAGCACCCACGGAGTCGGCGCCCCTGAATGAAACGATATTAAATCAGTGTTTAATTGTAAAAGTAAACAATTTTTATCGACTGAGTACCTACTCAGTATGCCTAACATGTTTTTAGTAATAAGGAAAATTAGATAGATAATTATAATTAAGTATTTTTAGTTTATTTAATCTTTTTAATACATAAAACATTGTTTTCTTGTTTCAAAGAGGTAATGATCTGATTACAAAAAAAGTATAAAAATCACGGTGTCTGTGGGATATCTAAGCCACTCGACGTGACACGATCCAGTCGATTTTGTGATTCCAGTCAAAGTGAACGTCGTATGATCGAGGCCTACCTGACGGACATATTCATCATTTACCCTGGTCACCAGGGAGAGTGGTAACGGCGAGTTATGTTCCACAAGGATCGGTACTAGGACCGCCCTTGTGGAACATTGGGTACGACTACGTGCTGCGCGGCGACCTCCCTGACTGGAGTACATGCTGGCCCTGGCGCAGGGAGAGTCGTACCAGGCGGTGGTCGAACTGGCTACACGTGGGATTGTGACAGTCATGGAGAGGACTCGAGGTGGCATTGCACAAGTCCGAGGCCATGTGTTTTCATAGCCCTCGAAACGCGCCACCATCGGGTTCCCAAATAACGGTAGGAAGGGTTTACATCGGCGTCGAGTCAACAATGAAGTACTTGGGACTCGTCCCGACAGCCGATAGAATTTCGAAGAGCACTTCCGACGTCTGGCTTCCAAATTGGATCGGACTACATGCAGCTGCCCTCTAGCGGCTTCTGCCCAACCTAGGAGGTCCAAACGCCTCCATCCGTCCTCTCCATCCTCTACGCGGGTATCGCTCGGTCCATGACCCTTTACGGAGCACCGATATGGGCGCCGTCGCTGCGAAAGCGACTGGCGGCCAAGCTGAACGCATGCCAAAGGGGCATGGCCATCTGGATGATGCGGGGATACCGCACGGTTTCCCGAGAAGCAGCGAGCCTCCTTGCTGGCCTGCCATTATGGGATCTGTCAGATCAAAAGTCCTTGCACACATGCACGATTTGCGCGTGGAGATGCAACGCCAGGGTGAAACTCCGCTGCCGCGACATGTCGCCGCATGGCGGACAGAGTTCGGGAATGGCGACAGCGACTGTCGCAGCCCAGTGTTGGGCTCGCCATAATTATGGCGGTAAGTCCCCTCTTTGAGGAGTGGCTGGAAAGACGTCACGGCGTCTTCACCTTCTGCATGATGCAGGTCCTCACCGGACATGGTAAGTTCAGGAGATTCCTGCACCTGATTGGTGCGGAAGAAACCCCTGGGTGTTACCATTGTGTAGACTTCCCGGAGGACACGGTGGAGCATACGCCGTGTCCTCGTGGGTACGATCGGCGCCAACGGCCTCTAGCGCTGGGCCCTGAGACAGGCCATGGTCCGAAGAGAGGAGGAATGGCAGGCGGCCGCCTCCTTCTGCGAAGCAGCAATGCTAGCGAAGGAAGCGGCCACACGCGCGAGGGAACGGACCTCATGCACCAGCCGGAATGCAAAAAGAAATGAGCTAAACAATTTAAATAATGTCTTATAAAAAAAAAGGGTCATTAGTGATAAGCCGTGTTGCGCCACGTTGACATACCGGGTGCATGTACACGTACATTTACCCAGTGTGTCAGGTGTACGCAAAAGATATTTAAATTAAATTAAAATCTCTCAGTTATATTGTCTTTTAGTAACATAGTTTTTAAGGTGTGTGATTACTAACATAATATGGACCACGGTCTGAAATGAAGTAATTTATTTTTATTTTATTTTATATTCATCTGGCCCAACAATGTTTCCAAATTCTAACCGATTAATGCCATTTTCTTTGGTCCGTAACGTTCAAGTTGTAGAAGAAATGTTTCATTAATTACGAAATTAACCGCCTTAGATAAGTCGCCGAAGATCCCGATAGCCAGAAGTACAAGATTGTACTTCTTTCCACCCATTAAAAACATGTATTACGAGTAATAAGGAGACACCAGCGTCAGCTGTATTATTGATTGATTAATGTTATGTTTTATACAGTTTTGAAGGCGGGTTCCCTGGTGGCGCCATGTCACCACCAGAAGCGTGCGCGTGGTCTCCAGCGCCACCTCCGCCGCCCCCGGCACTGCGCACTAAACTGACAGACCTCACGCTCACCGTACGACTGCACGACCTGGATCATCTTACTGTAAGTATCGTTGATGTGTTCCGTGGTGAAGTTATATATTTCTCCAGAAGTTTGTGCATAGTCTCCAGCGCACCCGCCATCTCCTCCTGCTCAACGTACGGAAGCTGGTCTGGTACTCACCGCATGTAAGTATTACAATAATATGTAACGGTGAAGGGTTCCCTGGTGAAGCTATGTCTTCTCCAAAAGCGAGTGCATGGTCTCCAGCGCCTCCGCCACCTCCTCTTGCTCATTGTACGGAGTTCACTGGTCTGTTTGATCATCTTACAGTTAATATCACAATGTACGGTTGAAGGGTTCCCTGGTGAAGCTATGTCTCCGGAATCGTGTGCATGGTTTCCAGAGCCACCGCTACCTCCTCCTGCTCATCGTACGGAGTTCACTGGTCTGCTTGATCATCTTACTGTAAGTATCAAAATGTAACGTTAAAGGGTTCCCTGGTGAAACTATGTCTTCTCCAGAAGCATGTGCATGGTCCCCAGCGCCTCCACCACCTCCTCTTGCTCATTGTACGAAGTTCACTGGTCTGCACTCTTGCTCATATAACTGTAAGTACTACCACAAGTCTATCCTATCAGTTACTAGAAAATTATTATTGAGTAGCTCTACGCACGCTTTCCTACTATTTGAAAAATGATACTACGACAACTAGGTAAAAAACAAAATATACCCTACTATTCAGTGATTACACTCTAAAAAAAATGAGACTAGCTGATATTGGCACTTGCACGCTCTTATCTCGCAGCAGCAGAAGTGGCTTTTAACCGACTTGAAGAAGGGAAGAAGTTATCAATTCGACTGGATTCTTTTTTTTTTGAAGTTGAAGTATTAGGTACCATGACGTGCGAAGTTTGGTCGAAATGAAGAACATAACTATAGTAAATTTACGATATTTTTGTTGCTGAATGTTTTCTCTATGTGCATCTAAGGGAACCGTACAAGTTAATTAAAGGACCAAAACGTAATTTCTGATACTGTTTCAGATCCTATGCCCTCAACGCAGCGTGTCCAAGCTTCACGTCTTGCATCCCAGCAAGAACTCCACACGCTATTACATCGCAGTGGAAAGGACTTCCAAGTATAACAATAAGAAAATTGTTGTCAGGTCTCCATTACAGGTTTGTGTTATCATGTTAGGTCTAAACCTAGCGACCTACTTAGGCTGGTTAAGCATTTAGGTGCTATTAGGTTTACTCGCGTCTGCCGCGGTTGCGGACCCGCAGCTTCTGTAGAATACAGATCTAAATACTTGTAAAAAATTAAAGCCGACCCGGGTTGTGTCCGCACGCTCTGCGGTCGGTTGGCGTCTGCAGTGGTCGGCGAGGCCAGTGCAGGCGCCAATCGACGAATCAAGGGTTCAGGCCGACGCAAAATCTGAAAATCAGTGGATGCAGTGATGCACCTAGAACTGTTTAGGTCTTATTTTTTGTTATTCTTCTGTGAAGTATACGCAACAGCTCGTTTCTGGTGTGTGTCCACGGTGGCCTGGAGCTCAACTGGTAATAAACCGCCCGTCTTGCGATTATCACCCGTCAAGTTTGCGAACGATAATCGCAATGGCGACGACTGCGTAACTACGCACAACTCCGGTCTCGTGAATTTAAAAATAAAACAGCTGTTTCCTCCAGCGCGGTGGGCTAAGGTGGAAACCGCTTCGCAAAATTCTTAGCCTAACCATACAAGTGTTTCAAGTCTAGCTAAATAATAGCCAACTAAAGAAATAGAGAACGATATCCGGCCCTAAATGAAACACATTTTTTTTATACTTAGTGTTGTCTTCATAATATATGTGTATCCATATTAATTTTCTAACAGACTTATTACTCTGTTTATAATAATGCTCCCAACTGACTCTTAATTTAGATGAGAAATCTCAACAGAGATTGTACCTTTTTCTTTATCATTAACATCGCTATATTTCTAAAAATATAATATGACGTCAAAGATTTCACTCGTCTTCAACCATGATGAACAAAACACTGCGGTATAGAGCAGATTCATTTCTAATCTTACTGCTTCTTCCAGATCCGCAACGAAACCTCTTATGCCCTAGAACTCTTCTATAAGAAGACAGACCTGCAAGCCATTGGGGCTGAGCTGATAGGCTCCCTCACAAACCCCTTCGACGACAAGATGCGGCTCGCGGTCATCGCTCCGCAGGAGACCTATAACGTGCCACTGTATATCGCTTATCATTGTAAGCTGTTCTTGCTGCCTTCTAACTTTGAGTAAGTTGTTTCTTCAACTAAGTAATTTATTCAAAGTGAGAGAGAGTCCTTGAAGAAGAACTGATGAACTGTGTGGATGGAAGGAGTAAAAGAAAAGATGGATGTATTGTGTGAAAGAAAAGGGTATCAGTGATATCGTGAAGGTTGACCCTAGGTAACCTGAGACAAGAGCAGGAAGATAATAATGTTGGCTTTAAAAATAACTGCTTTTACACAGTATGAGCTTTATTTTAAAATCGTCCTAACTACATCTGGTTTTAGCAGATGCTCAAAAAGTCACCCTCGATACAAGATAAATTACTAAGAACACCTATGGATCGTTTAACATCGAGGGGGCGTTCAAAGAGTTATTATTTCACGTAAAAAAATTGTAGATGAGGAATCATAAAACTGAGTTATGTTGCTTCATGTTCTTTATTCAGGAGTTACCAAACGGCAACTCAAGGAATTTGGTGGATGGAGTTAGCTAACGAAGTGGGCACACCAAAAGACATGATCTGTCCCGCCAAGGATGGAGAAGACAAGAGGATATTTGCCATGAGGATACTGCCCGTTGAGGGTAAGAAGTCATTAGATTATAATATATTTTGTTAGACTTTTAGATTTATTTAGAAATGAGGAACTTTTATTTTAAATAAACCATTTACAGGCACTTTTTGAATTGTCAAAATGTTGGTCAGTCAAAAAAGTGAAGTTAAATTGCACATTCCAAAGCATTAAATCTCTATGGTAAAAAAAAAACATTCAAGAAACTCCATGGGCGCTCTTTCGTTCAATACTATTTCAAATTGATTACTTTTAAAAATCGTTAACGAATTTTATGCACTTAGTTTTTTTTTCATTTAAATTATTAATAGTTTTGGGCCTGCTGTAGAGGTTTGTGGTACGTCTATTGATCTTATATATTCAAGACGTTTTGTCAGCAAACAATACTATATGTGGTTGTTTTCTTTAATAGATGCGGTGGATAATTAATTAATTATAATATACGATACTAAAAACAGGAAAGGACCCAATATTGAGCCTTGTGGTACACTCATTTTTAATTTTAAGCCCCGTGAATTGACACCATTTATTTGAAATTACTGCTACTTGTCATTTAAGAACGATTTCACCTAGCTGAGTACAAGTTTACCTAAATCATAATTTTCTAGCTTTAAAAGCAAGATTTTGTGATTATCTCAATCAAAAGCCTTTGAGAGGTCACAGAAACCGTGGCAGGTCGTGTAAGATTTTATTAGTGTTAAAACGGTTAAAGCATTTCATTGAGCAAAACTTTTTCAAACATTTTACTGAACACCAGCAACACGGATACAGGTCTATAATTATTGGTATCATTGTGGTCGCCGGATTTATAATGTGGTTAAACTTTACTGTATATTTTTTGGTTTTTTGTCTTTTCATACAGTAAAGTTATATAATTTTTAGGGTTCCGTACCTCAAAAGAATAAAAACGGAACCCTTATAGGATCACTATGTTGACCGTCCGTCTGTCTGTCTGTGTGTCTGTCTGTCAAGACAATATATCTCGGGAACGCGTGGAGGTATCAAATTGAAATTGAACTATGTAAGTACTCAGGTCTGCGGTCCTTTGAAGCTATGAAAAATCAAACTTCTAAACTAACGAAAAAGAATGATACGGCCGTTTATGCCGCAAAAAAAGTACATTTCGACACTCTCAAGGGAATCAAAATTCAGACCTAGAATCCTGAAATTTGGTTTGAAGCAAGGTTTTATATTATATATACTAATAGCACAAGTACCTATAGGAAAAAAATCTGAAAACTGTAAATTTGTAGTTACGTCACAAAAAAAAAACATTTTTCACAATTCGGGAAACATTTCAAACAAACCATTCGGGAATTGACTGTTTTTATAGGTAAGTTTGTACGGAACCCTCAGTGCGCGAGTCTGACTCGCACTTGTTCTTATTATAACTTTACTGTATCTATTCTAAACATCGGACGCTAATGTTCTGCTTCTCTAAAGACCATGGATGTATGGGAGATAGTGGACTGTAGTATATAACCACATGGGTCCAGTGCAGAATAAGGAAATTGACTATTTTGTCCCTTTTCTAGGCTGCCAATCCCAAAAGATCAGCCGCTCCATCCCCAACTACTTGATCCGCGTGGTGCCGCCGCTGGCGCTGTACAACCGGCTGCCGTACGCCATGCAGGCGTCGTGCGCGGCGGCGGGCTGGAGCCTGCGCGTGGAGGCGGGCGAGCGCGCGCACACGTACACGCTGGCGCTCACCGTGCCGCATAGGATCACCATCAATATGCAATACATGGGCTTGCCGTGGACTGGCAGCTTCACCTTGTCTCCAGGTAAGTATGCTACAGCCGCTCGAACCCCAACTACTTGATCCGCGTGATGACGCTGCTGGCGCTGTACAACTCTGGTTGCCTAAGTCTTGAAATGTAAATAATTCCTGATAATTATAATCTGGGGGTCTTAAAGTCAAGATTGAATAAGTTACTTCTAGGCAAGCGTGTTCCATCGTCGGCCACATCATCGTTTCCCATCAGATGAGATAGTGGTCAAACGTGAGCCCATACATAATTAAAAAAAAATAAGGTTGCAGATGTTATCTAATTCATATTTAAATATCTAAAATTAGTACTTAAGATTTTGGCAACACTAAAACGTGTAGATTGGTAGGTACCTATAGAAAAAACACGAGGAGTCATAATATGTACACAATTTCATTATCTAGAAGTGATAACATGTCGATGCAAGGCCAAATTTTGCAGATTTTCGTTTTAAATCTCAAACTTTCAAAAGGCGCAGCGTTTCAACGTTGCACACGTTTGTAATTGGGCTCAATGTTACTAAGCCGCTTTAACGAATGCGAAGTGCGCATTCAATGCGACGTAGTTTGTTTTAGCCGGATTGAAATCTGGCTGAACATGAGGTAGCCGTATTACAAAACAGCGACATTTTTCAATCCGGTACGCCAACTTGTAAAATGGCGTGTTGTTACGCAGAGATCCACTGTATAATATTATACTGGTAATGACAGGGTATTCTCTTACAGATGTAACCGAAAAGACGGTGACTCTGAGCAGTGATTGCGAGACAGAAGGCGGTAACAAGCAAGTTCAGGTCTGCGTGACAGTGGAACGTAACGATTGCTGGGAGGTGTTCCTGCACGCGCAGCACTGGCTCATCAACAAGACGGGGCTACCGCTGCAGATGAAGGTAAGACTGACGTTGGTCGGAACCATCACTTCAGCTAAACGACGTCCGCTGCCTCAATCGGATTCCAACGATGAAATTGTATTCAAAGCGCAATAAGTAATTTGGAATCCCGGGATATAATTGTCATGTTTATGATTTTAGAGGAGGCATAATGAACTCTAAATTACTTACTTCTATGAATTTTAGGTAAATATATACTCTGCATATTCCGATCTCTGCTTATAACGCAACCAACACCCGGTGGCGTGGTGCTTCTATCAGTCTATATCCCACTTGTTCTACGTGCCCGTTCACTTGCACCTTTGGTGTAACAAGATCCTGAGGGATGGTGCTGATGCTGCAATCAAAGTGGTCCTCTACCTTTAAAGTTAAACAGTAAAGAGGATTTGAATTAAAGTAACATTTACCACTATGTATGGGAAACTTTAGGGTAGGCCTATGCCAGAGGGTAAGCTGATAATAATGTTACCGATGTCGAATGTTAAATTGTATCATAATAAATAAAATAAAATAAAGTAAAATTGAACTTAGTAAAACAAATTGGAAATAAAAGCAATAAAAACACACAAAATAAATAGAATAAATAAATAATAATTAAGTAGAAACAATATAAAGTAGCATGATAACCTTGTAAATCAATATTAAAATCAAAATCAATATTAAATTAAGAATAAAGGAAATTAATTTTATTGTAATTATAAAATTGTCCAAATAAATGTATGTGCAGCTGCTTTATATAAACAATAATAAGTAATCAAAGAAGGCAATTATAAATTAGTATAGCTGCATGATAGTTTGAAACATGGACGTTTGCAATGAGCCTCATCAGAAGGCTTACAGTCACCCAAAGGGCAATGGAAAGGGCTATGCTCGGAGTTTCCTTGCGTGATCGCATCAGGAATGAAGATATTCGCAGGAGAACCAAGGACGCCACATAGCCCGAAGAATCGTCAAACTTAAGTGGCAGTGGGCAGGGCACATTGCTTGTAGAACGGATGGTCGATGGGGCCGAAAGGTTCTATAGTGGTGACCGCGCACCGGAAAACGCAGCGTTAGAAGGCCTCCCACAAGGTGGACGGGCGAACCGGTGAGAGTCGCGGGAATGGGGTGGATGCGAGGTGCACAGGATCGGTCATTGTGGCGACGTTTGGGGGAGGCCTATGTCCAATAGTGGACGTCTTTCGGCTGAAATGATGATGATGATGATGAGGCTCTTCAACCAATCAAAGAGGCAAATGCGGCAAACGTTTCGATAACGTTAACGTAAACAGCGCACTGAACGCGTACCGTGAGAGCTGGTTTGAGGAAACACAAGAAAAGAGTTCCTGGAATGACTTGGGGCAGACCTTAGTCTAGCAATGGGACAGTATAAACAAGAGAAAATAATAGCGACACGTAAGAAAAGGAAGCGCACACTCACAAGATTGTTTTTGTTATGCTTATCAATCCACTCTTGTACATTGTTAATACATACATAATACTTTTCCAAAGTATTCAAGTCCCTATGGGGTATTTTAGGAATATTCGGAAGTCGCTACGAATTCAAATTAATTGTTTAGTTATAGATTTTATTAAGAACTGAATATTTGCACGAGCGGTTATCGCGTTTTCTTGCCCTTCTTTATCCCGTACAGACTCGGATCTCACTTTAGAATTTGTTTTCCTTTTTCCATTTTTATTTTTGTTTTTTTTTTTTTTGCAACTACTGTTTTTTCATGTACTTCTTGTTTTCCTTTTTTTTGCTTGTTTATTTAATTTGTTTTCTTTTTTTACCAATTTTTCTTTTCCTTTTCCCTTTAGGCAGATGAGGTTTCTTTATGTGAGAAACTGCAATGTATTTGGCAGGGTGGTCAGTCTGACACGTGGTACGAGGTGACGGACGAGCCGCTGCTGTGGAGCCCGGGCGCGCGCGGACGGCGGCGCGGCGCGCGCGTGCGCTTCCGCGCGCACCACTCCGCCTGGTCGCGCGCCGCGCGCCTCGCCGCCGCCGCGCCCGGCCTCGTCGTGTGCCCGCACACCGAGAGGCGGACTAACTACAGGCTGCTACTCAATGTTAGTTCTGAAGCTCTTCTTATTTTGACTTGATAATAAATACTGTAGGTGTATCCTAGGTGAACCCAGCATTTGTGTATGGGTGGGAGCAAATACTAATTAACATCTCTATTATATTATTATTATTATCTAGCATTAACGTGTATACTCATGTTTTAGCAAAATATATAATCATGTATCTCGCGATACTATAGTCTATTCAGCTTAAGAAAATAGTGACTCATTAATGCTACTGCAAATGGCGTAGGTAGTAAGGCGTATTCATAATGGAGTAAAATTAAACTATTCATTTGTAAACAAACTTTTTATTACACAATATTTTCAAATATAGGTAATTATTTTTAAATTTTACAAGTCTGATGAATCTTACTTCAACTGGTTAATGTAAACATGACTTTCACGGCTATTTGCTATAATCTAATTGATCAAGGGGCATGGCTAAGCTGAGTGACAACGATGACTTCACTTTTCTTATCCCGCATACACTATAGATCGAGAGTCCTAGGTGACAAGACCAAATGGAGGCCCCAGTCCTGATATACAGAAAAGTTTAAGAGAATGTCAAATAAAAAAGCAAGAGAACCTGACCCGACAATTTTAGGAAATCGGTTACCTTTTGAATTTCTTACAATTTAATAAGAAAAGCAAACGTATAGAATACGAGTGAGTAAAGTGAGCTCAAAAATATTCGCATCCATCTCTGATAGATATTTTCTTTTTCCACAGGTAACCTTATCAGAGCTGTGTCCTCAGCTCACAAAAATCGTGACTCTCCTCCCATACTTCTTAGTCTACAACGACACAAAGCGCCACCTGCGCTTCATGGAGGAGAACGAAGCAGCAGACTTGTGGAACGACCTGTCTCCCCTGCAGTGCACGCCGTTCTGGCCGCAGACAGACTCCATGTCGATGCACTGCAAGTACCGGGACTCGACGGTGGTGTCTCAACACTTCCCGATCACTAGGAACCATTTTACGGTGTTGAGAATGGATAAGGGGGTGAGTTTACTTTTATGACTGTCAAATTTGTATCTCTAGGTTTTTTATGTAAAGAATTTAAGTATCATCAAGTAAATTTTTATGCTGTTTATACACGTGGATAGCTAGAGAGAGAGTCAGGCTAAAGAAAACATGGATGGATTGTGTGAGAAGTGATATGAAGGAAAAGAGAGTTAGTGATAGCGTGATGGCTGATAGGATAGAATGGAAGAGAAAACGTGTTGCGCCGAGATTTTTCTTTCATACAGGGGTTTAAAAAATAAGCGCACTGTATTCTCAAGCAGGAATGGATCGTAAACTACAATTTTATCCATTTAGTGACTCATGTAACTCTTGGATACATAAATACAGAGCTAGATATCTCAACTACGTGATTTTTATGGTTTTCCAAAACGTGAGAACTTAAAAATAGACTACACTGTACAAACTACTCCAAGCTCTAAATAAAACAACAAACTAAAAAAATAAATTAACTATAATTACAATTTAATAACTTAACAACCACATTATTTCCCATACTTTGGTGGCCTCGGCCTTTCCGGCGTCAAGGTTCCATCATCATTCAACGTATACGCCGCTCCTTTAGACTTATGAGACCAGATCTTGATAGCCTTCAAATGAGCGTCGCTTTGTTCTCTAGCAGCTGATACCGGTGGGGCTGGTTCGAAAGGTGGGGCTTTGATGGAGGCAGCGGCTGGTGATAGCTTCAGGCCAGTCGATGAGGAGTAAAATTGTGATGATGCGGATAATGACGACGGTGCTGACGAGAGGGGTTCTGGTTTTGGTTGTGTTACCTGGAACAAAATAACAGATTGTTAAGACAAAGAAATCTTTTAGAGAATGTTCAAGTTTTTGTCTTGGTGTTTTCGAGTCCTCACATTATTTTTCATATCTTGTTTATTAGATATTTCTATACTTGATCCTTAAATTTTTAATTGTTTAAAAAAAAACTACATGTTCATTAATGACTTTATCCACGGGTATCGGCCGACTCATATTTAACTTTCATTATCTCAAGAAATATCTGATAACTTATTGTAATCTGATCGTGTGAAAGGTGTGAAACGTTTTTTATTTGATACCTACTGAGAAACATTTTGTGTTTAATTAATTTGAACATATTAGTCAATAATTTAGTAGGTGAGGTCAGTTATATAGGTCACGTCACATTAATCACACTTTATAAAGGCGATATTGTCTGTTTTTTTACTTTACACTTGAACTTTTCATCCTGGGAGTATGTTCCCTTGGGATACTCCGTTTTTAATTTCACGCGAATGTAGTCACTGGTAGAAGCTAGTTTTATAATATAATTGTATTGTATCTTATCTTTATTTATATATCTTTGTGTTCGCCTTTTTTCACCAATTACCATTTTTCTCTCCATCACCCAAAGGTAGACTTGTACAAAATGCCTAAGACATTAAGTCCGCCTCTGTGCTTTTGTCTATCTGTTGGTACATTAATGTGGGTAAACTGATAGCAGATGTTAGTATCGTATACATTAATTTGCTAGCCCCTTTAAATAATCTCAAATACTTACAGTATAATGCGGCACATGATAGGAGCTGACCGAATGTAACTTAGAATTATAGTTCATCAGCGGCAGTTCACCGAAACTCTGCACTTGATACGAATCTGAATCTGCTTTCACTACCGTAGGCACATTATTTGTGTAAGAAACATCGAAATCTTCTTCTCTCATATTTGTTGGTGGTGGAAGTTTCTCTTCTTCATTTGTCTCAGGAATGTCTAAATTACTCAAGCTTGAATAACCGTTGGATCCTTGAAGGTCACTAGGAATTGATGCAGGAGATATAGGTTCGTCTTGTGGTTCGTATGGTTTAAATTGAATTGGTTGATGACCTTGAAATACAAAAGGCTTGTGTAGATTAGATTGACTGTCTTGAGAACCAACGTTATTGTATTGAGTAGGTCCTTCTTCTTGAGGATCAATACGGTATGGCGGTGGTGCATTTTCTTGTTCAGTATATGCTTTGAAGGGTGGCGGTCCATCGTTCTGAGGTCCATAAAAACTCACTTGATTAGGTTCTGTTTCTATTGAATATGGGTTTCTCCTGTCATCTTGTAGCGTGTAAGGAGTTGCTTCAGTCACATAGTTTACATATTTTTTAAATTCTATCTCATACGGTTTCTCTGCTTGATATTTGGCGTCAATATTTCCTTTATAAGAATCTTTGGTATATGTCGGTCTTTGTGTATTCTCTCTCTTATGCGGTCGGCTGTATTCAAAGTCCATATCTTTGCCTTTGTAAGAATATTTATCTTTCTCGGAAGCGAATTCGAGTATCTTGTCCAAGTCTTGTTTAGATAAATTTTTAACTAGGTTACTTATGTCATCATCTCCTAAACCTTGGTTAGTAGGCCGTTTACTAACCTTGTAGGGTCTGCTGCCAGGGTACGGAGGTTCATCATCCTGCATGAACGGCGGGGGTGTGTAGGAGAAGACCCCTTTGATAGGGAAGGTCAAGGGCGGTCGATTGTAGAATCTTATCGGTGGGCCGGGGTATCTTCCTCGTTTGACTCTTGTGTACGATCTTGAGTGTCTGTATCCATCTTCACTTTGCGTATTAACCACACACAACACTGAGAATGTTAGGAATAACACTATTTTGTTCATTGTGTTACTGTAGTCTGCTGAAAACTGAGCGAAAGTGTGTTTGTGTGTGGGTCTTATAAAAGTTGAGATGAAAGTGGAAAGTGCTAATTGAGTTAGTGCTCGCGCCTCGGCTGCGGTCGCGTTGATGTAACCGTTACGTCACGGCTTTCATGTTTATGTTACATGTTATGATCTACCTATTATTACGCGGATATGTGAATTGTTTATATGGACATTTTTTGTCATTTGTGTGCGAAGTTGGGAAGTAGGGTGTCAAATATAATAATATCTTTTCATTTGGATAATGTAAATATTTGCCGTTGATGATTTTCAAGTTAACCTTACGAATAAAGTAGTCTTTTACATAAGTGTTACAAGAAATATTTTGTACGTAACCGCATTTCTTGTACTTCCCAGTCTCCCAGTCTCTTCATCTTTGCTCTTTAGCTTCTAAACAAAACTTCAACAACATTTCTTTTTTTTTATATATTTATTTTGGCATCAAACAGTCATATACAAAAAATATAATTCTTAAATAATTGTTTTTTTTTACAATAGACCTATAGTGCCGACAATGTAATATTAAGGTAAAATTAAGTACAATAAACTCCACTTTGGAAGGACGCGTTTGAATTATACATATTATTTTTTTTTGTACATAAACATAAATTCACTGAAACACATATTAGTACCAGTTTGATAACTAAGTAAAGTGAAAAAGGTAAGGCGTATTAGGTGATATATTGACTTTTCAGCATTAGTTTCAGGCTATTAAGAGAAATGTTAAAAATATCTATGTCTGTAAATTCTTTGTTATAATTGTTAGTGGATCGGTATAGAAATAAGTTACGGATATATGTTTTATATTTCATGTGATATTCTTCTTTTCAGACGGCTATCTGCGTAGAAGTAACAGGCGGGACAGACCGTCCGTTCACCATAACTTTCAAGCCATACACTGTAGGGGACTCACCAGTCCGCATAGACAACTTATGTGACGACCTGTTCCTGAAGTTGCACCAGGCTGACTCCGGCCAAGTGGCTCTGTTGAGTCCCTATCAATCCTTGCTCTATACTTGGGATGATCCGGCTAAGGATAGGAAGCTGATGTGGAATATTTATAACAATAAAGGGAAAGGTTATGATGCTGCCTTTGGGCAGGATGGGTGAGTGTAGTACTGAGATTAAGTTTTTTAATTAATAACACTTGTGAGAACACAATTTTACAAACATCCGGTTGTCTGGCTGATAGTTTGGTACATCAATTGATACAACTTCCAAAGTAAATAAACTTTTTAACCTATTTTAAATTTCTCAGATATGGCGAAGAAAAAGTAAGCTTCCACTCAGTGAAGCACTCAACCTTAGTAGCGACCAGCAGCGTCACATCGAAACTGTCTTCTACCCTCAAGAGACTAACCCCCAAGTCTCCAGAACCTTGCTCCTCTAGCAGTGATGACTCTGACAGCTCAGATCTCCCAGAAACACACGCCAAGACTAAGAAAATGAGGAAAGATAAAGTCATAGTGTACTGGATATCATACATGGATGGATACCAGAGAGTCTTTGCCTTGGCTCAAGACGAACGAATAGCCTATCAGTACAGGATGCGGATCAACGCAGAAAGGAGTAACTATGAGGTCTACATGTCCCTATCAGGAATCAGTTTGTCAGTTTGCGTGCCAACTCACACTGGAGTGAAAGAGCTGGCGTATGTCAGCATGACTGACTCTCTACCCAGATGGGAAGTTAACGTTAACCATAAATGGAAACAGTTATCTCCAGACTTAACATCCTGGATCGAAGACAAGTACCAAACGGAGCAGAAGAAGTGCCAGTTAAAGGAATATATTCATTTAGATTTGGAGAAGATGCAAATGACGAAACCATTCTTCTCTGAGCTACGCAGGACGTATAACCCTGGCGTTTGGTTGCAATTACGCAAGTCTGATACTTACACCTACTGTCACTTGAAATGCCAGAGATTACAAATCGACAATCAGCTACACGAAGCTGTGTTTCCAAGTGTTTTATACCCAGCACCGGTACCCAACGATGTCAGGGCAAGCAAAGGCCTGAAACCTTGCATAGAAATAGTCGCTTTAAAGCAACACCGACCGAACTTAAACCAGGACGTATACAAATATGTCAAGATCTTAGTGCAGGAGTACTGTGTGAACTTAGACCGTGGTTTTGTGAACTATGTCTTTGATATTCTGAACCACTGGAAGATTCAGGAGAAGCCTGCTGTAAGGTTGAGGGCGGACCTTGCGTTGGTTCATATGCCATTGCCAATGATCGCTATAAAGAGCCAGATAAATGCGCAGAAGAATGTGCTCTTCGAGTATGTTCATCTATCTCCTGTAAAGCTGGTGTTGAGCTTGTCATCTCGAGGGTACTCTGCAGAGACTGCCAGCAGTCCTAGTAAGACGAAATTTGGTAATAAGAAGGAGAATAGGCCTAAACTGTTCAACAGTGACTTGCTGGAGTATCTGTTCAATTCCTGGGGATCCTCTCTGTGTGATATGAAGGATGTGGTTATAAAGTAAGTGGTTTTTTTACAAGCTTACAATGTTTGTTTTAATGTTTTTGTAGGTCAAATCTTGCAAATGATTTTTAAAACATTGACTCCTACATTGATAATAGATAGATAAAATTGTAATGCCTGTGTACAGAAAAAAAAAGAAAACCCACTTAAAATAAAACAAAAAAAAATACAAAAAATAAATAAAACAAAAAATATATATATAGTGTACAAGTTGTACGGTCTGCACTTTAAATATTTTTGTATTTTATATAGAAGTGTTTAAAGGAGTAGACTAAGCAATTACAAAATAATGATAGATTAAGTAAAATTAGAAGTAAGCAAAATGTGTGTCCGACACAGGAGCACCACAACAGCAATTAAAAATATTGTACTCAAATAATAAAACAACATTCAAACAACAGCGCGGACTACCATATCTGCGGTAGAAAGAGAACGTATAAAAAAATAAACATTGACTGCTAATCAATTGAGATTTCGACCAAAACGTCCCCAATAGGGACTTCCAGCAAGCGGGCCGCGGTCGCGGTGACCTTCATCTAAAAGGATTGATTTTCGGATGAGGGCGGCACTAAGCTCACCGCCCGCTTTACCTTCATGTTACCACCGCACTGGGGCAGCTGTAGGAAAATGGGTAGGTTTTACTCGGTAAACACACACACCACACCACACCGGGACAGCTTTTAATGTTATACAAAGTACAAGTCCGTTCGTATGTGGAGTACTGTAGCCACAAATGGGCTGGTGCTGCAAAATGCCATCTAGCTGCTTTGGACACGGTGGAAAGGCGAGCGAAGAGACTAATTAGTGATCCAGATATAGTTAGGTCCAATCTACAAAGCCTTGAACGCAGGCGTAGGGTAGCCAGCCTTTCGGTGTTTTACAGGATGCATTTTGCACAATTAGCGCGGGAATTAATGACTTAATTCCATCTCATTTTTACCATCGGACAACCCGACGAACGGCGAGTATCCACCCTTACGTTGTTGAAACCTCTACGGTCCGAACCAAGCGTTTCGCCTCGTCGTTTATACCGCGTACATCGAAGGTCTGGAACAACTTTCCTGCTGCGGTCTTCCCGTCTGATTATAATTTAGGTGCCTTCAAGGCTAGAGTGAATTGGCTCCTAATAAACTAGTGCGCCTCACCATCAACGATTGCATCACTGCTTACCATCAAGTGGGTTAATTGTTAAAAGTCTGTCATCCCTCTCGCTCCACCCAGAGTGGAAGGAGTTATTTAATGATTTCCCAATAAAAAAAAAGTAAGCATTTTAGCCTTTTCCCAACTATGTCGCCATCCAGTCTAACGAATGCTGCTGACCTACAGGCCTAGCCAAGTTACGACCGCTTCGTTTCGAGTCTCATTCTATACTCGGTAACGCCTCCAATTCCTTTGTTCTGACCACGAGACTTAACGTTGAGATGATGTTATTCCCATACATTTGAAGTTTTCTATTAGCGTTAACGATTGCAGATTATCAACTTGGCTAAGCCCTCTGTAATGTGTTTTAAACATGGATCAACTGCCTAACTCACCTCCACGACTCAGTTATTAGATGACACGATACACATGCTTAACTCATATTGATAATTCCAGAATGTCTTACCTGGAGTTCCGCAATGCTCCCATCTCGACTTGCACCCTGGTAGACCAGGCCTCCCGCCACTACTGGACGCAGCTGGTGCAGCAGTTCTATGTCCTGGTCCTCGGGCTCAACATCCTCGGGAACCCGTACAGCAACATTGGAGATTTCTCCAGGGGACTGAAGCAATATTATGAGCCGTGCCTGGTAAGCTTAAATAACTATAGTAATTTTAAGTTTACGCCTCTTGCCCTAAAACAGTAAAGCTAGAACTACATTAGACCGACGTACACGTGTAACATGCCTGATTTGTACGTGAAGACGTCGAAAATGTATCGCATATATGTATTTCTAAAGAGGGTAGTTTGATATAAATACCTACTTCTAATCATGTTTTAGTCCCCTGACCAATTTAAGCCTATTACCATTAGCCAGGTGACTATCATCTATCAGCCTATTCACATCTCAGCTGAATTTTATAAAAGAGAACTAATGCTGTAACTACCTTTTTAAATGTCCGGTACGAGCTTCTATAACTGCCCCCCCTAAAAAACCAGGCAAGTGCGAGTCGGACTTGGGCACTGAGGGTTCCGTACAAACGTACCTATGAAAACAGTTCAATTCCCGAATTGAGTTACGAAGATTTTTCCGAATCTCAAAAACTGATTTTATTTTTGTGACGTAACTATTTACAGTTTTCATATTTTTTCCTATACTTGAGCTATGAGACCTTGCTTCATGCCAAATTTCAGGATTCTAGGTCAACGGGAAGTACCCTATGAATATTGATTTCCTTTAGAGTGTCAAAATATGCCTACGTTTTTGCGACATAAACGGCCGTATCTTTTTTTTCGTTAACTCAGAAGTTTGATTTTTTCACAGCTTCAAGGGACCGTAGACCTGAGTATATGATTTTAATTTTAACTCGTACCTCCACGCGTTCCCGAGATAAAGGGTCTTGACAGACAGACAAACAAACGGACAACAGAGTGATCCTATAAGGGTTCTGTTTTTTCCTTTAGAGGTACGGAACCCTAAAAATAACTAAAAAATATCAAGGTAGATACTTAACTACCAAGCATGATACAAAACCTGTTTCTAATTTGATCATTTCTCCAGAGTCTGCACGTTATGGCACTGAGCTGTTTTTTTTTAGGTACAGTGCACCAGACGTAGAAATCGATTCCTCACAGAATCCTAGCACGTTCATAATTATGACTTCTGAGCTTGAGTTTCTGAGTGGCATCTGACCAAACGAAGCTGTTAGATACTTAGAATAACCGTTTTTTTCCTGCCCAGGGCACGGCCCTTGGTCGCAAGGTGATGGATGTGGCTTCCCGCCTGGAAGACGGAGCAGCTGCCTTGCTAGGATTGCGAGCGAGTCCCAGTACTAGGACCAACGCCATGTTTGACGACCTGCCTAAACCGCAGACACCTAGAAGGAAACCAGGTTTGTTCTTCTTCATCATCATAATCATTTCAGGCGAGAGATGTCCACTGTTGGACATAGACCTCCCTATTAGCGACTATACTTAGCACTACAGTTAAGAGTCAAATTCAAATTCAAAGCATTTATTTCAAATAAACCATTTACAGGCACTTTTGAAATGTCAAGAAGTCAGTCAGTCAGAAAAAAAATGATGCTAATTGCACATTCCAAAGCGTAGATCTCTATGGAGAAGAATGTGCAAGAAACTCCATGGACACTCTTTTCAATCGTGTTTTGCAATTACAAATATCTGTTAAATGTTTCTTGTCGCATCATGTGAGAACAATGTCAATAAAGTAAACATAAAAACTAAATAGCAACTGGCAGCTAAGAGATGACCAGACAGATGATGAACTGACAGGGCCCGTTCACGGACCTGACGCGAATATTAGCACCACTCAGCTCAACCATTTTGGAGGGAATCGAATGGTCCAACACACGCGCCACCATCAGTGAGACATTTGAGTGAGCATGACAAACTCTCAACTGCCATGCTCATTTATGTCAAACAAGTCCAATAATAACCTAAAAACCATAAAATAGCTCCATGGTACCTACTATCATTTACAAACTTTGAAAAAAATGCTTCTACATTATACAATACTAAATACAATAATAATTAACATAACAATAACAACAATAATATTTTACAAATTAAAAAATAAACATTTAAGAATAATAATAGTTTCAAAACTAATCAATTTGTACACCCCGGTGGTAGAGGAGCTGGATCAGCATTGAGCCAAGCATTTTTATCTTGAATATAATCCTCCAACTTATAATATGCTTGCCTGCATATTGTGCGTTTAATACAAGATTTAAATTTCGTTTCATTGAGTTCTAATATTTGTGGAACATTTGGAGTCACAGTTTGACTACGTTCAATAAAGTGAAATGCCTGATTTTAGCAAACAAAATAAACTAAAAATGTTGAGTTCAGCACCATCTAGCAAGAAGACGACGAGTAATGTTTAGCTCACCGTCCGGCCGTCCGGTAACCGTCCGGACTGAGCCCGAGTCTTCAACGGCGTGTAGTGTGTTCCACACGCGCCTGCAGAGATGTCAGCAAAACCGTAAGGGCCCAACGGGACCGAAGCTTACTGGGGCCATGGATCCGTCCTAAAACGCAAAGGGCAAATGAACTGTGGTTTTAGTCTGTAAAAGTCCCTACCCTTACCATACCCTTGCGCTCCGCCCTAGAGTGGGAGAAGGCATTAGACGATTTCCCACCTTAAAAAAAACCTTTATATGTTTAGTGTTACTAAACACAGGATGATTATATAGGCGAAGTGAATTCAGATTTATAACAAGGTTCCAAACCAAATTAAAGAACTTTACGCAGGTGGTTAATAGAGAATCACTTCTATACTTTTTTTTAAAAGTGAGACTTTAAAAGACACTTTGATGGACTTTAAAAGAGACTTTGAACCCACTCAGGGTTGTTTCGATGTTTCTTCTCAGGGTAGTCAGCTAGGAAACACCGGCTTCATCTAGTTTAAATTGACAAAACAAAACAGTGACATGTAAAAGTGTTTTTAAAAACCTATTTTCAAAATAAATTTCATTTATACGACTCAAGATGTCCTTTAGTTTAAATCTAAATGATCTAAATTTTACCTACAACAAAAAATTTGCATGTCACTATGTTATGATTGAATATGTTAAGCTACTATTATTTTCTTTGATTATCGCGGTGTTGTGCACTCGGAATTCTTGCCGGAAGGTCAAACGATAAACATGGAATATTATTTGAGCGTTATGTGGCATTTAAGAGAGCAAATTCGACGAAAAAGGCCACATTTGTGGAAAGAAAATTCTTGAATTTTGCACTACGATAATGTGCCTTCGCACAAGGCTATCATTGTGAACGAATTTTCGACCAAACACTCAACGAATACCATCGAGCAATCACCATATTCACAAGATATGGCTCCAGCCGACTTCATTCTTTTTCCTAAACTCAAATTACCACTTCGTGGCAACCGTTTTCAATCGGTAGAAGACATAAAAGAGAATTCGCGGCGAGAAATGACCTCAATTCCGGAAACAGCATTTAAAAAATATTTTCATGATTGGATTATTCGTTGGCGTAAGTGTATCGTTTCTGAAGGAGCATACTTTGAAGGTGATAAAATAAATTTGGATGAATAACAAACGTTTTGTGTATTACATGTTTTCCCGGTACTTTCTTGACAGAGTAGTATAACCTTTATAAGAACTTTTGTAACCATATTTGTCTGCAAATAAATCTTTGACTCTTACGATGTTATTTTCCAAGCTCCATAAATAAAACTGGTGTTTATCACTTGAACTTGTTCATCAGGTGAAGTTCCCCAACTAAGCAACGACATCCCTGAAAGCGTGATCGAAGGGGACAGCTGTAATCAAGCAAGCATCGCGTTAGCCCTCACTGCTCTGGTTGCAAGACCTACTTTCGGTGAGTCTGGAGCGTTTTTAACTCATATTTTTCTATTTCTTCTTAACTCAATTCTATTATTTTATATTCAAACTGAGGCCCTATCATGACTTCTTAACGCGATCCATTTGACGACCTGGATTGAACTGTTAAAGGGTTGCAGCTATTTACGGTGTATAGTGTCGTGAAAATTTGAACTTCGTACAATTTTATTTTGAAGATATAAGAAAAAATCTACGGATGCTTTAGTCATCATAGCTTTGAAACCCGAAAAACCATTTTCTATTTAAATTATGAATAAAATATACAGTAGATTAGACTTATATTTTTCCACTCTTTCTTAACTATTATGCATGCAATTTTTTTTTTGAATTCTTGTTAAATATTTGTATAAAAATTACGATTTTATCTCTAAATGCATGGGTGTATTATATTGAAAGATAACAATTTATTTTTACCATATTTTTTACTAATTTATGTGTATGTCATGTCACCGGAAAATTACAAACTCACTATGATTGTAACTAACCTTTATTAGGGGGGTTACCATGACGTTTAAAGTAAGATTGTTTTATTCCTATTCCAGTGTGGGCAAGAGATGGCGCTAGACAACCTGTATAGCTCTGTCTCTTACCCACACAGAAATAAGAATGAAACAATCTTACTTTGAACGTCATGGTACAGGGGTAGATTATAATTTCTCGATAAATTATGAAAAAAACTGGCCTCGAAGGGTTCCGTATGAGATATTAAAATCGAGTAAAAAAGATCACGTTTCTTATAAGGGAGCCCCACTTAAATATTTATTTTATTCATTTTTGATTTTTGTTATAGCAGCAACAGAAATAGGTACCTACTTCATCTGTGAAAATTTCAACTGTCTAGCTATCGTGGTTCGTAAGATACAGCCTGGTGACAGACAGACTGACAGTAAGGTCAGGGTCCCGTTCGTTTTGTATAAGATAAATCACATCCAAATTAATTAGTTTCCAACATATCTTACCGTTTCTTATTACCAGAAGTCGGAATTAGAGTTAAACATGTACTTCCACCGATTTTTTACCGAAAGAGTAAAGTGGATATGTCTAAAATCCCGAGATTAATTTTAAAAAGCAGATTTTTTTATCTCTACACTATCTGAAATATAGCAGAAAATTTTTCTTCCCGCATTAATGACGAGTACATGCAGTACAAGTGCTTAACCTCACCTCAGTTAACGTAGAGAGATTTTTTTCAATGAAAAATACTGATAAAAATTTATGTTAATTATCTTTGTTTTATTTATCTTATTTATCTCTGAGGTTTTATTATTATTTTATTTGTAATATTGTTGGCCAAACGGGATTTTTCATTAAAAATCACTGGAAGATCCATATTAATATCAATATTTCGACGCAAGTACATGAATAACTCTACCTAATTCCGACCCCTGTTTTTACCCGACTGCCAAGAATTATGTTTTTTTAGAAAAAAATGTTTACAATTTTTCGCGATATTTTACAATGTTACGGTGTTTATAATTTTCTGGCGACAATACTCGTACATTACTGTAATTATTGTATGTATGTATGTAGACAATTAACTGTGTTTCTCGTTTGTTTTCGTCTGCGATGCGGACAGATGACGACTGTGTTGTCGTGAGGAGTGAGTATCGTAGTGCACGCACATCTACTTGCTTTGTTATTATTTATTATGAGCATGATGTACTTATTAATATTAATCAAGTGCTAGCTGAACAAGACAAATAAACCCAGGTCGGATGCGCTTATAGCGCTTAGGCAAAGATATGTCAATTTGTGGCTTTAGGTTTTGTGATCGTCACAAGTTGACATTCTTTTTTTTTTATTATTGATAGGCTCACGTTTGACCACTATCTCACCTGATGGTAAGCGATGATGTGGCCGACGATGAAGCACGCTTGCCTAGAAGTAACCTATTCACTCTTCACTTAAAGATCCCTAGGTTGTAGCTATCAGGGAACAAAGACTCCGGCAGGGAATTCCACTCCTTAGCTGTACGCATAATAAATGTGTTCCCAAAACGCTTTGTACGTATGGGTGGGATGTCCACCATGTACCGATGCCGTACGTCTAGTGGTCCGATGATGGAACGGACTTGGTGGAATTAAATTGTGCATTCTACCGTAAAGACCCATGCAGACCGGGACGGCACGACAAAAGATTTTACCGCCAGTCAGCACACACTAGCCAATTAGATACCAGGGCACTTCAGCGCCTTGTCACGGGCAACGACATGCCACAGTACGTCAAAGTATGCCGCGGTAGCTTAAACTGCTGCCCGATACAGTGGTGACTCGTTGTCGAATTTTTGACGGACGAAACGCGTCGGCACGTATTTCGTATTTCTATTACGATATGGTTTAATGTCCACTGGTAATAATTAAAATCCTTTGTCATACCGTCTCGGTCTGCGTAGGTAAGTCTTAAATGTGCTAAGCTAGGTACTGAGTATGGGACATAGGTACTAATCGGATCGTATGATTCTCAAAGGATAGCTTACCTACGTTAAAAAGGGTTCAACGAAGCTAAGTCTTTATACACGTGAAAAGCGCATCTTCTCAGCTCATTTTATCCGCTCCGCTACACTTGTTAACTCAGGTGGAGATGACACTGTAGTTTCGTAACTTAGCTTCACTGCTTAGCTATTAGGTACCTCGCACACGAAATACCGAGTAGCCCAAGTACCTACCCCCGAATATCCCCGTAAATATGCGGACTGTTTCCATACATGCGGACGGATTGAAGTAACGCTACTCATAATTATGAGGTCTATAAGCTATCTTATTGCACCCCTAGACTCTGTTTCCCTTTGGTAATCATTGCACTATCTTGCCCTATTCACCAGATGTCTGCCGTGAGGCTGCACGTGCATCTTTATCGAGGCAGCTGAATGTCAGCAGTGCTGAAAGTGCCCTGAAGGCCTGCGTGGAACGAAGCGGAGGACGTTTGCTGGCGAGACGCCGGCTGCCTAGACACTGTGATCCTATTGAGGTGATGTTCTAGAAATTATTGAGTAACAATAGATGCCTATTCTGACAGCTAAGTAAAATAAATAAAAAGCTTATTATAGACGTCACTAATCCGAAAGTTATCGTTAAGAGGAGAGTCCTAAAAAGGCACTTACAATTTTCAATATTTCTATTTTTTTTTTTCAAATTTAAGTTTAGATTTGCAAATATCTCGCGGTGAAACTGCACGTCTATTTAGGTTCTTTGTTTTTTTTTTGTGTGTAATTCAGTGCAGTGTATGTTTTAGAAATTTTGAAAACTGTAAGAGATGTTTCTTATGGACTGTCCTCTTAATAAACAGTAATATAATAGCGACAAGTCCGAAACTAAAATAATAGCGATTGATCCCAAATTAGAAGCGACTATCTCGAAACTAGTCGTATCATAATTTTTCAGTCCTAATTAGATTAGAGCTCTTATACACGAACGACATATTGCCAACTGTAGAGGTAACTGCAGCCGTCGACACGGATCGGCGGCAGCCGTTAACACGTCGACGGCGGCCATCGACATTCCAACTTTGAAAATCAGCGGAAGCCGTCGTCAGATTACATATTATAAGAGTTAGTAGCAGAATGGATTCCGAAGAAGAAACATTATTATTGCTTTTACTTCGTCGACGCCGACAAAAGTGAAAAATAAAAACACGTTCAAAATTAAAATCGCTGATAACTTCTTCACATACCGCTATCCATGCTTTGTTTTTTATTGTTTCTCTTTCAATTTATAATTCCAAATACAAGCATTTTTCTTTACTGCCGCAATTAGCAATTCAACATCAATTTCGTCACTACAACTCATTACACTCATTTCCGACGTATGCCAAATTTCCGAGGCTCTTGAAAAATTCTTGAGCAATGCAGTCGATTAACAAAATTGCTAACGCAGCACACAACAACTGCAAGTGTCATAGGTCGACGGCTAGCGCCGACCCGTGTCGACGGCTGCAATTACCTCTGCCGTTGGCAACATGGCGCTCGTTCCAACACTGCCAAAAGTTTCTTTAAAAACACTATAACCATCTTTGGAAAGTCTTTCACAAGGACTGATGATCTGGTGAAAACCGCTAGCACAGGACCAGACAAGGTTAGCGTTTAAGAAAGGCCTTTAGCAGTCTTTTGGCTGAAATTATTATAATGATGGACCGTCTATCTCCTCATTCCAGGGCGTACGGCCATATTCCCAGCACGCCGCGCTGGGGCTGCAGCTGCTGACGCTGCTGGGGCGCGGCCACTACGCCGACACGGACGCCTACATCGCGCACGCGCACCTCGGACCCACCTCCAACTGCACGCTGCTTGTATCCACACAGTAAGTTTTGTGGTATCGAAGGAGACCGCATGACGTACCTTTACAAATGTAGAATATTATTTTAGGAAAATAATTTTACGCAATGTCTTAAGTCAGTTTTGATGGCGCGTAGTGTTCCATGCGCGCCTCAAAGAGGACATCTCTTCAACAACCGTAGGGGTCCAGCAGGGTCCAAGCCTACTGGGGCCATGGGTGATGCGAAAGAGATCCCCGGGGCCCTGGAACAATGGCAAAGAAGGAACAGGAGTGGGTTTTTAGTCAGAAAAAGTCTGACACGCCCTCTCGCTCCGTCCATGAGCGCGCGATGTCATTAGATGATTTTCCCATCCAAAAAAAGTCAGTTTGGATAAATTATTGTAGCGACATCTTTGGCGCCACTTTAGAACTAAACTACGAAATCCTGCATCGAGAAATCAGTTCTCAGGCAGTTGCTCAGATCAGACAAAACATCCGTCTGGTCGCAGGATCATCTCTTTTCAACGGAGGCATATGGGACTTTACTCTCTCTTCCGCATACCTCCAAATTGTAATATTATGCCCTGAACTTATCTTCATAAACATCAGATCCTAGAAGCACCAAACAAGAGAACAGCATGAAAAATTATTTTATTAAAATTGACCATTATGACCAACCGCTGGGTAAAAATCAAAACATGATATAAATTAGTTAGCTCGATAAAAAAAATCACGAATTCGACCCACGAGATTACTTCACGGAAATGTTTGAAAGTTACATAATATAATAAAGCTTGTTTTTTAAAAGGGTCTGGCAAAATCAAAAATCTTGAATAGTTACCATGTTTTTTTTTAATAAAAATAAAATTGCTGTTATGGGGCTGCGAAGTCGACGTAGGCCCGGGCGAAGTACGTACAAAATACTCTGTGACTACAACCGGCTCTTAACTTCCAGACACATATTCATGGTGCGCGCTAGCGGCACCAGCGGCTCCTGGCACGTGGAGTGGGCGGTCAAGCTGGATGACGTCATCGGCTCGCCCATCCTCACCAACGAGAAACTGCTGCTTAACATTAAGCAGGTTTGTATATGCCTCAGACTAAACCTGGCATCGGATGGTCGATAGGGACGAAAAGTTCTGGAGTGGCGACCGCGTATCGGAAGACGCAGCGTTAGTAAGTCTCCCACAAGGTAGACCGACGACCTGGTGAGGGTCGCGGGAATCCGATGGATGCGAGACGCACAGGACCGGTCGTTGTGGCGATAATTGGGGGCTTATGTCCAACAGTGGAAGTCTTTCGGCTGAAATGACGATAATGATACCTAGTATGACAAGTCAGTCAGATTCTTGTGGTAGTTGACCCTGTTAACTTAGTATTTTTTTGAAAAGGGCCTTGGACTCATACGAGACAGATGTAGAGCACTTGGGGAAGGCTTTTGCTCACCAGTCTGACATACTGTCTTAGAGGTTATTAAAATACTACTTACTTATGGAGTCAGCATTGGCTCTTTGTCTAGCTAGTTAGATCTTTTATCAGATATTGGCAAGGATCTAGGTCTGGATCGTTACCATTCATTAGATGTGTAGTGAGGTACAAGTTCTGGGAAATAAAACCAGCATCCCTAGCGTCATCTCAACGATCAGTCACGTGATCAGAACAATGGAATAGGAGGCGTGGCCGACTCGAGGCGATCGACGAAAGAAAATCGAAACGAAACGGTCGTAACTTGGCTAGGCCTCCGGGGGTTATCTCCCATGTGACATTATTCTAGATCCATCAAAGGCTGTCTGATGGATTCAGAACAGTGCCAGGCAATGAGTTCAGTTATGGTGATGTAGCCTTAACTTTTTAGGGTTCCGTAACACAGTCGGCAAAAACCTTGTAGGATCACTTTCTTCTCTGTCTGTCAAGACCCTTTTTCTCCGGAACGCGTGGAAGCACTCGTACCAATCTGCTCCTTGGATTAGTAAAAAAATCAAACTCCTAAGTCCACGCAATCTAAAAATTAGATCGTGATGCTTCGTTTATGACGCATATTTGGATGCTCGCAAGAGAATTAAAATCTATAGGGGACTTCTCGTTGACCTAGAATTATGACATTTGGCAAGAAGCAATGCCATTTAACACAAGTAAAGAAAAACTTCCGAAAACTGTTTTGTAACTACAAAACAGTACTGTAACTACAGTACAAAATACTTACCTTTTCTGCGACTTTAAGTTTAATCTTGTACCGAACCCTCGGTGCGCAAATTCGACTCTCATTTAAACTTTTTAAGTGTATGTTTACTAAAGTTTTAATTCATTTTGTTTCATTTATATAATCCAATTTTAATTTGATTTTAATGTGTTTAATTTTCCATTTTTTTTTAATTTTGATTTTAATTTATTGAGGGATTGAGTTTTATTTTTATTTTATTTGGTTTATTTGAATTTTGTTATTGGCGTCGTGATATTTATATGAATATTGTAATTGGTATATTTGACCTAAAATAAAAATGTTTATTTATTAATATTTGCAGGATGAGCTTGTAAACTACTTCTCAACGGATGAAAAAGTGATAGAAGTATCAGATCCAGAGGTTTTAAAATGGCTTCAATCCAAGATCGAGTGCGCCCTCATCCTAGCGCTAGAAGACAAACGCTGTGCATCAAATGAATAAAAAAAAACACTAACACATAACTACACTGATTATAAACTACACTATACGGATGGTACTATTGTAGCTAACGATTTGTACTACCAACCTAATAAAATCTAAGAAAACTTTTTAATATTGATATTGTATTTGGAAATGGTGGCTAGTACTTACCTCCGGTTTCTGGAAAGATATTGTATGCGCATCATAAATTAAACGCGAGATAAGTCGTTCGATTGGCTTTTGAAAATTCATTCAACCTGCAGTAACTAAGGTCTTTATTACATAGCATGGGTAGGATGACAGCAGGACGAAAATATGGATCTTTAAGCTGAGAGAAAACATTGTACTGAATCCGACAACTGTCACCCGCACCATCCTACACAAATTGTAAGTAGTGTAGAGCGCGTTTGACAATTTGTCACATTCCTTTTTGTGGCAATTTTCTTTCCTGAAACTGGGTCTTAATCACTAGGTGCTTCAATTATATGGAAAATTAAAAAATCCGGAGCAAGAAGCACTCCTGAAATCTAAAATGATGTCTCAAAACCTCACGTACCAGTGGCGCCTCCTAGTGAATCTTCTAGGTACTACGCCCCCATTAAATTGTTTATGAACAGAAAATAAATAACTAAGGCAAACAATTCCTCTGCCAAATTGAAATAGGTGTTTATATAAATTGTTTAACACATAGAATAATGTAACAGGGATATTTCTATATTATATGAAAAATCATCTCGTATTTGATTGTTAAAATATATAATTTGTAACTTATTCATCGATTTTCGTTTGGAATAAAGCAGGGGACATATCAGAACATCCTGAGCCTTACGTCTGTTTTATAACGACAATAATTTGAAAAATGTTTCTACCCTAACTTATATATTTTGATCTCGAAATCTAGTCAGCATACTTTTATTTTGATTACCTATGATTTTTTAAGCATATTTTTGCGATGTTGACGCCAAATAATATTTTTAAGCTGCAGCTAAGACAGTCTTTTTTTAATTTTGCTGCCAGCTTTTGCATAGCACTTAAACATCGGAATAAATACATCCTACAAATAATTAAATTAACTAATTGTCGTGATCTGTAACTTGGATGTTGTAATAACGAATTTGTAGAATCTATCGGCGACCAGAGAGTCACTACCTAGCGCAAATTATATTAAACTGTGCAATTTCATTGCCTAATTAATTTAGTACTCACTAATATTGTAATAAATGTTAAATTTAAAGTATTTTCATAATAAATTACATAAATATTTATATTATATTATTTTATGTATTCGATCTCTAAGCTTTAGTATATAAGCTCGTTATTTGTTAATAAATAAATACATATAATCATTTGCCGTTAGAGTAGTTACCTACCAGTATTTCGACTTCTAAAAGCAAGTACCCAGGTGTTGATATGGCGTATTGGGTTTTTATCTTTTCTAAATATAAAAGCGAAGTACCACTCACTGATTAATCATGAAAACTACGAAACTATAACACCTACAAACTGGAGTTTACGAAATTCCACCCCTAAGAGGATAAAATGGGGGTTGGAGTTTGTATGAATAAACCTTTGACGCGTGCGAAGCGGCTGGCAGAAGCTAGTATATTATATTTGAAACGACGCTCTTGTAAAGCCGATTTTTTTTATTTTGCAGTGTTCACAGATGAATTTACTTAGCCAAGTTAGCGTTGTCTACGAATTACGAAACCTTATTATCGTTCAGTTTAAAATGTTCATATTGGCAATGCCGAAAGTAAGCAGTTTCATGCGAATATAAATCATATTTAGACCTAACAATAAGGTCTATTTTCGTATGTAGCGCTAACTTAAATGCAATTTGTGAATTTTGCCAACACGATGTACCATATCACCGGCTGGGTACTGTACTCTGTTTGCCCATAGGGTGACCAGAGATTGGGTGTCTCTCGATTCTTTGGTGTCAATCTATAGATGTTCGTTTGTGTCCTGAGTGTTTCAAAGTAGACAAATGTGTTGTCTTTATGCACAAAATATGTTTTAATTTACTCCATCAAGCATTTCTCATCTAGTTTTCATCTTTAGGCACAGTTGTTTGTGAAGTATATTAGGTTGCACTTAATAATTCCATACTTTAGTGAAAGTTTTATAATTATGGGCGACTTTATTTGGAGCAGAGTAAAGAATATGCTTGCTATTTTTTTATTAGCTACATTAAATCATTTTAAGTTGTAATAAACAAATAAGAAAGAATTTTAAAAATACCTTCATCAACAAGGAAGTTATAAAGCTTCAAAGCTGCTAATTAGAAAGGAAAGTCCGATGTGGTCTTCGACGTCAAAGTTCATCACGCCCATACGGCCGCGAGAGACAGTTAAATTTATTTTAAATTGTTATATCTCGTTTGTTTTTCTACCAATTTTTATATTGTTAATATCCTATTTTTGTATATTTATTGATAAAGATATAGACATTTCCTATTTGAATTTTTAAATTAATTATTTTTTTTAGACCTACCAAAGGGCACTTATTATTAGAAATTGCAAAATGTAGATTATTTTAATTCGTGGACAGTGGAATAAAAAAATCGTATTGCTTCTGGTATGCTGCTTTCTGGCTTAATTTGGTTTTGTGAAATGTCACTTGGGAATAAAAAGTGTCTGAGAGATGTAAAAAAGGACACAGCTATGGGGCGTCGCCATTTCTAATCTTATTATTATTCTACTAGAGATGATTTTAACTGCATTTTACCCACGTTTTCTGTAAGGTAGCAGCAAACTGTAGGCCCACTTTCTATAGAGCTATTTGAGAATGCTTGGCGGAGTGTAGATGTTTCCAATTTTATTTAACAGGCTGGCCACACGTAAGGAAGCTTCATCCAACGCGAGTTAAGGGTACATTGCTTACATCGAAAGTTAAATCATGAAACTTGAATGTTTTTTAAATGGGAAAATAAAATGTGATTCTGATGTTTGGCATTTTTATTTATTTCAGTAAATAATAAATACATAATTTTTGTGTTTCACACATTTTTTTATACTCATAGAATTCATCAGGCGCTCTCTTCATAAATAAAACGCAGGTTTAAATAAAGAGTACAGTATTAGAGCCGAAATTGCGTAAAGCAGACGATCCCCGTCGCGGAACCTGATTTATTACCTATGCAGTGTGGCTAGTTTAACTTAACGGTGTGCATGAAGTCGTGTCGATGGAGAACTTAATATATTATTACGTAGCACCCGGGCGGCGTGGGGCCCGCGAGCTGCTACGGATGCCCACATCGAAGCACTTTTGACGTGACAACGTCTTATAAATTGGTTTGCCGGGTGACACTTCAAGAAACTGCGTTACGCTCCGCTCACGTTATGCGCTCACAATGAGAGCGAGTGAGAGGCACGCGTCCCTTCCACTCGGGCATGGTATATTCACATTAAAATTATTTTACCACTCAAAGTCGTTGTCACGTAAAACTTTCGCCCGTATACCGACTTTACAGGCAACCAATTTTTTATATGGGAACGCGCGGGCGCCCGCTATACGCAGTTTCTGCTCTAATGGCGGCCAGACTAAATGCAATACTTGCAGACTATACAAGACAGGAAACCTTTGATTGGTAGGTATCTGAACTTTATTTTCCTATACAAATAATCAATAAATAAGAAACAAAGTAATTTGATGGTCAAATCAGGATTTTAATATTGTGATAAATCATATTCATTCCATAATAGATATTCCTTTATTTAACAGTGGCATTATTATAGCCCATTCGCATTAAGAAATAGTGACGTCATCGTTGTCACTCGGCTAAGCCACGCCCCATGACCAATTAGATCATCGTAAATTAAAAACCCGTGTTCACTTTCATCAGTTGAAGTAAAATTGGAACTTAAAGATGAATAGACTCAAACAAATGGAATAAATGCTGTGACCATTTGTGGTTAATGAAGAAAAAAAAACATGTGGTACTTAGACAATATTATGGGATTCGCGGAAAAAGATTCTTTTATCTATAATATAAAAATGAATCGCAAAATGTGTTGGTAAGCACATAACTCAACAACGCCTGGACCAATTTGGCCAATTCTTTTTTTTAAATGTTCGTTGATGTTCAAGGATGGTTTTTACGGCGAGAAAAAATCGAATAGAGTAGGGTAGAGTAGGATAGAGTAGTCAGTTGACGGGAGCGAAGCCGCGGGCAAAAGCTAGTTATTATATAATTATGTTTATGAAAATTTTAACCTTATAGTAAAAAAAATTGCTATAATATTATAATGGTTTAATTTTCACCCCTGTATGAACACGCCTTTACTTTGCAGTAGCACTGATGACGTTACTATTTTCTTGTCGCGAATAGGGTATAGCTATAATCTATGTAAACAAAATAATGATACTTAAGAAGTATAGACATAAAGACTATAATCGCAAAGCATTCAGTGGACATTGCTGGACCTACTATACGCTATTAACAAACATAGAACCAATATCAGTATTATATTATTACTAGCAGACCCAGCGAACTTCATACCGCCTAATAGTAGATAACGCCATCTACTGGCATTACCAAAACAGCTTATTTCATTTTAAAATGACATTTTGATTAGAGATGGCTTTATACTCAAATTTTTTTTTCATAACTTTTTCCATATTTTCTCTCCATTATAACCTTCACTGGACTATCACGAATATTTCAAGACTAAAATTAGCCAATCTCGATGTGTAGTGAGACTAACGAACAGCTATTAATTTTTATATATTATTATATAGATAGTAATTCACAACGCCATATAAATAAATAGTACCTTCTCCTTATCATTTTCTTAGCTTTATGGGGTACCGTAAATAGGCCTTACTGGTTAGGACTGTCAGATTGAGTCACTGTGGCTCTGGAATACGGGTGAATTTTAGTCAGTAAAAGTCTGACATTCCCTTACTTATTTGATAGTTTTCCTATCTCTCAGTCGAGCTTCCAGTCTCATCCCGCCTAGGGGAATAAGCAGTGGCTAGTAAACTGATTTATCAGATTGCATAAACCCATATTCATTATTTTTGCTTTCAAATTGCAGTGAATAAGTTCAACACTGTTTCTATTTCAATCATTATTTCCTTCAGAGCTTTCTCCACTAGAACTGTAATCACAAACTAAGGATATCTTTTTTGTTTCTTTTTCTTTGATAGTGTTGTTTTCATTTGAATCATTGTTAATTTCATCTTTTTCAGCAGTCAACTTGTCTGTCTCTTTCTTATCTATTTCAAATTTTAGATCAGGATCATTTATTGGAAGTTTTCTGTCTATTATATTATTTTCTTTAACTTTCTCATTATCATCAAGTATACCTTGGGCTACCTTTTCTGAAGATATCACATAATCTGATTTTTTAATAGCACTCTTATCCCCTGACATTTCACTTATTGCATCTTTAGCCTTATACAAATGACTATTATTATCAACCTTAGTTCTTTTAAAAGTGATGCCTAAAGTTTGTCTAGTCAAGAAAGTGCTCTTACCTAAAGATTCTTCTTTTTTTAATCCTCCAAAGCTGGTTAGCAGTCCACTAGAGCTGGGTAAAGCTGGCATGTTGAGGATCTTACTTCTTGTATTTGTTTGGGTCTCCTCTATACTTTTTGAAGGTCTGAGGGCCAGGAGGGAAGCCATGTTTTTGTCATCTTCATTTTCTGGCAGGAGATTTATGTTGAGAGATGATTTGGCTAGCAGTAGGCCGTCGTTGATTGAGGCTTCCTCTAATTCTTTTCTTCTTTTCTGAAATGTGCAATTAAATAAAATTATTACTACAAAGAATAATATCTTAATTTTATGAACTGTAAAATGTTGGTAGGTTTGTATATATATCTGTATTAACTGCCTATGTTAAGCAAATAATAAATGATTATGATTATGGTAGCGGCATCTATGGGGCTTTGAACATTTTCAACAATATTTGAACATATGCAACAGCCCGAAATCATCTATCGGGCAGTTGCCCAGATCAGACATAACACCCATCTGGTTGGAGGATCTTTCCTTTCAATGGAAATATGTGGGACTTTTCACCTTGTAAAGCATAATGTGAATGATTTTCTTGATTTATTCAATCATGTTTTGCTGGTTGCGAATTAATTAATTTCACAGTTTGTTCATATTTCTGAGTAACACAATAAAATATAAATGTTAGCTTCATTCAATTTTAAAAAAATTAACATTGGTTTGAATGAGATCTAGTAAGTAGTTTTTTTAATACGTCATAAATCGTAAACCTCAATTTACGTTTGTACGGAACCCTCAGTGCCGACTCACACTTGTCCAGATTTTTTACGTTGCCTTTTTGTCAAACATTGTGTTGGATTGCATTAGTTGAAGTATGCCCTCTTAATGCAATTCTTATGTCTAGAAGTCAAAGTCGGTTAAACAGACAGTCATAAAGAAAGTCAGTAAAAAAAATAACTCACTCTAAAATTTCTTCTCAAAGAACAGTTAGCTTCATAATCGTCTTTCCAAACAGACTCATTCCTGCCCACCAGCCTCCCCAGCCTCGGTTTATCTTGTTTAGCAGCATCCTCGTCTCCTGTCTTGTGTTCCAGCCTGAACATGGCATCATCAAAGAGTTTCTTCTGGGTCTCTTTAGTTTCTGGCACAATTTGGCCATTCTCTGTGGGATCCCATCTATTCTCTTGACGTCTTGCACCGGATACAATGACATAATCTAAGTTCTGAAAACATCGGATATTTTAACAATTTACAAGAAGTCTTGTTTATTGATTGATACTTTACATTATGAGTGTTGCTATTAATGTAAAGTATAAATATTTCAAGAATATTTGTAATAATTGTGTATTTCTTCATTTGAGGTGTAGCTTTAAGTATATTGTAAATAGTGTCCCCGGCAGACATTGTCCTGCCTGAAAACTGGTTTTTCGTCAATAAACAAACTGAGAATTCAATTGTAGTTCCAGCTACCAGATTTAATGGTATTTTTAAACCATGGACCCACTCAACTATACACACAAAGTTTCACCCGAATTGGTCAAGCCATTTAGGAGGACTTAGGTGACGCACATACAGACAAATAGAAGAAGATAAATAATAATGCATACTCGTTGTCTCAGTTTCAGTTTCCCGACTGATTCTAGGATTAGGATCAAGTCTACACTGAAGTTTTATTAATTCATTAAACCCCAAGCGAACGCCGGCTCTTGCTCTCTCATTGTCTTTCTATTGTGACTCAAATTTAATTAATAATCTAAATTGCTACATGCAATTGTAATAAAAAAAAATCTGGTGTACTTAATGTTAAATTAATTCATTAAACCCTTAAGTCATTGTCTTTCTATTGTGTCTCTAATTACGCTACTCAATAGGTTAATTAAAAAATGCTGATAATGATATAATGATAAAATAAATAATGAATATATTCCTGTGCCCAAACAGGGTCTACAATGATGCATAGCTCTAAGCCTGTTTGTACCAACTTACCAACTGTTGCGTTGTTGTTGTAGCAATTGTAGATGCAAATAAATTAATATGAATATAAGTGCAGCATTTGAAAGGTTATTATATTCATTTATCAAGCAATGTTTATGGCAGAAACAGTCATGTTATACCAATCTTAAGGTCATTTTGTTATTTCAACACAAATAATACTTACACCAGGATCAGTTTTGATTTCAAAATGGTTATCACACAAATGACACTTCATCCTGAACTGGTAAACTGGAGTAGTATAGTACATTCCAATCTTAGTCTTCTCGGCGTTGTACCTCACTCCCATACCAATGTGGTTGTTACAGCCATCACACCAGATGTTGTAGGGCATTTCGAAACGGATGATCAGAATCCCCATATGGATCTTCCTAGCCCTCTCTCGTAAAGCATGGGTTCCCATGAATTTGTTCAACCCCCCGACCTTAGGGTCATAGTCAGGGGGGTAGTAAAGATTCTGGCCCTTACGTTCACCCATCTTTTAGCCTGCAATTGTGAAGATCAAGTTATTTGTCAATGTACTTTGTAATAATATGCAGTCTCATCTCATGAGGATTATTGCCTTTTTTTTCATTATTGTAATGATATCGTAGAAATATACGTCTAATAAATAAGAAAATATAGCTACCTTATAGACACTTCTTGAGTTTTATTAAAATCTTAATTATATCGTTTGAACAAATTCAGTAATAAATAAATGAATGCCAATATTGCCAATGATGATTTCTTAAAACTCCGCAATGCGATGAAAACTGAAAATAATCAAAATGTCAGTGTCACTGTCAGTCAATAAGTGTCAAAGTGTCAATTACTTTTAGTGATGGGCGAGTCCAGTAATAAAAAAAAGTTACTCGAGTTAAAAAAGAAACGAGTCAGCTCAAGTTGCTTTTTCCTTCAAATCATGTTGACTCGCAAGACTAACGGCGACGGCGACGTCGAGTCGAGTTCTACCTAGTTAGTCACGTGGGGGTGACTAACTAGGTAGAACTCGACTCGGTCTGTAACTCGGTAGTAGTTCAGTAGACGGTTAAAAGCAAGATGACGTGAGTCGCGACGCCAAATGGTTTAGGTCAGTTATCTAATCTTATTTTTTGTATTAATAAACTTAACGTGACTCTTCTTCTTCCTGCCCGTATCCCATATTACTTGGAGTCGAAGCAACACGTTTTTTTCTTCTATTCTGTCCTGTCGGGTGACAGGACAGAATAGAAGAAAATAACGTCAAACTATCACTACCTCCCTTTTCTTTCAAATCACTTCTCATACAATTCATCCATTTTTTCTTAGGTTTTCCTCTCCCTCTCCATCAATCTACATGCATACTCAGAACTCTTTTAGTAATATGAAAAGAAAAAGAAAGAAAAATATTTTATTTGGCGCACATACATAGATGTAGAAAGACACAGAATGTAGAAAAACATGTTGAAACTTAGAAAACAGAAAAACTAACATCATGTGTCTCACGCTAGCGTCAAAAAGGTCCAGCGCGTAATCCCTCCTCTTCATACCAAGACAACCGATTTCCTTTCAACTTTACAGTCAATGGCGCCACTTTCAAACTTCCTCTAAAATACTCATTTCTCATTATATCCATTCTCGTCACACCACACATCCATCTCAACAATCTCATCTCCGCTACATGCAATCTTTTTTCATCCATCTTTTTAACAGCCCAATATTCTGATCAATTCAGTATGACAGGTCTTATCACGGACTTGTAAATTCTACCTTTCAACTTGAGGGGCATCCGTGGGTCGCAAGTTGTTCCCGTGACCTGTCAGCATTTCATCCATCCTGCGTTGATACGATGTGTTACGTCTCGGTCTACCTCACCATCCCCTTGGACAAGCTACCCGAGGAACTGAAAGTCGGTACAGATCGGTATGGGCGTTCCGACGAGAGCTAAAGGCATAGGATTGGAAAGACCGCCGAAATCGCAGAACAAGTAAGTACTCCGTTTTGGTTCTACTCAATTTCAGGCCAACACTCTCCAATCTGTGCCACCACACCTCCAATCTGTTCTGGATCTCTAGGCCACTCTCGACTACCAGCACAACGTCACCGGCAAACAGCGAACACGATAAGAGGCATTTTTCGGCCATCATATTCCAAAAAAAAAGTTTCTGTTTCCAACAATTTTTATGTGCATTTGTATAATTAGAGATAATTTTTTAATAATGTAGTAAGTTAAAGCAATTAATGCCCAAACAGAGAGTGTTTCGCCTGTTTTCGTGTGCTTCGAGTGTTTTTTTTATGTTTAAGTTAGTGTTTCTGAAACAAGCGTTACATGAATCAAAGTAATTTTAAGTCTCAATATTTATATATGGTTCACTGTGCGCGTCTTTTCTATACGGAAAATAAATAAGTCCGTAATCGCGATGATACGCCACAGTATATCTTTTCCTATGACTTGGTGAGGGTTACGGGAATCTGTGCGAGATGTGCGTCTTGCATCCGGTCGTTATGGCGACGCTTGGGGGAGGCCTATGTCCAACAATAGACGTCTTTTGGCTGAAATGATGATGATGATGATAATGATGACTATCTCATTGATCACGTAAGTGTTACTGAATAAAAATATAATGTATCTTTAATTACACAAATGCATTAAAAATAATCGGAAAGAGAATTATTTTATGAGTGTGTGTTGGTGATGAAAAATTACTTTTGTCAACCCTCCTTCTTTCACTTAGTAGTCTTACGAATCAAAAAGATTAGGCACATTAAGTTCTGTCTAACGGCCTGTTCACGACTTCCTTTGGTGTTAGCGGCGAGCGGTGCGGTGGGCGGCGCGGCGAACCCGAACGACGGCGGCCACGGTGGACGTATTTAGGTAGTCAGAACGTGCTCAAAATAATGGCATTATCTAAATTATCCCTTCTCTGTTTAGAAAGCAAAATATTTTTAAAAAAGATATTCTTAATATGAGAGAAGGAATGCACGAATTGATTATAGATCGGTGTTTAAATGGCAAATTTGGTCACCTATACGAAGGTTACAGAAAATATCCAGATAAGTTTTATGAGTACACAAGAATGAGTATGAAAACTTTTGATTATATTTTGCAGCACATAGAAGTATATTTGAAACATTTGTATTTTTTATTTTTGCTTTGCCACTAAGTACGTCAATCCTACTTCGCTGTTCGCGCCGCTCTGTTTTGTGGCGTCGCACTTAGTCGCTGGTACTTTTTTTTCCCACCGCTCACCTCACCGCTTGCCGCTGTAGCGATTCGCTCTGAGAAAACCGCGCGCTTTTTCACTATGAGCGGCGACTCGTGGCGTGCTTCAAAAATTTTCATACTTTTGATTTTTTCGCTCGCCGCACCGCTCTCAATCGCGGCAAGGTCGTGAACGAGTCGTAAGTTCAGCTGATGTAACTCAGCTCTGGTGTTGGATCGATAATCATTAACTCGTTATCGAGCTGACTCAGTGGATCAAGTTGACCCGGCCGGAACGAGTTTGAATTGAGTCAGTCGATTAAGCTTACTCGGCTGACCGAGCTTTGTCGAGACCCATCGTGTCAAGTTGAATCGAATTGCACCTTCAGTTACTCGAGTGGTCGAAAAATGCCACTAAGCCCATCGCTAATTACTTTTAACTTTGACTTAACACTGTCACGAAAGTCTAATTCAGTGTTGTCAGCCAAATAAATAGAAAATGAAGGAATCAGCCTGCTTTCTGCATCATTCCCAAAAACCAGTTGAAGTAATGTTAGTGTCACTCATTATGTTTGGCCATAATTATTTTCTGTTTCACAGTTATTTTAAACTAAACTGTTTGATTTAGAGTAGAAATGGACAATAAAAATATAGCCAAAATAAAATGCAACTTGTTAATAAGATTGAAATCTATTTTTTCCATAGACTAAAAAAGAAATGAATTCGCTGGCAACTCGGTGACAGCTGTTTGACAGCTCCACTTTTATTTTCGTAAGAAATATCTTCTTTCGAGAATAAAGCTTTTTGTTGATTGTATTTGTTTGTTCATTGTGCGTTTCGCATTGAACTATTAAATATTTTCGTAGATATATTCGCGTGCATCACTAGTAATGTAAAGGAGGATGTCTAAGACTATAAATAGATTGATCCGCAGTTAGTTTGATGAATCGTCTGATTGTGATGGTTGATCAGACATATTGACGAGTTATTTAGCGAAAATGGGCAGAAGAGAGGAGCCCGCATGGGCCAGCAACACCGCGGGGCTGGTGGCAGCCAGGGAGCGGGGGCAGTTGAACAGGAAGTTTCAGACTCAACTTACAGTAACCCGACCTATGATCGACAGATTAGGTCTGGAAAAGGAGCTTCACGGGCATATGGGATGCGTTAATTGCTTGGAATGGAATCACGATGGATCGTAAGTATAGCAAAATTATCACTCATGCACTTTTCTTTTGTAAATTGTTACAAAAATCCTGAATATAATTGCAGAATACTGGCATCAGCATCTGATGATCTCCACGTTATGCTGTGGGATCCTTTCCGCTACAAAGAGCTCATGAACATAGCTACTGGACATACTGGGAACATATTCTCTGTAAAGGTGAGTCAGTATAATATAAAATACCTACACATATATCTGTAAATGACAGCATAAAACATTTGTTTATGTCAATATTCCAACTAATCAGTCATAGGAATTTTATTAACTTCAATGTTTAATGTTATTGGAGTATCACTATTACATTTCTATTTAATAATGATTAATTCCAATAAACTAAGTGACTCAGCATTTCAAAAAGCATATATTTTGTCACAACAATGAGTAGTCATATTTTTATTGTAATTATCTTGCTGTATCTATTAAAGTAAATACTTTGAATAATTGGAGCATCAGGTGGTAAAAGTAGAAATGTTTTTATCATCTAATGCTCCCTTTAGAATCAGTATAAAAGATAAAATGGTATGGTATTGCAAATTATATAAATACTATGTGTATTGGCAAAGTGTTATGTATACATGAGTATGTAATTACAGTTGTGTTATGTACAAAATTGATTTATGTTAATCTTACATTACCTTTTCAGCCTCTGAGATGATTCCTAGATGTACATACCTGATTACAATATCAAACCAGCATATTAAACTGTCTGACTGAAAACCTCTGTAGGACCAGTGACCTTGATTGTAGATCATTGTGGCAATGTATGCAGGGTTGAAAACTAATTACAGTGGACCCCCGGTAGTCCGACAAACATTTTGCAGGGCAGTGTCGAACTATTGAATTTGTCGGATTATATAGTACTGCCTAAGACCCCCTATAGTCCAATTTTTTTTTACAAAAGATTACCTTGCAATCCAACAAATTACAGATCCAGTGATAAGATTTTTTATATTTTATGTATGTCAAATTTAGTAAATTAAACAACACAATAGAGAGCTTACGTTTTATTATAAAATTAATGTCATTAATGCTACAGAACTTACAAAAAATATGCAATAACTTTACATTAGGAAATAATTGTGTACAAACAAATGTACATACATATTATCAAAATAATATTCAATAATAAATAATAGACCATGTCGGATTACAGGGGGTGCCGGATTAGACAGAGGCCAGATTACTGGGGGTCCACTGCAGTCCAAATGGCTTCCAGTAGCAAAGAAGTAACCAATGTTTCATTAAAAGGAAAATATATTCCTCCTTGTGTTGTATTCCTCATTGCAGAGGGTTATGAGGGTCGGCCTTAGGCGTCATATAGTGCGACAATGTGAAGCAACCCAGATCTGCCTGCCTTTTTGGGTTGTGGCTTTTTGATTGCATACCATAAACCATACCAGTTACAATGAGCTGTTCTAGCTTGTGGCCATTTTTCCTGGCTATGTGGCCAAAAAATTCTAGCACTCTGCTGTTAAAAGTATAGTCTAGTCTTGATGTTTAATTCGCGTAAGATTGACGTATCTATATATATAAAAGAAAGTCGTGTTAGTTACACTGTTTATAACTCAAGAACGGCTGAACCGATTTGGCTGAAAATTGGTGGGGAGGTAGCTTAGAACCAGGAGACGGACATAGGGTACTTTTTAACGAGTAGGGTAGAGTAGGGTAATTTTTTTTTTTTACTAAATCCCGCTTTTGGGCAGAACAACGTCTGCCGGGACCGCTAGTTATAATATATTTGTGTGGAAAGCATTCCAGTGAAGTTGTGGCATTTTTCTCCAAAACCATATTTTAAAAGCATCAGTGCGGTCACGGTTGGTTTTAGTCTGTGTCTATGGCGTCCATTACACGATGACCGTGTAATGGACGCCATAGACACAGCAAGCATGAATCAAAACCATCAATCATGAATGATGTTTGAGTGACGGAATTTTATCGCCATACATTTTTCGTCATGCAAACGTCAGTCATCGCATTACACGGTAGATTTTTCGTCAGTCAAAATATTTGACCGTGGCAAAACTGACAGCAAAACCTATCGTGTAATGGACGCCTGTGGTCCATGCAAGTTGTAGGTTTCCTTTGATTGTAAAAATGTTCTCATAACCTAGTTATGTCTGTGATAAAGAGAATATTGTGTTTACTTGAGTACTGATAACCCATGATGATTCATCATGACCTACACACATCTCTCTATTAATTTTTTAATTACATAAATGCTATGCAATAATTCACAGTCCATTTTACAAATTATTTTACCAGATTGTTACTGTCACTGCTTGTCTGTTACTGCTTGGCAGAGTCATTATATCAGTCTTGAATCATCCACCACTGGGTATAGGTAGAGTTGCCAAGTTTTATTAGAAGTAATAGTATATCTAATTTAAAAGGAGGTAAATAAAGAGACTCAAGCCTCAAGGGCTCAAGCCAGGGAGTCGTAAGGCGTCCATTACACGATAGGTTTTGCTGTCAGTTTTGTCACAGTCAAATATTTTGATTGATGAAAAACTTACCATCTAATGCGATGACTGACGTTTGCACGAACACGTATGGCGATAAAATTCCGTCATTCAAACATCATTCATGATTGATGGTTTTGATTGAGGCTTGCATGACCGTGTAATGGACGCCTAAGAGCTGATAAAACAGCCTCAAAACCTTTTAAATTTCACCGAGGAGTGCGCCAGGGATGTATTTTATGGTCTATTCTATTCAAAATCTATGGAGAATACATTATGAGACGTACTGCGTGAACAGGGAGGGAGGCTAAAAAAAAGGCATCACAGTTGGTGGCGTAAAAATCACCAACCTGCGCTACGCAGCGCCGATGACACTAGGTAGTCTTTTTGCAGCAAATGAGTCGGAACTGGTTGCACTCCTAGACCAAATGGAACGGATTAGCGAGTAAAAAAAGAAAGAAAAAACGTTTATTTGTACCTCACACATACAATAAAATTTAAAGGAAAACAGTAGAATACATTGGAATTAAAATATAGTACAATTAAGTACTTATAAAAAAAAAAGTAGATGGGACTTTCCATAAACACGTCCAAAACCAAGGTCATGGTGGTAGACAAATCTGGGAATTTGGAGCACTGGCGCATTGGACCTAGAAATAGTGGACCATTTTATTTACCTGGGCTCCAATATTAGTAACGATGGTTCGTGCGAGAAAGAAGTTCGCAGGAGAATTGGTATGGCTAAGAGCGCCATGTCTCAGCTTGACAAAATCTGGATGGATCGCAACATCTCCGTAAAGACCAAAACCAAACTGGTACTGACCCTGGTTTTCTCGATCTTTTCCCACTGTCGGTGGAATGAGAGGCAATGTCAGATTTTAACTGACCAAAACCCACCTCGGTTCATTCAGTTGCCCTTTGTATTCCAGTGCCGCGGTAACGCTTCCGAAAAATCCCATTGTATTAAGTGATCCTAAGAAGTTGCCTGTTTAAGTGGGTAGGAGTTATAGAATTGGTATCAAAGAAAGATGAATAACACATAAATTCAATTTGCGCTGAATGCTGTGTCCAAATTCAATGGACAGATTGAGAGAACAAGACTGATTGAGATAGCAATAAGTTGTCAATTATTAAATATTTCGTTCAGAGTCGCTTCCATTCAAAAGCAATTGATGCGTCAATAGCAATTGTACCAATACCGCATAGGCGTCCAGTACACGGTCATGCAAGCGTCAGTCAAAACCATCAATCATGAATGAAACTTGACTGATATTTAATGAAACTTGACTGATATTTAATGAACTTCATTCATGATTGATGGTTTTGACTGACGCTTGCATGACCGTGTACTGGACGCCATAGAGCGATTGTGTAAAAGATCTCTTCTACATAATATGGGTGTTGTAGAACAACGGAATATTTACTTAGATATTTGTTGTGATAAATTATTTAGTAGGCTGTGAAAAAGACGCACGAGAAATGATTGCAAGTAGACGAGATGAGAATGTTAAGATGGAAGTGTGGAATGACGAGAATTAGCATAGCATAGTCGGCCTTTTTAATGTTCCCACTGTTGAGACTCAGGCCTCCTCTCTAGGAGAGGGAATGGGCCGTAATCCACCACGCGGGCCCAGTGCGGGTTGGTGGATGTCACATGTCTTTGAATTTTTGGTTCTAGGACATGCCGGTTTCCTCACGATGTTTTCCTTCACCGTTTTGAGAGCAGTGGTGATGAAATAAATTACACAAAGTGATGCGCCTGGCTGGGTTTGAACCCACGACCTACAACTCGTAAGTCGGGGCCGTTACCACTCGGCCACCACTGCTCTCAATTTTATTTTATATTTTTTTTTTTTTTCGAGAATTAATAAAGTGAAAAAGAGTACATTAGAGAAAGCTTGAAAGTGGCGCCAGTGACTAAAAAGTTAAAAGGGAATTGTTTATCTTGGTATAGTCATGTGAAGAGGAGACCAGAAACGTTAGTATCATGCGTTTCAATACGCCAAGAGTTACGAATGTGGTTCAATGGAGAGCGAGGCTAAAGAAAAGATGGATGAATTGTGCGAGGAGTGATATGAAAGAGAAGGGAGTCAGTGATAGCGTGACGTATGACAGGGTAGAATGGTAAAAAAAAAAACTGGGAAAGTGCGAGTCATCCTCGCTCACTGAGGGTTCCGTACAAACTACAATTCCCGAAGATTATTCCGAATAGACAAAAAGTTTTTTTTTTGTGACGTAGGTAACAATTAATTTACTGTTTTCAGATTTATTCCTATACCTGTGCTATAAGACTTTGTTTTATGCCAAATTTCAAGATTGTGGGCCAACGGGAAGTACTCTATGATTTTTTATTTCTTTGAGAGGATCGAAATATACGTTTTTTGTGACATAAACGGCCGTATCTTTTATATTCGTTAGTTTAGAAGTTTGATTTTTTCACAGCTTCAAGGGACCGTAGACATTAGTACCTATATAGTTTTTATTTCAAGTCGATACCTCCACGCGTTCTTGAGATAAAGGGTCTTCATTTGCCCTGTTTTTTTATTATTATTGATAGTTTCGCGCTCGCCTACGTCTAAAATTTCTTTGATTTTTTAAGCCCCTGTGAGTTCGCTTCGGCCCTTCGTAAAGGTCTATCCCCACATATCAGTGACGTAAACGGGACGGGACAGGGATGTGTTTCGTCAGGAGTCTAAAAAAATATCGGTGCACCCATTGTGAACACGATCACACACGTCCGTGCCATTGCCGGCAACGGAGCGTCAGTGTCAGGGCCGGCGCCGTGACGTGTCCGAGCGTTCCGCCGTGTTTATAATTTTTCCTTGCAGTTTGTCGACTTTATTGATGGCAAAAATGAGTGATGAAAGGTTGACTGGTAGAGAATGCCTTGTTGCATTAAGTCCGCCTATGTACCAGTACTGTACATGAAGTTTAAATAAATAAATAAATGATTTGTCAATAGAGACTGTACTCATATAGCGTATTGTACGACTTGTCTAACCCGAAATATATGGATTGCAAGTATAAAAACCAAATATGAAATGAGATCGGACGAAAATTAAACGTCGAAGGAATGTCATAATTAATAATATAATATTAATAATATTCCACAACTATCACACAACGCCGTCTAGTCTCAAGCTAAGCAGAGCTTGTGTTATGAGTACTACAACTGATAAACATACTTATACATTTCTAAATACATACATAATATAGATAAATTACATCCAGACACTGAACAAATGATCGTGCACATCACACAAACATTTGTCCTGGGTGGGAATCGAACCCACGACCTCTGGCATAGCAGTCAGGGCCACTAACTACTAGACCAACAGGCCAGTCAAGTAATTATAGGCACACTACATTTAGGCTACCTATACTCGGACATGAAAACAGAATGAAGGAAGGGAAGGCGTCGGCCAGTCCACGGCACTGTCACGTCACGACGTATGTAAACAGACAACGTCTGACGGGACACGGATGCCACACACGCCAATTTGGCGCGTCGGTCTCCATACATTTTATATGGCAACTAGACTTATAGAGCTACACTTAATCCACGCCACGCTACGCCACGCGACGTTGTTCTACGTACAAATCGGGCGTTTTACACGTGTGCGTCGGTACGTCGTACGCCATCCAAAGGTACAGTAAGGTATAATAATAAAAATGTTTAGGCCTAGGCCTTTAATTTAGACACACCAAAAACGTAAAAATAAATTGCAAATTAATCATAATCTTCGTTATTTAGTGATTCAGTTGAATTCTAATCTGGTAATCTCTGATTACGTTAATGGGACTGTGTTAGCAACAAGACAAAAATTTATATTTAAAAAATAATATCTAGGGTATTTTATTGTGTATGAGAAAAAAAAACTAAAAGTAAAGGTACAATTATTGAGATAGCTTAGGTAATAAGTACCCAATCGGTAAATGTTCGTTTAAGTTAATAAAATAACAAATTATTATTATAGCTAGCCCTTAGCCCCACTGCTGGCAAAGGCCTCCCTCCATTCTTTACAACGATCACGGTTCCTCGCCTCCTCTTTCCAATTCCCAAGGAAGACATCTAGGTCGTTCCGCCTTCTCTATCTCGAGGTCTGTGTCAGAGCACCAAACCTGTGTTTTTCGGCCATACAACTCGTTAAACATGCGGCAGACATGTCCTGCCCAGTCCCATTTAAGTTGGGCAGCTTTCTGAGCCAGAAATACCAAAAATAATTTTAAAGTTCATTTCAGTTTCACTTCTTTATTCTGATTTATAATAATCGAAACAGTAACCGCCATGATATTATCTAGGGTCTTCTTAATTAAAAAGTTTCAACTGGATGAACTGTGGTGTGCGCTTGTGGTAGGTGAGGCTTAGTGGCCTTTATTATTGTTAAACCTTCAAAAGGTGCCCGGACTTTGGGGATAAAACCGGGGAGTGGGATTTTTACCTCACTAAAACCACCCCGGTGATCATCATAGGCACATATAGAAGGGTCGCCGTTACCTCTTAAAAGACCACTCCGGAAAGCGCCTCTGTGCAACGCTGTTAGAGCACATCCCTGAGGAGACTGTACAACGGTCTCCTCTGAGCAGAGGCGGCCTTACCCATTGCGAGGCTCCGGGCGGCAGGTCTTTGCGAGGCCCTTTGTCCTTCGTGAAAAAAATCTCTTAGTGTCTCAATCTCTAACTTTATTTTAATTTACAGTTATATTATAACCTTAATAAGTAATTAAGGATCAAAATCAAAAGTTTTAAATAAATAAATAAAAAAGTTTAAAAAAAATATATTTTTTAAAAATTTGCTTGTTGTTGTTGCGCGAGGCCCCTGTAAGAGCAAGGCCCCGGGCGATTGCCCTGTTCGCCACCACCTAAAGCCGCCACTGCTTCTGAGCCTCATTGTGCACGGCAGCACGAGATCGCTGTGCCTCCATCTTCTTTGGAATTTCTCGATGGGCGAGCACAGTCCCCACTCTGAGCGCCCTTGGTTTCAAAGTCCCACCTGCATTGGATGATGCAAGCGGGCTTTCGGCGTATTAGGCATCGAGGCGATTGTCTCCCCGACCCCCATAGTTCCGCTCGGCGGCCTTCTGCACTATCACGGTTTTCTGGTTTCACTAGAGGCGTATAGGTCTACCACACGCGCAAGCTTCACAACAGTTTTGCCTGTGTAGGCTGGTTTGTACACGGAACACTGTGCGTGTGGTTGATAAAACTTATACAGTTTACACGATGGTCCGTGAAGCTTGTGAGTGTAGTAGGCCTATTATTCAACATCGAAGGTATATTTTCTGTCACGTGTTTTGTTTATCTGTTGTCTAAATAATATGATACAGAAGGTATCATAGAAATGTTACCTATGTCACACTGCTTGCATGTTTTTTATTTCTGTTCATTCAATCCACGCTTGTTTTTTTTTTTTTTTGTGGATCGAAAATGAGTGTCAGACTTTTACTGATTAGAACCCACCTGTGTTTCTTTAGGGTCGACGCACACGGGTCACACACGACAGCCACAAATGCCGCCACGAGAAGCTTGCTATTAATAATTATATTTATAGGAAACTGAACCTTTAGGTAAAGAAATTCTTCTTTACCTAAAGGTTCAGTTTATTCAAGATAAAACCTCTCCTCAACCACATCCGTTGTCTCCAGTTCTTGTCTCCGGACGTGATAGCAACATGTGCGGCGGACGGCACGGTGCGCGCTCGCAGTATTCGCGCCAACTCTCCGTTGCTGGAGTGTGTCTGCCATTGCGCCAGAGTTAAGAGGCTCGCCACCGCGCCCGACAACCCGCATTTACTATGGTCAGCAGGAGAAGACGGTCTCATACTGTAAGTGATCTTTAAGTTAAGAGTGAATATACTTCTAGGCAAGCTCGTTCCATCGTCGACCACATCATCGCTTTTTGTCAGGTGAGATAGTGGTCATGCGCGTAAGTGATTATATCATATAGCATCCGCTTCATTTCTCTGCTGCTGCAGTGCATGTGCCACTGTGCCAAGTTCAAGCAGCTTGCCACCGCGCCCGAGAACCCGCATCTCTGTGGTCCGCGGGAAAAGACGGCCTCATACTGTAAGTGATCATATCATACAGCATACGCTCCATCTCTCTGCTGCTGCAGTGCATGTGCCACTGTGCCAAGTTCAAGCGGCTTGCCACCGCGCCCGAGAACCCGCATCTACTGTGGTCCGCGGGAGAAAACGGCCTCACACTGTAAGTGATCTTATCAGACAGCATCCTCTTCATCAGTCTGCTGCTGCAGTGCATGTGTCATTGTACCAAGTTCAAGCGGCTTGCCACCGCGCCCGAGAACCCGCATCTACTGTGATCGGCGGGATAGAACGAATACCGTTTATTACAATAATAATAACCTTTATTTCAAACCATAATAATATGATCTATAAGAGCATATTCAAAGAATTATTTATTTTATATACTTTATTATACACCAAGACTACAATTTACAAAAAGGAAATCTCAAATGTACTAAAAAACATACAATTTGGCAACCTTCTTTTAACACCTTACAGTTGGCAAGCGGTGATTTCTTCTAAGTAACCTAGAATGGACAGAGATTGCCTGAATACAAAATGGTTTGAATAACTGGCTGCATTTTATCCCCATTGACTAGCAATTTCTTTTATCTTTTATTATAAGAGACAAAGAGAAAACTTCTAAAAGTCTGCCCTCTTAGCCAAGTTACAGCCGTTTCGTTTCGATTCTCTTTTCGTTGATCGCTTCGAGTAGGCTACACCTCCGATTTCTTTATTCTGACGTCATCTCAACGCTCAGTCACGTGGTCAGAACAAAGGAATAGGAGGCGTGGCCGGCTCGAGGCGGTCAACGAAAAGAGAATCGGAACGAAACGGTTGTAACTTGGCTAGGGAGGCAGACTTTTAGAAGTTTTCTCTTTGTCTCTTATAATAATAGATAAAAGAAATTGCTAGTCAATGGGGATACAATGCAGCCAGTTAATCAAACCAACCATCAGAAAAGAGAATCGAAACGAAACAGTTGTAACTTGGCTAGTGGGGCTGATCTACAACCTTATTGCTCTTCGCCAATTAAGTTTTTAGGAGGCTTGTATATTTTACTTCTTCTTTCAAATGTATTCTCCACTATCACAAAACGATTTTCAATACTAAAACTTAGTTTTACCTCTTCCTCAGCCAACACGACCTTCGCACTTCGCACAGTTGTAACCCTGACTCGGCCAACGTGCTGGTTAACCTTCTGAACCACCTGGGGCGGTACGCGGAAGCCAAGTGCGTGGCCGTAAACCCTCGTCGCCCGTACCAGCTGGCTGTGGGGGCTAACGACTTTTACGTGCGCCTGTATGACACCAGGATGATCAAGCTAGCTAGGTTACAGGTGAGAGCTGATGATGAAAGTTTATACTTACTTATTTTTTGTGATTTTCGCACTTAGTCCTTGGTGGACCATTGTGGCCTTCATTCCATCCAGCCCGCCTCTCTTCAGAAGGGAGAAGGATAATCGGAAGAGGATAATGATGATGGATCTTTTTTGCCTAGGTAAACGCTCCAGCCTCTCGTCAGATGTGGGAGCGACAGAACATGCGCTGCTCTCGAGCTGGACACGGCGACCCCGACAACAACATCCCGCGCGCCGCCGTGCATTACTTTGCGCCTGGTGAGATATTTGAATTACATTACTTTCATCGTCGAACTATAAACTTCTTCTACCAAGATGGTATTTTTTTTTTGGTAAAAAAAGAACAGTTAAAAAGACTAATTTAATTAAGTCTGTAATACTTCTATAATCGTAAGCATTAAGCTGCGCAGCTATATTACATTATCACCAATGATCGGAGTAGGTAGATTGATTTTTGATACTTGTACCATAAATGCACACAGAAAAAATAACATGGATAAGCCATTTTTCCGGAAAGTAATTCCGGTATTTCCGGATTCAATTAAATATTGTTAATGTTGTGTTACTACTCA